>CM066731.1:125017000-125617000 GCA_033961575.1 Aselliscus stoliczkanus
GGAATCTGTGAAAGTACAGAACACATTACATAGTCTGGACTCATGGAACTTTTCATCTTGAGGAGAGACACATAAGATGGGAAATAAAGGGAGTGTGGACACTGGAGCAGCAGCACCTCGGTATGAGCCATAAGTTGTTTGTGCTTCCTGGACTCTAGGAGCTGTCCTGGTTCCTGTTTTGAGACCAGGCCTAGCCTCCAGCCTCTCATCTATCCCGTATCTGGCTAGCAGTCTGTTCAAGTCCTGTTTTGCTCAAGGTAGCAAGAATCCATTCCTATCATTCTCAACCAAAAAACTAAACTGTTCCTCTGAGATCCAAGATGTTTTTCAATACTGGTGCAGTTTTGCATATTTAGTTCTGAGTTCTGACATGCTAAGTTTACTACTACATGAGATACTACCTTCAAAATGTCAATTTCTTCTAAAACCTACAAATTAGTGCAATTACAAGACAGTATCTTAGCATTATTATCAATTTATTTATAACCCATCTTGTTCCAAACGGATTTCATTGTGTTTAATTATCTTACAAAGGTACAGAAAGAAAACAAATACATTTAAAGTATGAAATGAAAATGAGACAAAGGGAGAATAAGGGTATAAAAATGAGATGGAGCCACAAGGGAACCTCATCCATAAAATGGTTACAGGAAGGCCTAGATAGCAGGTACAGGAAAGATGCAATAGGATGAGAGGGTATACAGGCTACTGTTGTTGCCATGGAATTTGACAACAATATTTTCTAGTTGAAATAGTACCTTCTCAACCTGCATTTCTGTTCAAAGAGCTTGCAATCTATCTACAGTAAAGTGGGACCATGAGATAATTAAGCAACGTGCTTAATAGAAACTGCCTAACCAAATAACAGAAAGACAACACACTTGCTTGAAGTCATTATGTTATCATTTGGGTAAAAAAAATCTTAAGACATCTGCTTTAAGTTTCTTTTCTTTTTTTTGTTAATATTACCATAAAAACCCACTTTAAGCTGTGATGCCTTATTTTTAAATTAATGATAACTTATTTTGCTTTACACAATAGATGAACCTTGGAAAACTAATTTTATAATCTATTTTATTATTATTATTATTATTATTATTATTATTATTAGTTACAGAAGTACAAAACAATGCAATAGTTATTTTTTTCACCCCTTACAAAGTGACTCCCCCTTCCCCCCTCCCCTGATCCCCCACACCCAATATCATACGTATCTATTACAATTCCATTGACTCCATCCCCACACTCCACTCCACATCCCATGACTATATATATGTTAAATTATATTTGACATATAATATTGTTCAGTGGCAGCTTCAGATGTACAGTGCAGTGGTAAGGCCACTGCACTGTCTATGAAGTGGTCTCCCTAAAAGGACATGCATCCTTCTGTTCCCCTAAAAAAAATATTTACAACCTTATTGATTATATTCCCTAAACTGTCTCTTCTGTCTCTGTAGTAGTATTGTAGTTATCAGTTTGTGTTGCCTCGTCCCTTCCCCTTCTCCCATCCCCATCTCATTATAATCTATTTTTATAAATTGAAATACTTTAAATGGAATAGAGGAACTGAATATTTAACAGAATAGCTATAGCCTATCCTTTTGCAAATCAAACATTACTTTTTTATTTATTATTGTAGTGATGTGGGGTTTTCACATATTATAGAAATGCTGGTTCCCTCTTGCAGTTATTAGAAAGGAATTGAAGCCCCAATTTTAAATGCAAACACTGCATAAAGATATTGCTCACACATAGTAACATGGTAAACACAGTCGTAAGATACTGATCTTCATTATTGTAATGAAGATTTTTCTGTTTTAATATTTATTGAAAATTTTTTCCACCAAACCTTTTCCAAAAAGGATCTGAGGCAACTATTGAATACATCACAAGTGCCACCTAGAGTTTTCTTTGAAAATAACATTTTGTTTTATCTTCAGAAAAAAACCCAAAACAACTTATAGAAGGTCCATACTCCCAGGGCAAAGCCTTTTTAAATAACTCTGCTTCCTAAAAAAAGAGTCTGTTTTCAGTCAAAAAGGATTTGAAATGAGAATTTGGAAGTAAGTTTACTTGACTGTGGGCAGATCTTCCAATACTGCTTGGTTTTAATTCTATGTAGATATAGATGGAGTTAAATAAAGGATGTTAAAGAAAAGAAAAATGAAGGCATTTCACTAATGAAGTGACAGCAATATTTTCAAAAAGTATTTTCTTCTCCCAATGGGAACTGATATCTCATCAGAGCTCTAATTCCATTATTATTTATTTATGCCCCAGGTCCCTGCTCTTCTGATTTTCTTATTTTTAAGGTGTTGACACACTGTTATCTCCATTGTCATCACCACTGCCACCACCGCTAGCTGAGTAACTGTTGTTGTAGGACCTAGTACAGATGTCAAGGAAACAAATACAGGCTTTAGTCTCTACCATCAAGGAGATTAATATCAACCTGGAGAGAGAAAAAGGAAAAGATGGAAGAGAAGGAGGAGGAGGGAAAATATGCATGTCATAACACAACAATACTAGATAAAGAACCATCACCATTTTCCCAGTTCACAGACCAGAAAACATGGGAGACATCCTCACTGCTTTGTTCAGTCCTGGTACTGAGTCTTGCAGCCTTCTTTTGAAATGCTTTTACTTTCTTTCTTTTTTTAAAGATTTTATTGGGGAATCGGGGAAGGGGAACAGACAAGTTGCTTTCCTTTTGTTCTTCAGTCTAGTTGCGGAGGACGTTGCTTCACTGGCCCATGTTGGTATCATCATTGCGCTCTTCCTGGGCGAGGCAGTCACTCGCTGGCTATTGGCTGCTCACAGCGGCTCACGAAAGCACATGCCAGCTGCTGGCCACTCATGCTGACTGTCAGCCACTCACAGTAACTCACAGCAGCTCACTGCAGCAGGGACTGCAGCCTACCTTGATGCTGGCGACTCATGGAAGCCCAGCTCCAGGTTGAGCTGTTGTTGACCATCTTAGCTGTAGAGGGCAGTGTCACTGGCCCTCATGTGGGATCCGAACCGGGCCCTGCTACTCAGAGCTGGCGTCCCAAGCCAACTCTTAACCAATGCGCCACTCGGCCCGCCCTTGAAATGCTTTTCTGATGTTCTCTCATTTGCTTCTCTACCGTCAGTTTATTCCTTCCCCTCATGCCTGGAAAATGTCAAGACTTACTCTTCAGCTTCCTGCCTCTTCTACTGCCACACGAACATTACTAAAATGCTGCCTTTAATTTTTCATTCTCTTCCTCAAGAACTAGCTGTGGCTCTCTTGTGCTTCCCAGACCTTGGGCACAAATCTCTGAGCTGAGCTTTGAATGCCTTCTATAATTTACTTGGACTTTATCCATTCAATTTGATGGGCCACTACGCTCCAACAACAAATTTTCATCTCTGTAGAGCAAGTCTCTCTTTACTTTACAAGGGGCACAATGTGCTTTCATTTCCTTTTTTAAATTGTGTGGGATTTTATGGTATTTCTACTTGCTTTTTTTGTTTTGTTTTTGTGCCATTTGCCTGTATAATTATAATATTCTCAACTTTTTCCAGATATTTTGGTATATTAGTTCTTCCCATTTCCCTCTTCCACACACCCTTTATTGGGGTGCCCTCTCTCCTGGGTATCACATTCTTCAATTTCTTCTGGTTGCTCTTTCATCTTGCTTCACAACAAGACATATTTGCAGTTCCCTTTCCTGCTCTGGAGGTTTATCTCACTGTTTCCTGAGTCACTGCTCTTCCCCTTTTCATTTCTCTTTGTTTTGCTGCAGAATATTTTTTCTTTTTTTGTTATTAGTTTTATATAACAACATAGAGATTAGACATTTACAGACTCACAAAGTGATAACCCTAACAAGTCTACTACCCCTCTGACACTGTACATAGCTATTACAATACCATTGACTGTATTCCCTATGTTGCGAGTTATATCCTGTGACTATACATAGTTTTAAAATTATAGTTGACATTCAATATTATTTTATATTAGTTTCAGATGTACAGCATAGTAGTTAGGCATTTGTATAATTTATGAAGTGGTCTCCCCAATAAGTCTAGTACCCATCTGACACTACACATAGTTTTCACAGTATTATCGATTATATTTCCCATACTGTGTTTCATATACCCATTACTATTTTGTGACTACCAATTTGTACTTACTAATCCCTTCACCTTTCTTATCCAGTCCCCCAACTCCCCTCCTTTCTAGCAACCATCAGTTTGTTCTCTGTATCTATGAGACTATTTCTGTTTTGTTTGTTTGAAGATTCTGTTCTTTAGATTCCACATATAAGTGAGATTATATGGTATTTGTCTTTCTCAGTCTGACTTATTTCTTTTAGCATAATGCCCTATAGGTCCATCCATATTGTTGTAAATGGTAAAATTTCATTCTTTTTTATGGCAGAGTAATACTCCCATGTATATATGTACCACAATTTCTTTTCTAAATAAGATTTTTATTAAAATACAGCTAACATACAATATTATATCAGTTTCAGCTGTACACTATAGTTATTCAACATTTATATACCCAAAGAAGTGATCACGATGGTAAGTCCAGCAACCATCTGACACAGTACCACCCTATCACAATATTATTGACTCTATTCGCTATACTATACATTACATCCCTATGACTTACTTATTTTATACCCAGAAATTTGGACCTCTCCTTTCCCCACCTTTTAAAATTTTTCAATTGCAGTTGACATTAAATATTATTTTATATCAATTTCAGGTGTACAGCATAGCAGTTAGACATTTATATAATATAAGAAATGATCCCCCTGAGTAGTCTAGTACTCACCTGGCACTATACATAGTTATTACCATATTATTATGTTTCCTATGCTTTACTTTACATCCCCATGGCTATTTTGCAACTACCAGTTTGTACTTCTTAATTGCTTCACTTTTTTGCCCTTTCCCCAAGCCACTCCCATCTATCACCCCTACAAATCTAGTACCAATATGACACCATACATAGTTATTACGATATTGTTGACTATATTCCTTATACTATACTCTACATCTCTATGACTACTTTGTAATAACCAATTTGTACTTCTTAACCCCTTCCCCTTTTTCACTCACCCCCAAACGTCCCACCCATTTGGCAACCATCAATATGTTCCCTGTAATGAGTTCATTTCTGTTTTGTTTGCTTATTTTGTTCTTTAGGTTCCACATACGAGTATAAGCAAAATCACACTGCATCTATCTTTCTCTGTCTGACACACCACTCAGCACAATACCCTCCAGGTCCATCCTTGCTGCCGCAGATGACAAAAACCCATTCCCTTCCCTGGCCGAGCAATATTCCATTGTATATATGTACCACCTCCACTTTATCCATTCTTCCATAGATGGACACCCAGGCTGCTTCCACATTGGCCATTGTAAACAAAGCTGCAAAGAACATATGGATGCACATGTCCTCTCAACGTAGTGTTTGGGTTTCTTCAGATAAACACCATGAAGTGGGATTACTGAGTCCTTGCCACTTGTTATAGTCTTTGTTTTAAAGTCTTTTTTGTCTGCTATAAGTATTATAACCCCAGACTTTTTTGTTGTTTTCATTTCCATTTTCATGAAATATATCTTTTCCCTCCCTTTACTTTCTGTCTGTGTGTGTCTTTCAATCTGAAGTGATTCTCTTGTAGGCAGCAAATGTAAGGGTTTTGTTTTCTTATTCATTTAGTCCTTCTATGTGTTTTGAGTGGAACATTTAACCCATTTACATTGTAAGCAACTATTGATAGATGTATAGCTATTGCTATTTTAGTGTTAATTATTTTGATATTTTTTTTTCCATCTTAGAATTCCCTCTAACATTTCTGGTAATACTGGTTTGGTGGTGATGAACTACTTTAGCTTTTTCTTGTCTGGGAAGCTCTTTTTCTGTCCTTTGATTCTAAGTGGTAGCCTTGCTAGGTAGAATAATCTTGATTGTAAATCCTTGCTTTTCATCACGATGAATATTTTGTGCCACTCCCTTCTGACCTGCAAAGTTTCTGTTGAGAAATCAGCTGACAATCTTATGGGAGCTCTCTTATAAGTTACTAGTTGCCTTTCTCTTGCTGGTTTTAGGATTCTTTCTTTGTCTTTAACCTTTGCCATTCTAATTATAATGTTTCTTGGGGTGGGCCTGTTTGGGTTCATCTTGTTTGGAATTCTATGTGCTTCCTGGTCTTGTATGTCTATTTCCTTCACCAGGTTAGGAAAGTTTTCAGTCATTATTTCTTCAGATGAGTCCTGAATCCCTTGCTTTCTCTCTTCTCCTTCTGGTTCCCCTATAATGTGAATGTTGTTTAAGCTTGATGTTGTCCCAGAGGTCACTTAAACTATCTTCATTTTTTTTGGATTCTTTCTTTTTGCTGTTATGATTGGGTATTTTCTGCTACCTTTTCTTCCAAATCACTGATTCAATCTTCTGCTTCATCTAATCTGCTGGTGATTCCTTCTGGTACATTCTTTTTTTCAGTTATTGTATTCTTCACTTCTGACTGGCTCTTTTTTTATTGTTTCTTTGTCCTTTTTTATGGTTGCTTTCTCCCTATTGAAGTTCTTACTGAATTCCTAGAGCATCCTTATAACTCTTGTTTTGCACTCTGTCTTTTTGCTTCCATTTCATTTAGTTATTTTTCTGTTCTTTCATTTGGGATGTATTTCTTTGTTTCCTCATTTTGGCTGCCTTTCCGTTTGTTTCTATTTGTTAGGTAGATCTGCTGTGTCTCCCAGTCTTGGCTGGGTGGCCTTAGTGGGTGGCCTTGGCTGGGTGGCCTGTGGGGCCCAGTGGCACAATCTCCTGATCACCTGCGCTGAGTGCTACTGAAGTGTCTCTTGTGTGGGTTGTGTGTACCCTTCTGTTCTAGTTGAGACTTGGTTGCCATTGTCACATCAGTAGGTGGGACTGACCCTCAGGCTGATTGGCTGTGGGGTTAGGCCACATCCACAGCTTACAGACTGCTGTGCAGGAGGCTTACTCCACTGAGTGGGATTTGCCCCAGCCAGCTCTGGTGCCTGTTGAGACCGCCCTTTGAGTGTGCTCTGTTTGGGGCTAATTGGGCAGTGCTCTCCTGTGGTCTGAGCCAACCTCCAAGTATAATGGTTCTGGGGCCTCTAGCGAGAGCCTCTGATGCAGGCCCAGGTCACCCACTGCCTGCGACCAACTAGGGACTACCTGGTAGGAGCTACAAAGTGATCTGTGGTTGTTCGTTGCCTTTGCTAACACTGGAGGCACATGTGAGAGGATACACTGGAAACCAAGGACGTCTGCCACCAGTACCAGGCCTGGGGCAGCTCCATAAAATGCCAGGACACCCCAAGGTATGCTTCTACCCACTGGCTCCCTTAAGTTTCAGCCTTGTGAGGTACACAAGTTGGGTGAGGCAGGGTCTCAGAGAGTCACTAGAGTGGGAAGAGTTGTAGTAAATAGGTTAATGTAGACTCTGGTTTGGTGCCAGTGCTGAGCCTGGAACCACTCAGCAAAGGTCTCAGAGCACACTTAGGCAAGTTGCCACCTGCCTGGGGCCCATGGACTCTGATAGTTTTCCAAGAAAAAGTGCAGTTTGGGCAGGGCTGGCTGCTTGCAGAGAAATTGCCTCTGTTTTGGGCAAGTCACTCACCCAGTGAGTCAGCAGGATGGAGAGAGCAGAGCTCACCAGGCCAATCAGATTCAGATTTGGCCTGTGGGGGTGGGGTCAACACAGGAAAGATGATGCCTGTCTGCCGGCTGCTCAGAAGAAGTACTCCATTCAGGGAAAATGGCAACTGTCCTCTAGCTGTTGCTATAAAGCCACACACCTCAGTCTGCCCCCCTTATATTTCTGACACCCTCCCAAGTTACTGTCCCTCCACTGGAGCCTAAGGTGAGTGCCTGCGAGTGAGTCTGTGCCTGCCATTTAAGAGGTTGTCTGCATTTTCCGCAGTCTTCCATCCCACCTGGATGGTTGGAATCCCCACTGTTTTTCACAGCCAGATGTTGTGGAGGCACCTCTTCCCGGCACCAGTACTCCAGGCTGGGGAGACTGGTTTGCAGCTGAGGTTCCTCATTCTTTTGGGGGGTAATCTCCATGGCCAAGATATCCCTCCCGGTTCTCAACCACCACACGGAGGTTTGGGTTAGCCCATTTCACATCTCTATCCCTCCTATCTTTCTTGGCATAGCTTCTTCTTTATATCCTTAGTTATAAAACTTCTGTTCAGCTAGACTTCAGATGATTCTCCAGGTTGATTGTTTTATAATTTAGTTGTACTTTTAATGTGTTCACAGAAGGAAACAGACATATCGTTTATTCTGCCATCTTGGATCTTCTCTACACTCCTATTCCATGCCTCTACTATCATATCTGTACCATAATTACTTTATTCAATCCTCTATCGATGAGCTTTTCGGTTGTTGCCATAACTTGGCTATTGTGAATAGCACTGCAGTAAACAAAGGGGTGCATATATCTTTTTGAATTAGTGTTTTGGATTTCTTTGGACAAATATCCAGTGCTGGAGAATATTTTCAGACACCCTATCCAAAATAAGCATACAGGAGGTAAATGTTCCAAATCTTTGCATGTATGATATGTCTTCATTCCACTGTCACACTTTATTGTGCTTGCCTGAGTACAATATTCTAATTTATAATCATGTTGTCAAGGAACTTGGTAGCTATTTCCTCATGTTTTAGTACCTGTGTTTGTTGATGAGAAATCTGATATCAGCCTGACTCTTGATCCTTTGTAATGTGGAAGATAAATTGTTCCTATTTCACTACTATCAAGTCAAATTCTAACAATCCATTTTTCTATAGGTCTGAGCCCCATAGGTTTACATTCTGCTTTTAATGCTAACTAGTGAAATTTCAGAGCCTGGTTCTGAACATACAGAACTTTAAATTAGAAAAAGTCTAATAAAGAGATGAAAAAGATATTTGTACTCTACTGCAGCTACAAATGGAGAGACATCCATCTTCATCTGAAAACTTGGTCAGAGAGGTTAAGAGCTTGCTCAAGAGTGCGAACTCTGAGCAACAGGGTCGCCAGTTCAATTCCCGGCCTGAGCTGAGCTGCCGCTGAGCTGCCAATAGGTGACAGGATGGCTCAGCTAAAAAGAATAAATAAATAAATAAATAAATAAATAAATAAATAAATAAATAAAAACTTGGTCAGAGAATCCAATGAGGTAAGGCCTTAAATTTGAACTCTCACAGGGATATCAGTCTTGTTTCCTATGCAATATGAAGAGTTGTGCAAATATTCACAACTGCTACCATCTCATTCTGTTCTCTCTAATATAAAGAAATCTATCATTGGAATTATTATTTGAACAGAGGAGTCTTGTAGGTACTAGAGATTTTAGAAATTGTTGCCATGTTATGTGAATATAACCTTCAATGACACCTGTAATTCTGCCTTCTTGTTAAGACTTGTTAAGACTTGTTAAGATAGTTTTATTTGTTACCCTGGTGATATTGTTGTAGTTGACACCTAGTGGTGTAAATATTATCAGAGTTCCTCTGTCAAATCAGAAGAGGATCCTTGGCTCTCTTCTATTTGCATAGTGAACAAATAAAAGTCTACACTGCTAGAGCCCTTCACATAACAAAAATTTTGAGTCTTGTGCCATTTATATTTGTACATGGATATCCAGTTGCTTCAGCACCACGGACCACAGTGACATTTTCTTCAAACCAAAAATTAGTTTTATAAGATACTTTATTTCTAATACCTGAGTGCTATTCAAAACATGTCCCCATTTCAGTATTATTTGCAACATGGATCATTTCAGTGTACTTAAGGAATTTGGGAGGGGAGAGGAATATTTGATAACAATATAAAAATGCAAAGTGGCAGTTCCTTTAATTAAAAAGAATTTATTGGGCTGGCTGAGTGGCACTTTGGTTAAGAGCTGGGTTTGGGATGCCATTGGCCCCAGTTCGGATCCCACATATGAGGGCCAGTGACACTGCCCTCTACAGCTAACAACAGCTCCACCTGGAGCTGGGCTGTGCGAGCCCCGGCGACGGTGTGGGCTGCAGCTCCTGCTGCAGTGGGCTGCTATAGGCCACAGTGAGTAGCCAGCACCCAGCGTGAGCGGCTGGCAGTCAGCGTGAGCTGCGAACAGCTGTGGTGAGCGACATCCAGAGGCCGGCGACCCATCTGCCTCATCTGGGAAGAGCGCAATGACGATACCAACATGGGCCAGTGAAGCAACATCCTCTGCAACTAGACTGAAGAACAAAAAGACAGCAACTTGTCTGTTCCCCTTCCCCAATTCCCCAAGCTGTTCCCCTCTCCCAATTCCCCAATAAAATCTTTAAAAAAAAAAAAAGAATTTATTCTCCACCTCTAGATATATACCAAGGTCCAAGAAGACAATGTCCTAGAATATTCTCCTAATTATGGTGAAAATCTTCCTACCAAAACCAAAAATATTCTTTATATTACCATAGTATTAAATTTTTACTAAATCTAATGTATAGAGTAATCAGTTCTAAGACATGGAACAGTAGAAAAAAATAATATTGTAGCAAGGAAACTTTCCTTAGGTCAGTATGGACCTCTATATCATTTTTGAAAGTGATCAAATAGACAATAGATAAACAGAATAGAATAGAGTAAAAAAATTGGCCCACACGTAGAGCATAACTTGATTTATCATAAAGGTGCCGATGAAATTCATGGGGAAAGAAGAGTTTTTCAATATTGGTATTGGTTTAAAGGATATTTGCATTTTAAAATGGGATGGGTATTATCAAATCTTTCACCAGAAAGCTTATACTTATTGTATTCACCAACATGGTTGAAGAGCTCTTCAGGGTCTATTCATATTAATGTTCAAGGATGTTTGAACAGAGTGGATATTTTGCTTATTAAGCACAAAGTCCTCTTTCTATGTGTGTATATTATGCAGTGCATTCATTATTCAAGTAACAAATGTTTACTGAATGCCTCATACATTCTAGGTACTGATGCAGGGCGTGGGGATTTGGATAAAGGCAAAGTACTTACTTTCTGGTGGGGGGAAGATTGATAATAAATAGATAGACAAATAATGTAATGTTATAGGGTTCCAAGTTGTATGAGGGAAAAAATCCAGCAGGGTAAGGGGTGAGAGAGAGACTAGGGTGAGGATTCTAGTTCAGATAGGAGAGTCAGAGAAGGCCTCCCTGCATAGGTGGCCTGCATGATGAGAAGGAGAGAGTCAAGCAAAATTTGAGGGAAGACATATGTCCCAGGCAGAAGCTCAGGGAACATGAAGACCCTAGGTCAGGAAAATCCTTGGTGTGGAGAGACTCAGAGAGAGGCCAGTGTGTCTGCAGAATGTAGGAGAGATGCTCAGAGAGAGAGGTAGGCAGGGGCTAGATAATGTTGGCCTTCTTGGCCATAGCAAGACATTTAGATTTTATTCCAGTGTAAGGGGAAGCCAATGAAGGGTCTTCAGCATTGATGTGGCTTGATCTGAGTTATACTTACAAAAGATAACTTTGATTGCTGTGGGGAAATCAATTGGAGGAGGAAGAAAGAAAACCAAAAGACCTTTAGTTGTGGCCAGAGGGACAGTAGCTTGAACTAGGTGGTAGCTGGGGAGTTAGTGAAATATGACCCAAGTTGGGACATATCTAGGTGATAATAGTTAGGACTTGCTGATGGTTTGGATGTCAGGGGTGGGGTGGGGCAAAGGGAAAAAGAAGAAGCAAGGATGACTCCAAGTTTTGGGGCCTAAATAAGGATGACTCCTAGGGTTTGGGCCTAAACAACTGAGTCAATGTTAGTGCCATCAAATGAGATAGAGATGATTGGGGAGTGAGACAGTGGGGGGCAATGTAAGAAAAACATTGGCTTGTATAAGGGGAACAACCCAATGTCCATCAACAGATGAATGGATAAACAAAATGAAGTATAGCCATACAATGAAATATTATTCAGCTATGAAAAGGAATGATGTACTGATTGATATATGCTACAACGTGGCCAGACCTTGAAAACATAATGTAAGTGAAAGAAGCCAGACACAAAAGGCTACATATTATATGATACCTTTTATATAAAATACCCAGAGTAAGCAAATCTATAGAGTCAGAGAGATTTCTTTTTTCTTTTATTTTTTTGTTTTGGTGGGGGCTCAGGATGGGGAGAGGAAATGGGGAGTGAATGGTTAACAGAGGTTTCAATTCGGGGTGATGAAATAGTTCTGGAGCTAGACAGTAGAGGTGGTTGCATAATATTGTGGATGTGATAAATGCCACGGACTTATACACTTTAAAACTTTACCACGATAAAAAAATCTGAGGGCTGGCTGAGTGGCGCGGTGGTTAAGCGCTGGCTTGGGAAGCCAGCGGCCCCGGTTCGGGTCCCACATATGAGGGCCAGTGACACGGCCATCAAAAAAAAAAAAAAATCTGAGACAACAATAAAAATTTTAGAATGTATAAAGTAAAACTCAAAAGTTTAGTTTGGGACATGTTAAGTTTGAGATGCCAATTAGATATTCAAGTAGAGCTGGATGGAGGAATCTGGAACTCAGGGGAAAATTCAGGATTGGAAAAAGAAATCTGGGAGTCATTAGCATAGGGATGGTGTTTGAAGGCTGAGGACTGGGTGAGACTACCTAGAAAGACAGTGTAAAAAGAGAAGACAAGAAAGGAAAGACTGAGTACTGGGCTACCTCAATACAAGGTCAGGGACAGGAGGTGGAGCCAAGAAGGCAGAGTGGGCACACTGACCCCACAAAGCAGTAGGGAAGTCAGGAGGATGTGGCATCTCCGGAGACAAAGAAGAGAGCATTGAAGGGTGCCAAACGTATCAGTTGTAGTTGAGAGATGGAGTAAGTGGACCAAAGTTGGATTTCATGTAATGGAGGTTGGTCCCTGTGATCTTTACAAAGTTATTCCAGGTGGTTAAAGGTATCACTCTACTCAAATGTACTTGCTTAAAAATTTTTTTTTTTTTTGTCTACCAATTTCTGAAACATGTATTAAAGTTCCCCCCTGTTATTATAGATTGATCAAGTTTAACTTCTTGCATTTCTAATGTCTTTTGCTTTTTAAATTATTAAGTTCTGTATTAAGTGAATAAATGTTCCTGATTCTCATGTCTTATTAGTGACTTGTGATTTTTTGTTGTTGTTTGGAAATAGCCTTCTTTCCCTTTTATGTTTTGGGAAGCGTCTTTTTTGTAAAGGGCATAAAGCTGAATTTCTTTTTTTTAACCACAAATCAAAACTTATTTTTTAAAAATGAGAACTTAACTCATTCACATTTTAATTGTTAATATGTTTAAAAATGTTTGTGTTTTTTTGGTTTATGTCTTCTATTCAGGTTGCTTTTTTTGGCTGTTTCTTCTTTCTCCCTTTCTTGTCTTTTGTTAGATTGATAAAATTTTCTTTGTTCTGTTAGTTTTTCTTTATGGGTTGGTAAAGTTATGCATTCAGTTTCAGTTGTTAGATACTTAACTTAAAATTTGAACTCTCATGGGTTTTTTTTTTATCAGTATCTAGAATTAATTTATCTTTGTATGTTCCCTATAAGCAAGAAATTTATACTCTCTGACTTCCTTTTTTTTTAAAGATTTTTTTACTGGGGAATTGGGAGAGGGGAACAGCGTTGGGGAATCGGGGAAGAGGAACAGACAAGTTGCTGTCTTTTTGTTCTTCAGTCTAGTTGGGGCGTATGTTGCTTCACTGGCCCATGGTTCTTCAGTCTAGTTGGGGCGTATGTTGCTTCACTGGCCCATGTTGGTATCGTCATTGCGCTCTTCCCAGATGAGGCAGATCGGTCTCCGGCCTCTGGATGTCGCTCACTGCGGCTATTGGCAGTTCGCGCTGGCTGCCAGCCGCTCACGCTGGGTGCCGGCCACTCACTGTAGCCTATGGCAGTCCACTGCAGCAGGGGCTGCAGCCTACACTGTCGCCGGGGCTCGCACAGCCCAGCTCCAGGTGGAGCTGTTGTTAGCTGTAGAGGGCAGTGTCACTGGCCCTCATATGTGGGATCCGAACCGGGGCCGCTGGCATCCCAAAACCAGCTCTTAACCAATGTGCCACTCGGCCGGCCATCTGACTTCCTTCTTCCTCCGTTGCTACCTCTACAAGTGTAAGCAATTTTTGCCAAATTAGTTTTATTCTATTTAAGGATTATTGTTTGTCTGGGGTTTCTTGACTCACTTTTTTTCTTTTTATCCCATATGATCTTTTTCTTTGGATTACTTATTGTCATTGTTGTTTTGTTCAAGTGTATTTTTGAGCACTGTAATTATTTTAGAGATAGTATATTTGTTGGCAAAACTTCTGAGTCCTGGTGTGTTCAAAAATATTTCGAGTTTGCTCTCAGACTTGATTGTAAGTTTGCCTTGGTATAGATTTCTAGGTACAAAATTATTTCTCTTCAGAATTTTGAAGATATTACCCTTGAGTCTTTGGCACCCAGGGTTGTTGATGAGAAGTCTGATGCTAATCTGCCTCTTGTTTCCTTGTAGATTTTATTTATGTGGAATTTTCAGAGTCATGTTCTTTATGATTTCTCCAGGATTTGTCAGTGGGCCCTTTCAATCTATAAATTGCATTTTCTTCAGCTCAGGAAAGTTTTATTTATTTTTAATTGGGGAATTGGTGGAGGGAAACAGTGTTGGGAAATTGGGGAGGGAGACCAGCCAAGTTGTTGTTTCTCAATCTTCATTGTGGAGGGCGCCAGTCGCCATTTGGCTGCCTATTGGCAGCTCATGGCCTTTAAGCTCAAGGTGCTGTGTTACAATCTTATTTGTGGGTGGGCGTAGCCACCATCCCATGCTGGAGTCAAACCAGCAGCCTTGTTGTTAAGAGTGCACGCTCTATCCACTGAGTCATCTGGGTGGCAGCTCAGCTCAAGGTGCCGAGTTCAGTCTTAGTTATGGGTGGGCGTAGCCCACCATCGAACCGGCAACCCGGTTGCTAGGAGGACGTGCTCTCACCACCTGAGCCATCCTGCCACCTGTTGGCAGCTCAGTGGCACCTCAGCTCAAGCGCAGTGTCACTGGCCCATGTGGGAATCGAACTAGCGGCCCTGTTGCTCAGAGCTCTTGCTCCCAAGCTAACTCTTAACCAACCGAGCCACTCGGCCGACCCCATGGACTCTTTCTTTTTAAGATGATGATTTTGTTCTAATCTTTTTCTTCCAGGTCAGGTCTATTTGTTCCTTTTTGCCTATTTGACTCTTATGCAGTTGGCTTTCCTTAAAGTCTGGTGATCCTGTGTTATCCTTTACTTTTACACATGAAGAACCAGGTTGATGATTGTAGGTAAGTGTCGTGGGTTTTATCTGCTTTTCTGTGGGTGTGCTGACAGACCTCTCCTCTGAATGCAAGATTAAGTTGTCTGTAGATGGGTGGGAAATGTCCCCAGGAATGTCCCATGGGTGTGGAGCAGACAGGTGGGACATTTTGTATCAGTCAGAATTCTTGATTATAAATAACAGAAATGAGGTCTGGCTAATTTATGCAGAGAAATAATTTATCAGCAGGCTATTAGATAGCTCACAGAACTGACCAGAAAGAAGACTGAAAATCAGGCTTGGAAAACCATCAGGAACCAAGGGGGCCACGGCCCCCTTTCTGGAGAAATAGTTTGGTTAGGTCATTGCTGCCAGTTTTTGTGGGTTCACTCCAGATTCAGTTCCTTTGTTCCCTGTACTTCCTGTAAGCTGAGTGTTTGATCTAGAGGCTTAACATGATTTATCTGTTTTTTTTGTTTGTTTGTTTTTTGGCAAGAACACTTCATAGATGGCATTGTATAATTCCATAGGAAGGCAAATGCTGCTAGCAGGTACTAATTATCATTGTTGAAAGATTTCCTTCATTTTTGACCACCCCTCAACTTAACCATCAAGCTACAGACTCCCCTCAGACGCATCTCACATATATCCTCTCCTTAGTACTGTTTTAACTGATTAGAAAAATGGTTACTTGGTTGTGAGCTTGTTTCAAAGACATAATTTCCTTAGAAAATAATCAGGTGGCTCCATTGACTTTCAGCACATGTAAATGAAATTTTTCTCAATTCCCACCTATGGCAATATTGTTGGTTGCCTATTCAAATGCCATCCCTCCCACCCTATTTATGTGCTGGCATAGCCCACCTCCCATGTAAGAGGCTAACCAGATCCTTATTATATTTTTCAAAGCCTAAGTGGTTTTTGGGAAGCTCTTTCCTTCTTACAGAGGATACTCTCAGCTTTGTGTGAGGTTATTTAGATGTGTGAGGTTATTATGGTGCTACAGTGGCCATCTTCTGACCATGGGGGCAAGCCTGAGGATTAACACCCATGTGCCCAGAATGATGGGTTGGAAAAGTGGGAAGAGCCCACATCTTCATTAAGTCACTAAGCCACTGAAATGGTGAGCCCTGCAAATACAGTATCTCCTGATTTATTAGGTGAGATTATAAATTTAATCCACTTTTAGTTGATCATTTGAAGCTATAAACAACCTAACCAACACACCAGATGTATTCAAATACATCTCTTTTATGTTTCTGCCTATCATTTAAAGCCCTGATGTAGAGAAAAAACTTACAGACCCTTAACCTTGAGTTTCCCATAAAAATAAAAGTCTTTCTTATCCACTTTAATAGCTAAAATGATAATACAGATAGCACAAAACATTGAATCATCAATATTAACTTATTACGATGTGTAATTTTTTTTAAAAATCAGCTTTTGTTAAGTTGAAAAAGCATATAGCAACTTAAAAGTGGAAATGGAGACCTGCAGACATCTGTATTGGTGATAAGAATTGGAGTTAAGATATTTTCCAAGGATCTTTCTCAAAGTACATACCTAAGACTTGATTTTGAGTGTTGGCAACAAAGGGAAATTTTCTCCTATTACATTATGCTGGACATAACATTTTTATTAAGTCGGAGAATTGGAATTTCTGGGTCTCCACCTTTGCAACACAACAATTCCCAAGTTTTAAATCAAATGCACAAGATTAGCAGGCAGAATGATACGGATTTAATTTTTAGAAAACAGTATGAAGTGTGAAATCTGTTTAAGAAGAAGCCATAGAACTGAAAAAGTAAAGGATAGCTGATGATATGTCCTGTACTTGCTCCTGCTTTTTAAATTTTTTTATTGAGATATAATTGACATGTAACATTAAGCTCTTCATTCTTGTATTTTGCATTCCCAGACTGTGTTGTTTGGAAGCAAAGCTTCATTGTTTTTTGGTTAGTAGATTGTACCTTTGTCCATGCAGACAAGGTGATGACAGCAAGTGGTTCCAGGAAACCCTAGTTAACAAACCCTCTTTGTGTTGTGTGAGGCAGCTCTGGCTCCTAAGTGGGTGACATCAGCAGGCCTCCCACCCACTGCTCTGAATCCCTCAAAGTACAACGACTCATTGTTAATGACTTTCACTCTGAACAGCTGCTGGCTTTTGCTGGCTTCATTTGCTGAGAAGATGGTGATCATACATCCCAGATTTCAAAAAAATCTGTCCTGCTTCAGACCATGTGTCAGACTTCCTGCCCTGGTATCTTGATTAGGAAAATATGATCACCTTAAGTATGGCACAACCCCTTCCAGCTTCTCTGTCCACTTGGAGGTTTTCTCCACATGTCTCATTGTTTTGGGTGCTTCTTTAAGTGGCATTGCTTCCCCTTTTCCCAATAAGCAAAATTCCCCACCAGTCTTCAGTGGAAGTACCCTCTCTTTAGGGATCCTGCCTAGAAGGGATTTCAACATAGTCAATACTAAAATTAGATAAAATAAGGAAGGAACCTATTTCCCTATCAAAAGCTACCCGATCAGAATTTAGAGTGAGTTAAATGTCCATTATCACAATCAAGTTCAAAGCCTTTAAAAATGTATGATACATTTGAGCTGGTGAACACATTTGTCTTGAAAAAGTCACTGAAAAAAGCAGGATGAGGGTTCAGCTTTGGAGATCAGGTAAGAACAAAGAGCAACCTCCAAACCCACTGGGGACAGAATTGCTGTCCACAGGCGGTAGATCAGGCAGTGGGCTCATCATTTACTCAGACACTGTGGCTTGGAGAACCTACCAGAACCTCTCGTATCTTCTATGTACTTAATGCAGTGAGCCAGGTACACCAAAAGTGCTCAGGACATACTTGCTGAACTACAACGACAAGTAACTTTTACTGCAATGACTATGTTTGCTGTTCTAGATCAATGCATTGCCCCCATCATTCTGGTTCACAGTGTCAAAGCATGCCTGACATGCTATGAAGAATGTTGGTACTTGAAGATAGTTTTTCAGGCAGGTAGAGCTTTGACTTTCTATATTCCCCCCTCCCCGCCCCCTGCCTGTGCAGCAACAATATTACAAATAAAATTTAGGAGAGGACAGACAATCCTTGGGTGTAAGGAGGTTGGTAATGGCCTGGGACAGCTGAATAAATAACATATATTTATCTGGCTCCCTGGGCCTTACCCAAGCCTTTTTACAACTACCAGGTGTTTTATAGACACATTTTTCCATGAAGTAGTCAAACCGCAGAGTGAATACTGACTGTCATACCTTAAAAAAAAAAAAAAGAAAGAAAGAGAAGCACCACCATTATTTTCCTAATGGAAATCTCGTTTGTCTCGTCTCCCTCCTTGGAAGCACAGGACCCAGGGTGTGGGGTCAGATCTGAGGCTGTGAACGGTCACATGGTCTTCACTCTACTTTAAACCCATCCTGATTATGAGCTCTGTGTAGGTCTGTGTGCATATGCGGCGTGGTGCTCTGAGAGGCAACTCTACCCACTGACCCCAAGCGTAATCCCACAGTGTCTTTTTGTGCAGTAGTTCCCCCTTATTTGCAGTTTTGCTTTCCAAGTTTTCAGTAACCTGCAGTCAATGGCAGTCTGAAAATATTAAAGGGAAAATTCCATAAATAAGCAATTCATAAGTTTTAAATTGGTTGACAGCCTGCGTAGTGTGATGCAATCTCCTGCTGTCCCTCTCTGTCCTGCCCGGGATGTGAATCCTTCCCTTGTCCAGCATCTCCATGCTGTACTTACAGTACAGTAAGATATTTGAGAGAGGGAGCACATTCACAGAACTTTTATTACGGTAGATGGTTATAATTGTTCTATTTTATTATTAGTTATTGCTGTTAACCTTTTACTGTGACTAATTTATAAACTGAAGTTTAAAATAGTTATGTAGGTATAGGGAAAAACATAGTATATACAGGGTTTGGTACTATCCTCAGCTTCAGGCATCCACTGGGGGTCTTGGAACATATCCCCTGTGGATAAGGGAGGCTACTGTACACAGATTGGTAGGTGCTCATAAGATGTCTGTTGGATGAATAACATATCATGTGTTGTTAAGCAATAATTGTGACCAGTGTAGCTTCTCCATGTTTGTAAGTTCCTTGGGTGAAGGCTTAAATGTTATGCGCCCAAATATCTCTTAGTATCCTTAGTGTGCACTCAGTGAGTGTTTATGTCTCATTCAGTGGAGGAAGAGCCAAGTTCATGAACGGAGAGGAGCGTTTGTTGTTAGCCCTCATGCCCCCATTACCAGTGTTACCTACTTCGCAATAGTAGGTAATAGCCCCTTCAAGGGCTCACAGAATCTTAGTAAGAGTTTGAAAAGGAACTGAGAAATTATTTAGGCCACACTCTTTATTTTAAAAATGAAAAAATTAAGATCTGGAGAAATGGAGTGACCTCCCCAAGGTCATATAGCTAATTTTTGGCAAAGCTAAGAAAAAAATTTGAGTCTCCTGAAAGTCCTTTTCTCTTCCTGAAATATTTTAAAATTTTATCTAAAAGATCTTCATTTCACTGCTATATACAGAGGGTGCCCCAAAATGTATACACATTTTAGGAAAGGAAAACTGTATTAAAATTGTAATATTCAATATACTGATAACAAAAGATGAATAGTCATGTTTGACTTCTGCAATTACTAGAGGTGCTCAAAGCATCCAGACACTTCTGATTATGGCAAACTACTGCTTGAGCAATGATGACCAAAGTGTCCACTTTATATATTTTTTTAGCACCTCCTGTATATGTCCTTAAATAGTTGCTATAATCAATTACTCCTCAAGAAAACTCTAAAAGCTTTTTCCTAGCCATTTCCCATAAGACACATTTCAGGATGTTAAATAAGAAGTTCTCACTGAGATATCAGGATAAAATATATGACAAGCAAAAGAGAGGAGCCATAAAAAGAGAGAAATCTTCAAAGGGGTTATCCAAAAAGTGGTAACATGATTCAAATCCTTTTCCTACATTCCAGGTAAAAAGATGTTGGAGCTCTGAGGGGACTCCTCAATAAATAGCACCTGTCTTCCCCATCTAGGTTCTGAAAACTGAGAAACAAAATGAAAGGTAGCAGATGAAGGCCAAAATGTCACCTTCATTACTGAAAAAAGGCTGAGCTGGAAGGCAGGGCTTAGTGTGGCAGCCAGGTGGGGCTGTTCACCGAACCCCGGGGTGTAGGCTGACCTTCCGAGCAGAACAGGTCTGTGCCTGAGTGCAGGACCACTTCCAAAAGGAAGAAGGGGGACCAAGCTAAGCTTTCCAAGAAGAGGCTAGCGCAGGACTCTCGCAAGAGTAGGGAACAGCCATTCTCCGCAACAAAAGTCAGAGGGGTGAACATGGCAAGGGAAGATTTGTGAAGATGGTTTTTCCGGAGGACACTAGTCTGAAAGGCCCTCGTACCCCAAAGTTGGTTTCTCATGGAAAAGGCTTCATTCAGAGAGCTTCACACGCGCATCTGCAGCTTTGAGGATGCGTGCGTAGGATGCCGGCAACTGGTGTTTGGTTCCCACCTGGAAACTCTGGAAGGAAAGAGAATTCTAACAGTGGGAGCGAAAGAGAGGTGGCTGGACTGCGTGGCCAGGATTGGAGGAGAGAGAAAGGAGAAACTTAGCTTCTGTCCAACAGGGCCACCTAGAGGGCCTCTTAGGGTTCAGCAGGGAGAAGCTGGAGTTGGACGCAGAGCTGAGATTTAGTTGATCAAGGGAACTTCAGGTGAGAGGTCCCCAGCAATGGGGGGATAGTGGTTTTTTTCTCTGAAAAACCCATGGAACACCCCACATGAGGAAAAGGTGGCTTTCAATATCGTTGCCTAGCCAAAGGAGAGGCCACCAGCCAATTTAGAACTTTCCTCTCTCTTCCCCACTCCTGTTCCCTCTTCCTGCGTTGACTGGAACAAACCATGGTGAGTGAAATGGGTCGACGGTTGGATACACTAAGTAGCATGTTCTTCTTCTCTGGTGTCTTGGCTACAGAAGGCCCCAGCTGAGTGAAGGGAAAAGTTTCACCTTTAAATCTGATTCCAAGAGTTGATTATTACACAAGATTGAATATTCTGACTTTTAAATTGAGACTATATCGGAGACTTAAAGTGTGTGTAGGACTTCTTAGTGCCTAAGATTGTTTAAAAACAAGTCATAGGATGGTGGAGTTTTTCATCCAGTGGCAGGAGAAGAACTTGCTCCCAACTGAAAAATTTCAAAAGAGACAGTGGGAATCAAAAACAAAGTTACTTTCTGATTTGAATAGATTATTTTCTTCTTCACATTAAACAACCTATGAACTTTATTTTGTTGGTTTTCATTCCCCTAGCCCACCAGCATAGGATTGTTTGTGGCACCTACGTGTACTAAGTGTGCTGCCTACACCGGCATTTGGCACTTTAAGAACACTGGAGACTCCATCAGACTGAGGGCCAAATCCCACTGAAGGATTTGCCACATTTTCCCTGGTGGCATGATGCATGCACAGCAACTCCTGGGCTGTTCCCTCCAGCAAGTTATAAACTCAACAAGGAAAATGATAAATGCATTCTAGTCGGTAACAGTGGTCTTTCTATGATCTCTTTCTTCTCAAAACACTCTCCCAGCAAACAGCACTGAATTAAATCTGTTAAAAGGCTCAGTCCAATCCTGCTCAAAACCAGTCAGAAGAAGCCAACTGGAGTTCTCATCACCATCTCCCAAACACCCTTTATTGTTTGGTCAGCATGGTTTCCCTCAGTAAGACATGAGTGAATTCCAAGGCTGCTTTAAGTTTCTTTATTATACGTGAAGTGATTGAAAACTGCCAGTCACAAATCTGGCAATCCCCTCTCATGAGCTTAAAGACTGTTCTGATTACGATAATTACATTTTTATGAATATCCTACCTAGAGAGTAACAATTTTACTCTGTCAGACTGTACCACACAAAGATGCATCAATTTCATCTGCAATGAAAAATAGAGCCTAATAGCACAGTTATATTTATATGATAGTCAAACATCAAGATGCAACATAAGTACTGCAACTGAAAGAATTCTGATCATTATTTAACCTTGAACTGATGATTAAGGGTGAAGGCTTGTCAGCTTTCGTGAATTATTTTTTCATGATTTTTGCTGTTTTGATTTGATTTTTAAAACTCCATAATTAACACTTATTAACATGTAGATTCCACCCCCACCCCCCATGATATGTGGGCAAGGCAAAAACAACAATAAAAAAGACTAATAGATATGATTTATGGTCAAAGAGAGAGTATCAGGTAATTATAAGACATAATTCTGAGGGCCGGCCGAGTGGCACGGTGGTTAAGAGCTGGCTTGGGACGCCAGCAGCCCCAGTTCAGATCCCACACATGAGGGTCAGTGACACTGCCCTCCAAAAGAAAAAATTTAAAAAAACAAAACACAAAAAACCCCACATAATTCTTTTTTAGGTATAATACCATGGCCACTAGTTTTCTGCTTTAGTCAGCTAAGTTTCTTCAACCATGATGCAATAATGAACACAGTATTTAGGTTTGCTGCTATAAATACACATTGGTTTAATGCAAAGAGAAGTGTTCCATTATTACAGATAGTGATCAGTGCCAAAGTGTGGTCTGAGAACCAGCAGCATCAAGCATCACCCAGAAGCCTGTTAGAAATGACAATTCCTTGGCCCACCCAGACCTGCTGCTGAATCAGAATCTCTAGCAGTGAGGCCCAGGACTCTGGCCGTCCAGGTCATTCTCTGAAGTCTGAGAACCACTGCTCTAGCATCTTGTAACTATTTTCACTGGCTACAGTGAAACATTGGCAAGTGGAGGCTCCAATCCCCGTAATGCTATAGACATTCCCTGTTGTGTGTTTCAGGGGAGCCTAAGTGAGGAGCTCTTTTGGTCAAGTCCTCAAGTCCGGGGCTCCTCTTAAGTAGATTTTCTTTTCTCTTTAGATCTCCCAGGCTCACAAGCCATAGTTTCTTCCCATTGCCAGTCATAATGTTAGTCTGTCCTCCTTGGTAGAAGGGACCTTTATGACACCCGTCAGAATGTCAGAAGGTTTCCACCAGCCTGACTTCCATGGTACCGTACCCTCTGTTACAATGGTTTCCTTGAAGTCATCTTGAGCTGCTTAAAAAAGTTTAACATTTACCATGATGTCCTTCCATATTTTTTTTTTTTTTTTGAGGGCAGTGTCACTGGCCCTCATGTGTGGGACCCGAACCGGGACTGCTGGCCTCCCAAGCCAGCGCTTAACCACCGTGCCACTCGGCCGGCCCCTTCCATATTTCTTTATGGCAAAACCTCCTCTGTGCTCTTCAGATAGCCCTGTGGGTCAAATTTGTTTCCCAAAACTCACCAGAAAATGGTATGGAGAGAGACTACATTGCAAGCATTCTTAATTCAAGATAACACAGTAGGACATACATTTAGCACAGAGTGCTGATGCTCACTGGCCTGGACTATGTGTACTGTCATTATACAATTTTTCTTTGGCTAAGAGGGTAAGGTAACTCTTAGCATGAGAGAACTGTATCACAGAGTTTGGTAATAGACTATTACAGATAGATAGATAGATAGATAGATAGATAGATAGATAGATAGATAGATAGTTTAAGGAAGCATTTTATTTTATCTTTTATTTTTATTTATTTATTTTAAAGATTTTTATTGGGGAATTGGGGGAGGGGAACAATGTTGGGGAATTGGGGAAGAGGGCCAGCCAAGTTGTTGTTCTTCAATCTTCGTTGTGGAGGGCACCAGTCGCCATCTGGCTGCAATCTTAGTTGCGGGTGGGCATAGCCACCATCCCATGCTGGAGTCGAACCAGCAGCCTTGTTGTTAAGAGTGCATGCCCTATCCATTGAGCCATCCAGGCTTCAGCTCAGCTCAAGGTGCTGAGTTCAGTCTTAGTTATGGGTGGGCATAGCCCACAATTGAACAGGCAGTCTTGTTGTTACACCAGTTGAGCCATCCTGCCACCTGTTGGCAGCTCACTGACAGCTCAGCTCAGGCGCAGCATCACTGGCCCATGTGGGAATCGAACAGGCGGCCCTGTTGCTCAGAGCTCGCACTGTAAGCCCACTCTTTTTTTTTTTTTTTTTTTTAAAGATTTTATTGGGGAATTGGTGGAGGGGAACAGCGTTGGGGAATCGGGGAAGGGGAACAGACAAGTTGCCGTCTTCTTGTTCTTCAGTTTAGTTGCGGAGGATGTTGCTTCACTGTTGGTATCGTCATTGCGCTCTTCCAGGATGAGGCAGATCGGTCGCTGGCCGATGGATGTCGCTCACCGCGGCTATTGGCAGCTCATGCTTGGCTGCCAGCCGCTCACGCTGGCTGCGGGCCACTCACTGCAGCCTATGGCAGCCCACTGCAGCAGGGGCTGCAGCCCACACCATCACCGGGGCTCGCACAGCCCAGCTCCAGGTGGAGCTGTTGTTAGCTGTAGAGGGCAGTGTCACTGGCCCTCATGTGGGATCCGAACCGGGGCCGCTGGCATCCCCAAACCAGCGCTTAACCAATGCGCCACTCGGCCAGCCCTGTAAGCCCACTCTTAACCAACTGAGCCACTCGGCCGGCCCTAAGGAAGCATTTTAGATATAAATAACATTCTAATGAATGAGCATGCATAGGGCAGTGTTAAATGGAGTCAATGAATATGGCAAAAAGTAAATGCCATCTTGTGATTTAATCTTCATATTATTTCATATATTCTGTATATGAATATATTCTTTTTAACGGCCCAATGCAAGGTAAAACATTTAGAACAGTGGTTCTGAATCCGCATGTGCATCAGAATGGTCTTTACGTTTGTTAAAAATACAAATTCCCTCGGTTCTGAGAGATTTTTATTTTGGGAGGCCTGAGCAGCCCAGGAATTTGTTTCTAGCAAGCACTCCAGGTGGTTCTGGTGGAGGTGGTCCTTAACTTTCATTTGGAGAAACACTGCATGTCTAACTCAGAAAGATGAGGAAAATGGACGTTGAGTGTGAGACAGTAAAACTCAACCAATTTCACAGGAGTTGTACCTGCTTTGGATCCTTGTAATGCATTGTTTCAAGCCTTTGAATAGCACATATATTCTGCCTAGTCTATACTTATTTGTGTATTTGCCTCAGTCCACCAATAGACTGTAAGCTCCCTGAAACACAAGGATTAGGTGGTATACTGACCTTGGTATGTTCTGCTGGGCTTACCCAGTGCCTCTCATTATTGAGAACGTGCTCAGTATTTGTCAAATAAGTGAAGACAATAAGGGTAAAAATGCAATTCTAAGAGTGTGTTTGAAGCAGACAGTTTAGTCTTGGTCCCCTTTTACCCATCAGCTATGAGACCTTCATGTCATGCCACCACTCAGTGACCCAGCCCAGCATTTGTAACGTGGGAGATCAGTTTCTTCATCTTTCACAGAGCTGCTGTGGGGTAAAAATGAGGTAATATATGTGAAAATGCTTTAAAATTGTAGAACCACTTCACTTTTCTTGAATATGACTGTCTTTTCACTCTCCCTCCATTTCTCCCATGAATAAGTCCCAGGTAGCATGACTTAGGCGAAGGACACAAAGTTTACTTCTGGCCACTAAGTCCTATTATTTGGAGTTTAAAAGAACCATGTGACTTTTCCAACTTCAAGGAAAGTAAACAGTAAGTTAAATACTGAAAAATTTATAATACGAGTGGAAGAAATACCCCACAGGTAATGGACAGTAGAGGAAGGGAGATACACAGGGGAGCAAATTAACTATTCACATTGCAGTTTGACTCTGAGATGGGGACTTTCAGAAGTCTGTGTTTAATGAAATGATGTCTGAATTCTAGTGGCTTCTTTGAGGTCACTTAAAAGGTAGCAGGTGTCTGATAAGATGAGCTGAGAAGTACAGGTATATAACATCCCATTAAAAACCTCAAGGTAGGGATTACAGCTACCCTTTAAGCTGTAAAGAACTGGAGAACTGAAAGAAATGAGATCACTTACAAGAGGCAATGTGCCCTGGGTGATATATGCTGGTCTAGGATGACAGCCAGTCATAGCCCAGTGAGGAAGATAAGGACGGTGTGCTGAGTTTTCCATAAAGCTATATTTATTCAATCGAGCATACTGTCTTTTATCTAAGATTAGGTCTGTCCTTGTTTTGGCTTATTAAAATGTCCTTGGGCTGGCCGAGTAGCTCAGTTGGTTAAGAGCTTGCTTAAGAGTGAGAGCTCTGAGCAACAGGGTTGCTGGTTCAATTCCTGGCCTGGGCTGAGCTGCCACTGAGCTGCCAACAGGTGGCAGGATGGCTCAGCTAAAAAAAAAATGTCATTGCTTTTATGAAATGTCAGTATATTTTAAAACGGGTAAATGAAAAGTTGATAATGATGTTATGACTCCCCATTCAAATTTATCTACTTGTCTTGAGTTTGAATTCTGGATCCATTCAAGGCAAGTGGTTTGAGGCAAATTTCTAATCCACTCAGGCCTGAATTTCTCCATGTGTAAAGTCACACAAATTAATAATAACAGATGCAATAATATTTGCAAAGATCTTAGCACAGTTTGTACTACATAGTAGATCAGTAATTGGTGGTGGTTATATGAAGAATAAAGACAATACGTAAGTGTTGTCATCAAGATCCGTAAATTAGGTAGAGTGTCGATGGTATGAAATTACTGTGTTCACTTCTGTGTTTGATGTTTTTCCATTTATTCCATGGTAGTCTCATTTGGGTCCTGTCCATGCCTTTGCTCTAAGAGTAAGTCTAAGCAGAAAGCACCAAGGGGAATTTCCCTTTCATGCCCACAGCCAACCCAACAGTCCTGTGTGTGGTGAACTTTCCAGAACCATAATGGAGCAGGATTGTGCTTACTGGCTGAAGTTCTTAAACCCACACCCTTGGTTTTAGGGCTTGTACTTCCCTATTGTACAATGTGTATCTTTGTATTTCTAGTATTGAAATAGTAGTTAGTCTGTGTTTGTTGATGATTTCAATGAATAAATATAAAAATGAAACTCAGGGGCTGTCCGAGTGACGCGGTGGTTGAGCGCTGGATTGGGAGGCTGGCGGCCCTGGTTCGGGTCCCACATGTGAGGGCCAGTGACACTGCCCTCAAAAAAAAAAAAGAATCTCAGAATATAATAGCTTTATGGAGCTATTTTCCCCATTATCTGCTGCTGTTTGTTTCAGGGACCTATGTGAAATAGATAGCATCTAACAGGTAATCTTGAACTTACTAACTTGCTAAGAAAGACAGCAAACAGGAAAAATGTGGGAGCTCCTCATGACTAAAACACATTTATGTTAAATCCGTGATGGATATTCCAGGTGTTCTGGCAGCCATCTTCCTGGTTAAAGATTTAAGCTAAACTTAAGATCAATGTCTAATACCATCCAGACTTGTTTCCCTAAGAATCCTGTAATTAAATTTTATCAGATTTCATTGAGGCATTGATTCTTTTTTTCCACTCAGTATGGCCTACGTTTGATGGCAAAAGGACTAGGAAATGGAATGGAACTAACTTGCATTGAGTGCCTTACATATGCCACATATTTTGTATATTTATTTAAGCTTCATAACCATTTTGTGGTTGAGGAAACTAGAACTCAGGGGTTAAAATAACTTGTTTGTGGGTGTACAGGGAGCCAGTGGCAGGACCAGAGTTCGGATCCAGGTTTGTGTGTCCAAGGCTCATTCTCTCATTCTGTAACTTGTCATTTGGCCTTTTCTTTCTAGCAAATGTGAAAGACACCTGAAACAGACACTTTAGCTACAGGTAGGAAGGATTATAAAGAACTGAGTGTGGTGTGGTGAAAAGTCATACTGTTTCTCTATAGGTAGTATGTGATTTGGGGCCTCAAATTACCCAACTGTAAACCCACAGTGTTGGACTAGATGACCTCTGAGTGGCGTGACCACATGGCCCAATTTGTCAGGGCAGCCCTCATTTATACCTGCTGTGCCAAGGCAACTATTATTAGCATCTCCTTCTGCTCTTAAAAGTGTTCAACGGATTATAAATTCTAATGCTGCCCTACATATAAGGTTCTTTCCAGGTTCTTTTCAGTTATGTAAAATTGAATCTAATAATTTTTCAGATGAGTGAAGCAACATGAATTTTCATTTCCCAGGCCTGTGAGATGTAAGAGACTGACAGCACGTGAGATGGCCTTTGTCTAGAGATTGCTTTGCATTTTGATAGGATATTTTCTCTGCTATTGTCCCTTTCCTTTAAAAGTACATTAGTAAATCCCTTTCTAGTCAATTTGGTTCCAGTTAATTTGACATCATTATGTAAATATTTGTTTCCAGTTCATATTAATAATGGCTATCACTTACTTAGAGTGCTTAGAATTAGTCAGGCTAAGTGCTGAGAGCATTATCTCATTTAGTGCACTTATTTAATGCTATAAGATAGCTTACTTTCTACATAAGGAAACTGAAGCTTAGAGAGGTTAAGTGACTTGAAAGTAAGAGATGGAGCCAGGTCTTCCTAATCTCATAACCATTATACTATACTGAGATGTATACACAGGCACACACACATACACAGCAGATAATTTTAAAAATTATCAGGCCTCCTCAATTCCCATTGGCCTTTCCTATATTTATCAGTGTCAATGCTATTTTTTGTAATTTCTCTTTCATTGCTTCCACCATCCATCTTTACCTTAGAGTAGAAGCATCTGCCTCGAGTAACAGATAACAGATTTTTACTAAGAGACAGGTTCTTAGGAAAAACAAACTAGGTATTAGAAAGTGGATGTGATGAATATTTACAGTTTGATGCATCATACAAACCTTCTTTTGGAGAATGTCTTTCTTACCAAAGTATAACAGAAAACAGACACTTGCTTTTTCATTTATATTTACTTAGACAATACTTAAATAAAAACGACCAGTTAACACTCATATCATTCTGCTTTTATTTATTTCTGGCTAAATTACAAAGACACAGATGTCTTAGATAGACTCTATCCCACCATTTAATCTATCCTGGTGACATAGATACCAAAATGTGCATGTTTACATAGTGCAGTGGTATGAAAAACATTTTTTTTCTCCTTCCTTTACAATCCCTGACTATAAACAGGGAAAAATTAATTTCATGCCAAAAATTTTTGGGCATTTTAATAATCATCCCATTTCTGCTACTAAGATAACAAAATTGGTATTACACGTTAAAATATAAAGGCCTAACCGTTTTTACAAATATGCAAGTAATCTGCTACTTAGACATAAAAAGTCAATTTCTTTCAAATCACAAAGTAAGGCACCATTGGATTAAACATTTTTTTCAGCTTTTACTAAATAAAATGCATAGTGAAATAAATACTGAACACTGGATTTTAATACTGTATGTAATATATTTCAATATAAAATGATATGTGAATGTTAAAATACTGTATTGCATCTTGAATACATTTATCTGGAAATTTTGTGGGAAAAACATGTAAGCTCTGATTTCAGGGAAGAAAATTATTCATTTTTGTGATTTGCTATAGTTGAAGATTTTAGCATAGAACTTATTCAAAGTTTTGGATACAATCAGGTTGCTAACTTTGAAGCAAGGATATAGGTTTATTAATGAAACATTCACTTAAAAAATGCATTCTAAAACATCTCTATCCTGAGTGAATAGCAACTTTGAGCTGTGGCCCTCTTTCAAACCTTAGGATAGTACCTGCAAAGTTGGGATATACAAGGAATTGGGGCCAGTCTTACTACCCCTTACAAAATTCAGATCCACTTCCTTTGGGTCAAACTTTTCTCTGCCACATTTTCTAGGAAGGCCTCTTTTCTAAACTGGGACATTAAGCTTTCTCATAGGGATTTTAATCAACTGTTGATGTCTGATTGAGGAATCCAAAATAAAACAATGCTGCTATATTACCAAAATACTGGAGATAATTTTTTTTTTGGGGGGGTAAATACTTTGCAGAATTTGTTATACCTTTATATTTCTTGATTCTTTTTGGGTAAAGGGCCCCAAAGGACTGAATGACAAATGAATGGTACAGGAGAGGCGAGAAAAACCCAAGTTCTCTAATGTACTAAGCCCAGGACTTTGGCAAGGAAAGTTATAAAAATACAATATATTCAAATGGGTAGCATCATCATTTATTAGACATCCCATTTATTAGAACTCTTAAGTTCTTTTGATTTTATATAAATGAAACATTTATTCTATAAATAGGAGTGCTTCTTTCAAATTTTTCTTTGGATTGATTTCTTGTTAGCATTTCCTAGTAATACATGAACAATGCACTGAAACCATGATACAAAATTTAGGTATATAGGTATATATATATACATATACATATATGGCCATGTGCTTTTTAAAAATCATGGTAATTTTAAACTTAATCAACCATATAAAACATCTAAATTGAAAAAAATTAGTCCCAGTAAAGTCTGTAAACAAAATCATACAAAAAAAAGGCAAGGCTGGCTCTTCCCTATGGTCCTTTTGGGAGCTTTATTTGCATAGATCCAAGGCAAACGTTTTTCCCAAATAGATTCAAAACAAATTCCCTTCAATTTCCAGTAGCAATCTCTTTCTCACAACCCCATAAACATCAGATTTAGATTTTTAGAGTTTGCCCATCCTCCTAAATCTGGTCCCTTCTTCCACGTTCTGATTTCCTACCTTTCCCTGACTTCCCCCTCCCTAGAGAGCCTAGGTGCCTCCCTGCACTGGGGAGCAAGCTGGGCAGGAGACAAACCAGGCCACTGCAAACGCACAAGGCAGGAGTTTAACAGTTAGGTGAGCTCCAGCCAGCTGGTTCTGAGCCCAGAAATCCTGACAGGCTTTTAGTTTCCAATGGCTTTACTCCACGACACTGTAAACCCTATTAGATCAATTCCCGACCTTGGTACTGTGAAGCAATGCTTGTATACAGATATTGATGGAAAATAAGGGAGCAAAATCTAGGATCAAGCTGTCTGCCAGACAAGGCATTGGGTCCTAATCTGACTTTTAGTTACCTCTTGAATGGCTGAAGTTCACCTTGCATTTTTTGGTTTTTTAAACAAGAGGTTTTTGTGTTAGCCTCTGTCTTCTAGACCTGCACTGTCCAATATGGCCATATGTGGCTTTGAGCCCTTGAAATGTGACTAATCCAAGTAGAGATGTGCTTTAAGTATAAAACACAAACCAGGTTTCGAAGACTTAGTATAAAAAAATGTAAAATATCTCATTAACAATTGTTATATTAACTGCAGTTCGAAATATTTTGAATAAAATATATTAGCATTAATTTCACCTATTTCTTTTTCAATGTGGCTACGAGAAATATTTAAATTGTATATGTGGCTCACATTATATTTCTGTTGGACAGCTCTGTGCTAGAGCCTACCTCAGAACGCCAAGACTGTAACCTATAACCACAAAAATTCTATGTGAGCCTTCGCTCAGCAACTTGCTTACGTGGTCTGTGGTTCATGGAAATGGTCAGAAGGCCAAGCATGCAAAAAAAGCATGAAAGCAAGCGGCTCTCAGGGACTTGAATATCATCTGCAGCAAATAAGCAGTGAATGTTTGAATTTGGTTGGTTGAAAACTGGGACACAGTTCATCTCTGCCTACTTGCCATAAAAGCCAATTGGCCCCCAAGCAGTCAACACTGGCAGGCTGTAGCTGAAGCAAGCAATAGCTTTGAGAGTATACACTATATAAAAACCTAGGTGCATTTCTTCACTGGATTCCCACCCTGCACACACATTTTCCCACGTTACCCTCCCTTTTACCCTCCCGCCAACATGGAGGGGGCAAGGGAAAATGAGAGGAAGACAGTGTGCAACTCTCCATAACAACACCAGAAGTAGCTCTTGGGCTGGGGTGGAGAAGAGCAGGCTAGGATCACCTCGGGGTGGGAGGAAGGGGTGGGGCACCCCTTTCTCTTCGGTTGGATCCACCTTGATGAAAAAATAGATAAAACATAAACTTTGGTTAGAAAGCTTATATTCTCACCGTAGAAACTCAAGGATGTTTGTGAAGGTACCCACTACCTCACCTCCTATGACCAAAGCTGGAAATAACTAGCACATGTGGATGAGAAGCGAGAAGGGAAGGGAAGAGGCAAATAAGACCCTGAACGAACACTATTAGAGGATGACCTACCACCGGCTACCGGGTTCTTGCACAAAGTTAAGAAAGTTAAAAAAAATGCTTTTCTTCTTATCACAAACATACCATGTGTTTATTATAGATTTAGAAAATGTAGATGAGTAAAAACAAAACAAAAAATTCACTCATGCTTGCACCACTCAGAGATAACCAAACACATTATTTTCCATTTATAAACAGTTCCCTTTTGTCTTCCAAAAAATTGGATCATACGTTGTCAGTTTGAACATCTTTCAGTCATTACTCTTTACAAATAGAATTATTAATGACACTGCATTCTATGACATGGGTATACTGTAGTTTATTTACTGAAGACCCTTTTGTTGGGCATTTAGGTATCTTCTAATTCCTAAAGAATGCATCTTTGATGGAAGTCATCCTAATGGGTGTGAAGTGGAATTTCTTTGTAATTTTATTTTCATTTTCCTTATATTAGTGATGTTTAGCATCTTTTCATGTGCTTATTGGCCATTTGTATATCTTCTTCAGAGAAATGTCTATTTAAGTACTCAGCCCATTTTAAAATTTGGGTTTTTGTTGTTGTTGTTGAATTGTAGGAATCCTTTATATATTCTGGATATTAATTCCTTGTCAGGTATATGATTTGCAAATATTTTATACCATTTCAGAGGTTGCCTTTTCACTCTGTTGATAGTGTTCTTTTAAAAACTATGCATGTTTGTGTGCTATCAGTGCACCGTAACCAGGTTTAAAATCCATTCACAATTTTTGAAATTCATTTGTCCCACATACATTTTTCTGAGGATCTTAACAGTTATTGGGTATGGAGCAAGGTGCTGAGATGCTGTGAACAGGTCTACTGGGGGTACGTATCAATTGAGTAGGTCTGCTGTGGCCACTGCTCTGAGACTCAGGCGGGCTTTCACCAACAAATTCCTCAGCAGGCATCTTGGCAGCAACCCTACCGTATTTCCCCAAAAATAAGACTGGGTCTTATATTAATTTTTGCTCCAACAATCTACATTTATTCATGCACAAAAATCTACATTTATTCAAACAGTTATATCTGGCTAATGATCTTAGCTGGGGCTTATATTTGGGGTAGGGCTTATATTACAAGCATCCTGAAAAATCATGCTAGGGCTTATTTTCCAGTTAGGTCTTATTTTGGGGAAAACAGGGTAGTAGCCGGCTTATGGATTTTCTGAGATAGAACCAAGTCTTTAAACAAGGAGAAGAGTCAGAGGAAAACACTGGCAGTCCATTACCTTGCCTCTTACTCTTACCATCCCAACCAAATCTTTTCTTGGGCAGGCACCTGAAGAAAGACTCATCTGGAGGTAAACCAGCCATCGGTCATGGCGCCTTGACCATCAACTGACATACCGCAAGTCGTTAGCAAAACAGAGGCTGGCCTTGTGCAAAGCTGTAATTAGGTAGCAGAGCTCAAGGCTGTCTGGGTGCTCTACCAGGCTATGGGCCTGGAGGCCAAGGCAGATACAGGAACCAAATAAAACCACTTGATAGTACTTGACTTATTTTTTGAGAGAGATGATCCATTATCATTATAAATATTAACCATGCACTAAGTTAGAAATATTTAAAGTAAACCTACAAAAACACTTTTGGGGGGCAATGGAAATTAATTCACCAGTTTAAGAAATATATATATATATATATATATTTTTTTTTTTTAGCTGAGCCATCCTGCCACTTGTTGGCAGCTCAATGGCAACTCAGCTCGGGCTGGCATCGAACCGCCGTTGCTCAGAGCTCAGCTCGCACTCTTGAGCGAGCTCTTAACCAACTGAACCACTCAGCCGGCCCAAGAAATATTTTTAAATGTCTACTGTGTTTCAAGCTCTGTGGCCCTCGAAGAAGATGCAATAGTGAGCAGGACACAGTCCAGTCCTCAAGTTTCATATCATCTTAAAGATGGGAGGATGGCGGAGGGAAGGTTTTCAGCTACTAAATTAAAAGTCTAGAGGGGACAGGGAGGATGGTTCTGTTACTGACTTAAATATGTATATAATATTTAAATTAGGTTAAGAATGCTTATAAGAAATCAGGAAAAAATATTTAATGTCTATGTGAACAACTCGTTAAAGTGAATTCATTTATTAGTGCCCAAGAGGAAGAAAAACAGGCTGTTCTCTTGTCAGATAGAAGTCCGTTTTATGATGTGAACACACACACATACACAGACCCCAAAGGTATTTGTCCCATGTGAAGACTTATTTTTCACCAAAAATTTCAACCACCAACTCCTGTATGATAATTTTATCATATAGTTATACCTCTTTTATTAAATATCATCTAGGAATGCAGCATTCCACATAAATGAGTTTTCTCAGGAATTAAACTTTTCCTTTCAAGCAGAAATATTCTGTTTACTTCTGTCATTTGTTCAATGGACATTTTCCTAAAATATTTTCTAATTCTTTGAATTGTTTAAAAGAGGCACAAAGCACAATTTGACCTGTCCTTAGTAACCCAATAAAACATTGGGTATTGTCCTGTGCTGTCATACATAGCACAACTCTATGTCACGATCGGCTCCTTTGACCTGAGACTTTCACCTATCACTTCTCCCTGAAGTCAGCCATTTTGCTCCCAACCGACCTTAACTTCAGCTGATATTAATTTTCTCTAAGGCTGGGAACCAACTAAAAATTAAGGACCGTCTGTTAAGAGTCATTAGTTTCTGAATATGTATAAGGAGCTCTGCTAGGGAGTGAGAACGAGGTTAGGGATATCATGACAGTTAGTGTTTGACATGTGCAAACACTTTTTCTCCACACATTTGTGGTTTGGGAGTTTGGTTCTGAAGCCAAGGCTACAAGTCTGAGCCTCCTCAATAATATCTCTCTCTCTCTCACTCACTCGTTAATTCTTTTTCAGCCCTATACATTTATTATTGTGAAATATTAGTTCTTTATTTCCTCTTCTTGTTCACGTTTTTTTTTTTTTTTCAGTAGGGTAAAAGTGACTCACTTCTTTGTGGTAACATTACATATATTAGCAAAGAAACAGAAACAGGGAGCATTTGAGATCTTGCTCCCTGGCATATGTCATCATTTTGGTTCAAATAAACTCTTATAAAAATTCAAAAACAAACTAACAAACAAATCAGAAACAATCTAAATGTCCAATAATGGTAAGCTAAATTATTATATGCTGACATGATGGACTCCTGTATAATGAAAACCATGTGATGAAATAGGGAAGTGTTTACTAAATGATGTTATAAAAACCCTACTACCAAAAATCTGTGCTCTATAATTATAACCATAGAAATTAATCAGCATTAGAAGGCTAAAAATTAAAAGAGAGCCTGGCAAAATGAAACTATCTATTATGTATAGAGATTATGAGTATACTTTAAATTTTACTGTAATGCTTTGTAAAGCTATGTTTAAAAGATCAAAGCAGTGACTGTGAGTTTTTGTTATAATTAATAAGGCATTTTGTGCCATCTTAGGAAGATCAAAATGGAGGATGATTGTCTAAAGAAGCAAAATAATAAAATTTAATCTACTAGCAATGTAAAAGTATTTTGAGCTTGTAGTGAAACATCAAAATAATAATTTCTCATATGCATTCTGAGTATCTCCATTTTCCTCATTGTGTGTAGAAGGGGCGTTTACCAGAATTTAGATGGCTCCAAATCCAGAAGTTATTTTTCTGAAGTCTCCCCACTCCAGGCAAGAGGCTTGGATTTCCTATACAACCCTCAACTGTATATAACCCGGGCTATTCAATAGGAAGCCGCCAAAAGCCCTTGCAGAAATACTCACTCCGGCTTTCATTTCTTGCCAATTTACTGGGATAACATTTGTTCGTTGGCACATATGGCTCTGGAGGTGGCAAATCAGAAATTGGATGGAAGTAGAATCTGCTTTCCCACTCATCTGAGGGAGAGAAACAAACAGTATCCTCAGTACCAGACAATCTGCTATGAAGACTTATGTAACGAAAGGTACAGAATGAAATAGAGAGAGAACTGAAGAGAGAGCGTCTCATTTTATGTCTAGAACTTTAGGGAAAAGCTGGAAGTGCTACAAAGGTCACCGAGTGGCACATCAATAAAATATACTGGTCTGTAAATCAAATCAAAGACAGATCCAACTGATTTTTTTTTTTTTTTTTTTTTTTTTTTTTTTTTTTTTTAAAGATTTTATTGGGGAATTGGCGGAGGGGAACAGCGTTGGGGAATCGGGGAAGGGGAACAGACAAGTTGCTGTCTTTTTGTTCTTCAGTTTAGTTGCGGAGGATGTTGCTGCACTGTTGGTATCGTCATTGTGCTCTTCCCGGATGAGGCAGATCGGTCGCTGGCCTCTGGATGTCGCTCACCGCAGCTATTGGCAGCTCATGCTGGCTGCCAGCCGCTCACGCTGGCTGCGGGCCACTCACTGTAGCCTATGGCAGCCCACTGCAGCAGGGGCTGCAGCCCACACCATCACCGGGGCTCGCACAGCCCAGCTCCAGGTGGAGCTGTTGTTAGCTGTAGAGGGCAGTGTCACTGGCCCTCATGTGGGATCCGAACCGGGGCTGCTGGCATCCCAAAACCAGCGCTTAACCAATGCGCCACTCGGCCGGCCCGATCCAACTGATTTTAACTGGAGTGACTAGGACCCAGCCAGTCCCTCTCAGGAGCTGGGGCTAAGGTTTGGGAAACCTTAATTATTCTTCCCACCAGTGGAAGAAATAACTGGGACCCTCTGATAGATAACAGAGGCAGAGGTAAGCTGCTTAATATCTGCAGGCCATCAGGCCTCTTAGTATAGCAAACTGTTTAAAAAGGTAAATAGTAAGGAAGCTACAAAAATGGTTCTGAATTTTCAGAATTTTGGGATCTCTGGAAAGTTAACCCAAATGAGACTCTAATAAGGAACAGAGGAACATGATCTGCCATTTTGAAAAGTGGAGGAGGGGGAATTACTATTTTTAATTTGAAATCATGGTAGGCCCTAAAATGGTTAGTTAGATCAGAGCAATGCAGCATGATAACAATGAGGGTCATACAAACAAGAGATGTTAATGAAAACACACAAACACAGATTTCCCATGCAGCTGCTACCCTATCGCTTGTACGTTTTCAAGGAGCTGCGTCCACACCTCACCTTCACATGGAGAGTCTTGGAAACCGTTTCTAATTGATGTTGATGGTGGAGGTGGGGGAGGCGCCCCAGCACCAGGCCTATCCGGAGGAAGGGGAGGTCGGGTCCCACTCCTGGGACTGTCTACTCCACTTCTGGATGGCAACTGTGGGGTGGCAGGCAGGGCCCGAGACGTGCTGCCATTTCTGCTTATTGGAGGAGGTGGTGGGAGAGGGCCTGGAGCAAAAGAAAAGACGACCTTTAGTATAATACCTTACATCCTACATTACCATCATCAAAGTGCAATTATTGAGTGCCTGCTGGATAATATGACCTTTTACTAGAGAACATGGAGAAATGGTGAGGACTTTCTAGGAGATTTAGCTGAGAAAGCAGTAGGCACATATAAACTCAGAAATGCACATACGTATACACAGATGTGAAACGAGTGCATATTGGGAGCTAAATGGCTCTTTTGGTTTTGAGTTAGTATTCAGATCGGAGATGATACAGTTAAATTGAGAACAGGTGAGGGCTGGCCGAGTGGCGCATTGGTTAAGAGCTGGTTTGGGACACCAGCGGTCCCAGTTCGGATCCCACTTATGAGGGCCAGTGACACTGCCCTCTACAGCTAACAACAGCTCTACCTGGAGCTGGGCTGTGAGCCCTGGTGACGGTGTAGGCTGCAGCCCCTGCTACAGTGGGCTGCCATGGGCTACAGTGAGTGGCCGGCAGGCAGTGTGAGCGGCTGGCACCCAGTGTGAGCTGCCAATAGCCATGGTGAGCGACCATCCAGAGGTGATGACTGATCTGCCTCACCCGGGAAGAGCACAATGATGATACCAACATGGGCCAGTGAAGCAATGTCCTCCACAACTAGACTGAAGAACAAAAGGACAGCAACTTGTCTGTTCTCCTTCCCCGATTCCCCAATGCTGTTCCCCTCCCCCAATTCCCCAATAAAATCTTAAAAAAAAAAAATTGAGAACAGGTGATAATTTGTTTATACTGACAATTGTATACATACTTAAAACACATTTTTAAGTATTTTAAGTAGCCATTGAACTAATTGCTGTGACATGACACTTATTAAAGAAATGCTGTTTTAAAAAATATATTTTTTAAAAAGAATAAGATAGTTATGAAGTTATTTTAGATCTTCAGAGGGATTAAGTTCTTTAAATGCACAGTATTATTGCTAATTACACAAGCATGTTTCTATGATGCCTACAATCCGTTTCTAGGCAGAAGTGGGATCAGGAAACCAAATGTTGGTCATCCTGAGAATAGAAGTTCCTTCTTGGCTCTTCCTCTTTTGGGAGGCAGATTAACACAGGGAGTGACTAACAGCAAGTCAGTGAGCGAGGCTACGAATGCTGGTGCAGGGTCCTGACCCTGCGCCAGCTGCTGACCCTATGGAACTGGATTTCCTATCCATAAAAGAGCACCAAATAGTCACCTTTCTCACAGCACTGCTGCAAGGAATAATCACTGACAAAGTAAATAAAAAGTACTACATCAGCATTTGAAACCATTCAAAAAAAATGCAATGGTATGATACAATCAGAAAATTTAAAGTTCCTAGACAATAATTTCAAGTAAATTCTTTTTGATAATACAAAGGAACCTATTTTGCTTTTCCCATCCTCCAAATCAGAAGCTGTTTGGGTTATCAGTAGATTATAAAAAAAAAAAAAAAGAGAAAAGGAACTTCAGCATTTCCCCATGTAAACCAAAATGGCCTTAATTATTATTCCTGATCTTCAGTAGTATGCTCCACTTGCCAGATGCTGACATTTTATGTAACACGGTATCTTATGGTGCTATAAATATAAACATCTCTTGTTAACTGCAGATTCAGAATCCAACTAGAGGACCTTAAAAGGAGTGCCCTGCCCTGATGTCCCTACCTAAAGTCTTGGCTGGAGGTGGAGGTGGTTGGTACTCTTGCCCTAGTTGGTCTCTCAGGGAGTCTTTAGTGCCTCACCAGGTAGGGCTTATTTATTGCCCCATCTGCTTGTCATTGCTAAGAGTTTCAGTCAGTAGGAGTAGAGCATTGCAGAGAAAAGTGTCTCCCATCCTACGGGCTTAACTTCACTGATACTACAGCCACATAAGTGTCATTCAATGCAAACTAGACTTCCAGTATTATGGGGCCTCGTACTACATAACTGGATTGATTTCATCTTTCTCTCTCTCTTTTAAAAAAGTAAAAGTTAATGTTCCTACTTTTCCAAACTTCGGGCCTCCTGCTCCAAACCTGGGCAAGCATAATAGAAAAGAAAACAGAGATTTCTATTTCCCATTGGCAGCACAATAATAAAAATGACCATTTATGTTGGAAAATAAGATAAACCACTATACACACTTATCTCATTGGATTTTTACAACAGCCCTGAGGGGTGTAGGGAGAGTAGATAAGACCTCAAAAGTGTTGGGAAGTTAAAAAGCCTGTCGGGAGGCTAATGAAAAGAAGAACCAAGATTTGAGTACAAATCTATTAAATTCCAAAGCCCACTCCTCTAACAATGAAGCCAAGCTACCTCTCAAAATGTGGTCCTTGATGACCTATCATGTTCACTGTGGTAATCTAAATTGGTAGGAATTTTCTAGAGGCTAATTTAGCAGTGCCTATGAAATCTATAGTTTACTATGCACATCCATTGACCTAGAGATCCCATTTCTGGGAATTCATCCAAAGGAAATACAGAGATGTACACAAATATTTAGCTATAAGGATGTATTCCTGCATTATCTGCAACAGCAAAAATCTGAAGATGGCCTGTATGACCAAGTGAGGGATTAAATAATCAAGATACTTTTGTAGGATTTAATATTATGCAGCCATGAAAAGTAAGGTTGTAAATCTGAAAGTGTTAATGAGATATTAAAGGCAAATTACCAAATAATATATGTAATGTGATACTATATTTGTAAATGTATATATATGTATTTTTAAAAGGCTGAAAAGATATATAAAAATGTTATCAATAATTATTTGTGGATGGTGGTAGAATTATAATTTTTATTTTCTTCACACTTTTCTGCATTTTCTATAATAAACAGGTATGACATGTATTTGAAAGGAATGATAAATGTTATAATTATGTATCACTGCCTATCCTATTTTGGGGAAGATTTACTTGTAATCTGTTGATTCATCCATTTGGTAGAGCCTTGCAAACAGCTCCTCTAGCACTTTGTGGGGAAATCCATAACTTTTGGATAAAAAGAAAACACTGCATTTTGTTCATCTGACTACCTGTTCTGGTTTGTTCACTGAAGAACACTTGATGAGATGCCACAATGTCTAGGGATTGGATTGAATGGACTAGTAACATTTTATATTTGTAGCCCCCTCTCGATGGCAGAGTAGTTTGAAGGAGTGGCTCTCAAACTTTGCTACACATTACCATCACCAGAATATTATAATCCAAATATCCTGATGCCCCGTCGGCAACCTAGACCAACGAAACCAGAAACCCTAGTGAAGGAGCCCAGGTATGGAGGTTTTTAAAACTCCCAGGTGATTCCAGTATGTGGTCAAGTTTGAGGACTACAGGTTTAAAGGACAGTGTTTATCAGTTTCCTGAGGTCACAGGGGCAAAGGTCAGTTAGCTTCTCATAGAAAAAAAAAAAAGCCCCATTTCCAAACATCTTGTATTACGTATGATAACGTTAAATTTAAAAAGTAGATACTTCCTCTGAATCCATCAATAACCAATATAAAGCAAAAAAGCGCCTATTATACAATAATTAGTAGAGAGTACAAACCCTGGGGAATCCTTACATTTCATTTCATACTCTGAAAGTCCTTCCCTTAGATTCAGGGTTTTCTAAAGGGGCACAGATGGGCTTCAGCAGGTCCTTCAGTCCATGAAATGCAGGCAAATTTTGAGTTTATGCTTATGGTCCTTTTTATGAAGTGAAGGGCTATACCTTTATCTGATTCTCCAAGGGATCTATGTGCCAGGGATATTAACAAACAGCAAAATGGACCCTTAACATTTGTCTTTAATGAGCAGGGAAGTGGACTTAGAGCTTGACAGATGGAGAGAGAAATACAGAAGTTCATTGGCTTTTAAACAACTGCCCTTCTTGTTGGGATAATAGGGTTGTCCTGCAGGAGATGCGAACTTAATTCCCCAATGAAGACAGCTGAAATCACTTTAGGGAGGCAGGGTAGTAGAATGAGGAGATGAAAAATGAAAGTTCTAACCTCTTCCTTATTAACTAGCTTGTGATCAATGAACTTTATTGGTTACTCTGTCTCATTTCTAAAAGAGACAGAAATATCAGCCCCACTTTCTTTCCTCAGAGGTTTGTTTACATGAGGTCACGATGAAATCATAGTGTTAAGTGTCACTTCATCAGAGGAATGATGAAAGCAGTCTGAGAGTTCACTTAAGCTTCTTGTTGGACTCCATTCATATATATATTATATATTATATATTATATATATATATATATATGATCATTAGTGACATTTGGGCAGGCTGGGTTTCAGGGAGACAACTCACCGCATATCTTGCCATACCTGATCTGCCTGGTGGGTCCCTCACTGGAGGAGGGGGTCTCTCATTGGGCGGGGGAGGAAGCGGGCCAGAACGTCCAGGTGAAGGTAGGGGAGGTGCAGACGAACTGAGGGACAGATTCCTCTGGGGGAGCCTTGGGGTTTCATCACTGCCGCTGGAACCTGGAGGCAGGTGGGGAGGGCCGGGCCTGCTGGGTGGCGGTGGCGGAGGTGGGGCCTGTGACGAGGGGGAAGGCCGAGGAGTGGAAGGCACCGGGGGCTTGCTATTCTGAGGGGGCGGAGGTGGGACCGCTTCCCTGTGGATGCTGGGCCTGTTGCCCATTGGAGGAGGCGGTGGAGGGGGTTTGTCATCCAAGGCCCTGCTCGGGGTAGGGGGCAGGGGAGGCCTGTTGGAGAAGGGTGAGGAGGAGCCTGAGGGGGTCTGACGGATGGAGCCTCCTCCAAAAGCAGCACCTCGGTTTCCAGGGAAAGGGGGAGGAGTCGGCCCAGGAGTGGGCTGCCTGGGGGCCCCAGGCACGGGTGGGGACCCCCGGTTGTGCAGACTTGATTGAATGGGTCTTGGCGTATTAGGTACGGGCGGGGGAACACTATCAGGCTTTGAGCCCACGTCGGGCCTCGGGGGAGGCATTCGGTTCCTCTGAGGCTCCGGGGGTCCGCTTCTGTGGCCCGGAGAAGGGACAGGGAACCTCCCTGGGCCACTTGGGGGCGAGAAAGGTTTGGCAGATATGGATCTGGCTCCTGGTGGCAACATCGGGGGTCGGCTTCCTCCAGAATCTAAAGAACAGAAAAAAAAAGAAAAAAAAATCAGTTAGAAAATTAGGGACTTTTAAAAGTTTTATTTTATTTTATTTTTTTTATGGGCCGGCCAAGTGGCGCGGTGGTTAAGCGCTGGTTTGGGAAGCCAGTGGCTCTGGTTCAGGTCCCACATATGAGGGCCAATGACACTGCTCTCAAAAAAAAAAAAAAAAATTTTTTTAGCTGAGCTATCCTGCCATCTGTTGACAGCTCAGCAGCTGCTCAGCTCAGGCTGGGAATCCAACCGGCATCCCTGTTGCTCAGAGCTCACACTCTTGAGGGAGCTCTTAACCAACTGAGCCACTTGGCCTGCCCCCCAAAATTAGGAACTTTTAAAGAAACCAGGGAACTAGAGCATATCCTCAGCTACCGGAAGTCCTTTTCTAGATGTTATAAAATATAGGTAACTATTATTTATATAAATCAGGTTTGGTGTGGTCTTTCCTGGAGGAAGAAGAACAGATCACAGCTCTGTTTACCTCCCAGTCTGAGGTTCTACAATCTGTCAGCTTTCAAAAGGATTTTGAAGAGATCTCTTGGTATTATGTATGGGCAAGAACCAGGATGAAGTTGGTAAGAGATCTAAAGAGATCCATATTCATTATGAGAGGACAAGAACAGGACGGTTGTGGCACATGGGATTTGTGTGGATGATTTTCTTTTCTCCATTACCATCCCTATCCCCTTGCCCTTGTACCTCTTAGGTTTCAAAAATAATTTAGCCACTTTAGGTGAAGAAATTAGTTACCCCAATATAAATTTTCATATGGTAGGGCTTACCATTTCTCTTTGAAGAGGAATTCCCAAGAGAAGGTGGAAAAATATGAGTATAATGGAATAATTATGATTGAAATAGGGAATTAAGAAAAAGAAAAGGGGGTCTGCTGAGTGGCGCCTCCATTAAGAGCTGGCTTGGGAGGCCAGCTCTGAGCAGCAGGGCCCAGTTCAGGTCCCACATGAGGCCCAGTGACACTCCCCTCTACAGCTAAGATGGTGAGCAACAGCTCCACCTGGAAATGGAACTTGAGTAACCACCAGGGGCCGAGTCATAAAGAGCCTCCAAGGCCAGAAGGAGTTCAGATTTTATCCCAGGCACAATGACAGACATTCAGATGGATTTTTACAGTGGAGTAATGTGAACTCTGGACAGAATATTTTGACTTTAGTACTAGAAAAATATATTTGCCTTGACTGTATGGTATAATTCTATGTCATGAACTTGAAATAAGTTATATCTTCCAAGTTCAGATGAAAGCTTCAGTTACTACATTACATGAATAGGATCCATTATGTGGACTGTATATGCTATTTTGTGCACTAACTTAAATTTCAGCTTCATGTGTAATTATATTCCATATGATCTGCTCCATTGAGTGTTTGAAAAGTGGCCCACAAGGATTTGTTAAACAGGACAGCTGGGTGAAGCTACCTCACAAAGAGAGCTGAATTTGCCAGGTAACCAGGCAGCGTGTCCCGGGTTGGCAAATTCCATTTATTCCTTTCTTTTCTTCCCACTCTAGCTCGCCCTCTAGAAAAGTACAAAAAAGTACAAGTTACCCCAAGGACACTGGACAAATATGTAACAGCTGGATGGAGTTGTCTGATACTAATTTAAAAAAAGAAAAAAAAAAGATGCTAAGTAGAGTCTCTTATAAAACAGTGTTAACATTTCAAGCAATCTAAAATGTTTTAAAGGGCTCAGGGCCGGCTGGTCGAGTGGCGCATTGGTTAAGAGCTATCTTGGGATGCCAGCAGCCCCAGTTCGGATCCCACAGATGAGGCCCAGTGACACTGCCCTCTACAGCTAAGATGGTGAACAACAGCTCCATCTGGAGCTGGGCTGCTGTGAGTCCCCAGGATGGCATAGGCTACAGTGAGTGGCCGGCAGCCAGCGTGAGCAGCTGGCAGCTGGTGTGAGCTGCCAAGAGCAGTGATGAGCGACCTTCCAGAGGCCAGTGACCTGCCTCACCCGAGAACTCAATGATGATACCAACATGGGCCAGTGAAGCAATGTCCTCCACAACTAGACTGAAGAACAAAAGGACAGCAGCTTGTCTGTTCCCCTTCCCTGGTTCTCCAATGCTGTTCCCCTCCCCCAAATCCCCAATAAAATCTTTAAAAATAAACAAACAAACAAATAAATAAATAAAGGGCTCAGGGCCTTGGCGGGGGGATGCCAAGCCTCCAAACCACCAAACTCTGCCATGTCTTCAGTTACTAAAAGAGACGGAACCCTCCTTACCACTATCCCTGTTGGCTGTTGATCTCAGCTTCGGCATTCCAGCCTGGAACAGTCCTCCCAAGCCGGGTGGTCCACCCCCTCCAAAGCTGCCACCGCTGCCACCACCACCACCAGCACCGCTGCCACCTCCTCCGCCAAATCCGCCGCCTCCACCAAAGCCACCACCGCCACCAGCACCAGCTCCTTTAGGTTCTGCAGAGGAAGAAAATACAGTCTTTTCACATGTACGAAAACACCACCAGAGTACTTCACCAGTCCTAGCCCAGGTAAACAATAATGATAAAACCTCGGCCTGTGGTGGACAACTGGGATTTCATTAAAATGCGGGATTTTAAGGGTTCACCCCACTTCCTGTACAAAAGGAAGGGATTCTTTCCACTCCAGCACAGTCACAGGCCTAGTGGTGAAAGAATTGGTAATAGATGATGACTTGCCCCCACACCACCCACTTAGCTAGCTGCCATATGAGTTAATATCTATTTCCCAAATAAAAGGATCTTCAAACAAAGAAAACCTCAAGGGAGGGGGAGATGTAATAAAAGATGAGAAGAAAAGAAATAGTAAAAATAAAAAGAAGAAAATAAAATATCCCATAATTTTGTTCCTTGGAAATACCCACTGTTTTGGTGTATTTTTTCTTTGCCAGTATTTTTTCATTTCTTTTTTTTTTTTCCCCTTAAAATTAAGGCCAAAATTCACTAAACAGTTTTCAGCCTGTTTTTTCACTTAACACTTTACTGTATTTCCCATGTCATTAAACATTCTTTGAAAACATGAGGTTAAAGGACTGCATTGTGTTTTAGAACATGAATGTATTATAATTTATTTAACCATCTACTTATTTGATGGCTTTTTAGATTGATTTGAAGTTTTTAACACATTGTGGACCAGTTACGCAGATTTGTATCTATATATTTAAATGTCCAAAAGTAGGCTTAACATTTTAAAAAAATTTTTGCAAATTGAGACAGTACAAAGATTTTGTTTTATTTTGTATTTAAATATTTCCAAAATATTGTAAAAGCTTTTGAAATGGATGAACAATTGCCTTCTGGGTTATTTCCCATTGTCTTTGAGCTATTTTAAAACTCTGTAAATTGTAAAAAACGGATAATGCATATGACATTTGTCCATAGAACTGAAAATTGGTTGTGGTCAGTAGAATGCAACTGATTATTGACCCATTTTGCACCTCTTTGTAAATTAATTTCAGCACTTACATGTGTGGTACTTTGAATTCTCCTTTGAACTGATAACATCATACTAATAAAATCACACCCATTAATTAATGAGCTAAATAAAAATCTTTGATATATGTTCACTTTATGTCTGTATGAGAGACATGATTGTACCCTCTTTAAAAAAATTGTCTTTTAACAATTGTATGTAAGTACATTTCATGAGGTTAAAATTGAGCGTTGTTTAAAGTTCTATTCCCAGATAACCATATTGAGTCTTTGATGAGTGTTACATGAAATCTACAAATCAATTTGGGGGACCTGACACCTTCTAATATTTAGACTTCATGGAAACATGGTATATTTTTCCATGTCTTCTGGTTTATTCAGTAAAGTTTTGTAATTTTCATGATATGGGCCACACATGTTTCTTGTTAGAGTAACTTCGAATACATTTTTGTTGGTTGAAATTCTGAAAGTGATGTTTTTCCTATTATATTTTGTGATTAGTTTATTATTGACATCAGGAAATTTCATTTGCTATCTAATCAACCATTTTGCTGTATTTTCTAAATTAAAATTTATAAAAAATTTATTACCTTGGATTTTCTAGTAGACATATGGTTTGGAAATAATGTTTTTCCCCTTCTTTTATAATAGTTGTATATCTTATTTGTGTTTTATATAAGTAATAACTTTAATGACTGAAGTTCTATAACAATGTAAATTATTAATGTTGCTAAAGGAAAACATATTTTGATTTTAATGAGAATGCTTCTACTGTTTCAAAATTACATACAATCAGTTTGAAATAATTTTTTCCTTCTTTCTAAACATTCACAATCAGCAAGGATCCTTCTAGTTTAGGTTCCAAAGACTTTTTTATGGCATGGAATTTTATCAAATATCTATTCAGAATCTACTGAGATGATTATATGATTTTCCTTAAAAATGAGATAAACCCTGGTCTTGGTGAATTATTCTTTTAATATACATATTGAATTAGATTTGTTTGGTGTTTTAGTTAGTATTTTCTCATCTATGATCATAAGTGCTCTATCTCGAGTAGGGTTTCTTACTCTTGAAACTACTGACATTTTGGGTCAGATAATTCTTTGTTGTGGGTGGCTGTCTTGTTCTCTGTAGAATGTTTATAGCATCCCTGGCCTCTACTCACTAGATGTCAGTAGGAACCCCTCCCTCACCAAGCTGTGGCAACTAAAAATACCTCCGGACATTGCCACATGTCCCCTGGGACACTGATATCTATATATCTATATCTATATCTGCATGTCTACATATCTATATATCTATATCTATATCTGTCTATATCTATATATATAAGCTTTCTTTTTGTATATATGCTGCCTTTGTTGACTTTTTTTTTCTTTTTTTTTTTGAGGGCAGTGTCACTGGCCTTCATATGTGGGACCGAACCAGGGCCGCTGGATTCCCAAGCCAGCACTTAACCACTGCACCACTTGGCCGGCCCTGAATTTTGATACTAGGATCATGCCAATCTGATTACACCTATCAGATAGTTTTCCATCTCTTCTGATGTTTGGGAATGAATGATTGATACAGCACTTGAATTAGGTGCTTCTTAAAATTTGAAAGAACTTTACTGATAAAATCATATGGCTCTAAAATTTTTTAGAGAGAAAGTGCTTTCATGACATTTTCAACCTTTTCTTAATCATTGAGGCTTCATAAGTGAATTTTGGTAAATTTATGCTTTTCTTAAAAACTTAATTTCCTTTAAGGTTTCAAAATGAGTGAGCATATAACTTCACTGTAGCATCCTTAATTTTATAAAATCTGCTTTGAATCTCTATCTGCTTTATTTTATTCATTTGTGTTTTCTTTTTTCTGGATTAGATTTATCATGTTTTTGGTAGCTCTGTGTCTTTTTCTAGGTGTGGAGCTGTCGGGATACTTACAAAAGCTCTGCTGATAGAAAGAAATGATCTGATAATAAACTCACAAAAATTACTTCACCTAAAAAGATAAATTATAATAAAAATTTCTTGAAGCATATGCAAAATTGCTTCCATATAAAATTTAAAATTTGTACTAATTTTAATTATTGCCAAAAATATTAAAAATGATCTTATCATTCAAACATTATTAATGAATGATACATTTTGAAATGCTGCATTGACATAGGACACCTTTACCTGGTATTAAATATTCAAAGAGATCAATGCACTATCAGACATCACCCATCAATGTATTTTTCAGTACAGAAGCTGAAGTAGTTTAGGATAGCTACTGGCTCCATGTCACTTTGTTAGTAATTAAACTGCAGGACAAGACTGACTTCAAGCGTTATGTCATGCATAACCATGGTCAACATTTTAATATAGGGCCCAGGGAGGTTTCACCTGCAAAGAAATACAAAACCATGGATGGACTTTATCACTTGCGAAGAGCTTGTGACAACAGTATTGGTGTCCAGTTAGTACAGGGAAAACAAGGGCATGCAACGGGTTGCATCTTGTGTCCACCAAGCAAAGTGCATCACTGAGCAGCTGGAAGGGAGAAGAACTAACACTTATTTCCATTTAATGGAAGGAGAAGTGGACCTTGAAGAACATAATAATGAGTTTTCACTAGTGGACTCAGGACAAGGCCCCAGGCTGTCCAGTTTCCTTTACCATCTGGGGAACTCACATTCACCTCTCTGGAGCTTAGCCTCCTGCTCATAGTGGAGAGAAAGAACCACTGGGCTCTGTCCTAGAAGTTGGCTGTTTGTGGAACTTCTCCGGCCCCATCCATACCAGGCAGCATGACTCAGTGGTTCTTGGATATAAGTTCCCTAGATATAAGTGACTGTGCTGGGATCCCCACAAGGAAGAATCTTGTGACAAGGATCAGAAGGACTAAGAGATTGGTTATACAATAACTACATCAGTTTTGTGGGCATTTTGATCTAGAGGTAAAACCGTGTCCGGTCGAGTCAAAGACCCCATTGTTCCTTTCTGAGGTGTGGTGCATTCTCACTTGCACCACCTCGCCTGGTGACAAGACAACATTGAAAGGCCTTTGTCTTGGTCTTCCTCTTTTCCATTTATCTCCCACACCAAGGTTTTCATCTTATCTGATGTTTCTCCTTCTCTGCCCATTAGGCATTTTTTCTAGAAATTCTTCCTAAGCCCTTCTTATCCCCCACTTGGCTAAAACCCTGCATCATTATTCACTTGTCAATTTCCTATTGAATCCAAACAGGATCTGTGGTCTAGGATGAATTCTGGGGACATCTGGCTGGTAGTAGAAATATCTAGGAATGTGAGGAGATAGTCTCAAGTCCTGATTATTAACCACCAGTAGATTCTAGTCATGCATGATTTTTCACTCTGTTGTAAATGTTAATAAGTAGCTGTGTGTGCTGGGTACTTGTTTGTTTATACACACCCTGCCTTGTTCCAAAAAGTATCTCAGGCTTACAATAGATAAGCAAAGTTGTGATCTCATTTCCTCTTTCTCCAAGCTACTAATAATCATATCTTACACTTGAGTTTCACATTCCAAACAACAAAACACTTTTACAAGCATTGTCTCATTTGATGCTCACAATGAATTTGCAGAACAGGTATTACCATCTCCATTTTACAAATGAAGAAAATTAAGGCTTGGAGATGGTGAGTGGTGGATGTGCCAGGACTCAAACCCACATCCTTTGATTCCAAGACTAGGGCTCTTTCCATTTCATGCTGTCTTTTGATCTGTGGTGCGAGAAGCAAAGAGTTAACTTCCAGAAAGGGTTTGAATAATTGAGAGAATTGCTGCTGTGTGTGTCTTAGACAAAGAATTATTATACTGGCTTCCTGCAGCATTAGAGGGAACCCAAACCAGAGCCGTGGCCTACAATGAGTGATACAGTCCCTTATTCTGCTGGCTTTGCAGCTGTTGTTAACCCAAAAAAAAAAAAAAAAAAAAAAAAAAATTTTTTTTTTTGTGGGAAGGGTAGGGTTGATTGTTAGGCCATAATCCATTTATCTCCATAGAAAAGAACTTTTTTCACTTACTGTCCAATATCGGTGCACTTCTGTCATTGGTGACTGTCTTCTTTAGTTTCTTCCCTTTGTTGATGTCAGAGAGAAGAGCATTTCTCCCAGCCTGCTCTGACTTATTCAAGTTAGGCTTTTCTGTATTGGCCTGAAAGGAAACCATGCAAACTCATATTCATCTCTTGAATTAAAATCATGCATTACAACACTCAGTAGGGACAGCTAGAGTACTGGAAGCTGATTATTAAGGTTCTTGGCGATAGCTTGTAAATTCTCCACAAGTTTTAGAACTGATGTCATTTTTTTTAAAGATCCGGACATTTGGGAGCACATGCAGCACTAAATTACATTCAGTTTTAATGCAGGAAGAGTCAGTTCCTGATAAAAATCTCTGATAATTCAGCCCATTGTCTGGTTGTAACCAACACAGCCAGGGTTGGATGGTTAGAAACTAGAAGGGAATCTTAAGTCTCAGAAGTTTCTGCAGAACCCCACGAAGCTTCATTCTCTAGAATGTGTCCTGAAGAGCAGCTTCTGTTTCCTATCTTTTAGCATTAACCTGATACAAGGGGAAATTGTCTCTAGAGAAAGGGGCAGCTATATTTTTTAATATAAACTTTACTGGAGAACAGCCATGGTCATTTGTTACACATGGCTTTCATGCTACAATGGCATAGTTGACTCTTTTAGAGAGGGCGCAGATCACAGCAGCCCATGCGGGGATCGAACTGGCTTGGAGTTATCAGCACCACACTGCAACCAACTGAGCTAACCGGTGCTAACCCCCAGTATTATTTTTTTAATCCACCAAAACTTTAGAAAATAATTCACTCTGTTTACATTGCCAAATTTTTTTTTTGACTGAAGGGAGATTTGAGGTATAATTCACATATAGTAATCACCCTTTAAGTGTATATAGTTCTATGAGTTTTGACAGACATATACAATCATGTAGCCACCACCACAATCAAGATGTACATTTCCATTACCCCAAAAGTTCCCTCATGTCCCTTTGGGTTATGGTATTTCTGATTTTAATCCCTTTGAAAGCTTAGCTTATAAAGATTGCAAAGTGGACAAAGGTGCTGCTTTAAGAGGTTTAGGTATTTTCTATATTTTCAGAATTCCTGGGAAAGATCCTTATTATGGAATTGGCTCTTGTTTATTCAGGGCTATTTTTAGAGAGCCCTGCATATGCACTTGGATGTAGGCATGCATCTGTGTCTGGTCCACTTGGAAACTGGCTTGGCCTGGCCTGATCCCAGGGAGAGTCCCTCCGGCAGATCTGAGAGTCCTAGACTCGATCTGATTTCAGAGATGCCGGTGAGGACCACAGGAGGCAAACCTGGGGAAGTTTAGCTTGATACCTCATCCAGCTATTTATTATAGTTAGAGGCAGTCAGAGGCAAAGGGAGAACTAAGAAAAATCCTGAAGTAGACGACACAGAATCTCCGTTGTGTTCAGCTGGGAGGGCCTTGGAATAATTAAATTATAAAGTTATAATTAAGTTAATAATTAAATTATAAAATTATAAATTACTTGTTCATGATAATAACGGTTAACATTTACATAGCTTTCACTATGAGTCAGGCACTGTTTTTAGCACTTTATGTGCATTAATTCATTTAGTCCTCCTCAGCCCCATGAGTCATTATTTTCATTCTAGAGACAAGGAAACTAAGGCACAGGGAGGTTGGATCATTTGCCCCCGTCACCCAGCTGGTATGAGGAGGAGCTAGGATTCAAACCCTGGCAATCTGACTTCAGAGCCTTCCCTATAACTTGCTGGAAGGGTAAATGTGGGATCTAAAATGCTCCTTCCCCGAATGGGAAGATGTTGTTAAAGGTACAAACTTGCATCCAGAAGATCAGAAGTAATGGAGATCTAATGTACAGTATAGTGATTCCAGTCAACCATGCTGTATTATGAACTTCAAAGCAACCAAGAGACCAGATCTTAAATGTTCTCACTACAAAAAGGAAATGATAGTTATGGGAGGTGATAGAGATGTTAGCTAAAGCTGTGGTGCTTATAATACTGCAATATATACACGAATCAAATCAACAGATTGTATACCTTCCACTTACACAAAGTTGTATGTCAATTATATCTCAATTGAAAAAAAAAAACCCTAATAAATAAAATGCCCCTCTCTATTGGCCCACAGCACTCCCCTAAGCAAGTCTGTGAGAAGAGCTTGTTGGCAGTGAGTTCAGAAAAGCTCTTTGCCTGTATAGTTCGCTTTTGCTATGGCTCTGAAACTTGTTTCTATAACTTATCAACATACCTTGGACATCTTGGAAAGAGCTTTTAAAATTACCTATTGTCTTAATTTTAAGGATGAAAACAACCTGAGGCCCAGAGAGGTTAAGTGATGTGTCCACATTGGATCTCTTAATAGTTTTGGGTCAGCCTCCTCTTCTGCCTCAAAATTTATTTTGACCCCTGACCCCTTCGGGTGCTAACTTCTCTCCGGTGATGGTCCAGGGCCCTTAATTGTGCTGTCCCACCAGACAGGGTCCTGTGACAGCCACCCACCCACCTTTCCCTTTTCTCATCTCTGAATCATATTTTTCTAGGATCTTGCTTTTATTTTAGTCAGGTAATAATGGATAGAAATAAGTTGATGGGATAAACCAGAGTTTCCCAAACTTCAATCATTCTGGTACAATTTCTATGATTTTAGCCATCTTCTCATGCCACCTGGGTTATTATTTATTTAATATTTTTTCATTAAGTCTATTGTCTATATTATTTACTATACTATTTTTCAGTGAAAATTTTCTTTTAAATTAACTCACTATTAAACCCTGGGTGTGCTAGTTATAATTGTAAAACATGCATTAAAATAAACACATCAGCATTAAAATAAAAAATCAAGGCATGTACTACTCAGCAGTGGTACATAATCCGCATTTTTGGGGTAATATAAGCTAATCCTGCTATGTTAGTCAGATCAGAGCTTTTCAAACTTACCCAAGGGCCAATTTTTAAGAAAAATCTTCCAATCTATCATGGACTGATACTTTTGTAAAATAACAATGAATTATTAGAAAAATGAATCAGTACAAGAAAGCACACAAAATACAATCTTAAACCAACAGACATAACACTGCTCTCCACTTGCCGTAAGAGTTACTAAATGCTTACTTACTCTCAGTTTCTGTGCTTCTTTCCTTAGGGCTCTAACCAGCAGCTGGAGAACCACACCTTACATAGCAATGAGCTAATTAATGTTCTTTTCTTCCAACTAGGTTCCAGCCTTAGATGGGCTACGTAAATGTGTTGCATGGAAGCCTGGGCAAGAGACTTTTTCTCTCTGAGCCTCAGTTTCTCCAAGGGACCAACACTGGGAGGGTCCTTACTGGAGAAGGCTTCACATCCTAGGGGGTGGCCTTTGAAATGGGACATATCTGGGAGCCTCTCCATATCACAACATGGAGGGCTGCCAGCTTCCTGGAAGAGGTGGCACTAACATCTGAGGACAGGTCTATCAAGGACCAGAATGAGCCCAGACAAGAAGTTCCTCTGAAAAGTAGGCATCTAAATGGAAGGATAGATTTAAAGGGGGATGTGAGTGTGTGCGGGTGGATCAGGGTGGTGGTGATGGTGGGGTGATATTTGTCAAAAACAGAGTGGGAAGAAAGAGGGGAAAGGCACAGAAAAAGAAACGAGTGAATCTGGAGGACACTTGAATGGATGCATTTGCAGATGGAGACCTGGGTTTTTGGGCTGTTCTGCCCAGAAGTTAAAGGCTAGCTGTTGAGGCCATTTGAATGGAAACAGTGCATGCTGGGCAGAACTGCTCCTGCGAACCATCTTGGGCCAGCGCGCGGGAATGAACAGGACACTTCCCTTGATGGAACTAATGATATTCCACACATGTACCATATGCATCGCATGAGACCTCGGATGACAAAACCCTTCATGTTGCACTCCCTACCGCTGAGAGTCTGGCTTACTCCGACAACTGGAAAGCTTGTCCTATCATATTTAAGCCAAAATGCAAATGCATTTAAAACAAATACATGTGTGCCAAGTTTGACTTCATTTGGCTGCTTCATGCATGGATCATGGACGGTAAGGAGACACTCACCAGAGCCAATGTGGGTGGCGGTGGGGGCGCTGGAGGGGGCGGGACAGGCATCTTGGACGGTTATGCTTTCAACAGTCTTGCTGATAAATCTGTGAAAACAAAACCAAAAGAAATAAAACACGGTCATGTATTAGACTTCTTAGTGATACTCTGTCCTAGTCTCCTGAACCCTTTCTCAGCAAAGTGACAGCTATTCACATAGGCCAGCTTTTAAAAGAGGTGGAATTACCTTTACAACACTGCTGAGATGTGACTCTTCTGGAAGGATCCTAGCAAGGCTGGTGTTGAGCCTAAGTGCCTGAAGATATCAGAAGCAAAATCCAACACTTCAAGCTGCTCAGTTCCACCTCCCACCAGAGCAGGTTGGGGAATGTCACGTGCAAGGCCCCTGGACCTGGGGCCTGAGTAGCTGGAAGGTCATCATGACACTGCTAGAAAGGTACCCTGGCCGAGTGATGTTTGAGTGGCTCCTCTTTCTCACTCATTTTCATGACTAAATCCTTTCTTGCTCTCCCACTCCTGTCTACTCCTCACCCCATTGGTTTCTTTTCTGTGCAGGGTTTCCTGACGTTCGCCTGGGTCTGGGAACACACTACAGGAATGCAAAGATGGAAATATTTCTGTTCTTGCCCTCACAGTTCTTACAGTCCTCCAGGGAAAGCAGATGGGGATAAGGTAAGGTAGGCAGGTAAGACGGGCAAGGGGGCTGGCTTCCCATCTTTGTGCTAGTTGGCATTTTCTTATAAGATCCAAGTGGGAAAAAGGAGGGGAGGAAAAAGAGATGAGGACTCCAACCTGTGACTCCAGGGCTGTTTACTAGAAATATGCTTCCTTAGGAAAGCTTTCTATAGTGTGATTGTCCTGGTAACGGAGGGAAGGCCAGACTCTGTGGCTGGGTGGGAAAGTTGAGGGAAACCCTAGTGGGTAGCAGTGGTGAAGGGGGCAATAGGCAAATATCAGGGGCTGAAGAAACAGTGGTGAGGAAGTGTCCTGGGCATTACACCAGCCATAAACCCCATCTGCCTTTCCCCAAGTCCTCAGAGTTCCATCCCTGGGTCTCATCCCGTGGTCCCAGCCCTGGCAGAGCCTCACCCCCTTTCTCACCCTAACTAATCCCAACTTCTCCCACCCAGTCCTTGCTGCTGCTCCAAGTGTGATCCCCAATCAGCAGCACTTGCAACCCCCAGAGCTGTGAGAAATGCCAAATCTCAGCTTAACAAGATCCTTAGGTAATTCGTATGCACTAAAATCTGAGAAGCCTGGTTGTAGAATTTGAGCCTTAAACCAGTGGGCAGCCTGGGACACTGACCACTTGAGTAACTGTTTCTATGGAACACATGTGCTGAGTTTCAAACAGCAGAATTATCTTCCTTTTATTCTCAACAGTCTCTTAATCACAGAAAACAATTTCTTAGAATTTAAATTTAGCTCAACTACTAAACGTTAATATGGAAAACTTAACAACTTGAAACAAACATGTTCTAATAAAGTCTTGCTAGGTGGCTTGCTTTCTGTGAACAGAAATGGAATGGAAAACCTAAAAGGTCCTGGCCGGACTTGTCAAAGCTGCTGGAAGACAGGAATACAGACAGTTTGGACTAGTTCTGTTCAAAGCGAGCTGTCTAGAAAATGAAATTTTAAAAACTCCACAGCAGCATCAGCTCGTATTTATTTATTTATTTATTTTGAGGGCAGTGTCACTGGCCCTCATATGTGGGACCAAACCGGGGCCGCTGGCTTCCCAAAGCCAGCGCTTAACCACCGCGCACTTGGCCGGCCCTCAGCTCACATTTATTGACAGTCAGTTGGATCCAGGGCGTGTTGCTTACGTTGTCTCTTACTTTTACAGACATTGCAAAGTAGCATGATTCTGTTACTTTTACAGAGGACACTGAGACTCAGAGAAATTAAATAACTCACTAAAAAAACCCATGTAATTCATTCCAATCAAGTCCTTTCGATTCCTACTTTTCAGATACGCATTTCCGGGCAAGTGAAGGGCTAACTCGTGCTGCTGTTCACCTGTAAAGTAAGTCAGAATCTGTTTTTCAGTAACAGATCCTTGTTTCTTAGACAACGATGCATTGAAAATGTGTTCCTTAAAATGGTTTTCTGCATGACACCAATTAGTCACCCGTGGGGCCAAGTGGGCAGGGTAAGCAGGGTTGTGTGCCTATGTTAGGAGGTCCGTAAAGGGGGCTCTCCAGCTGCAGAGGGCATCACCGGAACCACAGAGTCAGATGTGTCCTAGGACCAGGAGGAAGGACAGGGATCTGAAACGGGATTCAGGTCCAACTAATTGTGAAGGATGCTGCAGCCAAAGCAATGATACTAACAGAGCTGGAGAAAGCGGCTCCGCAAAGAGGTAGTGTGGCCAAGACCACCCAGACGGCCTGAGAGATGGGCTCTGTGGAGTAGATCATCCATGTGCGTGGTGGTTGAAACACCCCTCAACACTCAAATTTATTGTGTCGGATCCCATGTGCACCGACAAACCTGTCATCCTAATATGAGGAAGGAGTGGGCTCTGGTCAACCACGAGGGACCCATTATGGGGCTGGGTCCCGAGTCAGTCACTGGTTGCAAAGATCAAACTGAGTTTCTGTCCTGTACATCTTAGGGGCCAGACAGTGGTATAGGGACCCTTTCAGGGGACTGCCACCTCTTTAATCTAATTATCTATAATTTTCTGTGCACTACACCAACTTGTAAATAAACCTCTGTACCACGGAAGCTCAGCCTTCCCCTCCTGGCCACCTCACATTAATCAGAGGTTTCAGATTAATAAAGGTGAGTGCTCTCACCCTTCCAGGGTTGATACAGACCTAAGCACACTGAACAAAACAGGGGTTAGGGGCACTGCATCTGTGCAGTTGAGAATATGGATATAACTTTTAACTCCCCCAAAACTTAACTAATAGTAGCCTACCATTGACTGGAAGCTTTACTGATAACATAAAGAGTCAATGAACACATATTTTGTAATGTATCTCAATAGAATTAGTTTCCTTGGTAATCCTCTGTATTTTGTTTTACAGATTTAACAACAGCCCAAGAAGGAGTCCTTTGGGCTTTACCAGACACTAGTGTGGTCTATGGAATGAAAAGGGTTAGCATCCCCATGAGAACATAAGACCTGAGTCAGGCAAATATGATTGTGCATCTTTGCTCTGCTACCTAATAACCTGGGATAAAAATCTGACCTCTCTGAGCCTCTCTTTCCCATCCGTTAAATGGTGGATGCTGGGAGGATGAAATGAAACGGTGTCTATGTCAAGCTCTCAGCATGGCTGGTAGAAAAAGCCATCAATAGGCTGGTCTAGGTCTGAGGGTGAGCATGGGTCCTGCTGGTGTGGTTGCTGCTCAAGCACCTGGCAGAGGGGGGACCGAGCTGGCCACGGAGCTGAGGCCTGTGCTTTGTCCAGAGTCCTTTGTGAGTAGAGCTGCACGGGGTGGGAACGAGGCAGCCTAAGACTTGGACTCGCTGCATGTGGTTCCTCCCTTGGGAGATGGGAGCATGGCAGGAAAGGCAGCCCTGTCCCAGGGCCAGGAGGGGCCATCAAACAAGGGAAAGGACTAAGGCAGGGTTTCGCATAGTGTGACCACCGATCTCTTGCATCAGAATCAGCTGTGTGCTTTTCGAGACCACTGTGTCCTGCCTCCCACCCTAAAGTTGGAGGGTCACTGACCTACCCGTTTGCTGACCTTTGACCTCCCACCCCATCCCCACCCCAGGCACTGAACTTTTACGAACATGTACTTTTGAAAATTAACTTATTTTAAAGAATGATTTTGTTGTTTAAATAATTTTCATCATAGGGAGAAAAGCCAGACTTTTCTGAAATGGTTACCTTGTGTGTTGAATTTCACGTGCACAAAAAAACCCCGCAGGGATTGAAAAAGCTTTTCTGTTTTCATACACAGTGTAATGGGTTGAATTGTGTCCCTCCCAAATTCATATATTGAATCCTGAATGTCTAGTACCTCAGAATGTGACTGTATTTGGAGACAGGGCTGTTAGAGAGGTGATTAGGTTAAAATGAGACCATTAGGGTGGGCCCTCATCAATAGGACCCCAAATATCTCTGAATTGTCATGTATTAAAGATATAAGAAAATCAGCCTGAACCCTAGGGTATATGATTGCCAAAGTTTTATTTAATAATTAAAGAAATCATTCAAAAATCATCAAATTTTAGGTGAAAATCTATTGAGGTGAGGGATCCACTAATAAACCATTTATAAAGGGATTGACTCTGTGGTTTGAGAGAACACAGCAGGCATTTTGCATAAATGACTTTAAAAATTTGTTAGTTGGTTCTTCTTTGTTGCCTACAAACACACACACACACACACACACACACACACACCAATATTTAGACATCCGGGAATTTCCTAGTTCTGTGTAAGAAACAGGTGGCTTTATTGGTTTTATTATAATGCCATTAGGTCAACATCTAGATTAACATTCACATTAGACAGCATCACACACTGATCCCAGATCAACCAGGGCATCTTGTGCCCCAGGGCCATTTGCTAAATATGTAATATTGTTTACAAGGGACACTTGTGAGAAAGACTGAATTGCTCAGCATATTCCCCACCTATAGCGGACATATCTTCCCCAAAGGCATGGCCAACTAGAAGCTCAACCATAGCCCACAGTTCAGTGCAGACTTGCCCCAGGACACTTATGGGTTCTTCTTTAATATGCTCATCTAAGAAAGCAAAATTATCTCTGTAAAATGATCCACCTCCTTAGGATCAAAAGAATGGGCTAGTTATTTAAATAAACTGTTTCTTAATTTCTCATAGCCAACTTTAAATTCATTCTAGAGCGTGCCATGTGAGGCTCACACTACAGAATGACACGAAGAGGGGAGCAATTTCCAACACTGTCCAATGAAAACATCTGAGAATGCTCAGAAGGCCACATCTAATCCTAAATGTGTGTGTGTGTCGAGGGGAGAGAATCAGCCAAGTTTTATTAGAGATGGTAAGAAGTAAGTTTATCCAGTTATATGTTTTATTACCATTCTGGACTATTCAAAAGTACCGGGGTGCCAAAACAATGTATACACATGACTTGTATTCATCTTTTGTTATCAGCATATATTGAGTATTACAATTTCAATAGTTTTTCCTTTCTTAAAATGCATATACATTTTTTTGGCACCTTCAGCATGAAGCATTTTGCTATATAAATCTTACCAAAAGTCACCCTTAAATAGTACCCTACCTAAAATAAATGGGAGAAAAATAAAGTTTTTTTCCAAAAAGGTTGAGTCAATAGAGGCATATTTTATCCACTCTGTGTGGGGGGAAGGTGTGGGATTGGCTATAAGAGATATAACACAACTGGACAGATCCACAGGTCCGAATGCTTTCTTGACCTCATTACTTTTTATTCTGTATCTTATTTTTACTTACATTCATTTATATTTTACTTTATACATACTGTTCTTAAATTATTTTTATGTATGTATTTCTTATGTGCTGTTGGCTTCTTCAGGTTGAATTTGTTTTTTTTTTTGAGATTTTCTTTTCTGCTTCCAAAAGTAACATCTATTAATTTAGAAAACATTAGAGAACACAGAAATATACAAAGATGAAAATAAAACACAGCCGTTGCATTTAACCACACTAATGGAAAATTTTGATAGTAATTAAATTTTAGGTAAAAAGGGTTGGGGTTAATAATACCCAGATAATTCTTGTTAACATTTTGATGTACATCTTTCTAGCTTATAAATACACAGACAGACAGACAAACAGACAGACAGACACACACACACACACACACACACACACACACACACACAGAGAAACTGTTTGATCAATTAATACTAAGAGAAGGAAATTTATAATACATATAACTCAACAGTGTTTTAATAAGAAAAGACTCTTCAATTCATATTGAGTTATTACAACCATAAAAGAGATTGCAAAGGCATTCATTATAAAGGCAATGAATCTACTCCAAGTTATACTGTAAAACTAAAGTCATTTAGCAAACTCGAATTGCTGCTAAAATCCTGAATTTTAAAAAGCCCCTGTTTGGGATTCCTGATCAATTAATTATTCTTGATTCTATTCTTCAGAGACTTTTCCATGATGCAAACTTAGTGGGATGTGTTTAAGATCTGAAAACCATTAGAATTAATTAAGATGAACGTGGCTTTTTTCTTCAACTTCCTGTATAAATGCTCAACAGGAAAATTGATGCTCACAGCAAACCACAGCCATCCTGTTTCTTTAGCACAATCTTTTCACAGCTGCAGTTGCCTATAGTTTCTATTTCATGATACCAGTCACAATGCAACATCTCTGTGCTGCCACGCCTCACCCCAACCACCCCAGTATGTCCTTTGGCCATTTTAGAAAAATTAATATCTTTGCATAAAGTTTGTTTCTATTATTGTTACTCTTCCTCTTGCAGGTCCCAGCTCAGAGGGCTGCAGGCAATGAGGCAGTCAATACAAGAAAAAAAGACAGAAAAGGCTGCTCAACCCAAGAGGAAGTAAAAGGCAGAGAAGAGAAACAAGCATTCATAATAAGCAAAGCGATGGCCTCACCTAGTTAGTGATCATTGTTATTCTCAATCTGTACTAAATGTGGAACACATGCTTTCTGGAACACCTCATTTCTCAAAATGTACTTGCTACCTTTTTGATTGAACATCATTTAGCCTAAGTTAATTCTGTTTATAGGCTGTCTTGTCAATGGTAAGCATTTGTGTCTCAGCTGTACTTGGTGGATACTTGGCTATTTTAGAAATATTTCCTTTAGAGTTTATTTAGATGAAGAGTTGATTAATTTTGGGGGAATGGGAAAACAATTTTTCAGAGAAGACCTTTTGAAACATCTACAATGTATTACGATTAGTACAACACCAACTCACAATTTCACTCTAGGAATAACTGCTGGGGAAATGAAGGTTGAAATGAAATAAAACTGTTTTCTTAATTCACTGTTATACGTATTTAATTTAAAAACTAATGCAAATTTATAGACATCAAACCTTTTAAAAAGTGAGAAAATGAAGGTAAGTTAAATGACACATCTACCTGTCGTTTAACTGGGGGAAAAGGGAGGGAAGGGAAACCCTTTTCTACTTTATCCACCTAACTAATAAGTATTGATTTTCCTCCCACTACTTCCCATCTCTTTCAAGAATTCTCTTTAAGGGACTCAAATCTCAAAGTTAGTTTTTCTAAATCCTCAGCACCACATTTAGTTTTACCAGAGGTTTAAAATCTACCCCTGGTATCCACTACACACTCACACTCACTCACACGTGCACACACACTCAAACACACACATGCACACATGCACATGCACACACACATGCACACACACCACACTAACACATGCACACACATTCACATGCACACAGATGCGCACACATGCTCACACATGCACACCCACCCACACATGCACACACATGCTCACACATGCACAGACGTTCACACATGCACACACATGCAAATACACTCGCACACACATGCACACACACGCTCACAAATGCACACACACTCAAACATGCACACACATGCTCACACGTACACATATACACATGCTCATACAGACAGCATATATGTCAACATATTTGATATATTTTGTTCATTTATTGTTGAAAGTGGAGCCTTCTGTTATAAGTTAGAAGTGCCACCAATTTACTTCTGAAAAGGTCAAAAGACTTATAAAGGAAAAGGTCTTACTTGAGACCTTTTTGCTTTCAAGCTGTTGACTGTTGCTGTGATATTTAAAACAAAGCATTTGTATAATTCCAGATTCCCAGAACTAGAAAAGAGCATCTGGTTGCCTCTAAACTGCACTTACAAAAAAAAGCTCTTGAAATTACAGAGCACTTCCTCCACACTTAGTTGTTAGGTGGCCTTGGGCAAATTACTTAGCCTCTGTAAGTCCAGATCCCACAGTAAATGGGGAAAATAGTACCTACTCATTAGGCTAATTCAAGAGTAAAATGAAGAAAGTACTTAAAAACTTTAGCCATTAGAAAAAAAATAAGCGAAAGTAAAGAGCCTAACACATAGTAAGTGCTCAATAAATGTTACTGTCTTCCTCCCTATTTAACCAGGAGAAAGAGAAATCATGAGTTGATTTAAACCTGTAACCCACGTATGCACACCCTGGCAAAGCTCTGTATTACAAATGAATGGTGAAGGGAGGTGTGTATAAAATAATTTTAAATTTCTCAGAAAGCATACTAATTAAGGCATTCCTGAGTCTAGCATTTTTTTCAGTTTTAATTTTCAGGAGTGAGGGTTGCAAAATACAGAGAGGTATTTATGACAGTCAGGGGAAATACTCTTTCCAACAAGGAGTAAATATATGACAATTTGATAAAACGAAAATAAGTCAACCTTAAAGCAGAAATGTATCACAATTTAAACAGCCAGAAACCTCCTAAGAACATGAGGTGTTCATGAAATGCCAAGCAGGCCTTCTAGAGGGCATAAAACTTGGAAGTTCCAAGAATTAGGTAGCACACTTTCTCTTACATGTAACATAGGTTGGGGAAGTTTCAGCCTATAGGCCAGATCTACAATTTGATTTCCTCAGTGATCAGGGTGAAATTGCTGCTGGACTGATTTTCAGCAGGGGGAGTTCTCTGAATATTGCAGTGCATCCACAATATGTGTAATCCTTAAAAGTTTAGATATTAGAGTAATTGAAGAGCTGTGAACAATTAACCCATGAATGAACTTTTCAAAGAGCATTAGAAAACCTGACTGTGATATTTTAGATAAATCATTTCTCTTTAGATACAAAAAGAAGAGTCTTGACGAGATGATGTTCAAAATCAGAAGCAACATAACTTTATGAAGTTGATGCATAATATTTAAAATCCGCAATCCAAATGAATAGTAAGGGTATGGTGTCCATGTGAATTGACCTCAAAACCTTTCCCAGGCTTCTCATCTTCCTTTCTCACTATCTTGTTTTATTTGTTTCTCCTGCCTTCTCACCTATACCTTTCTCTCTACCAAGCTGTTCCACTTTTCTTTTCTTTTTCTTTCTTTTTTCTTTAGCTGAGCCATCCTGCCACCTGTTGGCAGCTGAGCAGCAGCTCCGCTCAGGCCGGGAATCGAACCCGTGACCCTGTTGCTCAGAGTTCCCACTCTTGAGCAAGCTCTTAACCAACTGAGCCACTTGGCTGGCCCTTGTTCTACTTTTCTTAATTAGAATCTTCCTGCAGCCTTTTCGTCAATTTACCACTTCCCCATTTTCAACTGTATATCCTCATTATGCCATTGAATTATTTAAAAGAACTTGTATTTATTAAGAGGGCATCCTCTTAATATGTTAAAGCTTTATTTTATATTTCTCTACAAGGAAAAAGGAGTACAAGTCAAGATGCTTTTCCATAGGTGCCCCAGAAGAAAAAATCTTTTTTGAGACAAAAGTTTCTTTAATCCTGCTCTGGGTACACAGCTTGAAAATAGAAAATTACAACATTTTATGCCAAAATATTAATTGCATTAAATGTGAATAGTTATAACTATTTATAACAAATGCTACAGAATTCGGTTAGCAATAACAGTTGTTAGGATGCTGAATAGAATGATTCTAAAGAGAAACTGTTGTCTTCCTAAAAGGCTCTGCTTAGAAATGGTTTAGTTTGGGGTTTGAATTTAACATGTGTGTAGCAATAGAATGACAACAGTTTAGTTCCATGATGCTTTCCCTTGAAGCTTACAGTGTGATTCTCTTTACTTTAAACACACTCACTTTTGCTGGTCAAAATGACAATTTAACGGCAAATGTGTGACAACTGCACCACAGACTGAAGGGATATACTTCCTGACATAAACCCCCATTTTAAATGGGAAAAAAAAAATTCCTGTGGATCAACACTTGTCCAGTTGTCAGGAAAAATTCTACTGATTATCTTGTTTACATTTTGGCTCAAAACACAAGTTATGAATCACCCACAATCACCATAGTGGTGAAATTGACATTCTGTGCAACAGGAATAGACCACAAGGTCTTCTAATGAAAAAACTAAACTTTATCACGACATACTGTGGCCCATTAAAAGCCATTTAGTTCTTCCCTCTAGCTGGAAAAGGAAGTACATTTAGTTCGAATACAATTTTTCTTACCGTTAAAGGATATCGTAGGAAGGCATGATCAAGGACACAAGCAGACAGAGAGCAGATGAGATAGAAGACCAGAGAGAAAACAGTCCCTGAAAGACGCATCATCTTCTAACGCCAATGTGGAGTCGTTTTTGGACAGCCATTTTGGACAAGCTCTGGCCTCTTGTTAAATGTGACATACTGAGTCAGAAGCATACGTCTTCTGTGGTTATTCACTTCCTGTCTGATTAATTTGTTGTTTGTTCCTTCCTCCTTTGCTGCAGAAAAAAACACTGGATTGGTTTTACTTAAGAAGCAAGAGAGGAAAAAAACCTAGACTAAAAAAATTCAATGTTTCTCCTTCCCACTAGGTGTAACATACCTGTCTGGTACAATGACAAGAGGAGAATGGGACCTCCATCCAGTCAACAGCCCAGCTTTATTCCAGATACCTCCACAAAAGACAATTGTTCATGGAACGAAAATTCCACTTCAAAGTATCACTCTCAATATTGACTATATCATTTAGTATTAAGGAAAAGAGTCACTCAAGAATTAAACGCTTTCAGCTACACTAATAATTAGGGTAAATGATTCTTCCTCATCGACAGAGCATTCAAGTGAAGAAAGCTGGTCAGGTATATGAAGGCAAATGAGTTTTGAAATATGATTTTGGTGCCCAAGTCAGGATAAATGATATACAGCTTAGGTCATATGAAGATCCAGAGTTTTTTATGCCAGAATATTTTGTTTCTGTCATCCATACTTGGTGGGATCACAGTAACTCTCCTAGGAACACTTGACAAAAGCGTAGAGATAATGAGTGTGGAAGGAGGAAAGTCAGATTTCTTATTATAAAAGGGCTCCACGTGGTGAATGGGCTTTGGAATATGTGTAGAAAATATTACACCAAACCCTCGAGTATGTATAAATAACCTGAAGATGCTCATAATTTTTTCTTGATCCATCTGAAAGGTTCTGACTTAATGTTTGCAACACAAACCATTGTAACTGAGAAAACAGTATCAGTTGAAAGAATGAAAAACTGAGGCATTTCAGAAACTAACTTTGTTGTAAAATTTGAACTGATTTTGCTGGGTTGAGAGGAAAAAGGCATGAAGAGACCAGAAGGTGTCTCATATTCCCTTACTTGTAAAATGATAGGACAGGGTAAACCAGTGCTTCTCGATTCAGGAGGTTGTTGGAAATGTGTGGAGACATTTTTAGTTGCGGGTGGAGGGCAGTGGGCTGGAATGTTGGGAGGAGGGGCCTTTAGAATTTATGGGCGGAGCCAGGAATTAAAAACTTCCTATGATGCATAGGACAGTCTCACCCCAAATACCAGAAGTACTCCTGTTGAGGAATATTGGGATAGCTGATGCCTAAAGTTCTTTCCAACTCTAAATTCTTTGAGAGATGAGTCTAGTTGCATGAACAGAGTTATCATGACGCCAGGCCATAGCAGAATCCCTGGACATAGAGCGCTGAAGGATTAGTGACTGAGAATCTTTTACTTTGCCTGGAGCTACTTGAAGCCTTGACTGTGTCCCTCTTGCCTAATGTAGGTTCTGGGTCCAAGGAACACTCAATACATGAATAAATACATGCAGGCGTGGGGCTGGGCAGAGGTGGAGGCCTGCAGCTATCCTCTCCTTCCCCCTCTAACCTCAAGAAAACAGAAAACTTGACCAACTACCAAGTAAATGCCTGAGTGAATCTAAGGGGAAGTCTAACTATAGTTGGGTCTAAAATGAGAACATGGGCAATATGATGATTTCTCTATGTATTTTTAGAATTATTTTGAAGTTCTCTAAATAAGGCACCCCCAAAACACACACACACACACACACACACACACAAACATACACTTAGTACATAAACAGTTCACGGCTATTCCTACACATTAGACACAGCTCAGTTAGAAGGGACTATGTCACTGAGAAGGTTGGAGCCTCTGAGACATGCAAGGGAGTAATTGTCTATGGTTTGGATTTATTTCATCTTTAATGAAAACTTGTACATACAGTTAACTTTGGGCACATTTATGAGGTGTCTACCATGCCCCATAGGACATAAATCAGATAATGTTCCTCCCCTGCTTAGAACCCTCCAATGGTGTCTCATTTCACTTAAAAAGTCCAAACTCTCTGCCTAGACTCACAAAGACCCACAAACATCTGGCCTTTCCCTGGTCCTCTGACCTCATCTCAAGTAACACTCCCTGTGCTAATTTATCTTCCAGCCCTTTCTGTTCCTTAAATGTACCAAGCTCATTTACATCTCAGGGCCTCACTTATAGCTCTTTCACTTGGTACACTTATGTCCTGGTTCGTTCTCATTTTTCAGTTGTCAAAATGTCCTTGCTTATGCCCCATCTCTGCTCCTGTGTTCTTTTATGCACAGCCAATGTCACCACCTGACATTGTTTCATTTATTTAATGGTTTATTTGGTTGTATACCTCTCCCTACTGGAATTCAAGCTCCATGAGAGCAGGGACCTTTTTTCCTACTGTCACTTCAGCAACTAGAGCAGCATCTGACTCCTGGTAGGTGCTTCATTAACATTGTTTGTTGAATGAAAAAGAAAATCAATATCTCCTAAAAATTCTACCAAAATATAACATTCCCTTAGGAGCTTAAGATTGTTCCCTCGGGCAGAGTGTATAGGGAATGCCAAGACTAGACTTGAACTTCCCTGAGAAGGCTTAAGTTAAAGGGAACTTTTCCAGTGGGAGGATGGATGCCACAGACCAGCAAGTAAGCCCTTTACCCCAAAGGGCTTGGCAGTCTTATGCAGTGTGGGTGGCTTATGTCAGTGGGCAGTGAGGAATGAAAAATGGTTAAGAAAGTTGAAAACATATAAACAATCCAATCAGAAAGAAAGGGGAGGAAATAAAAGATAAAGGAAACAGGCAGGAAAAGACGGAGATGAGGGAGAGATGATTTGGTGGGTAGGGGTGAGTTCCAACCACATCCCTGACCTCAGGGGCTTTGGAGGCCATTCTCTGCAGTGGATGACACACAAGTGTTAGATGTGAAAGTGATGAGGTGTTCCCAGGTCAGTGTCAGCTTCTTAAAATAAGGAATGCTAACACTGAAGTCCACACTCTCATTTACAGATGAGGGTATGGGGATCCAGAGAGTCTGAGTGGCCTGCTCATGACACACAGCAGGCAGCTGCAGAGCTGAGGCAGCAGCCCTGTCCCCTATGCCACAATCCAGTGTCATTACCTCTTTAAGCCTCATTTTAGGTTCAGAAGCAGGATTTCACTTAATTCTTTTCTGTAAGCATGAGAAGAGGCAGAAGGAAGAAGGGCAGGGAGAGGGCTGCGATGTGGAGGGGAGAAGTTGAGGGTAGTGTTTGTATTGATTGCTGTTGGGGCTATTATAATCGAAGGTCAAAGACAAGTGGGTTGAGAATGTGAGGCAAATAAAGACAATCACAATTCTGGACTTCAAAGAGAATTTAAATGTACCTATCACCTTCACTCACTACATAGAGCAGACCTAGCTTAATGAGAGAGTAAAACAATAATCAAGCTCTTGGGCCAATCAGACAAAGAATCATTCATATTAATCTACAGAAATAAAAAACCAAGAGTGAACAGAAGATTATAAAACAGCAGCAAATTTCAGAAACACCAGTCTTAGAAAAGCAGTAAAGAATCAATCACAGCCAATAACCCTACTGTGGTGACTCCTAAATCAACAGAGACTGAATTGGGGCAACAGCAACACATATAAAATAAGAGCAGGTTTTTTTTTGTTTTAACAGTTCTGGTTTTTCAAGTTGTGTTTCCATGACAACCTGTTATAGTGTAATATTTGCTCTGGTAGAGGAAAGATGTTTTAGAATACGTATTTCCTCAATTCTAATAATTCTCTTCAATAGCAGAATGCCCCCCTTTGGTCCTTAAAGCTTCTCAAGGAGAATAAGAAACAGTACCAGATTATATGTATGCATTTATCATATGGAGAATTCTACTTCCAAAATTTTAAAATAGGGGAATTATGTGATTTAAAAGAAGCAAAGGAATGTCCCTCTTCCTCATAAAATTACCAGTACAGTTACCTAGCGCGTTGATCATTTAAAAATAATCTCAGAAACAGAAATTTGAAACAAGTTTTGTACTATTCTATGCCCTGTTGGTATGAATTTGTATAATCTTACTTGGGGAAAAATTTGCAATATATTTCTTTATGTTTTTGCAGCTCAGCATCCATTTCCCCTACTTATTAGGAGGACCCGCAGTTTTTGTTTGGAGAATCCTCCCTCCCTCCCTCACAACCTGTGTGGGAGCAGAGGCATTCATTCCCTCCCACTCCAGGTACGGGAAGAGCAGGGCTGATTCAGGGCTGGCTAATCAGAGCCTTGCATTCATTTGGTCCCAGAGACGTTTTTGGTGATGGTCTGTGACCTCATCAGAACCAAGGGAACTTGTGGCCAGAGGCGAGAACTCTTCCCACAGGATGAGGCTGGAGTTGGATCTATGAGTATGAAGGGGCTGGAATGGCCTCACTCATCTTTTGACTACATGGATTCTGAAACAGATCAACAAAGTAGGGAATTGGGGGTGGAGAAAAACCGGCTACTGACATTGTTGATTGAATCCATCTGTATCTGAAGCTAGCCCTGTTTCTGGACTTTTAATTTACACTAGCATCTAAGTTCTTTATTTTGTTTAAGTGAGTGTGGTCAGGTTTTCCATCACTGGCAATATACAGACTCATAAGTATGCAGGAGTCGGTACTAGGAGTGAGTGTTGAATGTGACTAACCCCAAAATGTGCGATGGCTGATTTAAATTTGAGTGAAGGCTAGTACAGGCTCTCCTGGGCTGGGAAGTTGGCAATCCTTGTTATATGATGGTAACATTGCTGGTTATGTGGCCACCTATTGAATCCTTGGTCTAGGATCATGAGTCTATGGAGGGTATTCCATTAAAGGATTAGGAGAAAAAAACTGAGAATGTTGGAGTGTGTTGGCTCTTCCTTGCAGCCTTCACTAAGATCTACAGGGAAGAGATAAACAGGCTCAAAGTGACTGCCAGCAGAGGGCAAAAACGCAGCTTTGTTAATACACTTTTGCTCCCTGTGATCTCCAACTAGGATGGTTGAGAGTCATACAATCTGGAGCCCTGTTAGTTGGAAAACCCAAGTTCTCTGTTATGCTAACGTTATATAGAGTAGGGTCAGAGGTAAGAACCATATCAGGAAACAATTTTGGATCATAGGAGAAGCCCAATTTCCCATTGTCCCTACAAAGACATTCTATTAAATTCTCTCATCAGAGCAAATAGGCCAGTTACTTTTGTTGGGACATACGGGGATCCATCCCAGAAGCAAGGAGTAAATGATCAGTGGTTCCACCACCTCAGACCACTGTTTCAAATTGTACCTAACCAGAAACCAAGATAGAGGCCACAAAATTAGGGAGTGGAGGATGGTTTACTTGCTAGGAGACAAAAGTGCCCAGGTCTGGTTCCACATTCAAAGACTCAACACAATCTTGAATTTTGGTTACTAATCCAAGCAGTTAGGGATTGGAGAAGCCTATCAAGTGTTTAAGTGCACTGTGCCACAGGAGAAAGCCCAAGACTTGTTAAAAAAAAAAAAAAGTTTATGATTGCTCAAATCCTGAGGCAATACCCAGATCTCTGAAGCCAGGAGAGGAGGAAGTAGACTGTAGAGCAGGGGCAGCCCCCGCTCTTATGGATCTGGGAGATAACAGATAAGGAAGATCCACCCAGAGAGCAGAAGCGGGGAAGCCACTGGCTGACCAAAATTCCCATCCACTGCCAGCACAAGCAGAATTTGCTCAGTGGGTTACAAAATATGCTAGAGGCTGATGACCGATGTCCGGTTTTCTCTGCCCCCCCCAGACGGAAATTGGCAAAATTCCTCTCTTGTTCTCCCTCTACCACTGTATACTGGGTGTTAAACTTATAATTTAGCCATTGGACACAAGACACTCTGTCCAGGGCCGACAGACAAGACTGTAGAGAGTTTGGACACGGTGTTGGACGTGGACCTAAACTAGCTGTTTCTCTTGGGGAGGAGGGTGAAGGCAATGTATTATGTGGAGACATTTTTGAAACTGTATTATGGGAAGGCGTGTGTGTGTGTGTGTGTGCGTGCATGTGCGCACATTCATCGGATAGGTAAATTGAGTATACATTTGTTGCTTTCGGGCTGGCCAGCATCCATCCCCCCGAATTACAGTAATAGCTTCCGATTTGGGGGGGGGGGGAGACAGAGAGAGAGAGAGAGAGAGAGAGAGAGAGAGAGAGAGAGAGAGAACCACTGATCTTCGATTCTTTTGCTCTTCTGGCCTCAGTTGGGCTAATGCTACACTTATGTCAAGAATGGAAAGTGACCAGCCCTGGCCAGTCAGGGCCTGTGGTTCCCTGGCTGCAGTGATTGGTTCAGAAATAAGCATGTGACTATTCCTGTACCAAGGAGATGCAATGAAATTTTTTTCTAAGATGTGGGGCTGGGGCTGGTGGCATTATAGCCACATGGTAACCATTTGGAGCCAATGCAGTAAAAGAGCTGTAAGGGGATCTTGAGACCTAAGAGATACAGCAATCAGATGCACCACGGTATTTGGATCATGATACAAACTAAAAAATTTGAGTATTGATTGATATTTAATAATATTAAGATTATTGCTAATTTTCAGGTGTGATGTTATTGAGGTTATGTTATCTTTTACAAAGAATCCTTAAATTTTTAGAGATATATTTGTGGGTGGATTTATATGATGTCTAGGTTTGCTCTAAAGGAGGGGAAATAGGTAGGGGTACAAATGAAACAAAATTGGCCTGAGGTGATCGTCCTTGAAGCTGGGTGAGTCATACATAGCAGTTTGTTATAATGTTCTGACTACTTTTCATATACGTTTGAAATGTTTCCATAATAAAAAGTTTAAAAAATAACTGTGGTTCACTTCTTTCTTCAGCCACTAGAGGCTGTTAAAAGAGATTTGCTCATTCTTATATACATGCTCAGACCCGGGAGCTACAGAAGTTATCTTTTCCTTCTCAGAATGATCTCTTTGGATGAAACGGGACGGAGACTAAGGGCCCCTCATAATGGTTCAGAACTCAAATAGTTCTTCCCCAACAAGCATTAAACTCTCAAAATCTGAGACCCTCTTAATGGCAACAAAAAAATCAAAAATCAAAATTCCAACCAACCAAAGAACAAAATAAAACAACCCTCCTGCTAGATTAGCACTGTCCTCTAGAAATTTAATTTCAGCCATATCTGCAGTTCTGTATTTTCTACTATCTACATTAAAAAGAGTAACAAAAGAAATTATAGTAATATATTAAATACACTATGTATTTCAAAAGTATTATCATTATAACACATACAATAAAAAACTCATTAATTAGAAAATCTGTATTTTGTTTTTCACATAAAGTTTTCAAAACCAGGTGTGTCTTTTACTACTAAAGATATTTCAAGAGTGTTTAAGAGCCACTATCATACTGGACAACACAACTCTAGATGTTGAGGGCCCAGTGGGAAGGAGCCCCATCTCACTCATCATCTTCCCTGGCAGGATGCCTGGATGATACTTAGCAGACAATCAGTGTCAGTCCTGGGAAAGTCTTGGGCTGCCTTGGACCATCCAGAGCCAGCTCTGGGCTACAGCTTCAGAGCTAAGAACAGTTTATCCTGCTTGAAGCCATCTCTTAAAACAGGGCATTGACTAGGTATTCTTGGGTGTGTGGCCAGTAGAATGAAAGGTCAACATTAGCTTCTCCTTTCTGGAGTCTTAGTGCTGACAATCCTAGTTTAGGACTTGAATCCTCAGCCAAGAGACACTGTATGTAATACCTTCAAATTGGGAGCTCAGAAGCCTGGGGCTTTCCACTGTACTCCAAATAAAACCTAAAGTCCTTGCTGTGACAAGCAAGGTCCCCAGGACCCTTCCTACTTATCCTCTACTTCCTGGACCTCTTCTACTGTTGCCCCCTCCCTCTGCCTCAGGGCTTTTGTGCTGACACAGTTTCCTGGTTCCTGACTTGCTCCTGTCACTCGTATTCTTCCTTATCGGTGCGTGGTCTGCTCTTCCAACTAGAGAGGAAGCTCCATGAGGGCAAAGAGTTTGTCCTGTTCTTCGCTGTCTCCCCAGCTGCTTAGATCATTAACTGATATATCGCAGGGGCTTGAAAAATATTTGCAAAGTTTCTGACTCCAAGTTTAGTTTCATCCTCCATTTGACTCACGGTTGTGATTAGGCTGCCACACACTTGGCTCTAGGTAAGGAGGTGCCAGAATGGGGCGGAGATGAGCGGGGTTTGCCCCTCCTAAGACACCAGGGGAGGCTCTGGCTTCTCTTGATGTGTGATGACGCAGGACAGCCATTGTGAAAAAGGCAACATGGGAAACTGCCAAGACATTTAAAGCTCTCTTTCTCAAGCAGAGCTATTTGCCAGTATCAGGGATATGACAAGGTCTCTTAATTTAATTAAGATTCAAAAAATTCCACATTGGTCACCAATACCCAATACCAGTGGCCCCCAGGGGAAAACCCATTTGAAATATAGAGCAAACTTTCTTATAATTCAAGGGGCAAACTGGAAGAAAGCACCATTTTCACATCCTGCCCTGTACATACTTGTGCCTACATACTGGAAGAAGCTACTGGCATATGGATAGTTATGTGTTCCTTTTGGTTGTTAATCACTAGGTTTGAAGCTCAGGATGGGGTCTTTACAATTATTTCTGGGGTGGGGACAATCACCATATTGTTCGCTATTCAGACTTCTCTCCAGCTATATGGTTACTTGGTATCTCCCGCTGGATGATAGAACCATATGGACATGAATGCAATTCCCTGGGGTACTCCGGAAACAAGTGTCTATACAGCTCCGCACCTTTGGGCCTGACTCACCCATCTGAACATCGCAAAAAGGGCTCAGTGACCCATGACTTCCCCTGAGACCTCTCACTGCACAGGCCTGGCTGGTGCAGCTGCTACCTGGAAGTGGCAAATCCACAGGAAATGCATGTGGACAGGAAATGGGGCATTTGTGGGTATCACAATAATGAGGGGGCCCTCCTGGGACTCAGACCTGAGGGCCAGGCATGCTAGATGACCTGCAATGTACCAGATTACCCTACTCAGTAAAGAATTTTCCCATACTACCTTCAAAGGTCCCATTGGAGATTAATGTAGGTGGAAAAACTGTTTATAGTTATCTGAGCCTAAACCTTATCTCCATTTTACATATAAACTCAAAGTAATTATTATACTGTTGTATTAGTTTCTGAATTGTCCAGCAATGCAACTGTCATATAAATGAAATACTATGTTTTGCTCAGCTTTTTTATGAAGACTTGTTCACCCCTTCTGGAAAATCATGTACCCAAACACATTGCCACTTGCAGTATTTAAGTCTCTAACTCTTACCCAGGCTCAGTGTGGAGTCGCAGCTGTCCCATTCATGGTAATTACAAGTGTAGATGCAAACACCTGACCACTTACTTCATTTTGTTGGGTAATGAGTTGTACGTGATCGCTTACAAATGGAACCTATTTAATAATAAATTGCATTCCTTTTATTGCTCTTTTTAATTACAGGTAAAAATTATATGAATTTTGGAGGAAATTACGCATGAGATCAGATTATTTCATTGATGAAGGCCTATCGAAGCTGTGAAGGGTGCATTAGAAAATATTGCCATTAAAAGTGGGCACAGGGGTAGACAAGGCTGAGAGCCATGGCCTCTGGTGTTCAGTGGATGTTCACATGTCCCTGAGCTCCGCTTCAAGTCCTCAACAGCAGTTTGATGGCTCTGCTCATCCAGCATGGGAAGTGGAAAAAGGAGGCTGTGGGACCAGCACAGCTGCTCACCTACAGTCCTGGCAGGGAAATCTGCTCGCACTTTGTTGCCACGTGGTCACAGATATGTGAAGTGCCTCTTCCTCCTGTTCCTTAGCAGGCCCCGCTTTTCTCAGTGGCTTGCCCAAAAGAGAATTTGTTCTACTAGAGTGACCCCAGATTCCCAACTGACTTTGCTACTTTACTCCAAGACCTTTCCGCCTCCCATTTGGTTGCTCTGGATTCTCTAAATGACTGAGAAAACAGACGTTTGGAAAAACACTCCTAGGTGTCTCTAACGCAACGGCTACCCTACGGGCCATAGGAAAGAGAAGGAAAGTGCTTCCTACTGGACCAATGTACAGACATTGTTCCCTCAACTCCAAACAGGGGTGCAGGGGCAATAGGATCAGAAAAGGATGCCATTGCAAGATGGTCAGTATTTTTTGTGTTTTTTTGGGTTTTTTTTTCTCAGTGCTGGCTAAAGGACTCCTTTCCCTGCTTCACGGAAGCTGCTTCATTCAGCCTTGGATTTCATTCTGTTTCAGAGCCATTCCAACAGAATGATCAGTTGGTGACTTATGTAAAAGCAACTCCATGACTACATTTAAATATTGACTAGTTTGAAAATAACAAACCACAAAGATGTGAGGTATGAAAACCACATGTGGTTTATGTTTTGTAGGATACCCTCAGGAAGATAAATGGGCAGTTTAAAAAAAAACACACACAAAACGAAATGAAATGGTTTCTCTCTGCTTCACCACCCCTACCACCATTAAAAAAACACAACTAAATAACTACTAAACAGAACCCACCCCAGGTATTACTCTTGGCTTTAGGGTAGCAGTTGTGTCCTAGCAAAGCAGGTAAGTGGCTGCCTGGGTCCTGTGGCTAAGGTAACAATAACTGTTAACATAATCTCCACTTTAGCCAACAGGCCCTCCCACCCCTGACCACAGCCTCTTCAGTCACCACAGCTCCCTCCTTATAGATTAGCTTCTCCACCTCCAGGCCCTGCCATCAATACCTTTTCCTGACCTGGCCCTACACTCAACCTCTCCGGCCTCTTCTTTAAAAAAAATATTTTCTAGAATTAAAAATACTTTCTATGCTCTCTTTCTCTGCTCACCTATGTATGTGTTTGACGCCATGGCTGACCAGTGACCAGGGACACTGCTAGGTTCCTCTGCAGAGCAGTCATTCAACAAGCACGTAGTCTGTTATGGGCCAAACACTGTTTTAGGTGTTGGGGACGCTGCAGTGATCTGACAAAATTCTCTACCCTCACAGAGCTTACATTCATAGGAGTTGTTGATGCCATTAAAATAAAAAAACAAAGACCAATCTTGAAAATTCCCTGAGCAGACAAAACCAGTTTAATCACACAAACAAAGCTCAATTTAGCTTATTTTGCAAGACTAACTTGACCTGGGTCATTCTTTCTTATGACTCTTGAATCATGAGCAAAAATACTTGAACTGTTTCCCAAGGTTGATATAAGGTAACCACGGCCCCATTCCCTACTACTTAAGAAAACTCTAATATAACCAGTTACTGTGAAGAATAAACAGTCCCTGCTTCCTCATTATACAAGCTGCTTCATAACAAGCCTCATTCCATGCTTTGGTTTGAGTAGTCCCGGTTTGCAAACTGTCTTTTTGCTGTGTGCACAGTAAACTTTTACTAATTGCTCCTTTGGTGATTCATTGGCTTTATTTCTGTCATTTCTGAACTTTTGACAATGTGAGGGAAGGAACACGAATTTATCGTCATTTTGTGCAAAGTAGGTGTTCATTTCGGCCCAGTTCATCTGATCTTCTACAGAGTTACTTCACAGAAAGAGGGCTAATTCAGGCCGACCCTAGCGGGAATGTACAGCGCTTTTCAAAGTCCTTGGGGGGTAGTTGTTTCGATTTGAGAACCACTCCATACAAACATACTTGAGGGTACGCTGACAGGGTGGCCCACGAAAGTCTATTTAATTCCTAATGTGACTAAACTGAAACTTCAGTTCCAAGTCTTCAAAGGACAGGACTTGGAAGTGGTGGACTGAAGAAGGGTTCGTTAGTCTTTGGAGCGCTCCGGCTTCAGCCTCTGCCCGTTTCCTCAAGCCGGCCCTACATTTTCCCTCGACCCCACTCAGGACCCTAAGGGGCTCCTGTGCCAAAGTCCTTCTTACCTACAGGTCATAATTCCCTTCCCTAGGATAGTATACTTTCGTTGAGATGCAAAAAGGAAATCAAGTTGTTGGCCTTTAGCTTTAAAGAGAGAAGAGTTGTTCACCTAAATGATATTGAAGTAGTGAACTTCTTGTTGAGATAAAAGAAGACATTTGGTTGGAGGAAGATATCATACAGTAGAGTCATACTCTCTGGGGTTAACGTCCTTAAGTTTCTCCCACTTTTTATAGTTAACTTTCTTCACATAAAGTATTTTTCTATTCAAGTCATACATGGAAAAGATAAATCATACAATTTTTAAAATGACCCATTAGTACTTAGAGAAAACCAGTTAAAATTTTAGAATTTTCTTCTAGTATTTTTCTGTTTGTGTGTGTGTATCTAAAATGGGATATGTTAAGGGCCGGGCCGAGTGGCTCAGTTGGTTAAAAGCTCGCTCAAGAGCGCGAGCTGAGCTCTGAGCAACGGCGGTTCGATGCCAGCCCGAGCTGAGCTGCTGTTGAGCTGCCAACAGGTGGCAGGATGGCTCAGCTAAAAAATAAAATGGGATATGTTGTGTGTGTGTGTGTATAGTTTTACAGCCTTCTTTTTAATATTTTCCTATATTAAATATTCTCCTAACACAATTTTAATAGTTGCATATTTCTTTTTATGGATTTATGGATGTATTTATTACTTATGTAAATATTTTCACGGCTAGACATTTAAATTGCACCCAATTTCATTATTCCAAATCCTACCATGACAAATATACTTGTATCTAAATGTCTGTGGTCACGTCAGATTCTTTCCTTAGGATAAATTTGTTAGAGTACAATTACTGAAACAGAAGATGTGAAGGATTTCTCTTAATGATCTTGATATATATTGTTAATCATTTTCTCAAAGTTTTAGCATTCACACTCCCACTAACATGCATTTAATTTCTTTTGAACATGTGCTATCATTACTTTTCAAAATCTTTGCCAATTTGACAGACAAAAAATTGTATGAATGGGCAGTTTTAATTTTTATTTCTTCGATTATTAGTGAGGTTGACAATGTTTCGCATATTTATTGTGTTCTCCATTTTAGTATATCTTTCTCCACTAATTGTTATCTGGACTTTGTTTTTAATCACAGGGTTTTAGTCTTTTCCTTATTTCTTTCACTTTTGAATCTAAAGATTATCTAAAAGCTTCATGATGTTTTTTATAGGAAAAAATAATGTTCTAACCATTGGGGGACTAGGTGGGTAGCAGTGACCACTTCTGTGTTTATAAAGCAAATTCCACAAATCAAGGGCTGCCTCTATTCCCGACAGATACACACTTACAAAAGAATTCTCTTATATTGCCACTGTGGCTGTTACTGTGCAGCCTATAGGAATTCTCACCATTCCAGGAAATATTTCCATCCCACGTTGGGAGGAGGGAGCCGGAGGTCCAGGTACATCTTAGCACAATTCTTCCTACTTTAAAGGCAGAAGTAGAAAAGCCTTGATTTACGTGACACATGTGCAGACATGTGTAAACCTCTAGTCTGAGTACAAAAAGCAGCCATCGTGACCCTGAGTCAGCTTATTCCATCTTCCATGAGGCCAGAGTTCCCAGGAACTAAGGAGTAATTTAGACCAACCTAGCTTTCTTTATCTTCGCCATCATTATTAGCTATTATGCAAATATTTTGGAAAAAGTAAAATCAAAATTAGAATTTGTTTTTTTTAATGATTGAAAACTTGGCAATAAAAAAAACCTCTTTCTGAGCATAGGCCATTCAAAATCACTACAGTTATCTACTTGATTTACCCGAGGACCTGGGTTGCAATGACATCCTCTGGTCTCCTTTCCACCTGTGCCGTTCTAAGTCAGGGGCTGTTCCTAACTCCCTGTGGTTCTCTCCTGGACTTAGAAGATGTTCTCCTTGTCTAAATGAGAAAGGCAGGTGCTTAGGGGTGAAGTGCCTGAAGTGTACTAAACACCCAACATCAGCTCTCATTACTGTTAAGTGAATTAAACTTCTCAGTGCTCTTTGGTGAGGGAGGAAACACGGCGACTCCTTCTGCTTAGAGAGGGGTAATTCAATGCAATGTAAGAATGAAGAATTTGCTCTATTTGGTGTTGGAGAAAACCTAGGTACTAATAAGTTCAGTCTCCATTTTGCATCAGTTCTACAACTAGTTCTCAAATGTACTCAGCCCTATTTAAAAAAGCTGGCATCGATCCACTCAATCTGTGCTGGTCCCTTTCTCATTCACGAATGCATCTGCATTTCTGTTTAATTCCAAATATCACTAGACTCAATGAACACAAACTCAGGAAAAATGCCCCAGGAGCTTCCTAAAAATAGAGTTTCTCCTAAAAGTTAAGAAGGAATAGGGATTGCTAAATTGATTTTATGCTCACTGCGTTGTTTCCGTCTCACCTGGAGAGGATCCAATCCGTGGGTTAAAGTTCCATCCAGCCAGGAGAATGGGGGCCGCTTATCCCAAAATCCTCCACGGCAGAGACTTTTCTTCAGTGCGCTAAGAAAATGGCCAAAAGCCCTTTGGGGGTGGTCTCACCCAACCGAGGAATGAAAAGACAGAGCTTATATTCAAGGCTGCTTTATTCTAGTGGTTGAGGAGTAAAGAGAGAACAGTAAAGGTCTTTGAATGTTTTCAGAGGTGGCACATAATGAACTGAGAGAAAACAAGCCTTGAGGCAAGATCTGATTTCTCTGAGCAAGTGAGAAAACAAAACCACGATGCCTATCATTGTGCCCAAGTTCAGCCACCATAAGATGATGGTGCTCTGATGTGAAAGACAGTAGTGCCAACCATCAAATAAAGCATCAGTGAAACTCAATACCACACAGAAAACACTTTCAGCATCCAACTCTCGTTGGCAGGGAATTCATGGAAAATCAATGTGAAGATCCCTGATGTTAAACTTGATTTTCCAAAGTACAAAGGCTTCTGTACACAGGACTTTCTATTTATCCAGATTTACTCCTAGTACAGGATACTCTGTGGAGGCACATTTCTAATATTCCTCACTAGCAGTGTCTAATGATTGCTCTTCAACCTCTAACTGCACAAATGTGGAGATAAGGTTTTCTGCTCTTGCATTCCCTCCCCTTTATCTCGAAAATGTAGGTGAGAGTTTCTCAAAAATGCTGACACACAAAAATGGGGCATCTCAAAATCTTTATAGGCATAAGCAACGTGTAGAAGTACAGGCCATGGAGAAAAACAGCAACATGTACCACTCTATCAAAAATTCTCTAAAGATAGGTACGAGTATCTGTGATGTGTATGTCATCAGTCTTAATATGCAACTTTAAAAAAAGTTTTAAAATTCTAATACTTTTTAAAATGATCAAAAACTATGCAAAAGACAGCATACAATATATTATTCAGGGAAGTAGGAGGTACCTGTTACCGTTTTGCTAAGATTTGGGCTTTTATAAAAATAAACTCCACAAAAAGACTGGATTGACTCAGTGGTGATTTTCCTTAAGTCTAACTCCCTCCATGCCTCCCCCCACAAAAAAGCAATTACATTTTAAAAAATGTAAAATCAGAATCCGATTCAAATTAGTTATCTTAATGCATAAATCTGGGAGCATAAAAATCACTATAAACTTATTATGGTTATATATTGTAATGTCCAGTTTTAGTTTTTCAGCATAAGTATAAAAGTACTTAAAGGTTTAGAATTTACTCTTAAGATGCTATAAAATATTACTATCTTCATGACAAGAAATTTATAAATTTATGGAAAAGGGAATATTAATAAAACACGTTAGTAAAAGCACTGTATATATTTGTACATCAACATTTAAAAGTATTCAAAGGTCATTGCCAAAAATATTTCAAGTATAATAAAATGAAAGTTAAGAATGGCTTGTAAGAAACTTGCAGTTTCTAAAATTTAGAATGTACTTTCTAAGATTTCTAAAATGTAGTTTTTAAAATTTAGAAATTTAGTTTTTAAAACTTTCAGAGAATCTGGAAGCAGCAAAGGTTAAGTAGCAATCCACATTCAAAAGAGTTCTGTGGAGTTCTCAGAGACATAAAGCAGACAAAAGGTCATCTGAGGACATTATTTTAGGCTAAACTTTGAGTATTATTCAAAAGGGGGAGCCAACGCCTGATATTAACAAAATGTTTTCTACTGGTAAGCTCAGATGACAGCCCACCCTATCTGCCAGAATTAGTGGATGAGGACTCATTTCATGAAGTCATACACAGACATGAAATACACTAGTAAAGGTTTGCTGCCACCCCTTAATCATCGCTTTACTTGTCTAGGCTGGGAGCCAGCAGGAATATCTCCCTCTGCAAAACTGTTCAAAGTAATGACTTGGAGGAAGTGGTGTGCTGATACCATGAAAAAAAAAATCCCCCAAATACAAAGATAGTTCAAAAAGCATCTGTATATGGCTAAGAGGAAACAAACAGCTCAGCTAATTTCAACTCCAAGTAAACCCAGGAGACCAGTTTACCTTGGCCATAGCTATACACACATGCAGGAAACTGAAGGTCAGCAATTGTCCTGTGTTTTGTTCTGTGCCAAAGGGGCAGAAAGGGCAGGGTTATCCATCCACATGGCTTCAGACACAGAATCACATGTAGGTAAGAGGACTTCACACCACTCTCCATGAGACAAACTGGCCTTAAGACTGCTGCCGGAATGATAAGTCTAATGTCCCTTCCTGAAGCCAGCAGTAGATCAGAAGCTAATTCTGAGCTTCTAAAACATGGTCTCTCCATTGCTAAAGCCTTTCCATGGGTCTCCCTTTTACAATGTTGCCCTTACAGAGCTGAGAAAGGAGCAGAAGACCTAAAACAGTTGTTTGTTTCTTTCATCAACCATGCGCTGAAATACGTTTACAATGTTTAAAATGACCCATCTCGAATTTTCAATTTTTGAGCATTTAAAAATATTCTTCAAATTAAATGAACACATCAACAACAAAGATCACATTGTATTTGGCACTGAAAATCATTTGGAGTTTTTCTGTAAATGCAGCTGCTTTTCTGAGAGAACAGGTGGCGATTGCTACCCACATCTTAAAAAGATTCTTATTTTTATTTTCAAATAACTTTTATTTGAGATCATTAGATGTGTCAGGAAAAGTCTTGAAAGAGTTTTTTTCAGTCCAGATTTTGTATTGATATTTTGATGTCTTTATTGCTACGAGGGTTAAGGAAGCTCAACAAGCCCTTTGGTTTTGATCACTTGAGGAAATTCATCTTACAGCTAAAGACCTATTTTTCCCTTCCTTCCTTCCTTCCTTCCTTCCTTCCTTCCTTCCTTCCTTCCTTCCTTCCTTCCTTCCTTCCTCCCTCCCTCCCTTCCTTCCTTCCTTCCTTCCTCCCTCCCTCCCTCCCTCCCTTCCTCTCTTCCTTCATTTTGAGAGGAAGACAGGAAAGAATGATTAACCTTTAATATCAGAAATGTGTGACACTGAACTTCTACTGGGTAGTGAGATTTTTAATTCAAAATATTTGGTCCCCAGATCATATGTGGAGACAATGAAAATGTTTTAAATGATGCTTTCCCTTCTCCTTCAAGTGGCCATACTATTGAAGCTGGGCACAGGAAGCAGAGATTTTTGTCTAAACTCAGTGGCTGACTCAAAGGGCAGCTCCAAGCTGTGCAGTGTTGGCAGTTTGTCTTTCTAAGTGGTACACCCATCCACAATCCTCTGCAGCCCATAAAATCCAACATAACCTTCTGGGCTGCTCTGGAAAACATTCATTGAGTAATAAGGGGTAGAATGCTCTCTGTTCACTGTTTCCAGTGTTCTTCTGTGGCCAGAAGAAATACTAAATCACAGGCATTTGGAAAAGAGAGGTGGCCTGGAAAGAACAATGACACTACACAATGCTGACCCCCTAAGGGTTCATCTACGTGTTTCCTGCTGTCTGCTTCATGTGAGCTATTGGAACTGGAGCAAGTGGCCATTTCTATCAGACTTGACTCAAGTGTAGGGTGGTCTTAAAGTGGTAATGGTCAACTTCCAGGGAGTGAAATGTTGTTCTGATCACCTTGAGGACACAGGGAGTAGTGTCACTGTTGATGGCAGTGACAGTGAAAGCAGTGAGGTCTAGGAGAGCTGGCACCATGTGATGTTAGCGTTCTCCAAAAGAGCATTCCCAAAGGTATCACTCAGCCATAGAAAATAATTAGAAGGCCCATCAGCATCTCTATGTATAGTTTATACATTACACTATGTTTTTTGGCTGGCCCATGGCCTGGAAAGAATTGAACAAGATACTAGAAAGTAGACAAGCTGCGGCGTGAACTGATGTAGAAGTGGAAAGGGCATGGCCTAGGCAGGCAGAGGTTCAAAGAAGGCCTCTGGGGTTTCGTTTCATCACCACAGTTCTTAGTCACGTAATTTCCCTTGTGGATCTTAACAGTAACTAATGGGCCAGGTGGAAAATGCCAAAAGTCATATTGTCTCTTCAACAGTGGTTTTTGGTGCCCCCCCCTTTTCTTTATTCTAGGAGTCCTCTTTTCAGAATAATTTAGAATCCTGTAATTACAAAAGCTTCCTCAGTATCTATGTTCCCCTTCTGAGATCAACTGCAGTTGGGCCCACTGGATAAGAGCAGGCTTTCGGCCCAAGGGTGCCAGTCTTCAGGCTAGAAAGCACACTATGAGTGGCCAGGCATAAAAAACTCTGCTATACAAGGCAGTCAGGTCCCTCCTTGTCTCAGAAGTATGAATTGGGAATCATGGAGGAGGGAAGTCTATTAGACACACCAGAGAGATGAGCAGAGACAGAAAGGAACAGCTGAGCCAGTTAACTGGGGGACATAAGAGAGAAGCTGATCCATCTCCTGGGACTGAGGGCAAATCGTAGTTTTTCAGGTACCTAAACTGCATCTTTAATAATTCTAGTAGTATGAACACTGACAATAACCACAATAATAGGCTAACACTGGACCCTTATTATGTACTAAAAAGCATGCTTTTTACAAGTATTAATTAATTCAATTTTCACAATAATTCTATGCGGTAGACGCTCCTGCTGCTAGTGGTGGTGGCACTGAAGCACAGAGAAGTTAAGTAACTTGACCAAGCCCACACAGCTCATTAAATGGCAAAGACACAATCTGAAGTCAAGTGGCCTGGCTCCAGAGCCCATGCATCCAACCAGTAGGCACCTTCCTGTGGGGACTAGTCCTGGGTTTCTTGTCTCCTTTATGGTCCATCCTGACAATAAAGCCCCTTTATTAAGGAGGCCTGACAGAGGGTCAATTTCTTGCTTCCCTATTGTCTCACAATTGGCATTTTTCTTGGCTCCACTCATGAATCTGAGTAACTTAAGTACATATTTATTAAGTCAAGAACTATATAATGCTTACTGCATACCAGGAACTGTTATGAGCTTTGGAAGCTAAAGAAGGGCCGGCCATGTTCTAGCTCTCAGAAACCTTCCACTTAGGAGAGAAGGACACACCACCACACTAGGAAATGCTTCTAGTGTTTATATTGTAAGGTCACACTTCCGGGACCCGACGACGCATGCTACATCTTATAGCCTATCTTTGTACATATTGTGTCCTAATATCGTATCCTGAGCTCATTGATAATGTCTAAAAAGCACATTAAAAAAAAAAAATCACCAGGGGCGACCGAGTGGCTCAGTTGGTTAAGAGCTCGCTCAAGAGTGTGAGCTGAGCTCTGAGCAACAGCTGTTCGAGGCCAGCCCAAGCTGAGTTGCCGTTGAGCTGCCAACAGGTGGCAGGATGGCTCAGCTAAAAAAAAAAAAAAAAAATCACCAAAACGAAAACAGACATGGTGAAGGCAGTCTTCCTTCTTAGGGTTCCGGGTCAGAGTGAGGCCAAGGGGATGGCAGCAAGTCCGGCCCCTGCTGGCTGGGAACAGCTCTGAGAATATACGCCTGTAGGGGGTGCTGCAGTGTCCCCCACAGACACTGGAGAGCAGTGAGGAGTTCTGGCAAGGCCTCTCGAAAGTATGAACGGCGATCTCCTCCTCTGTTGTACCATGGCTCACTGCCAGCAACTTGCTCACAGCACGGATCCCTACTGCCACCAAATAGGTATTTATATGTCTGTAGCACTGGTAAGATGGCTCCGAGGCACCAGGTGTCACAGCTTCTTATCTTTCCACCCCTACAGCACCCAGCACGCTACTCTGCATTTGACATACCTTTAATACCTTTATTTATTTATTTATTCGTATTATTAAAGTCCAGTTGACATATAATATTATATTAGTTTCAGGTGTACCATATAGTGACTTGACATTTATATATCTTATGAATTAATCACCTCTATAAATCTAGTAACTATCTGTCAAGTTATAAAGTTATTATATGATTGATTATATTCCCTTTAGTGTACATTACACATTCTAGTTATTTTATAACTAGCAGTTTGTAACTCTCGATCCTCTTCACCTTTTTCACCCTTCCCCCCACTCCTTTCCCCTCTGGCAACCATCAGTTAGTTCTCTGTATCTGTAAGTTTGTTCTGTTTTGTTTTGCTTGTTCGATTGTTTTGATTTTTAGATTACACATATAAGTGAAATCTTATGGTATTTGTCTTTCTCTGTCTGACTTATTTCATTTAACATAATACCCTGTAGGTCCATTTGTGTTGTCATAAATGGCAAGATTTCATCCTTTTTTTATGGCTGAGTGATAAGAGTTATATATATAGATATAGATAGATAGATAGATAGATAGATAGATAGATAGATAGATAGATCTCACATATTCTTTATCCATTCATTTATAGATGGACACTAAGCTGCTTCCATATCTTGGTTATTATAAGTAATGCTGCTAATGAAGATGGGGGTACATATGTCTTTTTGAATTAGTGTTTTTGTTTTTATCAGATAAATGCACAGAGTGAAACTATTGGGTCATAAGGTAGTTCTATTTTTAATTTTTTGAGGAACCTCCATACTGTTTTCCACAGGGGCTGCACCAATATGTAATCCCACCAACCGTACACAAGGGTTCCCATTTTTCCACACCCTTGTCAACACTTATTAGTTGTCTTTTTGATAATAGCCATTCTGACAGGTGTGGGTACATTTTAAATGCTTTTCCCAAATTATGACAATCGCATAAATCTATTATGGAAAATGATGAACACAAAGTTCAAAGAAGATAAATTACCTATAATCCAACTGGGTAGAAATATACATCGTTAACTTTTTGGAATACTTCCTTCTAGTCTTTATTTGTTATCGGTATATATATTGAATATTATAATTTTAATACAGTTTTTTCCTTACTTAAAATGTGTATACATTTTTTTGGCATGCTGTGTAAATGTAAAATTAGGATTATAATGTATATAGTTTTGAATCCAGTTTTTGTTATCCTTTCATGCCCCTATTCTTTGAAAACATAATTTTTAATAACTGCATATTTTACACCAAAATTTATTTAACATTCTCCTATCGTTGTTATCATTTAGCTATCTCTCTTTTTGCTTTTATAAATGTCCTAATATCAATATCCTATACACAAATTCTTGTGCTCAGCTAGGGCTATGCTATAGAATAAATTATAGAAACAGAAGGACTGGATCAAAGAGTTTGAATAATTGATACATAGCTCAAATGGGCCTTGGGAAAGCTTATACTCTCTTTGACATCATAAAAGAATTCACCATATTCTTGCCAACACTGAATATTATAATTTTAGAAAATCTTTATCTTAAGTTGGTTTCTTCAATGGGTCAGAACAGAGCATATATTTTAACTCATGCTCTTAAGTAATGTTTCACAAAGGCCATTTACAAACAAGAGCGAAATGAGCCTATAGTCAGCAGTCCCCAACTTGCAGCCCTTAAAGATTTAAAATGCTTCAGAATTTTAGAAATGGAAATTACTTTAGAGATCATTGAGCAAATTGTTTCAGCTTATAAATAAGATAACCATAGCTCAGAGAGGTTAAGTGACCTGTGTAATGTATTTGAGTTAGAACTAGAATCTTGTCTTGCCCTATGAGTCATCTTTTTAGAATAGGTTGACAACCTAATGGAAGCAACGAACTACTGTCATCAGAGTGAAAGTATAAAGGAAAAAAATAGCCTAAGAATATATTTGAAAATGAAACCATTGTTGTTCTAAAATCAACTTTATCATCATGACACCAAGTCAGAATAAATTGTCTTACAAACAAAAGCAAAAGCAAAAACTTACATCTATTAAGATCCCTGCTTAAATCTACACCAATTTTTTTTCTTGGAACTATTAAAATATTCAGCACTGATGTATTATCCTCTCATCCAGCCAACACTTACTAAGAATATACTGTGGCCAGACACTGTGCTAGGTGCCCGGATAGCAGGGAGAAGGGGATCAGGGGTATCAAGGTAAAAGACAAGGGATTCATTCCTAAAGGAGGTAGGAAGCAAATAATCTTAATGCATGTGACTGGGCGGTGACAGAGGTGCACAAGATGCTGGGGGATTGGCAGAGCAATGGATATGGAAGGCTTCACAGAGGAGCTGACACATGAGCTGTGCCTGTGCTTGAAAGCAGTCTACTGGGCAGAGGAGGGAGAAATGCATTCCAGGCAGTTAAAGAGCAAGACTTCTTATCAGATGTGGCTGAAACATGGCAGCCTGGGGAGATGAGCTCTGGCAGAGGATGAGGCTGAAAAGGTATTCTAGGGTCAGGCTGTGTTCAGGAATTTGGATGTTTGCCTGGAGGTTTTGGAGCCCCTGAAAGGTACTTAAGCAGTGGTGCCATGGTCCAAATTGTGCTTTATCAAACTCACCCTGATGGCAGCATGGGGAAGGATTGAAGAATTTAAAGGCAGGAGATTTATCTGCATCAGTTCATCCCATAGGCTTTGAAGGTCTAAATTAGGGAAGAGGCAGAGGAATATAAAAGAGAAGACGGATTTGAGCAATATTTCATAGGAAGAATAAGACACAGAGATTGATTAGACGTGGGTGCAATTAATGAGATGGGGAAGGAAGGAGGAGGTCCAGGTGTTGGCGGGAAGAGATTTGCACATATAGGGCTTGTCCACGGGAGCTTGAAATCCGGCAAGATATCAGGTATATCTAGAAAGCAAATGGAAATACAAATCTGGACATCAAGCTGAGTCTATGACTTCTGCTGGTGATGACATCACAAGTGCTGCTAATACTACAGCAGTTTGTTGGCTACATTCATAATGGAAGGAAATGCAAGTTTTCAGTTAGATGTTAGTGAAAATCAAGATGTGCCACTTTCCCCATCCAGTTCACAGACTTCAAATTAAAACTCCCAGTGTTAAAGGACTCAGCATATCTTGTACCATCTAAAAATCAGTGTAATGCTTTGTGGATGGGCACAAGGACCCCTCACATACCCCTGGAATCCACCATGTTTGGGCATTTACTGTGTTCGTGAAAGATTCCATTTTTTTTTATACCACATGGTACTTGCTAGTTCAGCTCAGAAATAAATCGACTTTGAAAACTGTTCCCACAGCTGCAAAAGGCAAGTGTTTGGCACTAATAAATCAGGATTAGTGGGGCTCGGCTTATAATAAACCTTTCACCTCCTCTGGGCAGGTGGTCACCAACTGATCTATGGGAGCAAACAAGCCATGTTTTCAAGTTAATAACCATTTTTCCAATGACAGATAGGACTGGAGTAGAAAGCAAGTAGAGAGGAGATCTTCAAGTTCAATCTTCTTGAACTTGGGGCTTTCTGAAAACATAAATCAAAATTATGCTTCCCGGGCCCTGCTTGGCCTCTGCTTGTTACCTTTCCAGTCATAACCACTGTGGGTATTTTCTTTCTAGAAAGTGAAGAATAGCCTGGTATACCGTCAACAGGCTGCTATCAGAAAACCAGTGAACTTGCAATATAACTATAGTTTTAAATTTTGCCCTCCTGGATCCCAACTGAAACTTGTCATCACCTGCTCACAGAAATGCCTCCAGTTTTCCATTTTATTGGGGGTGGGACAGGGTTATATTCAAAATATTTAACAACCGCGTGGCACAAACTGATCAGAACAATGTCTAATTCTGGAGCAGGTCCGGAGGCACCTCGTGCTGTGCCAGGCACTGATCCTTAGCTGATGAATTATGAGAGAAGTCTCAGGGGTCCTAGGGTGCACTCGGTTGACCGAAGTTGGTGGTTACTCAACAACTGGTTTTGAAGCATCTCCATATTTTTCTAACCAACATGGCTGTACCCATGTAAACAGACTGAATATCAACTGCTGACATGGGGGCTGCTTCTCCCAAGGGTCCCCATGGAGGGTTACTGCTGTGGGCGCTGACTCTGTCACCCTTCAGCACTGTCTAGCTTGTACTGTAGGGACAGAGCCCAGCCCTCCTTTCTGAGCTTTGAGCTGAGGGCAGTGCATCTCGATCCTGGACCACTTCCAAAGCTCTCAGAACACCCCCCCCACACTCAGGTCTCCTCAGCGCTGGCTGGCTGCAGTCTCCCGGCTCCCAGGCGCCTTCTAGGAGCAGCCTGAAACAGCTGCTGCCAGCTGGCACCAACAGACTTCTATGTAAGAGAGGGTCGGGTGTTTCCTTTTGGGTTTGATGGAGGGGCATAGTTTCAGTCCATAGGTGTCATACCACCCAAGTAGCCCCACCACTGTATGGGGTAGAGGCCAAAAGAAACTTTTTATGTAACCTCTCAATTCAAAGATTGGTTTAGCAACTACCTGAAGTTTCTGACTGGAGCCCCATGTTTCAGGCTTATCATAAAAGAGGTTATTCTGCATTGTTTCTTGGTCTACATATAAATGCTCTGGTCGGTTTTGCTTTGCTACAAGTTTCCGGGGAGTAGAGTAGGGTAGTCTTTGGATACAGATAGCCCCGGATCTGAATTCTGGCTCTGTGGACTGTGGTCCAGTCACTTCACCCCTCTGAGGTAATGTCTACCTCTGTAAACGGGGCTCATTCAGTGCCTGCCTTGTAGACTGGTAGAGGGTCTAATGTGAAAAAGACAAGTGTGATAGGTGCTCTTCGTATAAACTGAGCCTAAGACTGAGAATAAAAACTTTTAGTCTCTGTTTGGGGTAGGAACTGCCAGTGTTATTCCAGTGTACCAATTTAGGTATTTTAAAAGTAGATCCTTTTTGTTTACTTATGCTAACTAAAAAGTAGACAAAAAGTGAATTTACAGGGCTCAAGGTAAGTTTCCCACAGACTTAGATCCAACCCATAAGAACTCAGAGTTTTCCCTATTGAATGAAGATAACATACCTCCTTTTCCCCAGGAAAATAGCAGCGTAGATTAATTCATTAAGATTTGTATAACTAGCTAATATCTGTTTCAATGACAATAAACGCAATTTCAATTAGTAAGGTAACATTTACATAAAAATTAAAAGATGAAAACAACTTCATAATATTTTCTTCAATGGCCTTGACATATATGTAAAGAAAAGCTTGATTTGTTTAGGTATTGAACATCTGAAAAAAATAAACCCTGCTTTTGCCTACTTTGCAAAAAATTTTCCCATGAATCATGGAATCACTGGGGCTTAAGCAGTGAAAGGCGAGGCCTAAAACAAAAATCTTCACCGTTCTATTCTTTTTTTTAAAAAGATTTTATTGGGGAATTGGGGGAGGGGAACAGCATTGGGGAATCAGGGAAGGGAAACAGACAAGTTGCTGTCCTTCTGTTCTTCAGTCTAGTTGTGGAGGACATTGCTTCACTGGCCCATGTTGGTATCGCCACTGCGCTCTTCCCGGATGAGGCAGATCGGTCGCTGGCCTCTGGATGTCGCTCATCGCGGCTATTGGCAGCTCACGCTGGCTGCCAGCTGCTCACGCTGGCTGCCGGCCATTCACTGTAGCCTATGGCAGCCCACTGCAGCAGGGGCTGCAGCCTACACCGTCACCGGGGCTCGCGCAGCCCAGCTCCAGATGGAGCTATTGTTAGCTGTAGAGGGCAGTGTCACTGGCCCTCATGTGGGATCCAAACCGAGGCCGCTGATGTCCCAAACCAGCTCTTAACCAGTGCGCCACTCAGCCGGCCCTTTACCGTTCTACTCTTGTTTACCCAAGTGAACACTCTCTGATTTCAGTCGCAGAAGTCAATCAATGAATAAGTCCTTATGCAGGGTCCCTTTTTTTGTTTTTTAAACAGAAGTTTTAGAAGCTACAAATGTATCCAGGAATACTATTAAACCATTAAGGCCATTAGGAAAGATAAATTTCTTCTAGGATTCTAACTTCTATGTTTAGACACATATATGCAACTACCTACTCAATATTTCCACGTGACATCTGCCTTAAAGGCATCTCACACGCAACATATCCCAAACTAAACTCCAACCATCTCTCCTCTATCCCACTTGCTCTACTTACAGCCTTCCCCATCTCAATTTGACGGCATTTCTGTTCTTTCTTTGCTTATGCCAAAATCCTTGGAGTCTTCCCTGGCTCCCCTTCTGTTTATTATTGCTTAACCCAACAGTTAATTTTGTTGTTTCTACCTTCAAAATAACCAGACTCTATTTACACCTCACCACCTCCAGTGCTGCCACCTGGTCCCAGGCAGCATATTCTCTCACCAGAGTACTGCCAACAGCCTCCTAACTGCTCTCTCTCTTCTACTCTTGCTCTCCTGTAGTTTATTCTCAAATCAACAGCCAGACAGATCCTTTAACGTGTACAGCCAGGTCATTGGCTCTCCTTCACTCCAAGTCCCCCAGAGCTCCCTCTCACTCTGAGTGAAAACCTGAGTCCTACAACAGCCTACAAGGCCTTCGAGGGGCTCACCTTCCATGTCTCCTCACGTACTCTGCCGTCCTCACACTGGCTGCTTGTTAGGCCTTGAATATGTCCCGCATGCTCCTGCCTCAAGACCCTTGTGCTCGCCCCCAGTATCTGCTAGGTGAATTCCCTTGCCTCTTCCAAGTCTTCGCTCAAATGCCACCTTCTCCGTGACAGTCACCCTAACCACCCCATTTAAAGCCATACACCCATCACTGCATCCCTGCTCTTCCTTACCCTGCTGTACTTCTTTTTCCATAGTGCTTACTACTTTCTAACCTTGTAGTACACTACATACATAACATACTATTTTATTAGGTTTATTGTTGCTATCCAAATCCTCCAATTAAAATGTAAGACCCACATTAAAGGCACTCAATAAATATTTCTGAATTAAGGGACAATGCCAAGGCAGAAAACAAAAATCAAAAAACCCCAAACAAAACAAAGTCCACAGACAGAAAACACCCAATGTCCAAAAAGAACCTTCTAATGTCCAATAATTGGACCTACATTTTATATCTCATTTTCTTCTTTTTGTAATGTTTGTGGCATTTTGAAGAGGAATGACAAAGAAGGAGGACTGACAGTGAGGACAGGCTGCTGTCAGCCCAGGGAGACACTTAAGAGTAGCATTATGGGGGAGGCGTAAATCACTACACGTCAAGCACACGGGCTTCATCACAGAGTTAGGTTCTAAAACTTGCCTTTTATCTGGGAGCCACAGGGATCAGACTCGGAATGACTGACCCACATTACAAATTCACAAGAGGCTGTTGGGTACACCAAAATTTACAAATGATGTCATTTCTTTTTAATGACTATGTCCATTGTCCAGAATACACTTTTCTGAGATAATGGTACCCAGGAAGCTGATTTAATGTTCAGAAGGTGGTTCAGGGATCTTGGAATCAGAGCTAAAGATGGGTAAGACTCTTGACGGCTACTTAATCTGGGCCGTGGTGAGCTGTGATCTCCATCCACACTTCCCAGTGGACAACCCCTCTCAATCTATATTCATAACCACAAGGTCCAGGGTCTCTTGTCCTGGCAAATCCTGGGAAACCACTGGGAATTTTCCCTTTCTGAGCTGTCCTCTCCTTGGCTGCATGGGTCCATCACCATTCACTGCACATAAACTTTCTCCAGGTGGGATGGATTTGGTGTCTACCAATACGATTACATTCATATTGCTGTGCTGTCATCCAGGAATTAAGTAGAGGTCACTCAGCTGGAGTTTTGCAAGATCATAAACTCCTCAGTCTCTTGCTTTACTCCCCGCAGGCATGGCTCTAGCCTCTGTAGATCCCTCAGGGGCACCTATATCTAGATTCCAAGTCATTGAGACCCCTCAATATTGCAGCTGGTGCCCTGTGCTAGAACCAGGAGCCTTACTTTATACCCACTACTCTCACTAATTAGCTCTATTGACCAAGACAAATCACCTACCCTTCCTGGGCCTCACTTTCCAAATCTAAAAATGATGGGATTGAACCCTTGAAGGTCCCTTCTATTTCTAAAAATCAGGGATTCTATTTTTTACCTACCTCTTTAAGTTTTAAATAATGACAACATCTGAAAGCCTCTTTCCTAAACTTTTCCCAAGGCCAGATGTTCCTGGCACTGAAGTAGGAGAAAAAAATAGTTTTTGAATAACCTAACAACATTTTTGTCTTTTAGAGCCTTTTCAATTCCCCTTTCCCTACTGTTACCTCCTTACGAATCTTTAAAAGAAGATTTAAAAAGGTAAACTATCCACCTTTCATGATTCATCAGGATCTATCTCACATTATTTTTTTCCAAATTATTTTTCCTACATGAAACCTCTCAAACATTTTTATTCTGGTAGTGAGACTCATCCGTCTTGATTTGTCCCTATTTTGCCAGGAAAGTTATTAAATGCTCTGGAGAAGAGGAACAAAAAGCTTAGAGACAGGGCTGGCAGAGGAAGTATGCTGTCCATGCAGGTGAGTTCTGGTCCGAATTTTCACGAGGTGATGGGCATGAAATGACAGGAATGAGAGTTAAAAGCAGAAAGAAGAGAAAACAGAGGGAAGGAGGGAAAGCGTGTAGGCCCATGTTGTTTGCTTTGAAAGAGGTTTTAGGCGAAGCCCTGGTGGCAGTTCATCAAAAATGTTCATGTAGTTAAACGACTCTTGGAATTGGGACTTTTCCTAAGATGTCGCACCGCGGTGAGAAGGTGGAGTTGGAAACACCAATTACTTTTCTTTAACAGCTTTCTCTGTGCGCCTTTCTCTGTAGCAAGCTGGTGAGATATTGGGCAGCCCCTCTATTGGTCCCACACCTAGTTTTCAGGAGTCAGGATCATTCTGTAGGTCCCTTAAGCCTTTAGGGAAGACCAAATCTTTCTATAGCTGTTCTGGAAATCAAAGAAGAGGCTCCAAACCACCATTTAATAAATCAGCGATTTACTGAAAGAATAGCAATTCACTAGCAAATCCTCTAAGAATTTATAGGTATAATATATACATAACCTTCCAGTCTGAAGTTAATAGCATATTCTAAATAATGGTACTTTCCAAGATATCACCATCTAATGACTTAATGAAGGAGACATAGGCCCTAAAAACTTTCCCCCTTAAAAGATATATATATATATATATATATATATATATATATATATATATATATATATATGCAAACATGTATCCTACTATTAAACTCTGTTTTTAAGCAACATAGGACTATAAACCAATACAATGAGTGAACTTAAAAATATGACATACAATTAAAATCCAGACACAAACAAAAGTACAAAGGAAGCTTAATTCATACCAGAAAGTATCAAAACAGACACCCTGGTAAGTAGTTAGTTAGTTAGACCATCTCAAAGCAGTAGCTTTTAATTAGTACTAAAAAATTACAATGCTAGTGGTATGTGGATGCCTCCTGATGGAAGTGACATAGGATGTCACATAAGCTAGGGCTAGGTGCCTCTTAAATTCGGTTTGTTGCACCGTAACAGGGTTCTACATCAAGGACTCATCTTTTCCTAGTTTATTCTTTTCAAGAAAAGCTTTCTCTGCCTTTCATAAATAAACGAATGTAACTATTCTGATGCTCTTTTTTGTGTGTGTGCAGGGGGAAACACTAAGAGGCTTTTTTTGGAAGCAACTTTCTAACTGATGAAGAAATGGAGGAAAACTGAAATGGCAGGGTGAAAATCAATCAGGCATAAGGCAATCCTCCCCAGAAGTGTCACTGAGGGGCCAGCCGAGTGGCTCAGTTGGTTAAGAGCTCGCTCAAGAGTGCAAGCTGAGCTCTGAGCAACGGCGGTTCCATGCCAGCCCGAGCTGAGTTGCCGTTGAGCTGCCAACAGGTGGCAGGATGGCTCAGCTAAAAAAAAAAAAAAAAAGAGTCACTGAGAATCCATGAGCATTAATGATATTTATTTAGAAGACAGCACCTCCAGCAAAAGAAGAACCACACAGCACTGTGTCAAACTTCCATCACACCTTCTCCTCCATTTCCTTCCAGAAAACCTGTTAAACACATACCATGGCCATGCTTCCAGAAGAGTCCCACTGTTCTCCTTCCTTTTCCTGGGACAACAGCCTAAGTTCTCTTTGGGTCTTTACTACCCAAAACAAAATATAACATTTTTTTTGAAAAATTCACAAAGGAAAATGATAATAATCTTGTAATCTGAGTTATCTTCAGGTCTGTGGGTTTGGAGGGAGGGTGGTATAAGGAGTATAAGAAGACCTAGTTACTGGATAATTCTCAGAAAGTATGTTTATTCCCGTATGAAGTCTGGTTTTAGTCAAGAGAATCAAGGATAAGGCGTTTTCCTTAAGTTTATGTAACCAAAAAAATAAATAAATAATAAATCATGGAAGGAATAAAAAGTATTATCGCAAGCTATCTCTTCTGTTCCCTTTCTTTCCCTTCCCTTTACCTTTGTAAGCTCTTGAAAACTGAACTGTTTATAAGCTGACAATAATTGAGATTTTGATTAGCCTTTCAGGGTCAAGATAAAAATCATACTGTTGAAAACAAATCATATTCTTGAAACTCACGCTCTTTGCCAAGGGTGTAGACCAAGGAGGCAACAGGCTCAAAGCCCATGATGTGGACATTAGAACTTGCACATACAATACTTTAAAAATTTATGGTTCCCTAATTGTGGGAAGCCGACAGCCCCCCAGTGTCTGACAAGGCCACATTGCCCTGCTCAGCACTGGATATTAGGGATGCTGCCTTATGGTTGGTCATGTAATATCTCCTGCCTCTAAGAACCCATGTGCCTTTCCTCCTACAGGAGACGATATACTCACTGCATTTATGGCAAGTTCCTGTATACCCCAATGAGCTAACTACGCAGCCAAAGACGGGTAAGATCTCCTAAACGAGGGGAGACAACCTAAGCCAGGCGGTAGTTCCGTGGGGAACCCCTAAATTGAGATATTGGGGACTCAAGCCCCTTTGGAAACTGAGGCATAGGCCTTTGGCCACATAGGCCTAAAAAAGCCAGTCTGTGAGAAACAGACAGCCTCTGTGAGAAACTGGTGCTATCGTTCGTCCTTGCCTGTGCAGCTGTGAAAGGTTTCCTTGGAGACCAGGAGACCAAGGTCTCTCGGCCATGAAAGTTCTGATAAGAGGCAACTTACTGACCATAAGTTATTTTAATTAACAGCCTTGTTTTAACTCTTTGTTCTGTACATTGCTAGCAACAGATACTGAAGCTTTGACTGAGAAACAGATGTTACCCTCTATTACAAAAACATGCAGCTCTTTGTAAGATAGGAAAAGTTTAAAACTCCTTTTGCTACTAAGTATTATAATCACATAGAAATAGTTTCTTGCCTAAACTCTTGGCAATAGTTCAAGTATATGCCCTGTAAGGTAGCCATGGTAACCACTTTTTAGATGATAAGTAAAATCCTTGAACAGGTCACAGTGTAGCTAAAAAGATACAATTACAAAAAAGTAAAAGTTCTGAGTAAGGAAAAACCTCATGGTCATGTGAAACATAACTTGTAATTAAGATAATAGTCAAAAGCCCCTATAAAAGGAGCTAGGCTTTAACAATAAGGTGTGACACTTCTGAGAACCTCTTTCCGGTGTCTCCACCTTTTTTCTGCCTTTACTGTAATAAAGATTTTCTGTCTTTCGTATCGCCGACTCCGTGTCCACCTTCTTGGGACCCTGGTCAGCAGGGGCTGGACCCCCGCACCTAATATCTAGAATATATAAAACAAACTCCAACAACTCAACAACCAAAAGCCAAATAACCTCATTAAGAATGGGCAAGAGACTTGAACAGATATTTCTCCAAAGGAGATATACAGATGGCCAGCAAGCATATAAAAAGATGTTCAACATCAACAATAATTGTCAGGGAAATAAATGCAGATCAAAACTATGAGACATCCTCTTATACCCATCAGGATGGCTGCTATGAAAAACAACAACAACAATAAAATAACAAGTATTGACTAGGATGTGGAGAAACTGGAACCCTTAGGCACTGTTGGTGGGAATGTAAAATGGTGCAGCTGCTAAGGAAAACAGTACGGCAGTTCCTCAAAAAATTAAAAATAGAATCACCATATGATCCAGTAATACCACCTTTGGGTATATATACAAAGGAATTGAAAGCAGGGCCTCAGAGAGGTATCTGTACACCCATGTTCACAGCACTATTATTCACAATGTCTAAAGGTAGAAGTAACTCAAATGTCATCCACAGATAAATGGATAAAGAAAATGTGGTATATACATACAATAGAATATTACCAAGCCTTAAAAAGGACAGAAATCCTGACACATGCTACAGCATGGATGAACCTTGAGGACAGCAGGCTAAGTGAAATAAAGCAGTCACAAGAAGACAAATTACTGTGTAATTCCACTTATATGAGGTACTTAGTCAAACCCATATAAACAGAAAATAGAATGTGGTTGCCAGGGGCTGGGTGAAGGGGAAATGGTTCCCCATTGTAGTTTAGTGGCTATAGGGTTTCCATGTTACAAGATGGAAAAATTCTGGAGATTGGCTGTACAACAATGTTAATATATTTAATATGCACTATTGAACTACACATTTAATGGTTAAGATGGTAAATTTTATAAGTGTTTTATCACAATTAAAAAAAAGAAACAACTATGGCTCCTAGTTTGATGGTGAGGACACAAATAATACTTTACACTTGACAGGAACTTCTTTCTTAGCAGCTCAGAGAGCTGGGCCTCCAGACTTGCTGATGCCAACTCAAAAAGAAGACCAAGAATGAATTCGATTGTAAAGGCTGCACTCATCAGAGTTTTATTTTTTACTTTCTTTTTCCCTACTAGCATGAACGTTTTGTGTATCTCACCATTTCATCCCTGTGAAACCCAGGGTACTTAAACATCGGTGGGTGCCAATTCTGAAGCGTTACCTTACGTTATCTAGGATTGGGGGAGGAGGTGAGGCTTGCCTATATGTCGGGGTCCAGGAGAAGAGGGATTTGCAAATCAGGCCCCTTCCTCTTATTTAGAGAATTCCGTAACATGCCCATGTAGTCTCTCCTCACAAAATTCACCATTTTCTCTCCAGATAAAAGATGACCATTGATTTCTTTCTACTTTTAACCTTCAAAATGAACTCAGTATTCAACTTGAAGTTATTCCTGTTGTAAGATTACACGCTAGATTAACATTCCAGGTGCTTTCCACCACCCAACATGATCTACCACCTTCTCCCATTTCATGTCTTCCTCTTTTTTTTTTTTTTCCTCCAGAACCACTTCCAGGATTGGGGATCAGAGGCACTGCATAATAATGACACTTTGTAAACTCACAAACATCCCCCAATCTCAAACACAAAGGGACACAGGAGAGTGGAAAGCTGGAGAAGATGAGCAATGGCCCAGAGGGTACAGATGCCCGCGGAAGAAATGCGTACAGCTTTTGGAAAGATGCATTTACAAAAAAGAGGTCAGGCCCATCTGGAAAGCATTGTAACAAAATTGGAAGCCCTTTTCTACTATGAGCAGATTAGCAAAATACAAAACTCCCTGAACAGCAAAGCTCTAGGACCAATGAAAAAAGCAAACCAAAACCTAAAAAGGAGCTCCTTCTAGGGATGGCCGGCCACCCCTGAGTTGTAAGCCTCTTCCTGGTGCTCCTCAGGGGAACTCTTGGTGCCATATGTAAGAGGCCTGCCCTCCACAGTTCCCCTGTGTGTCGCTTCCAGGCATTTATTGGTGCAAAGGGCTCCAAAGGGCAATAAAGTGAAATCTCCCTCCCACTTCCACCCTCATGGGAACGTGGGCTGCCTCTGTCACAGCTAGTACAGGGTTTCTGAAACTTGGGCCGAGATCCCCAACTTAGAATCCTCCCTTATTTTGTCACCTTCCTCTCCATTTTCTTGCAGAACATGGTAGTAAAAAAATGACCAAAAAAAAAAAAAATATGTGGAAATCTGAAGATAAAATCAACAATGATTTTTTTTCTCGTTCATCACTGTCCTGGTTATTTTGTATGACTGGGACATAAACAACACATGAGTCCACTCACCCCTCACCCCTCTGTCGTTTTGTTTTTCAGTACAGAAACTAAGGAACACTCTAGGCTGGAATGAAGAGATGAAACAAAAACCTCCCAATGCTGGTCTCTTCTCTTCATTCCTCTCTCTGCCTCTGTTAACACATTCATGGAGTCACAGAAGAAATCTAGTATGGTTTTTGAAACGTCCAGAAAAAAAGCTCAACAACCTCTCTGGTTAACCTGTTCTAACGTTTAGTCACAGTCCGAGCATATATATAGAAACTTCCCTCTTCTAACTCAGATTTGAGACTTTTTCCTTCTTCATAGAGGCCTGAAAGGAGCAGGTCCTTGTGCCTTTTATTGACTTGAAGTTCTTTATTACTGTCCCTCACTGGCCCCAGTATGAGTGATCTTGGGCCCTTTGGCTAGTCTTGGGTTCTAACTTCCAAACCTTTAACTGTGTCTCTGCCTCTTCTCTAGACTCTTTAAATCTTCCTCTGTAAGAAGCACAGGCTAAGTAAGACTCAGTGCTCTGATTAGTCAGTCAGACCTCATGGCTTCTTCAGGCCCTGCACAGCCACAGCACCAGGTGGGGCTCCTTCTTAAACTGGGGTGCAAGCAGGGGACAGCCTCATCTCACATTCAGGCTGCCCCCTAGCCCTTCTTCTCTACTGCAGTAGAGAAGTTTTTTGTTGGTAAAAGAAGGAAAGAAAAAAAGGAAGGGCAGAAAAAACAGAAAAGGGAACTTAAGAATAAGAATTTACATGAAGATATGAGAAATTATTTTAACCGAAAATAACAAGCCAAAAGATTCATTTTACCAGATGAAAAGTACCTAAAAACAACAATCCCTTCCATACAGCCTTGCCGTGTGTTTTTCTACGTAATATTCCTGTATTTTCTGCTGCCCTTTGAACACCCCGCGCCGGCCTGCAAACACAAGCTGATTTGTCCAGGTTCAGATTTATGCTAATAGGTGAACATGAGGACAGGCTTAGCTGAATTCCACGAAATAAGTCCTTTAATGCACATCTGAAGGTTTGTTTTTTAAAAGGCATAGAAGTTCTAAACAGGGAAGCAAGAGATTCTAATTTCATTTTCACAATAATGGCTGGATGTTTGTTCCTCTAACAGCGAGCGTGTGGTTACCAGCTATGCACTGGCTCTTACATTCAGAGCCAGAGCAGTTTCCTCACATTACAAAAATAAAGACAGTTTAAGGAAAACTAGTTAGGTATTTTAGAGTGGCTATGAAAGATTTTTCAAGGGGGGGGGGGGGAAGCACTAACCTGTGTTGTTTTAATCCGCTGAAAACGACCAAGTTCTCAAGTTCCCCTGCTATCTTCTAGCCAGTTTCCTGTTAAGAGTTGCATGTGACACTAGACTTCCTCACTGCACCTTCTTTGACTCGCCTCTCTCAGCGGTCAGAGGCATGTGATAAGATCGTCTCACTGCTTGATTCACACTGGGGCAACCCTGTGTCTAAATGATTGTCTCCCCGAAGGGTGGCTTTAGGCGTCTCTAGGGCACAGGTAAAGAGGAGATAAGCCTGGGAGGGAGGGAGCCGAATGTCTGGGCTCCTGGTACTTTTGACTCCACAAGGAAAGAGAAAGAAAAGGGAGACACAGAAACTCTTGAGCCCCAGGGCCCCTCTGGGGTTGGGGCGGCAGCTGGGAAGGGGCAGAGGCTCTCTGCGGAGCTGGGTGCTCTCGGGTCGTCAGGGCAGGCCCCGGTGCTGCCGCCTGCAGGACGCTAAGGGCGGCCATGGGGCTGCGCCCAGGATGTATGTCCTCAGGTTAGTGGTGTCTGGAGGGCGCTACCACAAAGGAGCACACCCAGGGCTCAGCTCCCATTTCTGGATCCTGCAGTGACAAGGGACACTCACCCCGAATTTCCTGGGATAGTCTGAAGTTCACATCCATCTATTTAGTCCTGCTGTCAGACAGCGTGCCCTAATTCTTGGTTCTGCCTCCCAGGGCTAAATAACTGGCAGACATTTCCCCCCTGCTGGTCTCCAAAATATGCCAGCCTTTTGGTTTCCCCTCAAAGGGCTGACACTGACATCTGTGGGATGGTGGTGTGAGCCCTGGCTACCGGGCGCCCTGATGCTGGTCTGGCAAGGGCACCAGGAGAGCACCCAGATGTGTCCCTAATAAGGGGGAGAATGGAGAAGAACTGAGGCAAGAAACCCAGGGGTGCCATTTCTAGCCTCTTGTTCCTGTGATTAGTGGCTTCCTCTGTCCTTGTATAATTCCTTTAGCTCTCTGGAGGTCCAAACATGCTGGAACTGGTGGATGTAGGAAGTGGTGTGTGGGAGTAAAACGATGCCCTGGACCGAGGGAAATATTCTGCAATTTGTACAATTTGATTCAGGGCAGAAACCCCAAGTTGTTTCTATTTGGCTACCCTGGCATAATTTTTAAAAATGCATTTAAAGGGATTTTTTTGTTTGTTTGGTTGTTTTTTTTTTAGAAAGGTAACTGTAGACAAGCTCACTGTTCCAAGTCTTGAAAATATCACCCTATAATTCCCAAATGAAGTTTTCCATGTGAGAATACCAACTAAGGAAATGAGTCCTGAGAGTCAGAACTTTGGACAACAGTAAAACCCTGAAGTCTCACCACATGATTGCATTTCTGGCTTTGAAAACATGTATAAATATTTTACCATGCTGATAGCTGATGGCTGGTTTTATGATTGAACAGTACAGTTAGATTAGCCAGTTGAGTCAAGATGGATATAAGCATGGTCTTAGCTTTAAACTACGAATAATGGTAAAACTTTGCCATCTTGAAAAAACAAAGTACTACATAGATGATAGATAATAATAACTCCATTTGAATGTATTTCGAAGTGTCACATTCTGTGTTAAGCTGCCAGTTCCATTTTTCATCTAAGCAGTTACATATGTTCTACTTAAGCCATACTCTGTGTGGAATTTTTAAAGGTCTTCAAGTGCTTTATAATTTTCCTTTGAAATCCCTAACCTGGCCTCCTGGTCATGAATTCTTTTCTGTTTAGGCATTTAAAAAACTTTAACAGACTTTATTTTTTAGAACAGCTGTAGATTTATAGAAAAATCAAGAAGATAGTACAAGATTCCCACCCTTTATGCACCCAGTCTCCCCACTATTAAAATCTTACATTTAGAATGATCTATAAGTAACAATTAATAAACCAATATTGATACATTATCATGAACTAAACCCCAAAGTTTATTTAGATTTCCTTAGTTTTACCCTCATGTCTTGTTAGACTCCTAGATTGCGACATGTTCCTTGGTTTTCATCACCTTGACAGTTTTAAGGAGTGCTGGTAAGACATATTGTAAAATGTCCTACACTTGGGATTTGTCTGATGTTTTTCTCATGATTAAGGCTGGAGTGACGGGTTATTTGGAGTAAGACCACAGAGGTAAAGTGCCATTTTAATCACATTATGTCAAGCATACATATACTGCCAACGCAATTTAATGCTGTTGATGATGTCGGCTTTGATCACTTGAGGTGTTTGTCAGGATCCTCCACTGTAAAGTTGCCCACCCCCTTTCCATATTGTATACTTTGGAAGGAAAACCTTGAGGTTGGAGTGTTTATATAAATTATTTGGAATTCTTCTGCATGGAAAATTTGTCTCTTTTGCCCATTTATTAATTTATTCAATCTTTTATTTACATCAGTATAGCTTCAAAGATATTTATTTATACTTTGGGTTATAATTCAACCCTACTTTATTTATTTTGTGGTTCAAGTTGTTCTACCTTTGGCCACTGGGGCTCTTTCAGTTGGTTCCTGTGCTTCTTTGACATACTTCTACCAGTTTTGTTTTTTGGTTTTGAGCACTTCTTTGTTTTCTGGCACTACAAGATGCGCCAGGCTCACAGACATGATACATAACTGTCCATGATTTTTATGTTCTACAAGAGAATAAAAGAAAATAAATCTATGGGCCTGAGAAAATTTTTCTTTGCCTTTAGTTTTCATTAGTTCCACCACACGCGTTAATAAATTTTTTTTATTGCTTTCATAAAATGAGTCCTAGCCTCTACCAGCAAGAAGACACCAAAACACCAATTGAGTGAAATTCTGTATTTCTTTAATTCCAAGATGCATGTTTTTGTTGGTAGTGTTTATCTTCCTTCATATTTTAACATTCCTGGAATCAAAATGTACATTTAATATCATGCCTACCCCCCCACCTGTCATTAATATGATGGTACATCTTACAGTTGATGGTGTCTTGGGAATGGAGATGTAGAACAGTCAATTAGTTCTTGTTTGGGCTTAGACATAATTTAACTACTTTCACTGAATTTTTTCCCCTTACTGAACACATATTTTGATTAAAGTGGTTTGATGTATAGCATCTACAGACATTAAAACACCCCATGAGTCTTACCTACTCCCAGACATTCTAACTTTACCTCAAACCACAAATTCTCATCAAGTCCTAAATATAAAGGGGGGTGGTGTTAAATTATTTTTAATTTTTTTTCTGGGTTTACTATCTGACTCCTTTTATGTTTACTTTTTCAAGATCTCATGAATCTGTCATCATGCCCAAGGAGACTAATGCTGACACTGAAGAGTTGTGAGAATGATGTTTCACTCCTGTTGATGTTCTTGATTCTGCCTTTCCTACTCACGGGAGCCAACTAACTGCAGATTGGCAGAACTGGCTACTTCTTTCTCTGGGGCCAGCACCTTCCCTCCAGCTCAGGAACCACTGCTACTTTGGGAGCATCATGTTTTACTTAAATTTTCTCTTAATGGACAAAGACTTGTTCAACCATTCATCATGGGCATATTTCACAAATAGTCATAGACATAATATCTAATCTTTTCATCCAGGTAGCAGAACTTGGCTACTCTAAGCGCTGTTTTTTGCCCACTCCTGTGTAAAATGTACTTAGATATTGATGGCGCCCTAATCATATCACGAGCATCCAGAAGAGACTGGAAAAGATGCTGCACTGATTTTTTTTTTTTTTTAGGAAACCATTGACCAAGCTCTTACTGTATGCCAAGCACTGAGCTAAGTGCTTTACATACATACACTTGTTTAATTCTTACTGCAATCCTGTGAGGTAGGTACTGGGATCCCCAATTTACAGATGAGGAAACCAAGTTAGAGAGGCTAAATAACCTGTCCAAGGCCTCGTGGTAAGTTTGAAGCCAACATGCAAGCTCATCTCTGCCTGACACCAGAGACTCAGAGCCTAATGCTGCTCTGTGGTCGAGAGGTTTACCATCTATAACTCATAAACAGGCACTTTATTGAATATAGTCCTGTTCTCTATTTATTTTCTGTATGCTTTTCACCCCAACCAAACCTAAGTGGCAATGAAAGGCAGACACACTGTCTTTTATCTCATTAACTCAGCTTTCCAGCTCATTCCAGGAGCTTTCTCATAAACTCTGCACTTTGCCTGGCTGGCATTCTATTTTTTTTCTAATTTATTAGAAAATTTCATAATTTTTCTAATAAAGGTAAATAATTTTACTGTTATCATTTTTCCCCTCCCCTGCTTTGTTTTATTTTATTTTTCATTTATTGGGTTCTTAAATTACAAGCTTATTTTGTTTGTTTTCAGTACTTTTAAATAAAAGCCTTAACTGTTTATCTAAGTATATATTTAGTACTAGCCTACATATTTTGATGCATTGTATTCTCATGGGTAATTTTAAAATAGTCTATAGTTTCCGTAGTGATTTCCTTTTTGACCCAAGAATTATTTAAAGGGATAATATAATTTCCAAGTGCTTGGATGGAGGTGAGGCCAGGAGCCACCTTCTGTTAACTTTCAATGCTATGTTACTGTCATATGGGCCAGTATGTCTGTTTTTTGTTAATTGAAAACTTTCTTTGCAGTTTACTATTTCACTGGTTTTTGTAAATGCTCCACAATAGTTTTAACAATTGTGCATGTTTCCTATTTGTTGGGTTAGGTCAATAATGATAATGATGTTATACAAATCTTGCATTCCTACTTATCTTTGTCTATCATCAAATTCTGAACGCATTTTGTTAAAGTGTCCCACTATGATTATGGAAAACTTTTTAAAAAAAATTATTTATTTATATTTTTATTTGTATTATTTTACTTGTGTTTTTAACAAACTTTGCTTTATATAATCCAGTGCTAAGGTGTTCAATGCATGAAGGTTCATTATTATTGAATCTTGTTTGACTTATCTCTTATTCTTTTATGTCTTGTTTAATATAAGAGATAAGTCAAACAAGATTAATATTACCATCCTTATTTTTGTTATCTTAGCATTCACCAACTTAGGATTCTGTGTAATTTTGGTATACATATGACTCCTGAGGACAGCATATAGCTAGATTATCTTTTACATCTATCTGAGAGTCACTGATTTTATTAGAGAAATTTAACTTAGTCACATTTACTGTTACATGTCTTATTCTTATCATTTTATCATATGTATTCTGTTATATTGTTTTCCTCTTGTTATTTCCCTTTTCTTGACTTTTGCTCATTGACTATGCCTTTTATTAATGTAGTACCCGCTGCCGATGGCTGTGTGTATCTATGTTTTAATATCTAATGGTTTAGAAATCCTACTTATACTTTTTTCTAAAGATGAAATACATGTGACCTTTCTTGGTGAACATCAGAGAACTATATAGTAGGACCCTGTGAAGTGGTCAGTCCATTGTTTTGGGAAATTTAATGGTAGGTTTGTGTTAGTAACAATAAATTGTGTGAAGGGGGAAGGAAGGAATGACATTACACTGGTATCAGAAACCCTGCTACAAGAATATGCTGTGGGGGCCGGTCGAGTGGCTCAGTTGGTTAAGAGTTGACTTAGAGCACGAGCTCTGAGCAACAGGGCAGCCATTTCGATTCCCACATGGGCCAGGGATGCTGTGCCTGAGCTGAGGGGCCACTGAGCTGCCAACAGGCAGCAGGATGGCTCAACTGGTGTAACAACAAGATTGCCTGTTAGATGGTGGGCTACGCCCACCCGCAACTAAGACTGAACTCGGCACCTTGAGCTGAGCTGCCGCCCGGATGGCTCAGTGGATAGGGTGTGTGCTCTTAACAACAAGGCTGCCGGGTTTGACTCCTGCGTGGGATGGTGGCTATGCCCACCCGAAACTAAGACTGAACTCAGCACCTTGAGCTGAGCGGCCGCCTGGATGGCTCAGTGGGTAGAGCATGTACTCTTAACAACAAGGCTGCTGGTTCCACTCCCGCATGGGATGATGGCTATGCCCACCCGCAAATAAGATTGAACACAGCACCTTGAGCTTAGAGGCCATGAGCTGCCGATGGGAAGCCAGATGGTGACTGGCGCCCTCCACAACGAAGACTGAAGAACAACAACTTGGCTGGTCCCCTTCCCCAATTCCCCAACACTGTTCCTCTCCCCCAGTTCCCCAATAAAAATCTTTAAAAAAAAAAAAAAGTATGCTGCCAGGTCTCCATTCACTTCCCTCCCCACTTCCTATAAGGAGGACTGGCTAAAGCTCTCACAGATCATGTGAGTAAGTGTAGAGTAGAGGAGCACCCAAGAACCCAGTGGCTAGGACATAGCCAGGACATTATATCCTAGGGGGAAGGCTTCTGCAAATTTTGGAGTCTGAGACATGCTGCTCTGGAGATCTGTAGAAGGGAGGCTGGAAGGGTGGGTTTCCTGGGTTTCCTGCTACCTCACTTCCAGTCACTAGAAGTCAGCATCAGCTAAGAAATCTATTCTAGAATTAGGTAAGAACTTAACTGTAAGATCATAAGAATGTAAACTTATCCTCTAAAGAGTTGAGGAATTCAAATGAGAAAATATTGTTAGACCTACTCAGAGGTTAGAATTCTGAGTTTCCTAACATCTGGTTATGAGAGCACAGGAGTTAAGAAGAATCCACACTTTCTTTCCCCCAAGGAACAAGGTAGTTTCCAGTTTTCTAAAGCTTTGATGTCAGTGCAGGAGTGATGGGGGAAATTCTGGCCATAACATACCTACGCAGATATTGTTTGCATGTACTTGTCTATTTTAATTAAGGTTAACATTAAAATTCCATATTGAATTTTTCATGGAGAATCCCAGGATAGTGGGAGGGAGGGAACAGAGATAAAGGCATAGCATCTATTTGAAGACCTGCCGGTAACTCAGTTTACGGAACTGAGAACCCGGTTTGGACCACAAAAAAGAAGTGATACAATACCTTAAAAGAGTGTTTCTGTTCCAACATAACATATTTTTTAAAAAATTCAATTTAGCCACATAAACATTTTATGAGTTCAATATTATTTTTAATCATTTTCATAATACAAGAGGGAAGTATAAATTTCTAGGAGTTGAAGAAATTTGTTCAGGCAAGTAAATAAGTGAGAGATCTGGGATTTAAACCCCAGGCTTCTGACTACAAGTCCAATGTCATTTCCAGCGTACACGGAAACTGTCTCCTTGGTCTGTCTCAGGAAACTTAAACCCAGGCATACTATATGCATGGTGTGCAGGGGGGAACTGTAGTGAGGCACACCCTTGGCAGCCAGTGTTTCACAATGTAGGTCAAACAGTTCAGTCAGACCCCAGAGCAATTGTTTCTATACTGACCCTGGGGGATTTTTGGAGCATTGCATCATGCCAAAGGCTTTCCTCATTAGCAATCATGCAAAAAGACACCATGCTTCATGTTTCTGAGCCCTTGGAGCAGCTAAAGGGAAGATGAAAGGTCAGGAAAGTTCTCTTGCTGATACACTGCACTCCGGTACATTTGTTTATGCCATTGTAATGTAATCTAAGCCAGAATTATCAAGCGTTCTGCCCAGCTGTCTTCAAAGCCAGAGTCCTAGCAGAGTCATTCTTCTTGGGCATACTACAGGGCCTGATGCCAACAACCAAAATGGCCCTTTCTGATATCATGCAGTTGAATTCCAAATAACAGGGCCCCCTCGCTCATCTTTGTTGTTGATCAAAATACTGAAAGGATATGGCGAGTTTCCTTGTTCATAAAGAGACTGGCTAGGGACACATAGAAAGTCTTGCCATTCACCCAGGATGAGTTTTAGGAAGCCTCATAAATACAAAACTCCAGAGGTGGCAGACCGTACTAAGAACCAAAGCTCTCTCACGCATTTGTTGCTCCTTTCTTTTAGGTTGAACAGAGAATAGAAGAAGCAATGTAAACAATTTAAAAGCGTACCAAGGGTGTTGAGAGAGATTATGAATGGCAGCATGTGGATTTGTGGCTCTGATTCAGGATTTGTGCTTTCCTCACACACATACATAACATGGGACTAAGAGAACACCTAATTAATTGCCTACTTGTACCGTCTTCCTATGCAGATGCATCCCTCCCTTCCACATTTAAAAGTACGTAGAATAGGGCAGAGTTGGTAAACAAGCTTATATCACTCCTAAAAGAAAGGATTCTGGATTCAAACCTGGGTTCAAATCCCAAACTCATGACTTACTAGTTGCAGTAAATTATTCTTTTGGATCCCAGTTTTCTCATCTGTAACATGGGTATAATTTTATGAGTACTGAATGTGATGCTGCATTCAAAGAGCTCCGTCAGTACAGTGCATAAATGATGGCTTACTGTTACCTATTAGTAGGTAAATGTGTCATCAGGAAATTCTGTATTAGAATTTCTTACAATAAACACAGTCAGAGTCAAACAATAAGTTTTATTTCTGAGGGTGTTTGTGCATGCAGGAAATAAAGGGTATTCAGGAACCAGGGACAGTGGAGGTACAAGTTCTCCGGTCATCCTAGAGAAGCATAGTCTATCCAGGAAGTAGAACAGGAAATACATATGGGTGCTGTGAGCTGGAGGTGGCATAGCATTTGTGCTTCTAAATTTGGAAGAGTTGGATGTATTTGTGTCTGATCAAAAATCAGAAGGAAAATGGTATGTGAATTATATCTTTTCTATTTTTTTTTAATGAGGAATGCTTCATGGCCAGTGAATAAGAGAGACAAAGAGAGGTTAAGCAGTGCCATGAGTTTAGGCAAAACATGTGGCTACACAAATTTTGGAGAAGATGTTTCTGTGGTGTGAAGTGTAAAACCTTTAAGCCATACCTTTTGGAAAAATTTAGATTAAAAAGATATGTTGTTCTTAAAGGCTTTCTGACTTTCTGATATTTTCTTTGAATGAGACTCCAAGCAGAATCTGGACCATGTGGGGTCTCAGGATTTACTCAGGTTAAAATTAGAGTGTGAATCATATCCAGCTGAGCAACATCAAAGCCAACCACATGTGTTTATCATATATTTTTTGGATTATGATTTGGACTTTGAAGTGGCTGTAGATAGGCTGAATTACACGATTCTGTAAATGAGGTAAACTTTCAAGAGAGACATCTCTCAGGATTTTATTAATTACTCAAAGTCATTCTAAATGGGTAACACTACATTTTGTATATCAGCATCTATTATTTTTTTTGCCCTCAAGCAACTTCTAGAAATAAAGTTGGTACTCTGGGAGGTACCTAAAATAAAACTAGGTGCTATTTACTGTATTACTGTTGCATATCTCTCAAGTACTGAAAGCAACATAATATCCACCAATTTAAGGACAAATTTATATACAGAAATGATCAAACATCCCTGTATCTAATAACATAAGTGTGTTTATTGATATCTTTCCTGAATAATTTAGATAAACTGCATTTTAACCTTAGGGACACTAGGGGTCATTACATTGATAGAAGTGAAGGCATAATAGGAGTTAATGGAACATTATAATGAGCTGATTATAGTTCTTGTTTCCAATAAATTATACTTCCGTTTTTGGGGGAAATTACCACCAGGAACTGTAATATTCATCAAAGCATGCTGAAATTTTTAGTAACTAGACTTTATAGGTGTGAAGCTTTCCTAAGCAATAAGGAATATGGAGGGGGACGATAAGTTATGACAGGTAGTATGCTACTAAATGGACAACTAAATGTATAAATTCTGCTTAAAATAAAATTCATCTAGCTTGATTAAAGACAAGGATTTAAGGTTATAAAAATAAACAAACAAAGCAAAGCAACACCATTACCACCCTGAGTTGTTATTCATGATAAACTGCCTTGTGCTACCCAAATTGTAAATCAATCAATCAATCAATCAATCAATCCAGGAACCCCCCAACCAAACTGTGCAAACTGTGGACTGACTCACCTTGGGATTCTGTTTCTCATCTGTACTGTTGCATAACAGCCATATGTTACTTATGTTAATCCAACTCCTTGTGCTGGAAGGAGAAAGACAGATAGAAAATAAACAGTGACAGCCATTTTACCCATCATTCTGCACAATGAGTGTGCTCCCAGAGTTTCCTGAGATGGAAGACATGAACCTGCAGTGTCTCCAGCATGCCACACTGGGTGTGATTTCAATCTTTAAAAATACATATTTTTCACATGCCAGAGCCCATAAATGGTAGCCAGTCACTTCATCTAGAGGTCAACCATGGAAATAGTGAGCAAGAGTAATCCTAAATAGGTGGAATTTCTATCTTAGCTACAATAGTAAACACTAACTTCACCGCACTGCACTTGGCCAGATCAGTCTTTATGTCAACTTTGTTCTTCCTGTTCGGGCAGCTCTGCTGCTGCAGTGACTTTAGGCTCAGTTAAATCACCATTTGCTCTGGGCGGTCCCTCCCCCATGTTGTCCTTCTACCAAGCTGATGAAGTAAAGATTTGAGGCAGATTTTTTTTGGAACAGAACCCTTTTATTGTGGTCCAGCACCTGTGACAGTTTCATTTTTCTCTAAAGGAGACAGGAAATTTGGAGCATTATTGGCCCTTATAAAGGAAAAGAGGAGGGGGTAGACACACCCAGAAGTGAGTGAATATCTTCACACACGAGAATGTGCTACAAGAACAACCCAGCCCTCACCTGACATGCTCCCCACCACAGTCTGCTTTATCATCCCTTTCAAAATATCTGGAACACTATGCAGCAAAACAAATAGATTACTTTCCATCTCTCAGTATATCTCTTCAGTAGAGATTGAATTTATGGCAATAGCACCTGAGAGAGATGTGTTCTGTCTTCTGTGATGCCAAGCTTGGCCTTGGTTCAGGGGTCAGCCTCTTCCCCCCAGGCCCTCCCAGGCAGAGCCATGTCCCCCGACTCCGCTGTACCATTGGTCTACACCACTCTTTTACATGTCTGTCTCCTCCGGGGAGGGAGGAAGGAGCTTGCAGATGTCTAATGAATGAATGAAAGATTACTGCCTCCCAACAATAAAGAACAGAGGAATCTCTACTTTTCAAATCCACTGTCTAGTTCACCAGTTTTATAAATGGCCCACTCTGTGTATGCACAAAGCATAAGAGCTTCAAAATAAAAAAATGCAGATTCAGATTCTAACTTAACCTGCCTCCTAATTCATAGATCTTAAGGTTGAAACTGGATATAAAACTCCCTTTGTCCATCCTTCTACAATCTCCTGTATATTGAGATGTTTCCTGGACCTTCTTTCATTGAATTATAATGCCATCCCAACTGCTCTTCTCAAACAGGTTGAACTCTCTTTAGCTTTTCCGTTTTCTTTTTAGGGGTAAACATAAACAGCATACCTCCTGACAATATTTTAAAACAGAGAAGATTCTAATCAAGATAGAAAGTCCTTGACAAATGTAAAGCACCCAGTCTATCTTCAGTCACAACTATGCTGGGGCCCTCGGTTCTGGTTCAGTGTGCCCATAGGCTTTCCTCAGAATGAGAGGCAGTGAGAAATGCCCAAATGCCATGAGAACTCATGTGAGATCACCACACAGCTTGGATGAAACCAACACCATGGTGAACTTATGTGTACAGAGACAGCCTACCTGACTGACATTACATGTGCTATGGATTTGCTACCCTTGAATGACTTTGGACCAACAGGGTGCTGGTATTCTATGTGGATGGCTGGCTGAAAAGGCAGCGATTGGAAAGAACAAAGGTGTCTCCACACAGCCTCTCAGAAGGAACTTGCCCTATGATCTGCCACGTCCCAATTTTCAAATTTCAGACTGAATTATCTGTTCATGAAAAGACCATTAAACTGATTTCAAAGGGAAGTACTGAGACTGTGATTACAGTTCAGCTGCTTCTAAAGCACTAGTTACCTCAGACTCTAACAGCCTAATCTTCCTATATATGCTCAAATTGCTTTGTAAATGCTCTTAATAGCACAAACTATTAGCATTATCCATTAACCTAAAATAATTATTACATTAAGTGTTTATGTGTATCAAAAGTGTTACCTTTAAAAAAAATTCAAAAAACCCTAAGTGCCTTTTAATGCATTGTCTAATTCATCATCATTGAGGAAAGCTGTTATTTCTGCTTCACAGGTAGTGATATGGAGTTACTACAATGTGAAAAACAACAGTAACACACCCTTCCAAGCAAATTATAAAACTGTCAAAGAGCTTGGTTTGTTGACAGAGTTTCATCCTGGGTCAGAGTTCAATAAATATCTGTAAAGTGATTAGCTAATCTCCCATGTTTATCTTGTATGGAGAAAAACTAGCAGTAATATGGCCCATTTTGATGGGACCAGGTGGTTCTTATAGTTAAGATCTTAAAAACACCTGTTATATAGTAATTACCCAAGATATAAAGCCAAGCAACCTTGCTGGGTGAGTGATCCAGTTATCTACTGCTGCATAACAACTCCAAAAGTTATCTATATAAAACCACCACTTCATTATTCTCATGGACCCTGTGGGTCAGGAATTCAGAAATGTCATGGTGGACACAACTCTTCTCTGTTCCATCATATCTGTGGTCTAAGCTAGGATCATAGATCCACTGGGGCTGGAGAACCCACTTCCAAGATGGTTTCTTCATTTATGTCTGATGCAAGGCTGGGAAGGTTAAAGGACAGGCTCAGCCAAGACTGTCCACCAGATACCTACATGTGGCCTTTCCCTACATGTGGCCTTTCCAGCACCTCGCTGGACTTCATACAGGGTGGCTCAAGTCTCCAAAAGCAAGTGTTCCCAAAGAACAGGCAGAAGTATGGCCTGTTATGACCTAGCCTCAGAAGTTACACAGGGCCACTTCTGTTATACTCTCTTGGTCAAAGTGGTCACAACCCTCCTCGCCTACCAGATGCCAAGGGACACTTCTCTTGTTAGGAGAAGTGTCGATCTATGTGCAGCCATACTTTCAAACACTAGTTTCCCATTGTCTGTTGTACCAACACTTGGAACTTGAACTTTTATGTATGTTTACAGAATATCAACCATACATGGCTGCAATGATATTTCTAGATAATCAGCTTCTGAATTGTGAGAGGTGATAGTTCCACTATAATGGTTCCACTATAGTTCCACTATAATTCACCCAACATGGGTGTTGGGTGAAGGTTAATTTGGAATAATGACAAAGTAAACAACTGGCAGAAGATCTGTTGACATGTTTGCCCTTTATCAAAATTATTCCGTTGGGAAAACAATTATTTTTCCCTCTATCTCCATTAAGGCTATCAGGTACCCCAACTTAAACATTTGAGGATCTGGGAAACTTAGGGGAAAACAACTTTATAGAACTAACTATTACAGCTTGAAGTGGCAAACTCAAACTCCTACCAGAGCTATGAAGGTAGAGAAGTGAGAGCAGATTGGGGAAAACCAGTGGAAATATTGGAAACTGGGGTTATCTGGAGCACATGTGCCTTTGCCTGAAGGTATTTGGTTCAATTAAAGAAAAAAAATGCTGCATTTTCCAGAATTGGCTCTTAGACCACAACTTACGATTTTTGATTTAGATTAGGTGGTGGCTATTTCTTAGGTTTATGGTTTTTTGCCCTCGTTGTATTGATCTATTTTGCACTCCTCTGAGACTGGAAAACAAACAACATATAATTCTATAGTTAATAATAAATATTTGTTGAGCATTTACTATGTTTATACAGTGAGCATTTCACCTTATTTACTGCTCACCAGTCCTTTGATGTATTACTGAACCCATTTTACAAATAAGGAAATTGAGCTTCAGGGAGTCTAATTAATAACAGCTGACAAAGCTAGTGAGTAATCAAGAGTGGGTTTAACCCCAATGCCTATGGTCTTAGCCGCTGTATAAAAATATGGTGCTTTTGATGGATGTGGCTCCCCTAAACCACAGGTGAGTGGCCCCCAAGAAGGAGGTATGTTGACACTTCTTTGGTTGTAACCCATCCTGCTACCCTAATGTTGAGATAGAAATGGGAGTTTACCCAAGGCAGTGAATATGCATGGACAGTACTTCTCACCCAGTAATACTGGAAGTTGAAGACTGTATAAGGAACAGTGATCACTATACCCCTGTGCCCTGACAACGTTTCTCTGCAAACTCAAAAAGAGACCTCGAATCTCAGTCTTCTAGAAGATGGGCAGTGCTTCCATCACTGGTCTCTTGATAGAATAAGGTAGCACCCACCAGCAAGGCGCTGCTCAGATTCATCAGAGAGGCACAAGATACGGCATCATAGGAGTTGCAGCATTTCTGTGCTCAACAACCTCTCTTGGCAGACCACATGATTTTCACTTAAAAAATCTGTTTTGAAAAACTCCTTTTAAAAAAAATTCCCTTCTATTTCCTTGAAGAGAAAATTCAAATAGAGTTCTCATACATCAAACATAAGACAGAGGCAGTTTTTAATCATTTAAATTATTTATCCTTCATTGTTTAATGCTTTATACCATTCTCTATGAATAATTTATTATACCATTTATGTTTATTAAAAATTGATTATGGGGACATGCTCTCTCTCCATTCTTTCAGGCTACAGATATTTCTCTGTCAGATCACTTGGGAACAGACAATTTTTTTTAAAAAGTTCACTTAAATGGTTTGTATGTCCTTTCTTTTCTTAGTGTTCCTTTCCTTTGACCAAAAGGACTAGAGGTTACCTTAATGTATTAACTGCTCATTTGCTTTATTGTATGACAAGAAAGCTTACCTAAAGGCCCACTGAGGCTTTCAGAAAAAAAAAAAAAGGCTTATTTACGAATGTAGGTATATATAGAAAGGAGGCATGAAAGAACAAGATTCTAGAGTCTTCCATGACAGAGGTAATAGCCTGTGGAGCCATCTGTATCTCTTTGCCTTTTCTATTCTGTTCCTTTTTTCTCCTCGGATGAATAGCTCATTTTCCTTGCTTTTATTATATCTTCGGTTACTTCTTAACTTTATTCTAACTGGTTTGGGTGTTTTTTTTTTCTTCTTTTTCCAATTTCCTCCCAAATCTCCTGCCTTTGCACTTCTCAAACCTTTGTCACTTTCAGCAAGCCACCAACCCCAAATCCTATAACTTCCATCATTAGTGTCTCCAGCCTACTGCCTTCAAAGTGAAAGGTCCAAGAAGGTGACATCACTGGACACTGCTGCCTCAGACCCGGCCATTCTATTCTTCTCCGCAGGAAGGCAGGGGAGAAGCAGAATGGGACAAAGTGTGTGAGAGACGTGTGCAAGCTAAGAAGCACCTAAGAACCTCACAGCATATTAGTTTGGAAAAGGTCTGCAGTGGACTAAAGCCCAAAGGAATCCAACTTGGTACATTCCAGTTGGTTCTCCTTGGTACTTCCAGCCTACCCCAGTGGGATCCTGCCCCACTTCCGGGGTTTCCTACTGGAGTGAATGAGACCATCACTAGCTGCTCCAAACCATAACCTGGGGGTCACTCTTGCCTCGTCTCTTTCATTCACACCCATAACCAATCAATCAATCCCCAAGGCATGTAGATTCTACCTCCTTCTACCTCTGGACTCCATCCCCTTGACCATCGACCTCTCTCCCTTGTCTGGCCGTGAAAGTTTCCTGGAAGTCTTCAGGCCCAAGTCCTTCCACTCACAGCCTGCTGTGATCAATCTGAAAGGCAAATCTGCTTAAAACTCTCTTCCCATCATGACTGAGATCAAATCTAACCTTCTTAACCTGGTTTATCTGGCCCCCAGGATGTGATGAGGCTCCTGCTTACCCCTCCAGCCTTCTATTTTGCAAACCCTAGTGTGACTCCTCTCCCCCCACCAAACACACCATGCAAATCTGCTCTCTACACTCCACTCTCTAGCCACACAGAGCTTCTGTCAGTTCCATGGAAGGGCCCAGTGCTCTCTTGGCTCTTGGCCTGGCAGCATGCTATTCTTTTGCAGGTAACCCTCTTCACCCAGCTCCATAGGATGACTCCTCTATCCTTCCCTGAAGTCCAGGCGTGTTGCCAGGGCACCTAGCACACCTCCCAGCCGAGCACTCACCAACCTGCATACCCTGTTTCCCCAAAACTAAGACCTAGCTGGAAAATAAGCAGTAGCACGATTTTAGGTGCCAAAATATGGCACCTTGGCGTACTGAATATTTAAGCTGAAGGAGTTTGTGAAAAAGACACCCTTCTCCCTGAAATGGGTCATAAAACCCTCATGTGAGGGGTGCGTACACTCCATATCCTGGAGAAATCATGCTACAGCTTATTCTCTGGCTAGGTCGGGAAATTTTCGGGGAAACACTGTAGTACTTTTCTGACTCCTAACTTCCTGTGCACCCACAGACTATAAACTCCATAAAGGCAGGGTCCATGTATTGCATGTTCACCATTGTATGCTTACTGCCTGGTGCATGACATGCCCTCGATAAGTATTTGATTGAAGAATAACTGTGGGATAGTCTGTTCATTGGTGGCCTCCAGTGAAGAATGCCTTCTGGTATTCACACCTTGCATAGTCCCCTCCCCTTGAATTGGGCTGTACCTGTGATTTGCTTTAACCAAAAGGAAGCTGCAGAAGTGACACCCTGCTAGTTTTGAGCCTGGGCCTGAGAAAGACCTGGCAGCTTCTGCTTTTGTGACCCTAACTGCCATGTGAAAAGTCCAGCAACCCTGCTGAAGAAACGGTGTGGAAAAAAACCATGGAGAGGCCAGTGGAGAGTGAGAGGTCCTGCTACGACATGGAGAAAAAAGAAAGGCCCAGCCGCCCCTGCTTCCCAGCTACGTCCTGCGCCCAGCTAACCCGGCATCGGAATGCAGCCCAGTCTGGTTAAAGCAAGAACAGCAAAAGAGCTGCCCAGCTGAGCCCAACCCAGATAGCAGTCTTGTAAGCAATTAAATGATTGTTGTTTTAAGCCACTACATTTTTGGCTTAAGCCACTATGTAAGTCATTTGTTCCACAGCAACATTTAACTGCAATAAACTAAATATATGAATAAAGGGAATAAGGAATTATGTCACAGAATAAGTTTCATGCAAAAAAAAAAGTTTCATATTTCTAACAGGCAGGTCCCAGAAAATAGCAACAGAATTAAAAGGATATAGAGGAATTCTATATAACACCAGTGTCCATTTTCAATACAGCACAATTTTCCTCTGCCATTTTCTTTGGTTCTAAGACATTTTCCAATGAAAAGATTTTCCTACTTTTTTTGGTTGTTGTTAAAAAAAAATAAAATATAGGATTTCTGGTTTGACATTAAAGTTAAGGAGTCCAACCAAAGCGGCTATGTGAACATTAACACATAAATGGAAACTAGTTATGGCCAACCCATCCTGCTGATCCATTTCCTCTTAGTCACCAGCAGTGTAGACCCACAGCTGTGGATGAGGACTGGGGATGCTGTACTGGGGGAGGGGTGGGACTGGAACATTGTGGGGACTCCTGGCTTAGTTGGAGCTCCCACAAATGTTCAGTTTGGTGTGAAAACTCACCCAAAGAAGAGAATGCCAAGTTTGACTAGTAGACGAATAAACAGCTACCCACGTCTGCAGCCCAGGCGTCCAATCAATCACACACACAATATTGATGTTCCATGGAGACAGCTGACACACACCGTTATACAACCCAGGATATGGCTAGATTGTTTTTAAAACCCCATGTACATTTGCAGAATGAGGAAAAAGGCTGCTAAATTTATAGTGGCTTTGTGCAATTTTGGATTGCTGATTCCAATAACTGCTGCTCTTTCAGGAAGAAAAAGGATCATTATATAAAAACTATAGTCTAAGCAAAGTATCTGTCTTTTGTAAAAATCAAAAAACAGAATGCCAAGAATATTTCTAGCTGTTTATACTGGAGTAATGCTTTGAATTTTCTGAATGGTCACTTGTAGGTAAAATTATCAAGGTATTTTTTGGAATACATTCTGTCTTTTAAAACTATCTCCAATTAATAAATCTTATGTAATGGAGATCAAAATGAAGAAATAGATTTAGGAGAAATCTGGCAGCATGGCTGCTGCATGTTTAGAAAGAGATGTTCCCCAGTATTTGCAAAGCTCCAGACACTCAGCGAGAGAAACAGAACCTTAAGCATAAATGCCAGTGTCCTGTCAGTTGGTGAGTCTGAGCATGAGCCCCTTTCAAACAGCTGAGAGCAAACTCTAGGCTTAAAAATGGGAACTATTTCCCCTTCTTCTTTTTTTCTTCCCTAGATAAGGGAGCTCTTCGAATGGCTGCCACTCGGCTGCTTCCTAAGACCCAGCAACCCCCAAGAATGGAAAATGTGTTCTCTAACTTTTCCTCTGCTGTGGAGTACCTTCTGGTGGAAACATAGACTGGGCTTTGACTGTGGGATAGGACAGGGCACCCAGGCAGTGAAAAGGAGCCAAGCACCTCATGTTTGCCTTCTAGGGGAAAAGCTGGCATAAAACCAGGAGATGTTCGCAATAGAAGGAACCTGGAAGATTATCTTGGCGAAGTTAATCATCTCAGACACAAGGAAAGAAAGGGACGCTGTGCTTTGTAGTGGGGCTGGGGTCTCATGGTCCTTACATGCCAGTCGCTAGGCTGGGCCTTTTCACATGACTTTATTGAGTAGGTATTTCGTAAGTGTTTATTGGTTGGGTGCATGAACGATGAAGGCAGGCAAGTCATATCCAGCAAGGACACACGATTCTGTTAATGGTACAGGTGGGACTGGGGTTCAGAAGGGCAAAGTGGGAAAACAGGGTGGAGAGAGTCATAAGTGAGCCTCAGGGGGTAGGGAGGACAAGTGAGGAGGAGGGAGATAGTTCTCCTAGTACAGGCCATGTTCTGCGACTGACAGAAGCCCCAGGATGGTTTGAGCCAGTGACTTAGAATCACAGTGAAGTTTATTACATGCAACAAGTTCATGTAGAACAAAATTGTGCAGAATCCTATAAGCACCCTATATCCTTGAAATGGGCAAAACAGTGTGAGGCAGCTTGGAAAAGCACAGGGTTGTTCAAACCACATTCTGCAGGGGGCCTGAAGGTTCCATGGAGCCCAGATAAGGCAGGTATACCCCACTTCATCTGGAAAAACTTTGCTTCTGTTTGAAAACATGAGTTCTCTGCTTAAAAAACATGAACAAACTGAAAACTGAAAACTGGTGCAGTCAGTACGAAAACTACTGGATGAGGATCCTGCAGACATGAATGTGAGTTGCAGTCCCACCACTAACGAGCTGTGTGTCCTCTGACACATCATTTCATCTCCCTGAGCCTCTGTTTTAATATCTATAAAACCAAGATAATACCCACATTACACAGTCATTTTGAGGACCTAATGAAATAAACTAACGATGCGAAAACACTTTGAAATTATTTCACAGATACCAGTTTTAGGAAATATAAAAGGTAAACTTTTTTTGAAAAGAAATTTCTATAAGTCAACAGGTACTCTCAGGGGAGGCTGTTTTTGTTTTCTTTGTGTGTATCAACACAATCCATGGCTGTCTCAGAGAAAAGGCATTATGTAAGGAAGACACTTAGCGCTGGGCACAATTTCACTGACACCCCAAAAGCAGGCTAGATGAGGGGATCTTGCTGGCACTCTACAAATCTACCTCTAGAGTTTGGCAAATAATGCTGGTAGAAGAGCTGCTAAACACTGAAAAGGGGTTAAAAACTTCAAGTTCCGTGTTTGTGGCTTCAAAGCGAGGGTGAGACTGTTGCTGGTGTCGGGAAGGCTGACCCAGAATCAGGATTTTACAGTTAGAGGGGACTTTCAGATTACCAGCCTCTGTTCACAGATGAGAAAACAGAACTTGACATGGGAGGAGACTCATCCAAGTTCACATTAGCAATTGTGGGACTCCACTGTTCACCCAGCACTTTTCCACTGCAAGAAGCTTGACTACTGGAGGACTCCTGAAACCTCATTCTCATCAATAATGGATCTGTGTAGAGTCAGCTCAACTTTCCCATAATCCGCCTGAATGCAGTTGAAAGAAGTGGTGGCTTTTCTACCAGGGCCCCAGGGTAGGGTGAACCGCATGCTGGCTGCCCAGGACAATCCTCATTTCTGCCTGTTGTCCCAGCATCATTATTAGTAGGGCTTCCTTGCCTCTCACAAGTGTCTGGGCTAGGGTGGAAAATTATAATACACTTGTTGGGCTTTTCTGGGAGGAACTGGGAGACCCAGGGTAGAACTGCTCCCTGAGAGCTTGGTGTGGTGGCTTGGAACCAAGAGAGATGTGATAATTGTCTTCAAAGATTTACAGGTCTGTCCTGTGTTAATAAAACAGACCATCCTGTGGCTGCAAGCACTGGAACATGGACCACCACACGGAAAGCACACAGGTGGAGTCTTCTTCAGCATAAAGTAGTGTACTTGAAGTGGTCTCTGGAGCCAGCCTGCCCAGGGTTCAAATCCTGGGTCTGCCCGTTACGAGCTCTGTGACCTTAAGCAGGCTGCCTAAACTTTTTGTGCTTCAGTTTCTTCATTGGGAAAATAAGAATAATGAAAAGACCCAGGTACATAGGAAGTGCTCCATAAATATTCATTCCTCCTTCTCTTATATTACCGACTGTTATTTGGCAGGTAGTGGATATTACCAGAGTAGAGGTTCTGACTCAGGGATGGAAAAGGATTGTTGGTTTGTCCTGGGAAGGGCAGCCAGCATTGGCCGAGCTGATGTTGAGTTGCCATTCTAACTTGGTGAACTTAACAGGTCTACTCATGGCTTGAGGCAGAGTGTGTCTGCGGGGAGTACCCGCGCCCCAGATAAGGGCTGTACTCTGGCCTGAGCAATCTGGAAAAGGACCTCATCCAGGCCTGTCAGGTGTGGGAAGGAACAGCCATGTCCCACTGCATGTCACAGTAGAGTGTAGTGACTTAGAGCATGGGGCTCTCAGAATGTCTGCTTTGAATCCTGGCTCAACCACATTCTAGCTGGGGACTCTGGACAAGTTACTTAATCTCTCTGTGCCTCAGTTTCCACCACTATAAAATGGGGATAACAACAGTGCCATGCTTATACAGGAGTGAGTGCATAGAACAAACATCCGATAAATATTGTTACTGTGATGATGGCATTGTTCACTGAAGCTTACAGCTGGAGAGCATGGGAACAGAGGTGGGAACTGAAGTCAGGAGGGCAAGGAGCCTGCCCAAGGTCTCAGAGCCTAGTGAGCATCTCTTCTTTGCCTAGTGCTGCAGTCCAGCTCAGACAGACTGATGCACTGATCCCATGAACCCCTGGCATGGCTGATCAGCTGGGGCTCTGGCAGCTGGAATGGGAGGGCCAGAGTGCAGCAGGCAGAGATGAGGGCAGCCGGATGGGACAAACAGGTATGAATTAGGGTGTGAGCTCCGAGCTAGGCAGAGATGGGATGGAAACAAGAGTGATTTCATTAAAACACACATCGGGTGATATCCACAGGCTGAAACCCTAGTAACCTAGAGGTAAGTCCTTACAGAGCACCCGGCCAATGCCTACATTTCTGACTTCATCCTTTGCCTCCACCCCCTCAGCCACACTCTCCCTCCATCTTTTCCTGGGACTTGTCCAGCATTTACTCACCTCAGGGGCTTTACATCTGACATTCTCTTTGCCTGATATACACTTCTCAGATATGCACATCTGGCTCCTTGTTGTTCATATCTCAACTCTCATAAACTTTCCTTGACAGCTGTATTTCAAGTAGTATCCCCATGATTCTCATCCCATCAGCCTTTTTCACAGCCCTTATCACTACTAACTTGTTATCTAAGTAATTAATCTAAGTATTAATTAATTATGAGCTAATTTATTTAAGTAGTTATTTACTTGCTTGTTTACCACCTGTTTCTCCCTTCTAGAACATTAACAGAGAAAGGGAACTTGCCTTAAGCAAGCCTCACTAGTGAGCACTTCATGCACGGTTGGTGAGAGAATATAATAGATGAGGCAGCAGCAGTTTGCAGAGCAGGGAGGTTCGGGGGTGGCTGCCTTGGAGAGGTAGGTTCCCCTGACTGGTCAGTGGGAGCCCAGTGTCTGGGTGGGTGTGGTTGTAGCTGCTTAGAGACTTGAAGCAGGACATGCTGCCTGCCCTGGAGAAGATGGAGGGGCCCTCCAGGGAAAGAACAGATGAAGTGAATGGCCTCCATCTTCTCAGCAGAGCAGGGAACTGCAGCACCCTGCCTGGCAGATCACCTAACGGGGCCCCAGGTTCACTGTGCAGCCCCCGTGGCAGCAACAGACCTGCTGCACTCAGGACCTCTTCTCAGGGATTAGTATTTTAGACACTCAGCACCTAGCAGACAAGAGGCGCAGGTCGGTGGAACTTTTCTTTGACTAGCACTGCAGAAAATCTAGCACAGAGATGGGGCTTAAAATAAACATTCCTGGTGAGTTCTAAAGAGTGACAAAGTTTAGCTGCTTTAAAACAGGCAAGAAACCACAGGAGGAAAATCTATGCATGGAATTCCAACCGCATTCATAGCCAAACAGAGCTAATCTGAGCGTCCTGAAAAAGGGGGACCAGACATGTGAGGTTCTGATAAGTGTTTCTATCTTCCTGTCATGTTTGATTTCTAGCTCTCGGCAGCAGCAATCCCAGATGAAGCAAACCAGAGTCATAAGCACGCTCCCTCCGAAGGGAATGAGAGGGCCGCTTCAACCGGAAGGCTCTGCCCTGGAGAGTCAGCAACAAAACAAAAAAGAATGTGGTCCCGGCTAAGATCCTCTGGCATGTATCAGCCTACTATCTTGATTTTGAGAGATTTTTCCAGAAAGTATTTGGAAGGGGATACCCTGGATCTATGAGGACACTTGATGCGACTGTTTTAACGAGCACTGCTAAATGTTTCTAGATCCCTAATTACTCAGCTTGCACTTCTAGGAAGAACACCACTGCTTTACAAATTCATTTTAAAATTTTAATGTCAGTGGAGATTAGGCAGTAGAGAAGTTAGAGACAAACTGAAAAGAGAACAAAAAGCATTTCTCTCTAAACATGCCCTTTTCACAAAACTTCCATTCCCCAAAATTAAGGTCAGGAGTGAAAAGAGGAATGGAAAAAATAAGGTCCTTAGGACCATTGATGGGGACCAAAGCCACAGATGTGGCTTTATGAATAAGGTCATGCTCTAGAAAATGTCACTCTCCTGACCTGAATTTAGGAGTAAATGACTCCAGTTTACAGGAGTTACTGGTTCAAACTGCTACCAAAACCCTCGAGGAGAGCAGAGGAGTTCAGAAGAGGAACGTTAGTAAAGGGTTTGCTTAGCAGAGAAGGAACTAATAAAACATTTTCCCCTTCAAAGAACTTGGCTAATGTTTCCCAATTCAACATGCAACTAAGGCAGCTGCTAAGCGTCCTCATTTTAACAGGCCAGTGAGGAAGATTACAATAAATGCGGGACTTAAAACACTCAGGGATTCCTGTTCCTCCCCAGCCTTAAAGCTACCAGGGGAGAAAGGCAGAGGACTTTTGGCCTCCGGGGAGAAGCTGAGAGCTCAATACTAGTTTTGTCTTTATCAGGATTTTATCTGTGAAATACCCCAAGCTCACTGGCACACCCCTGAGATAGCATGGAAAAGCAAACTGCATGGGGGATTCCAGATCTGAAAGGGAATGGTGGTTAAGAAAACGCATGCAGATTTTTCTCGTTTTCCACTTTCCACCACTGAGCTCCTCTGTTTCGGTTTGAGCTCAGCAGCACAAGTGCCTTGGATAATCTAGAAATTGCTTCCATATGTGGGCACAGAAAAGCATGTTCTCATTGGCTGTCTAAGAAAGAAGCTCTGGGCAGCCTCTCCTTCCTGCCAGAAAACATTTCTCGGGCTTCAGAGAGCCACAGGGTGTTTGAGCTGAAGGAGATCAGAAGGAGCATCTCCAACCTCCCCAACTTACAGATGAGGAAACTGAGGCCCAAGGTCACCCAGTGACAGAGCTGGAACTGGAACCTCGGGCTTCCCGACTGCCTTTCTTATTTTGAATGCTCTTTGGCGTTTAGATTTGGTCTTATCCAAGAGTGTTGTTTATCTTAAATAGGTGTAAATCACTAAGCGAATTATTGAACACAGAGCAGGCTAGGTGGGCTGCCATGCTGTGAAGCCCCTCACACATTCACGGTCCCAAAGCCAATGTCCAGGCCTCAGAGCCAAAGGGCTCCCAGTTCTTTGTGGCTGCCCAGGGGAGCTTCTGAAGAGTATAAATTATCTTCAGTTCTCAGTCGTTCTTAGCTATTGTCTCGGGGGGTCAGGCCATGTAAAACTTGAACGAATGTCTAAGATGCATAACAATCAACTTGAGGTTAAATGTGTCCACTTTTAGCGGTTTCTCCTTAGTACAAGTTCGAGTGATGTGACCTCATTTGGAGGGAAACCATCCTATTCGAGTATTTTTCTCTATTGTCTTCTGTTGTCTTTCCCTCTTCTCTCTGCAAATCCCTGCCTCCCTGCCTACACTGCCCTCCCCAGACCTCCCCTTACAGAACTGCTTGAAAGGAGGACCTGTTGCTAATTTAGTGTAGCAGCAGGTTGATAAGTTGGGGTCTGTGCTGACAGGCCTACATACTGAAGGCTAGTACTTGGGGCCAGACACTTATGGGAAACCCAGTTCAGGGAAGCAAAGGGGCTCTTTTCACTCTCTGCACCAGGACCCATGCCAGGTCTCGATGGCCCCATACCACTTCTCAGTCTTAATGTCCTGTTAGTGCAGGGTTTGTCCAGAACTTGAGACAAAGACTCTATTTAGGATCCAAGAGAGAATGGTCTGCAAGCACCCTCCTCCCTACAGAAATCTCCCAACCCCAAATTTGGGTGAATTAAACCATGGTGAACCATATCACCATGAACTGCCTGACCAGAGTGGGTAAAGAGCACAGACGCAGACACGCAGTGGTGGAAGGTCAGAATGCACCCTCGTGTTCCCGGTTCAGCCAAGGCCAGCTCGCCCCCACCGCTCTGACTTCTCACCTCCAAGCAAAGAGCCAGAGCAACTTGTCCTCAGACCCAACTTACAAGTCAAACCAGATAAACCTCAGCTTCTTAAAGGCTTGCTTTGCAGAGGATCTGAAACCCAGATGGGGTTTAGCAGTCCTACTCCATAAGCCAAGCTTTGCTGGCAATTTTTTGTCTTGTTCCTTCGTATGCTACATTATGAATCGAGTGTGTGCCCTTCAAAAAATGTTTTATTAGTATTACCATAGGTAAGTAGGATTCTTACTAGTCTAGTTGCAAGGATTAATTAGGTAACCTGGTCTTTCAATAAGTATTTATTGAAACTTGTATATGAGACAGAGAACTAGGGATGTACCACTGAGGAACATAACCTTATAGCATGGTTCTTTCTTTTAGGGAACTCACGAGGTTTATGCTTCATTATGCTTATGTCATTCTGTTTACGCTTCCATTTCACGAAAACCATATTGGACGGTACTTATCACACATTCATTCAGCTATGAGCACCCTTGCAATATGAGCAAGGACAATGAAAATAGACACTCAAATGTTCTCTGTATGAGCAAAATTAAAACTCAGCCTCTTCATCCATCAGCCATCGCCTCTTTTCCCTTCCTTAATCCTCTCACCATCACCGCCCCACCAACTTTTAGTGATGAGAAGAATGAGGAAAACCTCTTCTAGGACCATGAACCCTGTGTTACTGGATCTCCTTCTGCAGAAATGAGACTGGTTTCTACATGCCCGACACATTTCTGTTTAAATCAGTATTTTCCAAGTGCAAGCTGCTGCCTATTCTCTGGCAGTCCAATCAGTTTAGAGGGTTGCAACCAGCTGCTTTGTAAAAATGTATAATAGAAAATGTATTGCATTTGGTAAGAAGGGGAATTGTTTTATAAAATTTTTGTTTTTATTTATCTACCTATCTGTATTGGATCTCAGTGAAAAATATATTTCTTACTGTGGGTCATGGTCAAATGAGGTTGCAAAACACTGGTTTAGGCAATGCTTCTTTATATGGTGGACTCACTGTTTACCGAGATTCCTTTTCAAATATTATTGCCCAGATGCTGTCTCCCCTTCACATCTATCATTCAACTGTAGGAAAAGGGTTCTACTCTGAGAAGTGCTTTTTTTTTTTTTTTTTTTTACTCTAACCTCCTTGTAGCCTCTTAAATTTAAACTTTCTCTCTTAAAATTATTTTGACTCTGGAAAGAATTGAAGGCACCCACCATCCTCTGCTTTCCCAGACCCTCGAATTAGGACTGAGTTTATTCATGCAGTTCTTTTACCCTGGGCCCTTCTGATGAACCTTATCGGAAAAAAAAGAGGAACTCAGTGTGTTGACTTATGCAACAGGGGTCGTTGCAGCACACCCGGCCCTCTTGTTCCTCCAAGCCCGCAGGCCATGCTTGGTTTTATGAGCGCTCCTAAGTTTACACGTGCAGTTGGTGCTTGCCGACAGCAGGACCCTCTGTGGTCCTTGACCACTCAGAGGGACAGCCAGAAGTCAGTCTCTATACCAACCAGCTTACGGAAGGGAGAAGCAGCAATGAGTCATTAGGCTACACGTGCTAAGGAGGCATCACAGGAGGGTGGCTGACACTGCGATAGCGTACTCAAAGGTGGGATGTGTCACCAGAACTGCCATTCTAGTCAGGCACAAGGCAGGGAGGCCACAGACATGGGAATCAGAAGCTTCCAAATTTGAATCCTAGCCCTACCTCTGGTTCCTTGCTTACTTCTAGAAGGGTTCCAGGTCACATTAGGAAAGCAAAGAGGTCCTGTTGCCCTCTGACCAAGAACAATGACTTGTGAATTTGAGGTTGCAAAGGCCCCATGGGGCTGATGAGATCTGGGCTTAAGAATGGAGCTGGTTTTGTTTTACCCTGGGCTCTCCCAAGAGCTTTTTTATTTTGTCCTTCCCTGGGCTTGAAAAGGTGGCCAAACTGCCAGCAGAGAAATCACCCTGGGGGCTGACAGTGTTGTGGGGCCTGAATGGCAGAAAGGAATAAAGCGCCCCGGACCCTTTGGTGAGCCCCAAAGGAGGGGGTTTCATGGGACTGCTGGTCAAGGTCTCTGCAGGGGTTGTAGGGAATGGCCCTCAAGTCCCTTCAGCTTCAATTCTCCCCAAAATGCTCTTGCTGTGGATGGAATCACATAAGACCAGGGCTGAAATCAGCCCCAGCCAATGATCCTTTACAGCCCCCTTTGGACCCATTGTGAGGCAGTATAGCCCACAGGTGGGGAAAACAACTCTGCGTGCCCTCCCAGCCCTAGGTTTCTGTCTTTATTTGATAGACAGCTGAATTCTTCTCCATTGTGCCTATGAGTATCCCCAGGTCATTGCTCTGCAGGTCCACCTGTAGTTGCCTTGTCAGCAGAGATGTTTGTGTTGACCCCAGATGAGTCCTGCATTGACCCCAGATATCCGCAGTCCTGCCCAGGTGGCTGGTGAAGCAGAGCTCCCATGGAGGCCCCCCGCAGGCTGCCTGGGCCTCTTCCAGGAAGGGCTTAACCTTCTGCATCCCAGCAGTCCAGCAAAGGCCTTGCAGCTTGCAAGCATCTCAGATCCCAAGATGGCTGAGGCTGGGCTGCCGGACAATGACTCAGCAGGGGAGTTTGAGAAACGTTTTTCTCTATGGAAAGGAAGTGACCATTTCCCTCTTCTTCCCCCCACCCCCATCCCCAAGTTATGCTATAAATTGAGTTAGTTTGACTCCGTCACCTCCAAAACAAGTGGCCTGAGCAGAGGGTACTGGGGACAGGTATAGGCTCTCCTACCCAGCACTATCTAGAAGGCAGAAGCTCAGCACTGTGAGCTGCCCAGGGGCGGCCGCCACGTGCACACTGCCAGGCCTCTCCTCACCTGGGCTCACTGTGTGTCCCAGCAGGAGGAGTCCAGCTGCGTCTCTCACGTCTTGAAGGCTCCTGCCCATAAACAAACAGACCACTCTAGGTTTCACCTGTAATTTAGTGAAAAAAGCATATAGACTTTTTCTTTTTCTTTTTTTTTTTGAGGGCAGTGTCACTGGCCCTCATAAGTGGGACCCGAATTGGGGCCGCTGGCTTCCGAAGCCAGCGCTTAACCACCGCGCCACTCGGCCGGCCCCATATAGACTTTTTTAATGCAATCTCAAGCAGAGGGAAAGAGAACTGGAACTCAGCAGGCCTGGGTTCTTGTCTCAACTCTGTTACCAAATAGCCACTGGCCCTAGGGAAAGTCACCTAACTTCTCTGGATTCTGTTTCTTCACCTGTGGAGGTCAGGCAAAATTATCTCCATTTTCACTTGACTCCCCAGCTCTAATGTTCTGGGATTTTATGGAAGGTTTTACATGTTATAGTTGAATATTCTAGTCTTTCCCCACTGGCTGACCGTAGCTTAATGTTATTCATCTATTCTTGAGAACATACTGTCATGCTAGTCACTGACACCAGTCTTAGGCAGCATTTGTGCCACTCTAGGAAGATTTTCTTCCTCATTAGACACTGCTGAAGACTTAGGGGGTCACTTACAGTGTATGTCTGAGGGTGTCAGGTGTTAAAGTGGGTGATTGTGATACAATGAGCAGGCCTGTCTGCTGATGCCCAGCAGTTGGTCTTCGTGGTTTCTGGCCTTCCTTTTCTCAGTGGGTTGGTGGCCCTAACTCAGAAGCATGCAGAAAAACAGGAACACAAAGGCTGGTTACTTCCCAGAACACTGTATTAGCAGTCAGCTGTCTGCTTGAAGAACGCTTACTGGAGAAGTAGGGGGTACATCAGGATTCAGTGTGGGCTCTGGAGCCACCTGGTCTAGACTGAATCTCAACTCTGTCGAGTTAGCTGTGTGAACGTGGGCAAGGTGACTAACCCAAATTCCTCATTTGTAAAGTGAAGATAACATTGCCTGCTCATAGGGTTGTTATATGGATTCCAGGAGTTAATTAAGAACATTTAGAACATTACCTGGTACATAATAAGCAGTATCTATGTTAGGTACTATTATTATTACTTGTCCAAAAATGATTCCTGGAAACCTGAAGAGGAATACTTCACTCTCGACTTCTGTAAATAAGCAAGAGAAGAGCAGGCATCCTCTTTTTTCTGTTTCCTACTGAGTTCTTTCTAAGGGCAGAACACAGCTTACTCCATCGCACCAAGGTCCTCTGCACTGCCAAGACCCCAACCTAGCAACCTCATTAGGCCAGGGAGCTTCTTACCCCAGCAGAGAAGGTTTAGGGTCCCAGGCCCTTCACTCCTGGCCTCCCCATTCTACTACTGGGATTTCTCCCTGCAGCTCTGGATTACCAGATTTTTTCTCCTGCTGTCACTGCTGACCTCTGTACTCTCTCCACCACCAGGAACCTCCTCCCTTTTCCTCTCCCCCTCCGTGTTTATGGGGCCAAAGCTGAAGGGGAGTTGAGGGTATTTTTCTACTAGGGCTCCATCTTCTCTTGAGGATCTGGGTTGGACCTCAGAAAGCATTTTCTCCTTATTTACAAATGGTCCTTGGGCTCCCTCAGGCACCAGTCTCAACATTCAGCTCCCCAGACAGACAAGTTTGTCTAACTTCTCTGAAAAGCAGAAAGTTCATAGGGTCACTATGGACCAGTGTGTTGGTCCAGGTTCTTTCTATGCACAACTGAAAGCCCTATAATGTTGGCACCAATCTCGAGAAGAGCAATGCAGTTTCTTGGATGCCATCCAAAATGGTCTGACTCTGAACCCAAACAGCTATGTATTATTCCTCAGACCAGGAGTAAAAATATAAACAAGAGACTCAACCAGCAACGGTCACAACCACCAATCAATGATTATGGTAGAATTCCCAAGGCAAAGCCCTGTTGGGTATTTTTATCCACTCCCAGGAATCACCACCATCATAGTGAACATTTTCCAAGGCACGCACTTATGTGGTGTTTTGTCTGAGACTGTATGTACACAGAGCACTTTAGTGAGCAACAACCTCTACCTTCTAAGAAATTGCAAAGGCTGATACATATAAAACTACAGCAATACATGTATTTTCCCAGTGGAGTTTAGAATTGGTACTTCCTGGTTATATCTGAAGAGCACTTTAAAAGGGGTTAGCCATGGGCCAGCCGAGTGGCTCGGTTGGTTAAAAGCGAGCTCTGTGCAACAGGGCCACTGGTTTGATTCCCACATGGACGAGTAAGCTGTGCCCTAGCTGACAGGTGGCAGGATGGCTCAGCTGGTGAGAGCACATGCTCCTAACAACAAGGTTGCCAATTTAACTGCCTCATGGGATGGTGGGCTGAGCTCTCCACAGCTAAGTTTGAAGGATAACAACTAGGCTGTTCCCCTTTCCCAATTCCCCAATAAAAAAATCTTAAAAAAAGAAAGGGGTTAACCAATGATGTATGTGATGTGTGCATGTGAGTGTGTCCGATGTATGTGTGCATGTGCAAGAGCCCACACATGTGTCTGTGTGTGGTAGGTAGTGAGGACAGGTGACTTCAGGTGTGGCCATGTGTGCACTAATACAGAATAAGGGTGCACATAGTGTGATTTTCATTGCATGTAAATAAAACAAGATCTGCAGGCAGATCTGGACTCATCTGGCCCATATCCCGGTCCCACAAATAATGTTACAAAGAAAATCTCGGGGTAATAGTTCATGTTCTGTCTTCAGTAAGAATACAATGAGATTCAAGTATAAATTAAAAACTTGATGCGTTTGCTGAAATATAATTTGATATTTATATATTACACATATCACACATACATTAATACTATTTTAGCTAAATGAGAAATGTGACAGACATACTTCTCTCCCTTATTTACCAAATACCTAGACAAAAATGGACAAAATAACACTTCAGACTCATCGAATTTCTGATTGATAAGTTAAAATGTTAACAGTTACATGGTTTAAACAATGCCTTATTTAGAGATGTCAAGTCTGTCCATTACAGGCATCGCAGATATATCCTCACCTCAATCTTCTCCCCATTCCTATGGATTGCTCTGTTTTTGCAGTGTTTTATTGTGGTCAAGGTAATATGACCACTTGGCAACAAAGTTGGGATTAGAATACCAGTGTTGAACTCCAAGTCTACTGCTCTTTTCACTTTACCACTCTACCTTTATTTAGTAGAGGATTCAATGCAAAAGGAATTAAGCAAAGGAGCAAGTTGGTATCAGGTATTAATCTGGAGGTGACTTAATTTTCAAGAGTCTACACTACCTCTGAGGACTGATGGACATCCAAGAGCAGGGACAGAGTGACAGTGAAGGTAGGGCAGAGGGGACATATGCCCTCAGGCATCAGCATATGGAGGCCCCAATAAGATGTGTGTGTTTGCAAATTCCAATGCCAAAACTATGGAATGTAGCAAGAGGAAAGGTGTCAATTCCCCCTGGGCACCATTTTCCTTTGCCATGCCACTCACTGGCTAAAACCGAAGGCAGCTCCCTACCAAGGTTAGCTCCACATCAGGTTAACCAGACACCGCCCAGGACCCAATCCTACCTTCGGACTCTGGCTAATTGGGGCCAGTAGTTCTGGCCTTGAGAATGACCTGGGTTTTTAAGTGGTGGAGAGTTCAAGGTTCCTCAAGATTGAGCCACACATGGGGTCTAGAGGTGTTCTTGTTCTCCTCAGACCTCCCATCTTACTGAAGTCCCCATGAAGACTGACTGTGAGGACCATATGAAGCAGGCTGCATTCTGTTAGCTCACCCAACTCCCATAGACATTTAGCTTCTGCACAAGGACACATTCTGAGGAATTCCTCTGGCTGCCTGTGTCAGAACTTCAGCCTCAGTCTCACTTGAGAACTTGTGGCTCAAGCTAGCGTGGCTCCCTCTAGTCAGACATGTCTGTCTGCCTGTCTAGTCCGTGACATTTTCCCAGCGTGAGGCCCTCGGCTTGTTTCAGCCCCAGCAGTCGGGCAGAATGTACAAACTTCTCTTTCAGGGGACGCTGATCTGGACAATTCAGCCTCATTTGGGAGACCCGGCCCTTAGAGGGTACGACTTTCCTGAGTTCTTTTTGAACAGGACGTTCCTTTATGAAATTTCCTAGCCTTTAAAACCTAACATTAAAAATCGAGTAATACTGTATTGTGGCAGATAGCAAGGACTTACAGGGTTTCTTACTTTTCGGCTCCAACCTCTGCTGCCCAGACACAATCTTTTTGCCATCTGTGTCAGGTTAGTTACAAAGCACTGTTATTATTCTGGGCTACACGATGTTGGCCCGACCTACCCGAACACAAGAAATTTTGCTGATTGATTTAGTTATTCTGTTCATATAAACGAATCCAGTTGTACAGCTGTTTCTGATTAGCCAATGTACTGCTGGAGTTATATACAAATAATTTCATAATGAACTCAGCAACTACCAGGACAGGAGAAATGGAATCTAGTCTCACCTCCCAGAAAAACAAGCAGGAGCAACAAGGGCTTTCAGCATTGCTCCAGGTTTGAATTCCTATCTGCTATGATTCACTTTTTCCTCTTGATGTAATTCAGAATCACTTATAACTAATGCTCTCAAAGAACCTTTGTCTTCAGACTTTTGGATTCGAGGGGGAAACTCAGCTAGCTTTGCAAGCTGAAAACTCCTTCCAAAATTTCCCATCCTTGTATTTTATAACTTTCTGCTTTTCTCATTAAAACATTTATGTTTCCTGAGACCATTTCTTAACTAACATACTTTTAAAAGGAAAAAAATTAGGACTGAAAGCTCTATATTTACTTTGTAATAAACAGAAATCAAGTGTTTTTGTTTCATTTCACTACAGAATGATTACGCTCAATGCGCTTAGGCTCAAGTTTTTCTTCTCCAGTTCTAGAAGACAAATCATATGCACATTAGAAAATTAAGGAAAAGACAGGGCATGAATAATGGAAATGAATGGAGCTTTTTTTTTTTTTTTTAAAGGTAAAGACAGTGACAAGTGCTCCCTAAAGAAATAATTTGAAATAAAACAGGAAAAAGAGATTAAAAAGTTTAGACTTCTAAAATGAATTATGCTGGCAAGGATGTGGGGAGATAGATATTTTCAAATCGTGTTAGTGGACCTGAGAATTACTACAACTTTTGTAAAGTAACATCACTTTAGGGACTCTGACAGACAGAAATAAAAGCTTCTGTATGTCAGCATGGTCAAACTCTGAACTCAAGGATGTTCGGAGAATTGCTGTCGTAGCACAAAACTTGAAACAATTAATTAAGCAGCTATGACATAAATGAGTTGTTTTTTTTTAATTTGGAGAGGATGTCTTATGATGTTTTGTTATGCTAAAACAATTTTGTGGATATCAAAAAGGTATCTGCACCCCGATGTTTATTGTAGCATTATTCACAATAGCCAAGATATGGGAACTACTCAAGCGTCCATCAACAGATGAAGGGATAAAGAAGACGTGGTATCTACATAGAGATACCAAGAGAGAAAAGGAGACCCTCCTACTTGTGACAACGTGGATGGATCTTGAGACTATAATGCTAAGTGAAACAAATCAGACAGAGAAAGACAAACACTGTATGATCTCACTTATACATGGAACCTGAAAAAGTTCAACTCGTAGAAACAGCAGAATGGTGGTTACCAGGGACTGGGGAGTGGAGGAGTTGGAGAGATGTTGGTCAAACGGTACAAACTTGCATCTAGAAGATGAATAAATTCTAGGGATCTAATGCAGAGCATTGTGATTACAGTCCACAATATTATATTGTATTATATACTTGAAAGTTGCTAAGAGACTAGATCTTAAATGTTCTCACCACACAAAAGAAATGATGATTTTATGACATGATGAAGGTGTTAGCTAATGCCATGGTGGCAATCACATTGCAATATTGCCTGATGTGTATGTTTCTATGTTTAATAGAAAAACTATAAATATGCATATATATTTGTATACGTAAGCAAAGAGAGAGTTGAGGAAGTATCCTGAACTGATAATATTATTAACTTTCTTTATATACTTTTTTTCTTATTTATATCAAACATATACTTTTGTAATCTGAACAAAATAAAACCCACAATTTAGTTTTTAAAACGTGTGGAGTCACATTTTCATCAAAAACAAGGAAGCAAAGACTGGATTACACAGACAGAGCACCTAGCCTGGTAGTGAACAAAAATCTCTTCCTAGCTCTACGAGACATGCTATTTCATCCTAGCAAAGTAGAGATGATGTAAACAAAAATTCTGCACAGAAAGGAGTTCTATGGTTAAAATAATATCATAATATCCTACACACAGTCCTTTAACCAACTGAGACAGTTTTTTCTTTTCCTTCTACCATTCCTTATCAAAACGGGAAAATGAAGGGAAGGATTATGATGTTTAATTAATAAGGTTCTAGCTCTAACATCTTGTAAAATATCACTCAAGTAAGCCCCATTTTTCCTTCCCCCCCCCCCCCCGTTTTCTTTGTACCCAGCTTATTCCCAGGAATAGCAACATTCAAACATGGTTGTGTGGCTCCATAGAATTTTAAATTTGTCTCAAACAAAATGTGAGGCTTTTTGTTTGTTTATTTGTTTGTTTAACAGTGCTATAACATTAGGGGGAAGAACAGTGTGGAATTTTACTCACAAAACATGAGACTATTTAAACTCTTTGGGTTATTTCTTAAACCATGCATGGCAATCAAATTCTAGCTCGAATAGATAAGGATAGGCACAGCTTAAGTAAATTGCTTTACTGCTTTTTAAAAAAGGTTTTAAAAGTGCTTCAGATACTTTGCCTTTTTCTAGGCCCTCAAAAATTGAACTAGAAATTTCAGTGCTGTATGAAAACTTGTCTGAGTGTCCCTCAATCTGCCTTCTGGGACCTGGGAAAGATAACCAGAGTACTCTCCCTTCCCACCCACTTCTCTCTCAATCCATCACCAGGACCTTCCCTGAAGTCCCCCACACACACACACTCAGATGTGCTGCTTCCGTGATATGGGCCTGTTCAAGAACGGCCCATTTTTTTCTATTTTAGGCAGATCTGACTGTCTCCATTATTTAAATATCCATCTCTGTAACACAAGACTATTGTGGTTAAGACACTGATCTCACTGTTTACATTTTCAGGAAAAAAAAAAGCTACGATACATGTTTTCTCAAGGTCTGAATGTTCTCTACTTTCAAAAATCTGTTCTGCTGGGGTGGGGTGGTGGAGGGTTTCCTGAAATATTATTTGACAACATGCACAACATTTCAACATTGCATCAGTCTAAGATGTGGACAGGTTTCTCTCTTGGTTACCTCCAGGCCTAAATTCTTTGGGCAATAGATAAAAATCTCCTGCATATATCTATAGAAAAATGCTTGGGAGGTTTCAGAAACAGGCTGGGGAGATATGCAAGTTGTAGAAAAGCAAAAAATTCAACCAACTGCCCATTTGGTTTGTGTATGCCAACGAAATGACCATATTTATTCTGTCACTGAATTGGTTGGTTGTTTGACTTGATTCAATGAATTGATTACTTTGGCATTGTTAGCAAGAGCTACTGGGTGAGCTAGTGGTCATGAAATGGCAGTGCAAACTCTAATGGGTGACACTGGACAATCAATAGTGCACCAGTCATATGTATGAGTGAATACATATGTATGAGTGAATACAAAAGATACAGTGAATGTTTAAATAAAAAAAATTATTACCGTAAAGGATACATTGCAATTAATCCCCCTCAAAATACTACCCCTTGCTTGGAACACTCTTATCCCATCATTTTTTCCATTTTCTGAAGCAGTTCTGGAAGTCCTCTTTCATTAGTGTCTTCATCCTCCATCATGACAATACTCCATGTCACATATCACGTCTGGTGCGGCAATTTCTGTCAAATAAAAACATTACGGGGGCGGGAAGGGGGGGCGGCCGAGTGGCTCAGTTGGTTAAGAGCTCACTCAAGAGTGTGAGCTGAGCTCTGAGCAACAGCAGTTCGATGTCCAGCCCGAGCTGAGCTGCCGCTGAGCTGCCAACAGGTGGCGGGATGGCTCAGCTAAAAACAAACAAACAAACAAACAAAAAAACACAAAACAAAACAAAAATGTTACGGTGTGTCCTTATTCACCTTATTCACAGGATTTGGCATGGCGCGACTTCTGGCTCTTCCCCAAAGTCAAAATGACCATGAAAGGTAAATGTTTTGAATCGATTCAGGACATCGAAGCAGCCAGGACAGTGCAACTAAAGACACTCACAAAAGAGGACTTCCAGAACTGCTTCAGAAGGTGGCAAGAACAATGGGATAAGTGTGTTTGAAGCTAGGGGGAATATTTTGAGGGGGATTAATAGCAATGCATTCTTTAGTGTAATACATTTTAAAAAATTAAACAGTCACCATATTGTTTGATCACATCTTGTATGTGTATATGTGTATGTGTGTGTGTGTGTGTGTGTGTGTGTGTGTGTCCCTATAGGAGAATGCTATACAGCTGTTACGAATACAGTAGCAGTATGTCCAATAAATACTAAAAAAAGCAAAACAAGCAAAATGCAAAAATATCTATATAACACAATTTCATATATGTGTGATATGGTGGAGTGGAAGGGGGAGAATAGGAAAAATGTAACCAACTGTGTTTAGCTGTTATAATGAGATATGGTGTACAGATTACATATATTTATATTTAAAGTAATCGACTGTTGCTTATGAGAGAAAAAGTATATATATCTAAAGAAAGTAATATGTATTTAAATAATGTAAACATATATAGATATGTATTTAAATGGAGTACATATTTCCTATGTAATAGGAATAGAAAATCTATAAAAATAAAAACTTTTATTTTACGTTGTAAAAGATTCCACTGCCCCAGGAAATTATTTGGCTGTGAATTTGCCATGTTATTCACCATTTCCTTTTTCCTATAGACACCTCTTACCTGAGAGAACTATTTATCTCCCCAACAAAGGAGTCTGTGGCAGTTTGAGAGAAAACTAGCATCCTTCAATTTTGCTTACACTTCTTTCTCAGGTTGTATGTTACCTCTTAGTCCAAAGAAAAAAATGGAAAATCCATGGGGAGGGGAGTCCCAACCCTCATTTATTGGAAATGAACCATATACAGGTATTGGACAGGAAATGTCACTTCTTAGGTTCTACAATAATTCCCACCCTGTCCACAAGAACTCAAAAATCTCATTCTGTAATTATTAAGATTATTGTTATTGTTCAATTTGGAAGATATAAAATAAACAGTATTTAAAGCTAATTATATATATATATATATATATATATATATATATATATATATATATATATTAATGTCATATTGTATTGGGTCATCGGGAAAGTCATGACACATTTTTGCTTTGAAAAACATAGAAAAATACGTCATGACTTTCCTGACGACCCAATACATATCAATCATGGTGACGGACCGCTCTAAGGATGACAGTTGTTTCCTAGCACCTTCAGAAGCCAGGCATTCTCCTGTAAAACATCAAGATTTACTTTGCCTTTGTGAAAAATTCACTCATCTCAAATCAGAGTGGCAGAAGTAAAGTTATTCAACAAACATTAATTGAGAACTTACTATACAAGAACCTACTTTTGAGAGAATATAAAAATGATTTTTTGTTGTTGTTGTTAATCACTGTGAGAGCGTTTATAAACTAATGAGGGGGAAGAGACACATACCAGTGATTCCTATACAGGATAGAATGGATTCCAAGCCACGGATGAGCCCCAAACAAACAGTTACAGAAATTTCCTAGAAGAGGCAGGAATCAGCTCATGGAGAAGAGAGTATTTTGGCCCTTCTTAAAGAAGCTTCTTTTTACAATGTGAACCACATTGATCGAAGAAGCTACTAAAGTAAAATCTGTAGGTGATTGTATCTCTTGTTGATTTTAGCCATAGCCTCCTTTTATTGAGTATTAGCAAAGTCTTATTAATTTTCTTAACAAGTATGTGTGGCCAAGTTGAAGAATCTATAGTCCAAAGTGAAAAGAAGTAGCAATGTCAAGAGAAGAAATGGCAAAGGCATACAGATGGGAATGGAAAAGAGCCCACTATATGAAAAGTGGTATAAATACTGCTGAAGGTGAAGTTAAGAGTTATAAGCGCAGAGTTTGGAATGAGACTGCCCCAGGTTGAATACTAGCTCTGTCATTAGCAATGTGGCATTGGGCCATGACCTAACTTCTCTCAGCCTCAGGGTTGTGTGACTATTAAGTGATTCAATTAAATGACATGTAGTAAGTGAAAATGTTAAAGGAAGAAAGGATGGGAAAGAGAGGGAGAGTGGAAGGAAAGAAAGAAGGAAGGAAAGGGGGATTTTTAAAAGCTTGGGCTAAATCATAGAAAGTTTTGAAAATGCGATTCATTTAAATGAATATAACTAAGATAAAAGGAAATTTAAAAAAAAGAAATTGAGTTACACTGAAAAGATGGCTTATTAGGTGAGAAAAAAATATATGCATAGTAAGCAATGCTAAAATGTTATATTTGTATGACATCATAGCAATATGTTTTTACAATATGAACCATGTTTACTGAAGCTTCTAAACTAATGACAATTGTAGGTAATTGTGTCCCCTGATGATTTCAGCTATGTTCTTCTTTCATGGAGTATTAGCAAAGTCAATTATTTCTGACTAATCAGAAGACTATAACAATGAGCATGCTTCTTAGGAATCCAAGTTCCCTGACCTCCTGGCCACAAGAGAACACAAAAGTAGTGGTCCTGGATAGTATGCTAAGTGATTCACATCCACCACTTCATCCCACTCTTACAACAGCCCGGTCGGTAGAGGTGGTTTTAAAGGTAGCGAACCAGAGGTGGCAGAACTTTTAAAAGACAGAGCTGGGACTGGAAGCAAGATCTATCTGAATTCCTGGCCCATGCTTTCACCTTTAGGAAACTCTGTACGTGGTAGCACCTCAGCACCACCTGGGGGGCTTTCAAAAACTAGATTCCTGGGCCTCACTCCCTGAGTTGCAGAATCAGGCATTTATAAGCTTCTAGTCACACCCATGGCTAAGGACAGGCATACTTTAATACCTGATAAAACGTAAGCAGAATAGCATTACTCAATGAATTGCAAGTATTCTGGGGGCTTCGGTGAGCCTGGAGTTTTTATTATTTCAAAGCACACAAGAGACAGAGTTAATTACTTTGACCTGTCCGCAATCACTACAGCGTGAGAAACAATTGATAAATGTTGGGTTGAGCAATACAATGAGGCCAAGTGAGGAAGTGTTCACTTGTCACAGGGAGGAGGAACCTGAACTGTTTCTCAATTGGAGCAGTGAAGGTAAAACATGATGTGTACGTGCTTAGCAATATTTCTCTGCAGGGCACATAGTAGATACTTAGTAAACACTTGTTAAATGGACCAACAAGTGAGTGAAGGACTGACTGCCTCCAGGTGGAAGTAATTTCATTCTCCTCTAAATACCCTGTATTTGATCTGTACCTTTTTTTTAACCTTATTTACCACATTCTGCTTTACATTCCTGCTGTCTGAAACCAAGTCTCATTTCTACCAGAAAGTAAGCATTCAGGGGCAAATGCCATCTCTTTCTGAGCTAGGTCTACCCCTGCACCCCTAGCACAGGGCACAGCAGTGACCCCTAGCAGGGACCCTCGATGCTGAATAAGGTATCTGCCTTGATTCCAACTCTGACCTGACTCACGTATGTGGGTCCAGTCCTGGCTAGTCACAAGGCATAAGCCTACCAAACCTAGAACTGTGGCATCATTGTGGGTGGCTGGCACACAGTGGCAGAGAGACCTCTGCGTGGAAATCGTTAGGAATTTGGTAGGCTTTATTGGAGGGCAAACTTCAGGAGTACCATGGCTCTGGGAGATAAATTCCCAAATATCAGATGCTCAAAGGTAAAGGCATTATAGGGCCAGCAGAGTGGCTCAGTTGGTTAAGAGCTCGCACATCTAAGAACTCGCTCAAGATTTGCGAGCTCTGAGCAACAGGGTCACCGGTTTGATTCCTGGCCTGAGCTGAGCTGCCAACAGGTAGCAGGACCACTCAGCTAACAAACAAAAAAAGAAAAAAGTAAAAAGTAAAGGCATTATAGTCACAGCTAACAGGCACTTTAGTTTTGTTCTCCTGATGTACATTGTAGAAACCATATAGTTTCCTAAAATTACAACCACAGTTAGGAACATCCTAAAATATCAAAAACAGTGACACAGACCCAGTAAAGAAACTTTCCACAAAAGGAGGCTCATCCCTGGTTAGAGCACCTGAGGCAATAAATATAAAAGATAAGGGCATACCACCTTTTCTTCACTGCCCCATCCCTTGCTCTTGTGTCTTGGTGCTGCACACTGCATGGTGTGTGCGTGACCCTCTAATGCCTTGTGCTGTGCTGCTTTTTGCTGTTTCACACCCCATTATCCCACTTGATCCTCACTGTGTGATGGAGAAAGCACCAAAGTCATCAATTCCATTTCTTGGATGAGGTAAGTGAGGCTCAAGTTACGTAACATGACTAAAGATGCTAGTCGGAAAGTGGTTGAATACAAAGTAGACACTTACTTTATGAAACAAACAAACAAACAAATGAAAGAAGGCATGAATCTCTCCAGATGGAATTAATCAAATTGTCTCTAAATGTCCCAGAATTTGATCTTATTTTACTTACAAATCTTTTTGTTCTACATCACTCAAACCTAAAAGAGTTTATGTGATTCTCAGGGAGCCAAAGTGATGGCAGAGCTTGGGTAGATTCCAAGGAAAAGGATGATGTCATTAAAATGTTTTAATAACATCCGCAAAGTATAGTCTGCACACCTCCCATTCAACAGGTAATCAATGGGCTCCTACAGTTGGCTGGGGACTTGGTCCTTGAGAAACTCAACCTTGTGGGTATGACAGGCAGATAAAAATACATAGCAAGAATAGAAGGCTTTACAATAGAAGCATTGTAAAGATGGATTAAGACGAAAAATGCTGAAGGTCTACATGCAGGGCTCTCTTACCTCCAGAAGTCAAAAGGCAATTTATAAAAAGAGAAATAGAAAATTTCTTGAAGTTATTTTATCTGTTATAGAAAAAGGAATTTTCGAGGAGGAAACATATACTAATGACTCAAAATGAAGCTACAGTATTGTTTTGAAATTGCCTTTGGAAACTGGCAAAAGAAAACCCACCAGGGGCAGGCCTCTGTCCAGGGGCTCTGCAGGCTGTTTTGCCTGGAGTCTGGGGTTACACGCGGCCAACGATTGGGGGTGGGATCCAGTGACTACCCAGGGGACAATAGTGACACACCATTTTCAGAAAAAGACACCGAGTCCACCCAATTACTACTGACAACTTGAGAGGCTTCCCAGAGAATTGAGATAAGGCCAGGAACCCGCAGCCCAAGGACTAGATCTTTGGGATTAAGCAGGACCTGGAGACCCAGCCAGGTTGAGTTCCTCAGACAAATACACCTTTTGTGATTCACAGGTGGTTCAAAATCTAACCACCAGTTGAAGATTTGTGTCTCCGCACTGGGTCAGCTAGTTTCTCTTACACTTGAACTTTTTTTCACTGTTTTTTTTTTTTTTAGTTTGCTTTGTTTTGTTTTTTAAGAGAAAAATATGCTAATAGAAAAAGGTAGGGAGGAGTGAGATTGAAGTGAGGCTGTCGGGAAAGTTCGGGAGAGGCCGGGAGGAAAAGCGCGGACCCAGCCGGGTAGTGCCTCTAAGGTCAACGCATGCATCCAAGTCGCACGTCTGCACCAACTGCAGAGCGAGCAGCCTGGAGGTGCCCGGCGGGAGGACAGCTGGGAAAACCAAGTTGCGTGATGGGCACGATTCCTCAGCAAAGAAAAAGCAAGGCGGTTCCATGGCATGCACTAGCCCCGGGGATGCCCGAAAGTTACCCATCGGCCCGCACTGGGGGTGTAAATGCGTCCCCCACCCATCGCCACGAAGCCCCTGTCGAGGTTAACTACCGCGCGAACGGGTCCCGACGCCCCCACCTCCCCTTCCCGGGCGGCCCCTGGGACGGCGGAGTCCAGGAACGCGCCCAGCCCGGGAGGCGCCCGCGGTCCACCGCCCCGTCGTCCCCTCCCCATCGGCCGGGCGGGCAGGGCGCGCGGGGCCCGGAGTCGCGCCCCTCCCGCAGCCCGGCGCCCGCGCCCCCGCCGCCCGCCGCGCACGCAGCTCCCCGGCTGCCCCGCCCGCGTCCCCCGCCCCGCGCCCCGCGCCCCGCGCTCGGTGCCAAGCCGCGCATCGGAGCCCAGTGGCTCCCTGGCGTCCCCAGCCGTCACGGGGGTCTCCACGGGCGCTACCCTGAGACCCCGATTACCCGCTGGCGCCTGGGGCGGCGGCGGCTGCATGTCCCTTACCGCGCAGCGGCTCTGGGCGGCTCCAGGGCCCCGCGGCGCGCCAGGCATTTTTGTCTGGGAAACTTCTCCTCCGTCCGTAGGGCTGAGCCGGCCCGGCAGGAAAAGCGCTCAGCGCCGGGAGGCTGCGACCATCCGGGAACTTCGCGGAGATGTAAACCCTCCCCCTCGGCTCCCGGTCGCCACCCCCCTACCCCGCCACATGTGGACGCGCCACGAGGCCGCCGCTGGCCTTTGGCCCTCTCCTCCGGGCGCCACGCCTGCCCAGCTTGGCTCGGAAGTTCAGCGCCCCATAGCCTCAGGTCCCCCCCCAAAAGAAGCGTGGTGGGCATGGGGTGAGTAGGAGGCTGGGGCATCTGTGTTGCCATGTCCTCAATCTCTGCGAGTGAGGGGACACGGTGGCCTTTGCAGAGGAGAGGGTAACTGGGAGGGGTGTCCAGCTAAGGGCTCTTACCCCCACAAGATTGCATTCTCTCTAGCTTCCCGCTGCTTGGGCTTCCTTCCCTAACCTGGAGGGAAAACTTTCCCATCGCCCTCTCCTATGTTCTCAAAAGAGAGAGTCCAGCTTTGAGGCACCTTAAATTCAAATTCATTTTATTTAAAAAGTGAGTTTTAAAACGGAATAGAACGCACTGTTAACCTAAAAATAAAAGACCAAAGTAAGAGACAGCAAGCATTTATTTGAGAGCCAAAAGAATAGCTATTCGGGAAGCACCGATTTAGCCAGAAACTCAAATAGTGATTCCACTAGGGGGTGGGGGGAGTTATGAGAAAGGGAAGGGGAATAAGTACCTGACTAGAAGGAAGACATTTCTATTGGTATTAATAAGTCAAGGAAAGAATTTCAATCGGTGTAAATAGTCTGAGTTATTCTTTAGCTGTAGTGGTGGTGCTAATTCCAAAGGATGCCTTTAATTTTCAGCCTGGTAGTCAGAATCTCTGTTTTCACGTTAGCTTTGTGAATTGTTGTTTGGAATACAATGTTGGCTTGGCCTAGTCTAAAAGTTATTTTGCCCAATTTAAACATTCTAAATATTTGAGGAATAAGGTGTGCAAGGCAGTTTCTCTGGGGTGGCACCTCTGATTCCATTTTGAAGTGGATGCATTTATATTATTTTCACATTTCTCCCTTTTGATCCAGATCTTTCCTTGCAAGCATCTCTGATCAACCATTGGAAATCAACACTGATTAGTTATTGAAAGCATCATTGGTCCTCCATTGTTCGGAAGTCTCATTCCTCGTATGTTATGGCCCATGTAGGACAGAGAGTTCTTTCCTTAGGAGACTTGGCTGCATTTGAGCAACAAGGATGCCAGAACAGAGGAAGGCTGTACTGTCATGTGCTCTAAAGAACAAACATCTTCCGTGGTTTCTTGAGGTTTCTCATATGAAGTCTCATGGGCCTTAGTAATCATCTCAAAATCTTAAGCAACCATTATCTGAGTGGCATCTTTATAACATCAGGCTATGCAAAACGAAGTTTTATAACAGCAAAAATTTCTATAATAACAAAATGGTAAGTCCAGTTTGGAGAACAGATCTGAACTAGGAGGCAATATTTGAGGGCAGCCAGCCAAAGATAGCAAAGAACTGTGGTGTCAGTAGGCACTGTATTTAATCATTTGGTTTGTGCTTGGATTTTATCTAGTTCCATCTTTCCTTCACCAGAGGTGTCTTATCCAAGTGCAACAAGAGATATTAACAATAGAGCAAAACCCATCTTGTTCACCTAGGACAGGGTTTGGCAAACTGCGGCTCGCAAGCCACATGCAGCTCTTTGGGTACATTCCATCTCAAAAGTTTGTTGACCCCTGGAAGAGCCAATCCTGTCCCTCACAACAATTTAAAAATTATTTGACAGTCATAAATATATTTTTACATGATCACCATAATGTGAATAATATCTTTTAAAATTTTTATAAACAAAACTATGATAGTTTTATTTTCATTTTCAACTTTACTTCAGAGCCACATGTACATATCCAAAGAGCCCCATGTGGCTCACTAGCCGCAGTTTGCTGACCCTTGGGGGCTCTTCCGTCTCAAAAGTTTGCTGACCTCTGGCCTTAGATATGGTCAAGATCAATTGTATTGTTTAATACAACTTGTGGAGGAATAGATTTTTTTCTTGGGAGGCTATTGCTTTGGTGGTAGATCCAGCAATTTCTTCTAAGGTTTTGATAAGTTCCTAATCATGCATTCATTCACTGCAACATCTGCCCAGGAAAAAGTATTCTTCCAAATCTGACCTTTGCTGGGGTTGACATCATCAGGCATTGGACACCCTTAGCAATGTGTGCAGCGAGTTGCATGTTTTGACCTGTGAAGTAGGTTTAAAGATGTTGCCCATTGGTGAGTTATCTTTCCAGGCAGAAGTTAAGGGGGAAAAAGAAACAGTAATTCTTAAGTGAGTGCTTAATGTCATATTATTTATGAGATCAAAAAGACTTAAAATAGGAAAAAAACAAAAAATAAAAGTTTAGTTTATACTCGCTAACCTGGTCCAGAATCTTGGGTTAGCTGTCTACAACAAATACTGTCTGATTTACAACCTAGGGATTTTAAATTTCAAATCCTCTTTTGGTTGAGCAGTCCAGTTGGGTGCAGGAACTTTCATTAAATGGCAAGTATGAATCCAAGAATCAACACCTGTTTTGCTAGCCTGCAGTTGAGTTAAGAGTACCTGATATGGTCCTTTCCATCTTGGTTAAAGAGTCCTTCTGAAGGTGTCTTTTCTAGTACATGTAATCACCTGGTTGTAAATTATAGTATTTAATTTCTTCTTTTCCTTGATTTAATTGGATATTGAAAATAGATAAAAGCTAAATGCATAGGTTGACCTGTAATTCTTTCAAAAAGTGAAAGCTCATGTTTAACAAAGCAGGCAGATCTTAAGAATTGTATATGTCAGGGTCAAAGTGTGAAATGTCTCTGATGGTGTCATCAGTTGTACAGGTAACTTTTCCAAATGGCTTATACAGCATCAGGCACAAAGACTGTCTAAGCATAAGCTAGTGTGGCAATTTCTTTGAAGCTTATATCAAATAATTTACATTCATTTTGTAGGCAGCTGGGAACCCTGAAAGGAAGGTACCAGGCCAATTTTCCCAAGGAGGCTTCCATAAGTCGATCATTGTTCCTTAAAGCTATCTGGTCATATCTGAGTCTATGCATGTCTTTTTCAAACATGACATTTGAGTCAAAGCCTTAGTAATAGGACCAACATTTTCCAATTGTGTCCTGTTACAAGGAGAACAGATTCTTATTGAACCTATATAAATAATTACACAGCCATGAATATAGGAATACTCACTAAGAGTTCCGAATTCTGGAGGGATCAGGTAGGAAGAAAAAGATAAATGTTTCAATTCTGCTTTCAAAAATATGATTTACCAAACTGCTGTAGGTCATAGAAAAAAAATTTTTCTTATATCTGAAAAATGAAGATCAAAAGAACCAGTGAGGGCCTGCCAAGTGGCGCATTGGTTAAGAGCTGGTTTTGAGATGCAAGCGGCCCTGGTTCGGATCCCACATGTGAGGGCCAGTGACACTGCCCTCTACAGCTAACAACAGCTCCACCTGGTTGCTGGGCTGTGCAAGCCCCAGCAATGGTGTAGGCTGCAGCCCCTGCTGCAGTGGGCTGCCATAAGCTACAGTGAGTGGCCGGCAGCCAGCGTGAGCTGCCAATAGCCGCCGTGAGCTACCATCCAGAGGCTGGCAACCGATCTGCCTCACCTGAGAAGAGCGCAATGATGATACCAACATGGGCCAGTGAAGCAGTGTCCTCCGCAACTAGACTGAAGAACAAAAAGACAGCAACTTGTCTGTTCCCCTTCCCCGATTCCCCAATGCTATTCACCTCCCCCAATTCCCCAATAAAATCTTAAAAAAAAAAAAGAACCAGTGATATATTTCAAATAAAAAGTCATAAAAATTATAATCATCCTCATCAGTTCATTCAGTCCCACGTTATTAATTCTTGTTGATCTCTTTGTTAGCAATTTTATGAATCCAGTTTATCCTTACAGTTCTAAAAATCCTCACCCAGTTTTATGGTATGGTCTGAAAGTTTATCAAAAACCTGTATTTTATTTTATTTATTTATTAAAGATTTTATTGGGGAAGGGGAACATTGTGTTTTTCCAGAACCCGTCATCTCCAAGTCAAGTTGTTGTCCTTTAATCTTCGTTGTGGAGGACACAAGCTCAGCTCCATGTCCAGTCGCCGCTTTCAATCTAATTGTGGGGTGCTCAGCCCACCATCCCAAGCAGGAGTCAACTGGCAACCTTGTTGTTAAGAGCACACGCTCTAACCAACTGAGCCATCTGGCCACCCATTGGCAGCTCAGTGGCAGCTCAGCTCAGGCGCAGCTCACTGGCCCATGTGGGAATAGAACTGGCAACCCTGTTGCTCAGAGCTCGCACTCTTAACCAACTGCGTCCCCCAGCTGGCCTCAGAAACCTGTATTTTAGAGTAATGTCAGAGTCCACTCTATAACTCCCTCAGAAGATGAAACATATTTGTAAAAGCATCAGAGTGAGACAGTGACTCTCTGTAAATGACAAATACTTAAAATGACATGGTTGAAGATCTGATACAAAGCACTTGACAAAGAAATTTGCTTTTCTCTGCAACACACATTTTAAATAACAATTAGAATTATAAATGAAAACATTATATTGAAACATTTTAGATTCTTAGAAATTTATAGTTTTATAATATTTATTTTAATATCAATAGTGCATATAAATACAACATAATTATTATTTCTTATTTGACAATGCTTCCCATGTAATTTTAGTATATTAAGTAAGCCTAGTTAATTTAATTTCTCCTTTTAGATAGAGAGAGATCCTTTGAAATATTTCAGGAATCCTTTTTTTTTTTAAGATTTTATTGGGGAATTGGGGGAGGGGAACAGCGTTGGGGATTCAGGGAAGGGGAACAGACAAGTTGCTGTCTTCTTGTTCTTCAGTCTAGTTGTGGAGGATGTTGCTTCACTGGCCCATGTTAGTATCATCATTGCGCTCTTCCCGGATGAGGCAGATCAGTCGTCGGCCTCTGGATGGTCGCTCATGGCGGTTATTGGCAGCTCACGCTGGCTGCGGGCCACTCACTGTAGCCTATGGCAGCCCACTGCAGCAGGGGCTGCAGCCTACACCATTGCTGGGGCTCACACAGCCCAGCTCCAGGTGGAGCTGTTGTTAGCTGTAGAGGGCAGTATCACTGGCCCTCATATGTGGGATCCGAACCGGGGCTGCTGGCATCCCAAAACCAGCTCCTAACCAATGCGCCACTCGGCTGGCCCTCAGGAATCCTTTTTTAAAACCCCAAAGTGATTTTCAGGTTAAGAGAAAACTCTGTTTAATTTTTGAATTTAGGGAAGTTGGTTAAAATATATATATATATATATATATATATATATATATATATATATATATGAAAAGTTTTAAAACACTTGGTCAAATAGGATCATAGGTCACTGTGAAACAATGTTTAGTTATCCATCTAACTATGGTGACAAAGACTTCGTATGCAGGTGATAAAGTGAACTGGCATCTTAAGATGCTTAACCAAAGAGTTGGGAGGACTATGAGTGGAGCGGGGCCCTTGTTAATTCTATAATCCTGACTTCCCATTTACCCTTATGGTAATTTAAGTATGGTAATACTTAATAAAGGGATTAGCCATTTTGGAACCGGTGTCTTTTGCTGCGTATGGGTGGCCGGTTAGGGCCAGTGCCAGAGATGGTGTCCTCTCACTGTGGCAGTGGTTTTTCATTTCTTTTTCCTGAATAAACCGTTTCTTTTGTGGATTACTTGGAGAGTTATTTTTTGCCAGTCAACATTTTGGGGCTCGTCCGGGATTCAGAGAGGCATGGCACTCTGGCAGCCTTCTAACTGGTGAACAAACCAAGGCATCTATACTGAGCCATTTTGTCGCTCCAATGCTTTGCCGCTCAGCTTAGGAGCTGCAGGGTAAGTTTTCTCTCTGGGACCTGAATCAAGGGGCTTTTGCATCTGGCACTCTCCAGACTTTATTTGGGAATTTTAAAAAAATTTTTTGTTTGTTTTGTTTTGTTTCATCCGTTTGTTTTGTTTGTTGTGTGTGTGCGTGAATGCTTTAAGGACTATTTTGTTTGTCTGTATTCGTGTCATGTTGGCTTCCTTTCTTTGGAAAGCAGGCTCTATTTTCTTTTTGAGACAAAAAACTGGCCTTCGCCTAACATGCCTTTGGAATAAGAGGTTATTTCTACTGAAATTGGTCAGTTTAGCTGATGTTAGATCGTTCTGTCTCAATGAAAAGTTAACGGAGTGCCACGCTCCTCAGCCGATAACCGAACTCCCTGAGAGTTGGTTATTTGCCTGGAACTGGCTCTAGCCTTTGGTCTGATTCCCAGTGATCAGACTTTTCCAGAGTAAGAATGGAACAAACTGAAGATTCCCAATTTGCTTGAATTGTGAACTGATTTGGCCCAGTGCCAGCTCAACCTAAACTCCCTAAAAATTTGGTTATTTGCCTGGAACTGGCTTTTAGCCTTCGGCCTGGTTCTCAGTGACCAGACTGTTCCAGAGTGAGGTGAGCTGAAGACCTGCAGGTTGTAAGAGCTGTAAATTGTTTTGAGCCCAACGTTAAAAATGGGATCTCGAATGTCCAAGCCTTCTAAAACTGTCCCTCCTACAGGGACACCAGCTGAGTACATGTTTACAAACCATGGAGAATTTTCGTGCACGTATTTAACTAAATGGACAGATATGACTAAGAGTAATCCTAGAGGGCCGGCCGAGTGGCGCATTGGTTAAGCGCTGGTTTGGGGATGCCAGCGGCCCCGGTTCGGATCCCACATGAGGGCCAGTGACACTGCCCTCTACAGCTAACAACAGCTCCACCTGGAGCTGGGCTGTGCGAGCCCCGGTGATGGTGTGGGCTGCAGCCCCTGCTGCAGTGGGCTGCCATAGGCTACAGTGAGTGGCCAGCAGCCAGCGTGAGCGGCTGGCAGCCAAGCGTGAGCTGCCAATAGCCGCGGTGAGCGACATCCAGAGGCCAGCGACCGATCTGCCTCATCCGGGAAGAGCGCAATGACGATATCAACAGTGAAGCAACATTCTCCGCAACTAGACTGAAGAACTAAAAGACAGCAACTTGTCTGTTCCCCTTCCCCGATTCCCCAACGCTGTTCCCCTCTGCCAATTCCCCAATAAAATCTTTAAAAAAAAAAAAAAAAAGAGTAATCCTAGAAATCAGTGGCCACTTTGGGGAACTTTTGAGATTTCCAAACTTCAATTTCTTAAAACTAAATTGGATAGTAACAGTGTTATAATTGAGAAAGAGGAATGGAATGCATATTTAGAGTGGTATATGGAGGCTGCCAAACTGGACTGCAAATCTAAAATTGTTGGTTTACAAAATAGAGTCTCAAAGTTAATAAAAACTGTTAAAAATTCTAAAACAGGCAGAAGGGCATCTGAAACCTTGTGCTCTTTGTCTGAAACACTGCCCTGCCCTTCCTCCACTGCTCTTTGACACCTCTCTCACCTCACCTTGGACACCATCTTGCCCTTCTTCACCTCTTTCACTTTCGACGCCATCTTTCTCTTCCTTGTAGCTTCCCCTACCTTCAACTCAAACCCCAGCAACACCTCCTTTCTAATCCCCTTTTCCCTCTTCTTCATCAGAACCTATCAGCACTTTTCCATTTAAGATTAAACCCTCTGGAGATCCTAATAAACCCCACGTTTCTTACATCCCCTGGATGAAAGCTGAGTTACAAGCCATTATAAAGGAGTTTCCTATAGTAACTGAGGATTCTAATAAGTTTGCTAAGGAATTTGATATTACTATTCAAGCTTATTAGCCTGGGTTTTCTGATTTGTACCAGTTGATTCATATGCTGGTTGGTGAAGGCCACAGTGGATGAGGATTGCCGGATGGGAACATCCTGGAAGGGATTTAGAAAAGCAAACCCCCAATTATTGGGAGAAAGCCAGGGAACTTGCTTAAAAGCTGCATCAAGTAATCCCTGAGGCTTTTCCAAGGTCTGTTGATTGGAGCAAAATTCACACTTGCTTGCAAAGGTCTGATGAATCTGTTTATGACTACTATAATAGGTTTCAGGTGGTCTTTAAAGAAAATTCTGGTCTTCCTTCAGATATTGACTCCATACCTGTTCCTTTTAATTCCTTGTTTGTCAATGGGCTAAATAAAAACCTTTCTGTCCTGATTAACAGATGTAGGTTGTGATGGGGAACTATGCCTACTCTAGAATTGGTAAATTTAGCTAATGAACTTTCCAGTACCCTAGATGGGTTGCCTAAAAGCAAGATCACCAAGACATCTGATTTTCAGCCGTGGCAAACGAGAGGCCCTGTGGAAAACCAGAGAACTCCGACTTTTTGCCACTACTTCAAGGAACAAGGACATTGGAAAAGGATTGCCATAAGTTTAAGCTAACAAGACACTGCCTACTAACCAGTTTCTTTCAGGCCTTCCTAATTCCCAGTGATGGGGCTCTGAGGAATTACAAGGTTTTTCTTTTTTTCCAGTCCTTCCCCTTAATCATCTTGGGAAAAAATAGGTTTACATATCTGTGCCTACTCCCGTTTGTCTAGGTCCCTTGAAAGATGAATATTGACGTGGTTTTCTCCTTAGTTCTTTTGCTCCTACCCATTCATTAGACAGAGAGTTCTTCGCGAAATAGCATGCTGGATTTTCTTCCTCCTGAGGAAGCCCCTCATGACTGCCTGACATTAACAGATCACCTTCTGACTCCCTGTGACGATTTGCAGAAAATTCCTGTAGGTAAAGCTGATTTTCTCATAGTTTACTGATGGTTCATACTCACAGGACAAAAATGGTGAGTACTGTGCTTGTTATGCTGTTGTAACCCCTTACCAGGTACTGTTGACAAACCCCGTGCTGCTAGGAACTACAGGGAGTAGACTCTTGGATACACATGTCAGGGAGAAGGCACCAAGCCCTGACTGGAAAAGCACACAGTCTGGTGACCTGAAACGAAAGCTGTCAAAATTTTAAAGCAGGTAACCCTATGGAGCCTGAGTTGCTGGTTTATCACCTGCCACACAAGTTAGGTTGCTATGTTCTAATTCTATCTTTTAACTTTGATCTGTTTAAGCTCTGCTTCGGATGCCGGTGGGCACTGGATGTCAGCCATTTCCTGATCCATGCACTCTTCCCCATGATGTGAGAAATGACACCTAAAAGAGGCCCTTCTGACACCGAGGGGCTAGAGGCTGAACAGACATTGGGGGACAAAGGAATGGACACTGGAAAAAACCTGGGATTAAAAGACCTGACTGTTGATCAATGATCTTTTAGAAGAAAGATCTTGATCAAGAGGGGGTAATGATAAAGTGAACTGGCATCTTAAGATGTTTAACCATAGAGTTGGGAGGACTATGGGTGGAGCTGGGCCCCTTGTTAACTCTATAATCCTGACTTCCCGTTTATCCTTATGGTAATTTCTGGGAGAGGGATCATAATAAAGGGATTAGCCATCTTGGAACGGGGTCTTTTGCTGCGTATGGGCTGCCGGTTGGGGCCGGTGCTGGAGGTGCGCGTTCTCGCGCTGTGACTGCGGTTTTTCGTTTCTTTTTCTCTTTCTCGAATAAACTATTTCTTTTGTGGATTACTTGGAGAGTTATTTTTCGCCAGTCAACACAGGCAAATACAGAAAGTTAAACACATATGCAAAATTTAGCTCCTTTAATGTTAAAAGGACTCAATTTACCTAAGTAATCAAAAACTTGATGATAAAGAGCAGGAAATCTTTGGTTTGCTTGGTCACAGGCAATTGTGGACTGTTTACATTACTGATTATCCATAGGAAGACCTGGAGCATTGCTGAGGAGGCCTTACTTAAAAAATCTATCAGGGGATGGGCCAGCTGAGTGGCTCAGGTGGTTAAGAGCTCACTCAAGAGTGCGATCTCTGAGCAACAGTGTTGCCGGCTGGATTCCCAGCCCGAGCAGCCACTGAGCTGCCTGTTGGCAGGATGGCTCACCTATATATAAAAATATTAATTTAAAAAAAAATTTTAAAAATAAAAATTAAATTAAAAAAAAAAAGTCTGTCAGTGGGTGACTGGTTAGCTCAGTTAGTTAGAGTCTGGTGCTGATAATGCCAAGTTGCTGGTTCAATCCCCGCATGGGTCACTCTGAGCTATGCCTTCCCTAAAAGAGTCAACTATGCCATTGTAGCATGAAAGCAATGTGTAAAAAATGACCACAGCTGTTCCCCAATATAAAATATATATATATAGCCATCAGGCTTTTAATTCTGTCAAGCTCCTGATCATAGAGTTATTAAATTCTTTGAATTTACTTGTCAAGTCTTAGGTGGACAAACAGTAAATATTTTTGACAATATAAAACAATACCATAGACCCTAAAGGGTGGAAAGGTTACTACCTTTCAGAGTCGTATCCTTTGGTAACTACAAGGAAGAACTGATAGCCTGCATGTCCCAAGGCAAGCAGAAAGCTAAGCCAGGCCCTTAGAACACAAAAGGAGACAATAGCTATTCCTGGGAGAGAAAGGATAAAAAACAATTGGTCTTAAAGCTTTTGTTTTATGTACCTCTTACATCTTTAATTTTTTATTAGCCTTTCATAAGACTCATGCTTTTAAGTGCTTAAATTAAAATTACCTGCTCAGATTGCCAAAGTTTCTTTATGATCCTTTTAGAGCTGTTTTTTTGTTTGTTTATTTGTTTTGTCATTTTGTCTTCAGAAGCATCTACATATCAATTAAAAAAAGCATTACATTGTCCCCAAGAGATTTGGAATCCTTCTTTAAGGGAAGGCCCTTGAGGTAGACTTGACTGGCCATTAGAGTTTTAAATTATTTTTGCTAAGTCGGTTCATTTTATTAAAACAGCACAAGAGGAGGAACCCACATGTTTGTACATATAACTCCCAAAGAAAGAACTTTTGGGGAACTTTTAGAGGGTGAAGTTCTATGTTAAAGACAAATTCCCTCAAAGCTGTCATGGCTGGATGGAAAGTCAAAAGAGCTGTTAATTGAAAGCTGCAGGTACCTCAACTGCCAAATGCACACACCAGTACGTGCACTTTCTGGAGAGCAGGGATCAGAAGGCAATTTTCAGGATGAAAGTAAAATTCTGTTTAAAAAAAAATATATTACATACACATTAACGGCTCTAGCTAAGCCTTGGGTTTCTTGGAGCTAGATTAATACCTAAGAGGGAGGATGTGCTGTGAGGCTGAGGAATGTGTGTAATTTTTTTTGTTTTTTTCCTCATTGCACAGATTTTTGCTTGAGGTTTCTGATGTCAATCTAACCCATTCGATGACCAGCTTATCCTATCATGGCTTGGAGCCTTTGCTTGAGATGACTCTTATATGTTTGTCCCATGCCCCCCATCACAGCTTTGGCTTCCAAGCTTCCCTTAGCATTAGCTTTCACCTCTTGTTCATGTAATCCACAGTAAAGTTTGTTTATATAGAGCTGGTCTGGTGAGATCTGCAAGTATGTCAAATTTCAGGGGCTGATCAGGACAATAGGTTTGTAGGATTTATGCGTGCATCCTCCCCTATGAAATCTCTTTCTTATGACAACAGTGTGACAGAGACAAGGCAAGGAAACAAAAGAAAAAATATACACTATAAGATGAGTATTTACCCACCAGGGAAAAATTCCTGCGAGCTATTCATCCCCCAGAGCACTTCTTACAAGCGTAAGAGCCATGAAAAATCCCCCTTGAGAAGAGGAAAAAAAAAAAAAAAAAAAGATTCTCATGTGGTAGCAAGTCAAAGTTGCTCAACTCCTAGGAAACCTTGCACAGGTGAAGGAAATTTTCCAGGGGTGGGGGTGGGGGGGAAATCCCTCATGCAGTAGCTAACTCCTGTAATAGCAGCTGCCTGTCAGTGCTGGGACAACCATCCCCAGGGTAATCCTCCTCCTTGAGAGGTAAAAACCCTCCCAAACCCAAATAAAGTCTCTGACCTCAATCAAAAAGGAGAGAGGTCCTATCCCAAGAAGGCTTCATGGTTGGGGAGGCTGCAGTTTGTGAAAGCAGTGAATGCAAAAGAGGCTCTGTAGGATGATTCCAGGGATACCGGTCCATGAAAGCGAGGCCACTTTAGATATTACATATGACATCAGATATGTTAACCTAAAAATAAAAAGCCAGAGTTAGAGGCAACAAGCCTTTATTTGAGATTGAGAAGAATAGCACTGATTCAAGCAGAAATCCAAATATTTTTCTGATTTAGGGGGTTAAGGCAAGGGGTGTTTATGAGAAAGGGAAGGGGGACAATTACCTGATTAGAAGGAAGGAATTTCTATTGGTATTAATAAGTCAAGGACAGAATTTCAAGAGGTACAAATAATCTGAATTATTCTTTAGCTATCGCTGGTGGCGCTAATTCTAAAGGATGTCTTTAATTTTCAGTCTGGTAGTCAGAATGTTTGCTTTCTTGTTAGCTTTGTAAACAGTTGTTTGTAATACAATGTTGGTTTGGCCTAGTCTAAAGGTTATTTTGCCCAATGTAAACATTCCAGTGGTTTGAGGAGCAAGACAGGTCCTCTGGGGTGGCAGCTCAGACTCCATTTTGAAGGAGTACCATTTGTGTTATTTTATACACCACAGAGGCCTGTCTCCCTGCCCACTGTGTAGGGACAACACTGCTGTTATTCCTGTGAAAAGATGCCATTTCCCCACAAATTGTGTGGGATTCTTTGAGTAGTTTTTAGTTTGCTATTAGTAGGGATAGATTTATCATCAGCCACCCACATCCTCATATATGGTGGAATCAACAGCAAACATGTGGAGAAAGCTGAGGCTCTATTCCACTGCTGGAGCTAAGGGTTATTGTCAGGCTCTGACCAGCTCTGAAAGCCTCTGCCTCTTGGCTGCAAAGAAAAGTTAAGACTCAACTGAGACAACACAGATATTAGAATGTGTGTGTTTGAAAAGAACAACAACAAGTTAGGATCAATATAATAACCATCTAATCATATTGTTTAAATACCCAGGCTGTGTATCCCTTCGAATAAAAAAAGAAAAGGTGAGACTATGTGCACTTCAAAAATGATGTTGTAGGCTGAGGAAGCTGCTCATCCTTAACTTCAGGCTGTCTCTGCTCCTAGACCATTCCAAGTACACAGGTGTATCTTGACGTGCTCCTAAAAAATACAATAACCTTTCTGGGAAAGAGATTTAGTAACATGGGTAAACTCTTCCCAATGACAAGCTTATGTCCCTAAAGGTACGCACCTTTTAAAGATTCTTTATATATTTGCCTTTCTTTTGAAACCATTTTTATGGTACTGTGCATATGTTCTGTTTTATATAAGATAAAGATAAGTGATTTCATATGCATATACAGAGGGTACCAAAAAATGTATACACATTTTAAGAAAGAAAAAAACTGTATTAAAATTGTAATACTCAATATATACCAATGACAAAAGAATATAAGTCTTGTGTATACATTTTTTTGGCATGCCTGGTGTCATATATGTACTGGGGATGCCAAAAAAAATGTATATACATTTTTTTTAAATTAATTAATTTATTTTTAATTAGTTTCAGGTGTACAACACAGTGCAATAGTTATACATTTTACCCCTTAAAGTGACAACCCCCCACCCCCAATTCGCCACCCCACTCCTCCCCCCCATATCATATATATCTATTACTCTTCCTCTGACTCTCTTCCACAGTATAATCCACATCCCGTGACTATCTATATATATTCAATTACAGTTGGTATACAACCTCCACTTCAGGAAAATGTATATACATTTTAAGAGATGATCAACATTGCTCAAGCAGTAGTTTGCCATAATCAGAAGGGTCTGGACGTTGATGGTAACCACTTTGAGCACCTCTTGTCATTGCAGAAGTCAAACATGACTTGTAGTCATCTTTTCTTACAGTATATATTGAGTATTCCAATTTTACTAGTTTTTTCCTTTCTTAAAATGTGTAGGTGGCCGGCCGGGTGGCTCAGTTGGTTAAGAGCTTGCTCAAGAGTGCGAGCTCTGAGCAACAGGGTCTCCAGTTCAATTCCCGGCCCAAGCAGAGCTGCCGCTGAGCTACCAACAGGTGGCAGGATGGCTCAGCTAAAAAAAAAAATGTTTATACATTTTTTTGGCACCCTCTATATATTATTGAAAACAAATCAATAATGCTTATCACAGTGTGCCATGGCAGTTAAGCCCAGGAGCCATCTAGTTTCCTTATTAGCTCTGTAACCCTCAATTTTTGCTTCAGACAAAATTCAGTCAAATAAGAATAACAATAGTTCTTACCTCCTAGGATTTTTGTAAAGATTAAATGTGATAGTCCCCCTAAATATGAGCAGAGTAGTGGCACACAAGTAGAATAGGAATCTTTATCTATCTTTGATTCCTCCAAGTCCAGCAGAGCTCCTGAAACCTTTTGAGGAATTGATTAAATATTTGTTGGGATAAGAACTCTCGGGCCGGCCGAGTGGCGCATTGGTTAAGAGCTGGTTTTGGGATGCCAGCAGCCCCGGTTCGGATCCCACATATGAGGGCCAGTGACACTGCCCTCTACAGCTAACAACAGCGCCACCTGGAGCTGAGCTGTGCGAGCCCCGGCGACAGTGTGGGCTGCAGCCCCTGCTGCAGTGGGCTGCCATGGGCTACAGTGAGTGGCCGGCAGCCAGCGTGAGCTGCCAATAGCCGCGGTGAGCGACACCCAGAGGCCGGCGACGGATCTGCCTCATCCGGGAAGAGCGCAATGATGACACCAACATAGGCCAGTGAAGCAACGTCCTCCGCAACTAGACTGAAGAACAAAAAGACAGCAACTTGTCTGTTCCCCTTCCCCGATTCCCCAACACTGTTCCCCTCCCCCAATTCCCCAATAAAATCTTTTTTAAAAAAAAAAAAGAACTCTCTTGAGTTTACGCCTTTCAAGAATCTGTGTAAATTTTTGCATTAGTATACATAAAATAAAATTAGGAAGGTAAAATATATACTCCTTTCATCATATGAAGCCAAGAATAAATGATGTTCTTAATTGCCCACTGTTTTTTTTGTTTTTGTTTTGTTTTTTTGTTTTTTTTGAGGGCAGTGTCACTGGCCCTCATATGTGGGACCCGAACTGGGGTCACTGGCTTCCCAAGGCAGCGCTTAACCACCGCACCACTCGGCCAGCTCCAATTGTCTACTGTTTTAAATCACCCATAAAGCTAGCCATTAGTAGTCCAGAAAGCCCCTAGATCTGTCTCTTCAGACCCAACACTTAATGTCCAATAAGGTGAAAGCCTGAATAGGATTTTATCAGTGTTAATTTTCTAGTTTCAATAAGTGGGCTATGGTTATTTAAGATATTAACATTTGGGGAAGGTGAGTGAAGGAAGAAGGGTACTCTGAAACAATTTTTACTATTTTGCAACTTAATTGTAAGTTTGAAATAATTTCAAGCTGAAAAAAGCTTTTCAAAAATTTTTTCATAAAAAAAAATCAAAGCCTAAAATTCTACAACAGATACCGCCTTCCCTTGGGTGGTGCCAAATTATACCTTAGAATGAAGATACTGCATGAAGTTAGTAGCAGGCAAAGGTATTATACTAAACTTTTGCACTCATGTACAATTTGAATAGAATGAGTTAATAAGAAAAATGGCTTTTTGAATGCTAATTGAACACAAAGATAGGCTAGAAATGTTATAATTATCTTGCAAAGCAGGAGTAGGAAGGAAGATAGAAGGATATTGGGATTGGCAAAATTAAGACAAATTTACCAGAGCACAATTCTATGAAATATGTATTTGCTTACCATTTCATAGTTGCCATTTTGGGACTCACCCTGACCCCTAAACTAGCCCTATGGTGCCTTAGAACTTCCCCTTGTATAACAACTACTTGTTTATTGCCATTACTTGTTAAATGCTTGTTTTCTACCATAGACAGTAGCCCCAATTTGGGGGAAGGGGTTTGCAAGGGGAACTTCCTGTGTGGTTCACCACAATATTCCTAGCACTTGGCTCATTCTTAGTCCCCGTTATCACTTGATGAATGAATGCTAAGCAGTAGGTTAGGCCCTTTATATATAGTGTCTCATTTAATTCTAACAGCAACTTTGTGGAATAGATGTTTGTCTCCATTTTACAGATAAGGAAACAACTGTGACTTGAAGAGCTCACTTAACCTGCCCAAGATCACTCAGTTTGTGAACTTCAGATTCTAGATTATTTTTGACACTAATATCCTGGCTGTAATTACTATGCATACTCTCTTGACTTGACTTCCTGTGATTGTCTCACCCCTGAGCTTCTGCTGTGAGAATGATCAGAATTGACTGGCATCTAGATTCTCTAGTGCCAAACAGCAAAAGAAGAAACTACTATATTTGTCTTTGTAGGGAATTATTTGGGGTCGGGTAGATCTGGATAAAGGCTGTAGTACTGGTTGAGTGATTTGGGTTCTGTTCTCTGAATTAATGCGGGGATGAAATGGGATGCCGTGTGGGACAGGAGCACCGTGCTCGCTCAGCCAGGGGATGGTGCCGAGAATCGGGGAGGCATGCGCAGGAAGGAGTCTGGCCAGCTGCTTTGCAGCCAATAGGTGGTCAACACAGATTTCATAGACTTACCAGTCTCCAGATCTGCAAGGACTGAGATTTTGAGAGCCGAGTAGTTTATTTATTTCTACTATACCTTATTCCAAAACAAAACAAAAAAACCCTTAAGACAGTAAGAGTTAAATCTGATGAAATTTCAACCTTAGTCTGGGATAGCAAACTTATTCAGTGTTTTCAGTCTTCATCATCTTTTGTCCTTACTAAAAATATGTTCTTATTCTAAACATCTCAAGTGTTCACAAGCTCCAAGAGGTCATCACACTCCTTGCCATATGGCCTCCTCCATGCTCAACACCCACAGTGGAGAATATATCCCTCACACTGAATCCCTCTCACACTTCCAGTGTCTTTTGCCAGGAAGTGATCAGTCCCTTGGAAAGGCTCAGCTAATCATGTTAGGTCCACTGAGGATAATCTGTCTTAACCTTGACTGATTTGGAAGCTTAATAACATCTGCAAAATCCCTTCATAGCAGCATCTATATTAGTGCATGACTGAACAACTCAGAGAATGTGTGTGTACCTCAGGGGGCGGAAATCTTGAGGGCATAATCCTATCTACCATAGATATCAAGGTTTATTTTTCCATTTCTCTAAATATAAATCTATCTCATACTATTAATAGCTACATAGTCTTTCACTATATGATGTGTTAGAATTCAAACAAATCCCCTACTGTGGCCATTTATATGGCTCCCAGTTATTTGCCTTTTAAAAATGCACAATAAACACTTATGTTCTTAAATGCTTATGCACCTATATAATTCTGTAAATTAGTATCACAAAAGTGTAATTACAGGGTGAAAGGGTTTGCATCTTTTGAGAGACACTGCCAAATTGCTCTCCAAAATGAGAGTACCAATTTATATTTCCAGTGACAGTATATAAGAATGGAAACAGCTAATTCTCACAAACAGATTTTCTTTCTAGGCTGTTTCATCAAGAGGCCATAAGTGTAATGGTTAAGTACATGGACCCTCAGTCAGGTAGTCTGGCTACCAGTCTTGGCTCTTGTATTTCCCACTGTGGTGGTTGACCCTTAGTTTCTGTATCACTAAAATGAGGATGATCATAATGGCACCTCTATATTAGTTATCAGTTGCTGCCTAACAAAACACCATTTATTATCTTACAATTCCTACGAGTTAGGAATCTAGGTGCAGCTTAGCTAGGTATCTTTGGCTCAGTGTCTCTCACAAGGCTGCAATCACAGTGTGAACCAGGGCTGTACTCATCTCAAGGCTTGCCTGGAGGAGGATGTGCATGTGAGTTCCCTCACACAGCTGCTGGCATTCCTCGGGTCCTCACTGGCTGTTGACAGGAGACAACAGGTCATTGCCATGTAGGTGTCTCCATAGGACAGCCCACAACATGGCAACTGTTTTCCCTTGGACTGAGTGCACAAGAGGCAGCACCCAAGATGAAAGCCACAATATTTTTGTAACTTAATTTTGAAAGTGACATCCTATCTCTGTGGTGTTTTCTAGTCATTAGAAGCAAGTCACTGAATCCAGCCCTCACTTAGTGTGACAGCATTACACAGGGTGTCAATACCAGCAGGAAGGGGCTGCTAGGTCATCTTAGAAGCTTCCTACCACGCTCCTCACAAAGGTGTTGTGGGTTAACGTGAGTTAATGCTTGTAAAACAATATACATGGTGTCTGACTCTTAGTATGCACTCAAGAAAAGTTAATGATTGTTACTGTTATCATCACACCCATTTTCCTATTTCATTCAGGATCACATCAAGAAGCAAAGAATGGCATTTACACCAAAGCTGCTATTTGGACAATATAGCAGGCAGTTCCCCTCAGGGAACCAATCTTCTCAAGTGAGATAATACAGGAAAACTTAATACGAGAATTGTTTACAAAAGTGTTTAGGAAAAGGTACAAGGGATGATGCACGGCCCCAAGGCTAGAACTGCAGAGCTACTAGTGCCCCGAAGCCTGAAGAGGAGGGAGCGTTAACCAGAACTGGGAGAGCAGAGCTTCACTTCTAGGAGAGGAGTCGCTGGCAGGATTTGTGACCTTCAGAAGAAGAATGGTGCCAAACGGGGCAAGACTAGAAGAATAAACACCTTGACTTGACTCCTTCCCTGCCAGTGTCACCCACCCATCATGCGAGCCCCGTCAGGCACCAAAAGAACAAGGAAATCCACCATGCTGCCTGTGGTACAGGTTAGCACCCCAGGACTAAAGGGATGAATGGACAATATCCAGCCCGGGCAGGTGCAGCTCTTCACTAATGGGATATTTCCTGGGTACATGACATTGTGATCCATAAAAGAGGAACGGAAAGGCAGGGAATCCTGAGTTTCCAGCATAGGGGTCAGCGGGGCACATAATGCCAGAGTGGTTTATGGTGCCTCTGCAGGGGCATCCATTTGGGCCAGTGAGAGAGGCGCAGGGATTTAAACTCACAGCTGGCAGGCAGAGTGTCTCAGGAAGCTCCTGTGGGCTGTAGGTTTATTTATTTATTTTTTTAATCTGGGGGAATGGCCTTCATGACACGGCAGGCGTTTGTTCTGCTCACACAGTCTGATGACTCTGACTGATGATTCAACTTGCTTCATTGGTCAAGTGCCAGCACAGGTGTATCTGTGAAGACCTTAGGGGCTTCCAAAGGAACAAGGTTTTCCCAATGTTGTCATTTCCCTCCCACAACAAGGGTCCAGGAGGCTCATTTCAGTGAGACAAGGTGCACAGCTGCAGGCGTGGAACCTTACTACCATAACCAGGAAACGGGGTGAACCCAGGACTCAGGGTGGGCCTTTCCCGTCCTGGTCTCTGCATTCACAGGAAATCCCTGTGGAAGCCTGGGCATGTTTGAGCAGCTCTCACACTTGCAGCCTGCTGAAGTGGAGGACACTGGGAGGGGAGAGGGTAGGCTGAATTTATTTCATATGTTTAGTGTGGCAAATCTATATTTATTTTTAAAAATACTTTATGAAGGTGCTGTTAAATATAATGGATTTGAAAGACATCCTTTTAAAAGGTGATGAGGGCACTTGCTAAAATATCCCAAGAATATATTGAAGAATGATCATGAGTTACGGACCCAGAAGAGGGATGAACTCAACCTTCTGCAATAAAGCTTTTAAAATTACAAAAGTAAAATATATATTGAGATATAAAGCATATTAAAATTTCAATAATAAAATTAACAATCTATGAGATGGGAGTGGCTATGAAAACCTGTAATTTGCAGATTACTTATCTGTGTTAAAGCACATAAAGCTGTTACTAAACTTAAATTTTCTTAAAGCTTCAAATGTATATAATTCTTGTTTTTCAAAAAGGCAAGTGTTCTAAATTTGCTCATCTTTTCTGTGATGATAAATGGTGGTTAGCAGTGTGCTAATTAAAAAAAAATATTTAATGGAGCATATCCATTATAGTCCTCCTGAAAGAATACTTTTATTGCATTTTTTAAGTGGAAGCAAAATTTTTTGTAACATTAACAAATAAAACTTTTTAGGGCTGGCTGAGTAGCGTGGTAGTTAAGCGCTGGCTTGGGAAACCAGCGGCCCCGGTTTGGTCCCACATATGAGGGCCAGTGACACTGCCCTCAAAAAAAAAAAAAATAAATAAAATAAAATATTATTTTTCTTTTGCTTTAATTTGCTCATTTGCTTTAATTTATTTTTTGTGTATGTTTAATAATGTATATAATGGATTATTGCAGTAATATGTGATAATAATCTGTAAATAAATTAATTATCAATCTATTGATGTGGGCATCCTCAAGCATTTTTATTAATATATGCACATTCAAAATAGTTGGAGCTTTCTGGACTAATGCTTTCCCATGAAGAAAGTAAACTTCGTGGGCCGGCCGAGTGGCGCATTGGTTAAGCGCTGGTTTTGGGATGCCAGCGGCCCCGGTTCGGATCCCACATGAGGGCCAGTGACACTGCCCTCTACAGCTAACAACAGCTCCACCTGGAGCTGGGCTGTGTGAGCCCCGGTGATGGTGTGGGCTGCAGCCCCTGCTGCAGTGGGCTGCCATAGGCTACAGTGAGTGGCCCGCAGCCAGCGTGAGCGGCTGGCAGCCAAGCGTGAGCTGCCAATAGCCGCGGTGAGCGACATCCATCGGCCAGCGACCGATCTGCCTCATCCGGGAAGAGCGCAATGACGATACCAACAGTGAAGCAACATCCTCCGCAACTAAACTGAAGAGCGAGGGGACGGCAAATTGTCTGTTCCCCTTCCCCGATTCCCCAACGCTGTTCCCCTCCACCAATTCCCCAATAAAATCTTAAAAAAAAAAAAAAAAGAAAGTAAACTTCGTAAGGCTCAGTGGATCCCTTAGAAGGTGGTGCTGGAGTATGACTGACCAAGTTGCCTCCCTGGGCGTAGAGGCAACACCAGCCAGGGGCAACAAGTGGAGGACATCTGGCAGAGCAGCAGTCATGATTAGGGGCTGAGGGACTTGGTTTATGGGGAGAGCGTAAAAGAACTGGAATATTCATGACCTGACCAAGTGACATGCAGGCCAGAGAGGCAGGCGTGGAGCACTGGAACACAGGTTCTCTGATAGGAGGGGAAGATGAGACCAGCTTAGACAGGCTCTTGAAGAGATAAATAATGGTGGGCAAGGGGAGGCCGTCAAAGCTTCAAAATTGATAGATTTCTTCAGCAAGGTCAGTTCTGGAGGCATCGTGGGGCCTGTCAAGAGCCGTAATCCCCACCTTCGCATCAAGGGTCACTGGCGTGACTGACAAACCCCCATTGGCTGGCTGAGGGAGTGGACTCACAGGAGCTTGAGGGGCGGGTGGGGCTTGTGGGGTCAGTGCGCTAGCAGGGCTAGCCAGCCTGGGACGAAGAAAGCAGCTTCTGGTATCTCACTCATCACAAAATGAAATTGGGAAATGAAATGACAGCTTCGTGGTCTGTAGAGAGAGAATCTTCCCAGGGCATCCAACAATTAGAGAAAACCCTAAACACAGACTCTCCCTAACCCCTGAAATCCCACATTCCTTTGAGGTACTGTCAGGTACAGCAGTGGCTTCACATATCTCTTGATGACAGAACTCTTTCTTTGCACAATATCATGCAGAGCACCAAATATGTGATGCAGACGAAAGCAGAACTGCCCTGGTGGAAAGGCAGCAAGGGCTGCAGGGTGGGAGCTCGACTGTCTGTCCCTGCTTGGCCTTCCCAAAAGGACCCTGAGGCATGACTGCAGGAACAACTGGAGGAGCAAGTTCAGGCCCCTTGAGGTGGCCTTCGGGAATTCCCTGGACCCATCTTATCTTTGGCCACTCCTTGCTTTACATTTCATGCCCTGAAGTATAGAACCGCTTCTGTACATCTGAGCTGTTTCATGCCTCTGTGCTTTTGCTCATACTCTTCCTTCTGCTTAGAATGCCTTTCCACTGGTTGCCTCTAACCCCATGTTCAGAATTCACCCTTGATAGCATCTCCTTTGCTAAGGCCTCTGGGCTGCCTTAGTGTAAACCCTTGATGTGCTTACATCTGAGAAGCTACCTCTCTGCTGAAATTCTTCCACAACAAAGCTGTTAACTTTCCAAGGGTGGGATCTTTTGAATCCCTGGATCTTCCGTTCCCATTCCCAGAACCTGGCTCAATCGATGCTATTGTTTAAATATTATCAGTCATCTGTTTAGAATGCAAAGGACCCTTTCTGGAAAGCAAGTTTGAGGAAAGAGGCATGTACAGTAAAGAAGGGAGGGGCACAGTACCTGAAAGGAGAGGAGAGAGGAGCTGAGAAACGAGGGGCAGGGGACAGGAAAACAACTGTGCCTGTGGAATTTTGCTTGGAATCGCTGAAAGTTCACATCAGGTCTTGGGCTTGATGCACCTGGCACCACAGCTCCTGATTGAATTCGCGAAAAGGATCTCTGGGAAGATGCACTCTGGGCTGCAGCAGAGGGGCCTTTTCCAGAGCTCCGGAGGCTTCCGATTACTTGCCTGAGATGCTGCAGGCCTCCTCGGACTCTAACCAGCGTAATGGACTTTGCAAAGGGAGACAGCTGAGCTAGGAAAATTAGTTCATGTCCCTGGGGGATGATGATGGATTGGTTAAGGACGCCTTCAGATCTGTCTGAGGGAAGAAATCTCTTACTGGAATCGTTTGCTCATGGTTAGGGAGGAGGAGATGGAAAAGGCATGGGGTTTTGTATTATGAGAAACAGATGGATTCCAGGCCTTTTGCTTTGAAACATTGAACTCGCTCCACCGTGGTGTTCTCCACACAGAAAATGAGTTAGCAGCTCTCCCACTTCCTCCTTCACAGGCCTATTGCCACTTGCTGGCTTTGTGATCTTGAGTCAGTTCTTTAAACTCTCTGGCCCTCAGTTTCCTCATGTGTAAAATGGGGACACTAATTGTCTCCTGCTTTGTTTAATCAACAAGAAATCCAGTGAAAGCTCTTAATACAGGACTTGGTATAGAGCAAGCACTCGGTAAAAATTAGCTAAAATGATGACTGCTGACACACTGACTCATATGGAAAAGCTTAATGGAGGATAAAAAGTCAGCTGAACCACCAAGAGGCAAGATAGCATAAAGCCTTGCTACTCAAAACGTGACCTGTGGACCAGCAGCATTGGCATCCCATGGGCACTTAGCAGACTTACTGAGTGGGAACCTGCAGTTTAACAAAATACCCAGATGATTCATATGCCCATTAAACGTCAGGAAGCACTGACTATCTACTGGTTACTCATTGTATCCCTTTGGGCAAGTTCCTTAACCTCTCCGTACATTGTCATCTGTAAAACCTGACCTCCCAGGGTCCTGATGGTGGTTAAACGACTTAATATATGCCAGGTACCTAGGATGTGCTCTTCAGTGTTGGCTCTGTCTGCTCTCCAGCCCCACATAGAGCTTTACATCTGGGGCCATGGTTCAGGAGGGACCAGAATGCCAGGGTCACATCCTGGCTCCTGCAGCTGCCTGTGCTATTTGGACAGTCACCTAACTGTTCCAAGTCTCCATTTCCCGTCTGTTAAAAAATTGAAATGACTGTGCCTAGCTCTTGGAGATTCTGAAGCATTGAGTGAGATATGGTCCAGGCCAAAGCTAATGTTCAAAGCACGTTTTAGCTTTATCTGTGGGCTTGTATTGATTAGATTCATATCTTGGGCTCAGGTGTGTCCCTGTCCCATAGGAGTTTGATGCCTCTTGCTGCCCAGTCAACAGGTACAGGAACTCCCTGGGCTAGAACTTGGGTACAAGGGATGACAACACACAACCCTTATAGGCAAAAAGGGGAGCGAAGGCAGGCTGGGCCAGGTTAGTCAACTGGCCAGATCCTTTCCAGTAACTTACCTGATTCCCCACTAGACCCTACGCCCCATGAGGGTAGGGCCCCCCTATCTAGCTCACCAGCAGGTTTGTGGAGTGTCTAATGTTTTGCCTGCCACATAGTGAGTACATACTCCAGGTGTACTGTGTGGATAAAGGATAGAAAATACTGTAGTTATCAACATGATGACCAAGAGGTAAGCCTTTCCCTGTCCTTTGTCCTGGGCTTGCTAAACTGTGCTGTTAGGATAGAAGGAAAGACAACTATATTATTCCCATCCCATTGTTGTATCTAATACCCTGGTCTCACAGTTCCTCTTGGTGTCTCTGGTGTCACCACAAGAAGGGGGTCCTTTTGGGCCTGCAGAGTGGTGCATTGGTTAAGAGCTGCTTGGGAGCCAGCTCTGAGCAGCAAGGCCCCAGTTCAGATCCCACATGAGGGTCAGTGATGCTGCGCCCTCTACAGCTAAGATGGTGAACAACCACTCAACCTGGAACTGGGCTGCCATGAGTCGCCGGTGATAGCGTAGGCTGCAACCCCTGCTGCAGTGGGCTGCCATGAGCTACTGTGAGCAGCTGGCAGCCAGCGTGAGCTGCCAAGAGCCACCGTGAGTGGCTGTCCAGTGGCCAGCGACTGATCTGCCTCACCGGGGAAGAGTGCAATGATGATACCAACACGGGCCAGTGAAGCAACGTCCTCCACAACTAGACTGAAGAACAAAAAGGACAGCAACTTGTCTGTTCCCCTTCCCTGATTCCCCAATGCTGTTTCCCTCCCCCAATCCCCCAATTAAAAAAAAAAAAAGAAAGGGGTCCTTTTAAGGTATGAACGGTCTCCCCAAACCCTAGTTGGGAGTCTTTCCATGAAGTTAGCAGAGAACCTTGCATCTATTTCAGCTAAATTTGGGGTGGGGGACAGAATCCCATTGCTTGGAGAAGAATCTTGTTCACAAGTTTGATTCCAAGTCCAGAAAGAAGGGAATATGACTGTTCAAGGGAGTGAGCCCCTGTGAAAGTTGGGGACTTCTCTTTGTACCCGAGCCACAGCCTCCCCTCCTATGAGGGGCAGTGGCCAGGTGAGAAGGGCTTTGAGCTAGCTAGACCTGCGCTGCAATCCTGGCTCTGCCACTTTCTTGTTTCCGGGACGATGTTTCACTAACTATTGGGTTGTCGGAAAAGTCATGACGCATTTTTGTGATGGAAAACATAGAAAACATACATCATGACTTTTTTGACAACCCAATATTTATTTCTCCTGAAAATCGATTGCCTTCTCTGCAAAATGAAGATCATAAAACCTCCTGCATAGGGTTGTCATGGAAATTAAAATGGAAGATGCATTATAAGTACGCAAAGTGGGACACTTGAGAGTGTGAATGGGAGTGCTGTTGGTAATTACACCAGGACCTCCAGCGTGACCACGGAGTCCCTAACAGGGTGGCACATATGGTCTCCCTCATTAAAGGGCATATACTAGGCGCTCCATGAGTGATAGTATCATTTTTATTGTTACATCTGCTTAACACAGGATGGCCAGATTTAGCAAAGAAAGATTGTCTGACATATTGCATGGAACATACTTATACTAATAAATTATTTGTTGTTTGTCTGAAATTCAGTTTTAACTGTATATACTTTACCTGGCAACTCTTGTTTAAGAGCTTTGGGTCACAGGATGTTAAATTATAATAGGAAAACTCTGTTACAAATAATGCTACAAAAGGGGTTGCCACCAATAAACAAACTGTTGCATTGGATTTTTTTCCCCCCAGTGGCCCCGGGGGTTATTTTGAAGGTGACCTTAGGAGAAGGAGAGAAGAGGAACCAGATGAGGCTTAGGGAGGTGGATGAAGGGTCTGGGGAAACCAGAGGAAAAGGTGACTAAGAGATCTGCTGAGGAACAAATGAAGACACCCTTGGAACCTTTCAGGGCAGGGAGGTTTACTGAAGAGATTAAGGATAGCAGGGTCCCCCTGAGGAAGAAATGAGGAGGGGGTTGGAAAGCTAAGTGTGCAGTGTGAGGAGCAGCATTTTCAAAGCCCTGAAGACGCAACTGAAAGCCTTTCCCCTTTCTAATCTGAGTCCTGGAGTGGGAGGGAGAGAAAGCCAACCTCAGCCCCTTCCTGAAGTCAGATGGTTTTGCTTGTGTGGAGATGATCACATAACACAGGCTCTTTGAAAGCCTTTCATAAAAGCAAAGCAAGAGACAACCGCAAGCTCTTACTCTGCTGTTTACCTGCTGGTGGGGAGAGGAGCGAAAGGCCACTCCCAGTAAATGGGCTCAATTCCTCTGTTTCTCTTTCCCATCCTTTCCATCCCATACAGGGCCATCCCATAAACTCTCCTATTGCCCACCCAGCACACACAGGCCAAGAAATTGGAGAAAGAAAGTAGAGGGTAGACATGAGGGCACATACCTGACACCCATCTTCTGACCATCTTCTCCCTCTTATGGGTTTTATCATTAGCTGGTTTCCACTCTAGCTTTTGTTCCAGGGGACGTGATTTCTTTTTTTTTTTTTTTTTTTAAAGATTTTTTTTATTGGGGAATTGGTGGAGGGGAGCAGCGTTGGGGAATCGGGGAAGGGGAACAGACAAGTTGCCGTCTTCTTGTTCTTCAGTTTAGTTGCGGAGGATGTTGCTTCACTGTTGGCATCGTCATTGCGCTCTTCCCGGATTAGGCAGATCGGTCGCTGGCCTCTGGATGTCGCTCATCGCGGCTATTGGCAGCTCACGCTTGGCTGCCAGCCGCTCACGCTGGCTGCAGGCCACTCACTGTAGCCTATGGCAGCCCACTGCAGCAGGGGCTGCAGCCCACACCATCACCGGGGCTCGCACAGCCCAGCTCCAGGTGGAGCTGTTGTTAGCTGTAGAGGGCAGTGTCACTGGCCCTCATGTGGGATCCGAACCGGGGCCGCTGGCATCCCAAAACCAGCGCTTAACCAATGCGCCACTCGGCCGGCCCGGGACGTGATTTCTTGATCATTGTCACATACTACAAGACACACCCGAGTGAAGGAATTATTAATGGAAAAGGAACTCCCGAATCCACAGAGGAAAGAGGTGGTCAGACCATGTCAGGTGGGTGCCTTCAAGTCCATCCTCCATTTTTTCTCCAATTTCTTGATCCAAGTGTGAAGTCTAGAACTAGAGTTAAATGTATTCAATAGAAAAAGAAAACTTCTGTATTCTGAGATGATGACCTTCCTACTTTTTGGTATCAAAATTTCTTTTGTTTTTCATGAAGTGAAGGTCATAATAAATAATGATTTCAAAAACAGTGCACAGTTAGCAAAATAAGATACTGGCTACCTCATGTCAGTCCCTGAAAAGATATTTTCAAAAATATTTTATGTGAAATTCCAAAGTCTGAGAAGTGCTGATTTAGAACCTTGATACCCCAGGTGGCTTGGCCAGAGCAGGCGCTTACATTCAGTTACCTGACAGCACCTGCAGGGAACACCTCTGTAATACAGCATCCTTTCATGACAGGCAGGAAGGTGATGGGGCAAACTTTCTGACACCATGGAATCTAGGATAAAATAAATCTTATCTTCCATTGGTGGCCTTATTATGCCACAGAAATTGATGAGAAAAATTCAACATGCATTTTGGCAGCAACAAAACAGTGGCTACATACTCCATTTTTGACAGTTGTGTGCACAAAGCAGCTGAAATACAGTTCTCTGTAAGAACCTGTTTTTAATTAGCTGTGGAGCTCTGTTGCTTTCTGTTTTGGCTGAATTAAATTAAATTGAACAAAATGCATTTGGATACTAACTGGACAAACACAGCATGAGGGGCTGTGGGGAAGCTAAGCGTAGAGCAGATGTGGCTGCTGTCTTCAGAGAGGTTACAATCCAGTTGGGTGATAAAACAAGAAAATAACTGGCTGATAAGGGGAAGGAGGTAAAGAGAGGCATGAGGTGACTCAATCTGGGGGTAGGTGGGGGGGAAAAGGGACAGTTCAGTGGAGCCAGAGGTCACAGTTGACAGGGTACCTGGAAAAGCATTATGAGAAAGGTGGATCAGACTCTGTGAGTAATTGGGGGGCAGCAACTGTAATCACCCTGGTATCCCTGGTAACTGGCACCCATTAAGTGCTCAACGAGTGTTTAAAGAATTAATTAAGTAAATATTAATGGCAGAGGACGTACCAGTTAAAATAAAGAGTTACTAAGCACTCTGCTTTTCTTAGTCTTAAAGCATTTGGGAAAGGCTCTTAGTTCAAGCAAGTTTTCTATGTATTAGGGAAGTTTTCCCCATTTTAACTCATGGCTGCAGTACTTATGTTTCAGCACAAGAGGGAGCCGCTGCCTAGTTTATTTAACCAAAATAGTATTTCTTTAGATTTGCCCATTTCTTCCTCAAATCACAGGGTAGTACGCGTATATTGTGCCTTTTAACCACCCTCCCCCAAAATAGCTCACCAACCAAAAATACCATATCACAATACAATAAAATTTTATAATAATAAAATTATTATTTTCTAAAAGGAATTTCTCCTAAATTACATGATTAGTAGGGGATAAAAAGGTAACATTTAAAATGTTTTATGAACAGATACTCTAGACCAGACAGGAGGGTACTTCAGAGCCCTAAATAAATCCAGGGCTTCCCACTGATGAAAGTTCTCAGGCCCTTATATATGGGCAACAAATCTGAGATAACAGCTTCTTCTAAGTGCCTGAGATTTCATGAAGGTCAAAGCCTAGAGATACTGTCTAAGTCCAGGCCTTCAAACTTAGGACGAGCAATATTTTACAAAGAATAGACTATGAAGTAGCCAAAATTCAGATGTGTCTTAAATAAGAACACAGAACTTAGGAGGGAAATTAGCAAGTAATTATATGGTTTGAAAGGATTTCTTACTTTACCAAAAGATCCCCTACAGAGTTTTCCTCGTAGCAAGCTCCCTAGTACTTTACATTAAAACACACACACACACACACACACACACACACACACACACACCCCAAACAAACAAACAAAAACCCTGGAAATATCAAAATCAAATCCACACACTATTTATCAGAGACTCCATTTCTATGCAATAAGCTCTGTAGTGTTATCATCTAAAAGCAGCCCCCTACATGGGCTTGCCGAGTGGAGCAGTGGTTAAGAGCTAGCTTGGGACACCAGCAGCCCGGGTTCGGATCCCACATATGAGGGCCAGTGACACTGCACTTAAAAAAAAAAAAAAAAAATTTAAAAGCAGCCCCCTATCAGTGACAGTGTATAGATAATTTAAATGTGGGAGGTAGTTTAAGGTAAACAGAGATCAATGTGTTTTTAGCTCTCTGAGAAGAAAATAACTTAAAGTGAAAGAACACTTCCCCTATTCATGACCAAACTCAATATGTTAAAAAATGTGAATTTCATCTTCAAGAGAGAAAACAATCCCTTTGGTCTTCCCAGAACTATGTCATTATTTGTGATTCTTTTTGTAACAGTAAGTACCAGCTTTCTGCCATCACCACTGACCAACCCTCCCATGTCTGAATGCCCGTGTTTGTGAATCACCTTCTACCTTTACTGTTGTTCCACAGTATTCACTTTTGGAAGGTGAAGACAAGGCCTTCTTGATTTTTGTGTCACCCACAGAGCCCTGCCCAGGGCCAGCAGTGGACAATTCATTTGTGTCTAGAAAAAAACATCACAGCTGAGGGTGACTGATAAATAAGGGAGGAAGAAAACGGGCTTTTAATGTTTTAAAGGTTATGTGTTTGCTTGCTTTTGGTTGGCTGGTTGTTAATTTTAATGCTCTGGCCAAGAGATAGGAGCAGTGGTGAAGAACATAGACTCAGGGCGTCTTGGCTTCAAATACCAGCTCTGCCACTTCTAGCTGTGTGGTCTTGGATAAGATTCCTGTCCCTTCCATGTCTTGGTTTCTTCATCAGTAATAGAAGATGTTGCTGCTGCTGCTGCTGCTGCTACTGCACCTTACCATGTTGGATTTGTTATTTATAAAGTACTCCAAGCAGTGTCTGATACATCGTAAATACTATTAGTGATTATAAAGTAGAATAATTATATTTAGTGAGATGTAGTCAAAATGTACTTTGATGCATTAAAAACTAAATAAAGCTTTAAAGGAATGTAATGGAGATGGGTTAATGAATGTTCTAGAATTATATAGTGATGTTTACACAGCCCTATGAATATACTAAAAACCAGTGAATTGTATTCTTTCAAATGGTGAATTTTATGGTATGTGAATATCTCAATTAAAAAAATGCGTGGAGAAAAATTCAATTCAACAAATATTTGTAGACACATAAGGGGAGCTCAACCCTCTCCTGGGTTTGGGGACCACTTTGCCTTGGAGGGTTTTATTTAAGGAGCACCTACAGAGTGTCGTCCACTTTTCAGGTGTCCTGGAGAAGATGTCACTATCCATATTTTTTATGCTGAAACTCAAAAGGGTTAAGGAACATTCCCAAGGTTCCACAGGAAGTATGGGTAGCAAGACCCCAACTTCCTTCTTCAGGCAGGGACAGTCTTGTTGAAGACAGAAGACTGACATCCATAAAGTAATATAGTGAAGCAGACATCACAGGAACTCATCAGGCCCTCTATATGATAAGGAAAATCAAAAAGAGCACAGGCCATGGGCAGCCAGTGTCGGGGGAGGTTTCCTGGAGGCAAGGGCCTAAAGATAGATCAAGTTTCAGGTCAGTTGCAGTGGGAGAAGCTGTCTTCAGAGATGTGGAAGTGCTCACAGACCCGATTTTCCTAGAAGTATGCATTTTCTCAGGTTGTAAAGCCTATGGTGGTTGTATGAACAAACACAGAAGTATAAGAAATTCATATTGACATGGCTGAAGCCATAGGCATTTGTTTTGACCATTATACCAAGGTAGGGTACTAATTAAAGAATGAGGGGACTCTAAAGATAATTTAGGTTGCTTAATCATTCACTTATCTCTTAATTTAGTCAACCCATTTTTTGAGCACCTACCTACAACCTGAGAATATAAACATAAATATAATTTGTTTCCTTTGGGAAGATTCTAAGTTAGCAGTTGATCAAACAGGTACACAAGAAAATACTATAAAGTGTTAAGTGGTACATAGTAAAAGGCTATAGAAAAGAGAATGTAAACATAGGTTCAAAAACATATGTTAGGTTGGTGTTCAGAAAATATTGTTCAAGAGGTTTATTTTTCTGGCCAAAAAATATATTCTTACAAAGTACCTTAACCCTCTGTCAGGCGCAACTGATCTCACAGATTCCTTGCACACAAATTTTCAAATATCTAACAGTTAAGTATCGTGACTCATCATTTCCGTATCTTTCCCCTGTACTGTAGCCTATCACCAATCGTGTTTGTGACTTAGTACAGTAAAGATGTATTTCACAGGGGCTTCTTTAATCTCACAGATTCGGTACACCTATTTGAGATATTTTTTATATTTTCTCAACAGGTTTTTTTGTGTAGTATTATCCTCTCAGACATTCCAGAATGAGATTGTAAGTATAGTTTCATTATTGAAACTTAGTAATTAAGTATTTTATTTTCTATATAATCTGACAGATGCATTGCGCCTGTTTAGGTTAATATTTTTCCTTTGTAGGTTTTACCTTCTGAAATGGCTCAATCTCAAAGATTTTATAATCCAGATGACCTGAAAGATGCTGAGATATTGCTACAGATGTTGATGGAGTCTGATAATAATGAAAATGAACTTGAATTTGAAGATGAAAGTGACACAGATGGTGAGGATCAAGTTGAAGAATGAGACCAAAATTCTGACACTGAGAAGGAAAGTTGTCCTTCAGAAAGTGATCAAGAAAGTGCTAATGAAGAAACAGATGAATATTTTACTGGGAAAGAAAATGTAAGTGGCATTAATGCACAAGTGCTATACCTAGAGAATGGCTATGAAGTTTAAAAAAAGACATTTATTTTGGAAACAGTTGAGTAGGGAACTGGTAGCCGAACATATGAACCAGAGAGCTGCAAAAAATAGGGGAATTTCTTCACTTCTCCAATAAAATTTGCAGTGAAGTTTACTACACCTGCTGTCAAAGTTCAGGCCTGAGACCCTGAGGCCAGCACTTCCTCAAACAAGAGGAAATGGTGTGCACCTTGTGTAGGGAAAACAAGACAAAGGAATTCCAAACACTTCTCTAAACTTTGCAAACAATTTTTGTGCTTAGAACATGCGACAATGATTTGTGAACATGGTTTCAACTCAAAATTCGATGACAATGAAGCTGATGAAGAGCAATCAGATTAGTTTTTGTTATTTTATTAAATGACAAATTTTGTTTTAGTTTTATGTTTTGAATTTCTATTGATTTTTATACTGAACTTATGTAATAAACATATATTGTTTTTACTTTGTGGCAAATTAAAATTCATTCTGAATATATAATAAGCATGCTTACACGTGATGTTCATTCATTTTCAATTTAAATAAATAAATGTCAGACCCGCATCTAGATGAATTGTGCCCAGTGGAGGATTGACAGAGGCTTCACTAACGGCTAGAAAGGGAAGACATTTGGGAGGAAGAGGTGCGTCAAGGGCTGGGAAGAGACAGGGAGGCCCTCATTTGCACTGCTCTCCCCTCCCTGTAGGCCCCTCGGTGGTAGGTGGACACTTGCCCAAAAGTGGTTTAAATTTGAGGTGGGACAATCTCCCTGCTCTGCTCTTCCAAGCTGACTTTCTGAGGGGAAATATGTTGGGGCTTGGCGGGAGCTACATCCTGTAAGGATGTTTGTAGAGAGAGGGATATGTATGTTCCTCCAAGAGGAAACTATTTTCTCTATCAGTGCCCCATTTTTACCCAGTCCTCACCCAGAGACAATTTTCAAATATAAGAAATGAGTGGTTTGTGATTTTTAAAGATAACAACATTTTTTATTGTAGTAAAATATACATAGCACAAAATTTATCACCTTAACTGTCTTTTAGTATACAGTTCAGAGGCATTAAGTACATTCACAAGGTTGTGCAACCATCACCATTCTCTATTTGCAGAACTTTTTCATCATGCCAATCAAAACTTCTGTACTCATTAAGCAATAACTCACCCCTTCCCCCAACTATTAATCTCTATTTGACTTTCTGTCTCTATGAATTTGACTACTCTAAGAATCTCATATAGGTGGAATCATACAGTATTTGTCCTTTTGCAATGTGGCTTATGTCACTTAGCATCCTGTTTTCAAGTTTCATCTATGTTGTCGCATGTGTCAGAAGTTCATTCTTTTTTAAGGCAGAATAATACATTGTATATATAGACCACATTTTGTTTATCCATTCATCCATCAATGGACACTTAGGTGGGCTTCTGGGACCAGGCCTTGATTAAGAGAAGAGATTCCAAAGATGAAAATCTTTCACTTAGTGGCAGATTGATGGAACAGATACTGAGGGGCTGATGGAGCTACACACTGGGACACTGTAGTATCCACTCAGACCAACTCCGCTGGCTTCTAGGACCAGGGGGGCTATAGGGGACATGTCAGAGGGCCTTGCTTTGGGGGAAGAGATGGTTATTTGATGTAGTGGAAATAGCACAAAAGCAGATGTTAGGAAACATGGTTTGTCACTAACTAGCTCTGTGACCTGAGGGAGGTCACTTCTCAGAGCCCTAGTTTCCTTATCCTTAAAATGAGGAGAATAGAAATGATTTTTAAGTTCCTTCTCTGAATCAATAGTCAGTCCTGGGAGGTGATGCATTAGACAAGTACCAAATTCTTTTTTTTCCTTCTAATTGTGGTAAAGTATATATAACATGAAACATCATTTTGCCATTGTTTTCATTCTTTTAATTGTAAAATGTACATAACATAAAATTTACCTTCTTAGCCATTTTTAAGTGTACTGCTTACATTAAGTGTACTGAATGACATTAAGTTCATTCACCATGTCATGCAACCATCACCACTATCCATTTCCAGAAACTTTCCATTATTCCAAACTGAAACCTATTAAGCAATAACTCGCCTCTTCCCCTAAACCCTGGTAACCACTATTCTACTTTCTGTCTCAATTAATTTACCTATTCTAGGTACCTTGTATAAGTGGAGTCATACAATATTTGTCCTTCTGCATCTGGCTTATTTGACTTACCATGTTTTCAAGGTTGATCCATAGTGTAGCATATATCAGAATTTCACTCCTCTTTATGGCTGAATAATATTCCACTGTATGTATAAGCCACATTTTGCTTATTCACTGGAGGACATTTGGGTTGTTTCCACCTTTGGGCTATTGTGAATAATGCTGCAGTGAACACTAGTATACAAGTCTCTGTGCAAGTCCCCGCTTTCAGTTCTTTTGGGTATATACCTAGGAGTGGAATTGCTGAATCATATGATAAACCTGTGTTTAGTTTTTTGAGGAACCACCAAACTGTTCTTGCTTTAGTTTACTCTAAAATGAAGGCACTGGTCCTGCCATGGGCGTGTGATAGGGACCCCCATGGAGAAGTAGATTGAGGCTACTTGGCTGATGGAGATTACAGGCTGCCCAGCAGTGCAATCCTCACTTTCCCCAGACACTGATGTGGGTCAGACGTGTTCTGGTGATCCGAGCCCAGGGATGCACAGTTTTTAGTTCTGGGTGAATTACATTATGGCTGAAAGTCTCCAATGGAAAAAAATAATTTTCTCTCCTATTGGGATAAGAACTGGGGTTGGGGTGGGGGGTTGGGGTTGGGGGGAAAGACAAGGGTTTAATTGGGAAGGCAGAAAGATGGATGACACTATGGAATTTCCTGGATTGAGTGAGGGGTGGGCAGGAGAGCAAGTGAGCAGATGAACAGGCTCAACCTGGAGCCGCTTTGAACCCAGATTCGGTCTGGGTTCAAATCTCAGTTTTTCTACTTGGTAATTTGGGCAATGAGCTTAACCTCCCTGAAGTTCAGTTTTATTTGTAAAATAGGGACATTATGAGAGTTATGACCATGAAATAAATCATGCGTGTGAGATGATTCCCACAGTGCCCGGCCCTTCCGCTTACTATAGGCTAGGACCTGCTTTCCCTCCAATACTGAGCATCACACTCAGGTGCCGCGTTAGACTGGGACAAGCCTCACCTCCCAGCTCTAGAAGTCGACTTTAAAGCATGGATTTTTTTTTTTTTTTTTGATGCAGTTTGCACTTTGGTGGCCATTCTGGAACTTACCTGTTGCTTTTCTATTGCTTCTTTGCTCTCTGACGCAAATGCTTTTAAGTTTTTGGGTACTGGTAAGTAGAACTTTCCTAGTAGGTACAAAACTGGCTTTTAAGCAAAGGATACATTCTTTGCTTAAAAAAATAAAAAATAAACAAATCAACAGAAAACTTCAGCTATTCTGGGCAAAACTCTTCCAGGCGCCATTGGAAACAAACGCTTCTTGTAGCGACCCAATTTCATTTACTTTCCAGGCAAAGCAGGATCAAAGGGAACAGCGTTGTGAAAACACTTTGAGGCTCTAACCTTATGTAAATGCAAATTATTACCATTAATCATAAATACAAAAAATTAAATGTTTGTTAAGCGAGCTTGTATCCATGTAGACCAATCTTCGCTGTCTTCCCACCTTTCTCTGCTCCGCCTAGGGCTGGGGCAGACCTGGGGTCAGCTCCTGCTGCCTGCTCATCCTTGCTGATTTAATTCAATGAGCCGACCTGCAAACACAGCCAGGGTTCCGATGATGCAGACGATCATGAAGACCCCAAGGAGAATGTGGTCCATCACCATTGCAACATACTTCCACTCCTCGGCCGCCTGCAAGAGAGCAAAGCTTTAGGATTCCCTTAAGGTGATCATTGGACTCACAGTGCTCCTACTAAGCATCGTCTATGGCCCATTCCATTTGTACATCTTGAAAACCTCCAGGTCCCTTGGCTGGCATCATGATCATTAGTTTTTGACTAGATTATTCACAATGTGATGTCTTACTCCGGTGGCTTAGAGGCAGACACCAAGACACATCTTAGGTCAGTGGCTTCCTCTTAAGGCCAACCTACCCATTGAGCCAAATCCTTCCTTCTGCATGCTAGCATTTGATCATGTAAACCGGAAGGTGTGGGTTTCAAGTCACAGAGCTTACGTTATTGGACTCCTGGTCTGACTTCATGGTCTCTGCGATGTATTTGACGCCCTCGATGGCACTCTTCACCTCGGGGTGTTTGATCAAGGGAGAGTGGAAGCCTGTGGGTGGAGGCCCTGGCTTGCCAGAAATGTCAGAAATATCAATGTCTTCTGTAAAAATCTTTTTGTCTTGTTTTTCTCTGGAAGGTCTTTTCATTGTGGAGAAGAACATGACATTTGGGATAGTTTCAATAAAAACCTAACATAAAAAGAAATCCGTTTATGAGAAGAATGGCCAACAGGGCAAGCATTAACCTCTGACTTTGAATTGGCAGTGTGACTTTTGGCAAGTCATTCAGCATCTCTGGGCCTCGGCCTTTTTGTCCTTAAAATAAAACAACTATACTAGATTTTCCCAAAGATTCTTTCATACATATCCTGTGGCCTGTGGAATTATTACTATGGTTGAGGGATGATTCTGTCATGTGAGGAATTTGCCACTGGAAGGAGCCTGTGTGCAGCTATCAAACTCATAAGAAACCCAAGAAGCTGACCCTTATTTCCCTGTAAGTACCAGCTTCCTTCAAGGCCATGTGTTCTCATGGTCATATGGTTAAAGAAAGGGCCCCTTGGACTACAAAATATAAGACCCTGGCCCCACAAAACAGCTACACTATTTTCTTTCATTTCTTCTTTCTGAAAAAATGAAACATAGGTATTGCCAGGAGTCACTTAACAGTCTTTATAGAAACAGGGACTGTTTTCTCCTCTAAAAATAATACAAGCAGTAGTTTCTCTGTGAATTCATGACAAATCTTTTGTGTTTTGCACACAAGCCCCTGGCTGTGAGTGCCTCTGTGAAGTTTTATCAAAAAACTGACACATTTAAAAAGTTAACACATTTTAACTTGCAATAATGTCAATATTTGAGACCAAGTTCCTCACTAAAACTTACTTTTGGACAATCTCTCATCAAGCCCCTTCTCTACCCCCAACCCCTATTCTCAGCAGGTGATTCTACCAGCAAAAAATAAGCAACCTGTTCACAAACTGCAAGACGTATAATCAGAAATCTCAAGATTTCACAGCATTTGAATAAAAAGAGTGATTTATCTATCTTCTCTAATAAAAGGGACTCTTTAAGCTTAAATTAGGAGTGAGCTTTGTTAATTCTGTTTTTCTTCTCTCTCTGAGGAGGCTACGTGAGTTATTTATGCCGAGAAAGAGGCCTAAGGAAATTCCTTCCCCAAACCCCCTTCAACCCAGACAGGACTTTCAGTTTTAAGTACCCACCAAAGTTAGCCAGAGTTCTACTGGCGACACCGAAGGGGAGACCCATAGAGGTCCTCGAGAGAATGGCTACCCTGGGGCAGTTGGCAGGGGTCCCCCTCACTCACCTTCCGCACCCACTCTGGCATGACGTGGGTGCTGGGGGAGCGGTGGTGCGTGTTGATGACGATGACAGTGATGATGATGGATGCGATGACAAACACCATGGTGAAGAGCATGTATTTCCCAATCAAGGGCACGGCACTCGAGGTGGAAGGGATCAGCTCCACGATGACCAGAAGGAACACAGTTAAGGACAACAGGACAGAAATGCTCAGAGTCATCTTCTCTCCTGGACAAAAGGAAGAAGTCCAACCTGCCTGTGATGGGCTGAAATGTTACCCCCTCCCCCCGGCCCCACATTTGTACGTTGAAGTCCTAAGCCCCAGCACATCAGTGACTATATTTGGAGATAGGGCCTTTAAAGAGGTAACGAAAATACCTCTTTGAGTGGTATTTGAGTGGTCCTTCATCCAATATGACTGGTGTCCTTATAAGAAGAGATTAGGACACAGACACACACACAGAGGAAAGACCCTGTGAGGACACAGGGAGAAGGCTATTGTCTGTAAGCCAAGGAAAGAGGCGTCAGAGAAAACTAACCCTGCCAATATCTTGATCTAGGACTTCCAGCTTCCAGAACTGTGAGATGATAAATTTCTGTTTTTTAAGCTACCTAGTCTGTATACTTTGTTATGGCAGCCTTTGCAGGACTAAGACATGACCAAAACCCAAGGGTGAGGAAAACGTGACAGGCATTTCTCAAAGCATCATTCTGAGGAAATTTTCGGGGGCAGAATTTCCTGTGAGACCTTGGCACCTTAGTTCTGCTGACAATGGCAAGTGACAGGCATTTCCATTAGAGGCTGCCAGGCAGGGAATGGCTTTTTCATCTCATGACCAGAATTCCGTGTCTTGGTGGAGCTCAGGGAGCCAGGTTATACCCTGCTAGGTGGCAAGTCAGATTCTGAGTGACAGTTTTTCCATCTGCAGAAGAACATAAACCTCACAGGACTGAACGGTAGCCTGACCTACTTGTTGCTCAGCAGATGGATGGGCAGCCCAGAAGCACATGTACCATTTTCTCATCATGGAAGCAAGCTGCAAGACCCAAATTGAGAAAAGGAGAACATCAATGATTTCTCACGTTTGTCTAAGAGGGTGTTATTTTTTCTTGTTTTGTTTTTCATGTTAAGGGACCAGAGCATGCCCTGCCCTCACCTCTTTTCCCTAGGCCCTATAATGTCAGGGTGAACAATTCCCTGTTGGAGCCTTGGTGAGGCAAGTATGGCAAACAAGAAGGGGAGTGGCTGAATGGCACTGAGATGTTTTTGTGGGGACTGACCACCTTAGATGCAGACTCTGGAAGGGACTTTCTTTGGGCTGGTCTTGCTGTTTGTGTCATGGGAAACCCTTGTGTTGCCCTGCATTCTAGTATGGAACTTTTCGCTATACTTCTAGATGCTTCCATATGTTAGGAGTGTATACAGAATACAGAGCAGATGCAAAGAAGAAATGATCAGTTCTGCATAGTGTGTAGAATTCTACCGAGTGGGGAGGAAAGTCTTTAAAAGTGAAAAAGAAGACTGAATTGTAAGTATGAAATATTGATCAAGTTACATCAAATTTCTTAATAGTGATAGTAATAACAGCTAACACTTATCAAGCATTCTCACTATTCTAAATGCTTTCTAAGCATAAACCATTTAACATTTATAGAACTGTGATTAGTTTTCATCTTTCTCTGACTAGCATTTTCTCTCTTCACTTAAAGAAGCTTCACTTAACTAGAAAGTTGAAAAAATATTTGAGTTTGTGATCATTTGTTTAAAAACAAATACGATCATTAGAACATACATCCTGTGGGGATGAATTCTGTCTTATTTTCTGCTGTATACTTGCTACCTAGCAGTTGTTCAACAAATACTATATGTTGAATGAGTAAATGCATAATCTTTTTTTTTCCTTGTTGGAAAATTGAATTTAGACTTTTGTGAGGTTTCCTTTTCATCATTTTGACAAAATTATTTCCTGTCGTAAGCTTGAGGACTGACTGTCTGTACCATCTTTCTTTTTTACCTGCTGGTCTGCCATAAATTGTTTATGAATAGTGACTTGCTGACAGGCATATATACTAGGGGTGCCAAAAAAATGTGTACACATGATTTGTATTCATCTTTTGTGATAGGTATATATTGAGTATTAAAATTTTAATACAGTTTTTTTCCTTTCTTAAAACATCTATACATTTTTTTGGCTCCTTCTGTATGTGTACCCTTTTCCTCCTTTCTGTAGATTCTTGTTATTTGGTGAAATTATGTCACAGATGTGATTACTCAGTAGGAGGTAATTTGTTTGGGCTGATATGTGAGAAAGAATTGCTACTTGGGAAGTATAGTCTTGTCTATAAAGATGCTGCCATCTGGAAAACAGACAGGCTGAAGCTATTTTCAAGTGGCTATTAGTGAGCAAAAGAGGCAAGACCTGGGTTTGTTAGTACAGAGCAAGTGACTGCATAAGGAGAGTGGCATGAGGAGTGTCTGTGATCCACACCTCACCCAGCATAGTTGTGGGCACACAGCAGTTATTCAACAAATATGTATTGGTGGTTATTCACTTTAACTAGACTGAGCTATGTCTATGCGTCTTCAGGTCACGTGCAGCTCTCTGCCTGTCCCATAGTCTACTCTAGCTGGGATCTCCACCCACAGTGACTTTCACCACTACACATGGCCACTCAGTAAATGCGTCCTCCCAGCCATGATGGTTTGGGTCTGTCTGCCTGTATTTGTTTATTAGCCCATGATTATGTGTGGCTTCTCCCAAAACTGCAGCACGAGACCTGTCAGGATCCTCAGCAGCAACCATGGCAACTGCATTCACCTGAGTCTGTGGGCAGGTAGAACACCAGGCCAGTTAAGAAGGAGAAGAGCAGACAAGGAATGATGACATTGACGATGAAGTAGAGGGGCAGGCGCTGCATGACAAAGTGGTAGGTGATGTCCAGGTAGGGGGTGGAAGGGCAGCAGGCATAGAATACCCAGTGCTTCCAGCCCCGGGCCTCCTTGATCACCCATTCCCCACTCTCCATGAAGTTGCTCAGGTCTGGCTGGTCGCTTTCCTGAGAAGATGAAACAAAACTTTGAAAACCTAGCCACATCACCCTGAGGAGGGACAGGATTTCAAAATCAACTGTGACAAGACAACCGATTCCAGTACCGTTACATACCCAGGTGGGACCCTGGGCACTTCCACTTTTGGGTTTTAGGTTCCTTTCCTAAAACAAAGGGGTTTGGACTATTGGGATTCTCCATGTTGGCTACACATTCAAGTCACCTGGGGGCTTTATAACATATTGGTGCCTTAGCCCCCACCCTAGACTGATTAAATCTCAAGTCTTGGTGCTGAGCCTGGGAATAGGGCATTCATTTAAGCTCCCAGGTGGTTCTCATGTGCAGCACATCAAGAACCTGACCAATCAATCGAGAACCATCAAACTAGACGATCACCAGAGTTCTAACTGGTGCTGTGATCCTATAATTATGAAGGGACAGAGTTAGAGAGCTGAATTACCCTTTTCCTGAATCCAACCTCATCACATGAGGTCACCACCTACCGGGTTGATGGCCACCACAGAGCCATCATAGGTCCAGGTGCCCAACTTCATGCTACAGTTCTGTTCATCAAAGGGAAAGTGGGTGACGATGATCTCGCAGTAGCTTTTAAAGATGGCCGGAGGTGTCCATGTGATGTGGCCAGTGTAGTCCAGGAGCACTTTTGTGAACTTGACAATTGCAAAGTCACCATCTGCACTATAATGGGATAAAAGAGGAGACAGCTATTAATTATTCAGGTGCTAATTATAGAAGCTTTCAGTCTGGCAGTGTTGCTTTTTATCTATCTATGTCAATATTTCCCAAATTTGTCTGATAATAAGAATCACTGGGGTGCTTATTAAAATATAGACTCCTGAGCATCATCTAAGCATTGAATCAAATTACCTGGGGAAGAACCTGGGAATCCACAGTTTTAAAGAAATAACAGCTAACACGGAGCCACTGCATCTCAAATATTTTTCTTCCCAGTTCTTAGATGGTATTTGTAATGTTAATCTCCATCTACCCCTCCCTGATATATTTCAAAAGTTAACTGGGGGCCGGCCGAGTGGCGTGGTGGTTAAGCACTGGCTTGGGAAGCTAGTGGCCCTGGTTCGGTCCCACATATGAGGGCCAGTGACACCGCCCTCAAAAAAAAAAAAGTTAACTGGGAAAGAACCCAGGAATTTTAAGTAAAAACTCGTCCAGTGACTCATTGCTGTGACAAGCAGGTTAAGGAAGCGGTAGATTACTTTTTTAGGAACTATTTAGAACTCAGTGGGGTGGGATCACAAACTCAGATGCCTTCAGGGGAGAGTCAGCCTTAAGGGGTATCATTTCCATTCACTAGCCCTTGCAGCCTCCCTTGGTAAGTCTGCTAGCAGGTACAGCTTGCTTGCCCCAAATGCATGCTGTACGATGTCAGGCTGTATATCCTCTAGGCCAAAGTCAATTGCCTCCTGTCTGGGAAGGATGCACTTTGAAATGAACATTCCCTGATAAATGAAGGGCGTATGATAATGAGCATGTCATTAAAGCAGAGTGCCTTGAATCACATTATAATTTCACAACATACAGCCTGTCACAGAGCCCACGGATGGGCTACATAGGCTTCCTGGGCCATCAGCAGCACAGCGTCTTGGGATGCCATGAGGATGTGATGAATAACAACCCCGGGAGGTTCAGACCTACTGGTAGGAAGGACATTTAATTCCAAGGAACTCAATTATAGGAAGTTTGGATTCCTTGGATAGTTGCCATACACCCTCCAGGAGCTCTCAGGGATTAAATGTCCCCCACCCCACAGCCCTGATTCAATTTGGCTCTGATAATTGTTTCTATTCATAACACAAGACACCATATGGCACCCCTAGCGTGCCGACTGAGCTCTTGGCTTTTAAGGGTTGTTTAATGTGAACCGTGGTGAGAAGCATCCTGAGATGGGTGGCCCTTCCGTTAGGACTCTGGGGCTCCACCTGCTCCAGGAATGTCCCTTCCCCATCCTGTCTTGTTTGCTTACTTGTTATAGAGAACAAGGTCTGGGCGCCAGATTTTTTCAGAGGGAATGTGAATTTTTTTCACGCCACCATAGTCGTCTGGATTCCATTTTAGGTTGTAATCCACCCATTGCTAGAAATGAAGACATTTATCTAATTAAAAAGCTAAACACATTTTTACAACAGTCTAGGGTTATCATGAGCTCTGATGGGTGTGATTCAGATAGTGATTCAGACAGTTTCTGTGCTCTAGTAAGAAAGGTTTGATTCAGGATTCAGTTTTCACTTTAGTAAACAATACCGGCAAACATTTATACAGCACTGATTACATGCAGGCACAGTTTTAAGCATTTTACCAATATTCAGCATTTAGTCCTCACAACAAACCAGTGAAGAGTAATTATTGACCCCATTTTACAGTTGAGAAGACAAAGCTATCCCCAAGTCACTGAGTGGTGGCAGATCTATCACGCCACACTGCCCACTCCAGGAAAAGAGAATGGCTCTATTATGAACATTTTCTTCAAGCAGGCAACATAATTTAAAAAAAGAATTATATTTTTTCCTACGTTGTAAAAGTAAGATACGCCCAATGCAGCAAATTTGGATCATGTTATAGATTGGCTGATGGTCTCCCTCAAATTCGTATGTTGAGGTCCTAACCCCCAGTACCTCCGAATATGACCTCATTTGGAGATAGGGTCTTACAGAGGTAATTAAGTTAAAATGAGGTCATTAAGGTAGGCCCTAATCCAATATGACTGGTGTCCTTATAAGAAGGGAACATTTAAAGACCGATACATATTCAGGGAGAATGCCACGTGAATGTGAAGACAACCCTTATAGGGAACCCATTCTGCTGACATCTTGATTTTGGACTTTTGGCCTCAACAACTGTGAGGCATCAATTTCTGTTGTTTGAGCCACCCAATTTGTGGCTTTGTTATGACAGCCCTAGCAAACTAACACACACAGAAAAAGCATGAAGTGAAAAACAAACATACACCAACAAATACGATCCATAACCCCACTACCCTGCAATATTTGCTTTTAACATTTGGGTATATACCCCTGATAACCAAATTGATTTCCTCTGGGCGAAGATTAAATTTCAGGGTGAATGCAAACACCCTAAGTGCAGTTATCTAGCTGAATTACCTGTTTCAGTCGAACATTGGTTGTCACGATCTGATTTACTTCATCCTGAAAAAAGATAAGACCCCATTTTTAGGGGGCAGAGAAGGTAGCTGAGGGGAGGATGTTCCAGGGTGAGGGGTGTGGGTGCTATGGGAGAGCCTGGAGCCTCTGATCTCACCACATTGATGAGTTGTATCAGCTGTAAGCCCACGGTCACCTCCACTGCCTGGCGGTGATCTTCCACTGGCCTCACCACCTTGTTGTAGTCTTTAAATAGCTTTGTCACCAGAAGGGTCTCATGTTCAGAGCCCAGGATGAGGCCAGCTGAGGGGACAAATGACACACGTGCTGTCAGAGTCTGCCTCCCACCTTCACATACACTCACACAAGAAACTGAGGCCTGACCAGCTAATGGAAAGCAATCACGACCCGTTTTGGAAGGGTTCCCAAATGCAGCTATTATTGCCTTCAGTTCCTTTCCAAGCACAGCTGCTGGTGTGGTCCCTTCTCAGCGGGGAGTGCCAGGTTTCATGACACTTGTCCTTTGGACAGATGACACTCCCTAATACAGTTTCCAGCTGAATCAAGTTTGCTAGGAACGTGTACACATGAGAGGAAAGGTCCACACAAAAGCCAGTCTTAGTATTTCAGAGTCCAGTCATGGTGTAATGAAATCTTGGTTTGGCTGGCCTCACATGATAGGAACAGCCAAAAATTGATGCTGGTTTGTAGCCATTAGGATGGCCATAGTTAGCAAAATTAAAAATGACAAACATTGGTGAAGCTGTGGAGAAACAAGAATCCTTATATATTGCTGATGAGAACGTAAAATGGTGCAGCCAAACAATTTTGTGGCTCCCCATAAAGGTTATACACAGAGTTACCACATGACCTACCAATTCCACTCCTGGGTATATCCCAAAACAATTGTTCACACGAAAACTTGTACCTGAATGTTCATAGCAGCACTACATACAATAGCTAAAAGATGGAAACAACCCAAGTGTCTATCAATAGATAAGTGGATAAATAAATAAATTATAACCATACAGTAGAATATTATTCAGCCATAAAAAGGAATGAAGTATTGGCCCATGCTACAGCATGGATGAACTTTGAAAACATTATGCTAAGTGAAAGAAATCAGATACAAAAGGGCACATAGTGTATGAATCCATTTGCATGAAACACCCAGAATAGGTAAATCCACAGAGAGAGCAGTTTTGTGGTTAGAAGGGACTGGGGAGAAAGGATAATTGGGGGTGACTGCTAATGGGTACAGGGTTTCTTTTTGGGGTGATGAAAAAGTTCTGGAACCAGGTAATGGTGGTGGTTGCAAAACATTTTGAATGTACTTAATGCCTCTAAATTGTTCACTTTAAAATGGTAATGTTATGTATTTTACCATGGTAAATTTTATGTCATGTATTTTATGTAATTTAAAAAATATCACTGTTGGTGATATAACAGTCTGAGTTAAACTGTTAAGACACAATGAAAACCACGTGCTTTGCTGACCTGGGTTTGGGGCTCCTTTTTAGAGCATGAATAATTCCAAGGAATCTTAATTACATTTTCCTTCAGGATGAAGAACAATGGTATCTAATACTCTTGGAGCCCACAGCCCTTTCATGTCCAATGTTATACATGGTCCTCACGAGAGGCTGGTGAGGCAGGCAGGCAGACATTCTTACGTGAGATTCTGACAAGATGACTTGTCCAAGGTCATGCAGCTAGGGCAGAGTTTAGAGTAGAGCCTTGTCATTCTGGTCATTCTGCGTTGTGCTCTTGTAATAACTGAATATTATGAGTGTGTGTGGGCTGACCTGGAAACTGCACAACTGCATGTACCATGATTCCTATGAGAAAAAATGTCCCAGATTCCAAGTGCCTTATGAAGGATCTTTGTAACTGAAGCCTTACGTGGACTGGGGGTTGCCTGTTCAGGGTTGGGAGAGGAAGCAGACCCATGATCCATTTGTCCTGACTCATGTAACCAGATCTCCTCTTTCCGCAGGTTATTGCTGAAAGCCCCATACCTTCTCCCTGAGCCAAGAAAACTTTAAAAATTGAATGAGTGAGACGCTTTCTTTTTTTTCTCAGTAGTGTTAACCTATTGCCTCCAAACCAGGTTATTATTTTTCTTTATTATTTTTCTCCTTGGATTCTAGGTTTGGAGAGTTTGTCAACAAATAATTATTCAGTAAAAAGGAATTACTTTTTCTATTTTTATTGATAAAAATAATTACTGACATATCCAACTTGTTATGTGCCACTCTTCTGCATGTTTTGTACACAGGGGGTGCCAAAAAGTGTATACACATTTTAAGAAAGGAAAAAACTGTATTAAAATTGTAATAATATATACAGTAACAAAAGATGAATACAGTCATGTGTATACATTTTTTGGCACCCCTGGTATACTAACTCTTTCAATCCTCATAACTGGGTATAGTAGGTACTGTTATTGTCCTCATTTTACAGATGAGGAAATCGAGGCACAGAGAGATTAAGTGACTTGCCCAGATTTCATAAGTGGTGGAGTCAGGATGCAAACCCAAAGCCCACGTCCTACTATTTCTCACCCAGAACTTTGGATCAGCTTGAAATAACCAATGTTGTGCAATACATTGAAACATTTTCATCCCCGCAAAGCTGTGTATTAATTTAGCCAGTAGAGCTGTATTAATGGCCCTGTATTTGTATTATCTTATTGAATCCTTCTAACAGTCCTACAAGGTAAATCTTTACCCCAGCTTTACAGATGAGAAAACAGGTTCAGATGGAGCAACCTGTTCGTGGTTCCCAGTTAGTTAGAGGCGCGATTGTAAGTGAAGCCAGTCTGACACCAGGGCCCCTGCTCTTTACCACCACCCTAAAGGTAAAGGTATCATTTTCATTTGGACTTTTGAAACTTTCAGTGTAGCGAAAATCTCTTCATTATGACCTCTCTGGACTCTGAGTAGGGAACCCCTCTCCTCGCCTACCTGTTCGTTACTAGTTTCCCAAGATTTCTGAATCCAAAAGGGTCCGTGCAGAGCTTTCACATAACATCTCCCTGAGACCACCTCCATTCGAGGACCCTTCACGGAAGCACGCAGTGTTTGCAGTCACCTTGAACCACTGGGACACGGCAATCCCCTGTCCTCCCACCTATCTGTCCCGGCCCCCACCCAGCCTACAGGGGAAGGGGACAGGCATGGGTCACTGAGTGCCTTGACCACTGGGTTTGAAGCAATTACTTTGGCATTGCCTTGGCTGCTTATTTTCAAAGGAATTGTTTATTCCAGTTTGACAGGAAAAATAAACTAGAAAGCAACAGATAGAGCAGATGGTCAGCATTGTGTAATAGGAAAACTATGCAGGTCAACCCTATGCTCCACTAGAGAGACAGAGGACTGGGAAACAGGCACAGTTGGCATCTAGTGACCTCACTTCCTCCTCTCCTACCCAATAACAAGGGGCCCTGCTCCTTCCGCAATGGATTTCTCAGGAATTTCCAAGGAGGTCTCCATTTCTTACATTGGGTTCCCTAGTGTTCTTTCCTTTTTTCCCTCATCAAAACAGGATAGAGTGATAGGAAAGTTATAGGACTTGAGGTCAGCATTCTGTGATTCTGTTCCCAGCTCCAACATGGTCTGGAGAATTGGACCAGTTCTTTTTGGATTCAATGAGTCACAGTAAGACATTCTTAAAAAGGTGGGGTATAAATGTATAACTATACAGGCAAACAAATAAATAATGTTAAAGTTTCCCTTTTCAGCAAAATCATCTTGGCAATCCTTATTCAGAGGGTGGTAAGATTAATTCAGTCATCAAATATTTGTTATGCATTTACTGTGTGCAAAGCATTGTTTTAAGAGCTCTGAGATATTCAGAGGTGAATCTGACATGAATCTTGTCTTGCTACCCTCATGGAGATTGACATTTGTCATTTACATAAATAACTGTGAACAAGTTGGAAAGTGAGATGCCTAAGAGAAATGGCAATGAAGTACTTGGAATTCCTGAGATGGCAGAAAGGAAAAGGTTGTAGTGAAAAATGCTATATAAATAGAAGAGAGATCACTATGTGTTAAGCTAACACAGGAAAAAGTGTCCCTGATATGAATGAGAATTTTGCCTACAAAGGACTGATTCTAAGTAGGGAAACTTGGCCACAATTTCAAAGGGTTTTTTTTTTTTGTACCTTACTGGTCAAATCTGTATTTTTATGCCTGCTGGGCTGGGCAAAAGGAATTCTGTGCTATATAAGTCACCTTGGGTAATTCTTATCTCAACTTGGTGCTATGTTATCCTGCTACCTTAGGCAACTTCAGGCTGTGTTTTTTGACTGCGCATATAACAAATGGAGTCTCCAGCTAATCACATTCCAAGATTTATAAATTAAGTGACTTTGAGCAGGTTAGTTCATGTCTTTCAGCCTTACTTGCCCTACAATAAAAATTTGAAGATGTTGGACTGCTTCATCCAGCTCTAAATTTCTGGGAATTACCCATGTGAATTGATACTAACAAACTCTAGGTATGATCTAAATATGTATCACACACTTTTCAAAATAGCTTTAAAAAACATGCTTTTTTGGAGGTGTTTGGTATCCAAAGAGATCTCTTAAGGATTTTCATATGTGAGCATATCACACGAATTTTCATTGAGTGTAGAGTTTGCCAACAAGTGTGCACGTGTATGCAAACACACACACACACACGCATACGCACACATGCACACACCACTACCACCACCACCATCATTACCAAGCCAGCTTTGATTGGATGAGGTCCAAATCCCACAGGATATAACTTATCTGAATTTATTAGAGTTTAGGCTATTTCCTTCAACTCTGCTATTGGAAAGCATTAATAATAAAGCTCTTTACCTCGTTTGCCCAGAAGGCCTGTGTTTGTCAGAGCAATATTAGAAAAGAGAAATCACAGAATGTCAGCCACTTTGTTTCTCAGTTGAGATGATATCACCACTTTTATATGAAGCAAGCAGCAAACGCCTGTTTCCCTTTACCGGAAGTTTGGGATTCAGGATAGTGTTTCAGCTGCTGTGTTGTGACACATTCCTGAGTTGAATGCAGGTCAAGGGCTGTGCAAGGTTTTATGGTTTCAATTCAAACCCAAACCTACATATAGTAATGTCCTTTACAAAAAAACAAACAAAAAAAAAACAGGCAAGAATGCATTCCTATGAACTTTTTCTGAAGTTCAGAAGTTTAAAAAGTTTCAAAATATTTCATCTCGATGGAGAGAATTTATTTACAATTATGCATATTTTTCTCTCTCCAGCACATGGACCTGTCAATCAACCCTCTTCATTATCAGAATTCTCCAGGAGCAATAAAAGGACTTGTTAAACATATTGCTTGTGATTATAAGTCACCACTCTCAGTCCCTCTAGTTGTTGAACACAAAGGCAGCTCCAGGATAATAGAAGTGGTACTGACTCTGAGCGTATGGGTGAGTCGGATGCCAGGCACCGATGGAGGGAGAAACTTGCATGTCCACTTCGTAGCCTTTGACCAGGCAACTCCTATTTTCATTTGATAACACAAACTCAACTTTATCTACAAACCCAATCAAGCCAACATCCATGAGAAACTGAGAGAGCAGTTTCGGGCTGCAGAAGCCTACCATTCTGCCATCAAAGAAGCAAGACTGGTCTGGGGGCTTCTAGTGCTTCAGCCTCAGAGGAGAGCCCCCCCACCCGGACACTTACCTGAGCAGAGAGCAAGGAGCAGGAGGAGAGGCCAGGGCTCCATGGGCTGTGGGTGCTGGCGAGGACTGGCAGCAGACTGGTGACTTGTGCTGCTTACCGGCACTCTGGCTGGATACTCTGGCTGCTAGAGGGTTTGAAAATTGAGTTGGCTCGGCGGAGCTATTGTTTTACACCACCTGTTTGTGGCAGTGACAGCTGGGCTGCCTAGAGCCTTGGAGCCCAGGGACCTGCTGAAAGCCTTCCATTATTACAGGGTGCCTCACTGTACATGGTTGCTATATCCTTGACAAGTTGAGTGTAAACTGCATTGTGTTTTAAATGTACCATGAGTCAGGTCTTAATAAATTTAAAAAAAATTTAAAAAACTTACAGTGGGGAAAGACTTATTTTGAATGGTGAGCAGCCCTCTCCCTTTTGTGACAACCAGAACTGCATCTCTGTGGATTGATTTTTTTTTTTTTTTAAGATTTTATTGGGGAATTGGCGGAGGGGAACAGCGTTGGGGAATCTGGGAAGGGGAACAGACAAGTTGCTGTCTTTTAGTTCTTCAGTTTAGTTGCGAAGGATGTTGCTTCACTGTTGGTATCGTCATTGCGCTCTTCCCGGATGAGGCAGATCGGTCGCTGGCCTCTGGATGTCGCTCACTGCGGCTATTGGCAGCTCACGCTTGGCTGCCAGCCGCTCACGCTGGCTGCGGGCCACTCACTGTAGCCTATGGCAGCCCACCGCAGCAGGGGCTGCAGCCCACACCATCACCGGGGCTTGCACAGCCCAGCTCCAGGTGGAGCTGTTGTTAGCTGTAGAGGGCAGTGTCACTGGCCCTCATGTGGGATCCGAACTGGGGCCGCTGGCATCCCAAAACCAGCGCTTAACCAATGCGCCACTGGGCCGGCCCCTCTGTGGATTGATTTGATTAGGGTCACTTGGTCTGAGTAGATAGTCAGCTGTGTGTAAGACACTGGTCATCCTAAATCACAGAAGTCCACATTCTGCACACAAGAAAATTCATTTGCTTGGGTTCACTCTAGAGTCTGAGAGTACCTGGGGCTTTTGTGACAGAATAAATTTGAGAAGTGTGTGGTTGGTACTGAATCTGCTGCTGGATAATCCCAGGTTTGAATTTGTGTTTTAACAAAGATGGCTTCTTCCATAGAATTGGTTTTACTGGCTTCCAGAGTGGTTGTTTCAACCCCTGTTTCTGCATCAGACAATACTTATCCTATGGTGGGTCATCACCGGAGCCAGCTGCCCACCTCCCACGTATTCAGGTGAAGAGTAATTAATGGGAAAACGTCCCACTGCATATGCAGTTGTTCAGGTCCTACTTCCTTCCATCCATTCTTCCCTCTGCCTGCTTCTAGCCAGGGAAGAAAAGAGCAGAGTGGTTCAGATTTTCAATTTCTTTGTTTAAAAAAAGAACCCTATAAGCCAGTAGTTAGTATTGGCTCAGCCTGAGAAGTATTTTTACTAAAACAAGGAAGGAAGCAGTTATGTAAAGATGCCCTGCCTATTATTTCTTTGCTTCCTTCCCAAATTGAATCAGGTGAGAAAGGTCCCTCATCTCCTGCCCAAGGACAGCATCCTGACAAATCCCCCACTTCAATGAGTCCAAACAAATAATTAGAGAAAGGACTTGGAAGGTAGAGGAGAGAGTTGAAAGTTCAGATTGTTTATATTTTTTCTGTTTAAATTGTGGGAGACCAGCTAACCATCCACTGAAAAATTGGTTCTCTCCCTTCACATAGTATAGCACCATGACTACCTAACCAGGAACTATGACCCACCCCACCCCCCTTGCACCTAGATGAAATCATGTGACTGAATTCTAGAAAGTGAAATGTGAGAGGAAATTTTATGGGACTCCGAAACCGAAACCTCGCATCTGAGCTTATCCATGCTCTTCTCGCCTTCTGACTGACTGGAATGGACATGATCCCTGGGGCAATACTGGAAACCACATGTTGAAGGGGGTGTCACTTTTGACATCCTGAATCCTTGAATGACTTCATGGAGGAGGGCATCCCATTGTCCTGGTCACCACCCGGCTCTCTTTCATAAATAAGAACAAAACTTTTATTGTCTTAAGCCATTGAAGTTATTGCTCAGTGGCTAGTTTATTTGTTCAGCAGCTAGTGTTCTCATTTTTTTTTTTTTTTTTTTTTTGGAGGGCAGTGTCACTGGCCCTCATATGTGGGACCCGAACCGGGGCCGCGGGCTTCCCAAGCCAGCACTTAACCACCGTGCCACCCGGCCGGCCCTATTTTTATTTTTTATTTTTATTTTTAATTTTTTAGCTGAGCCATCCTGCTACCTGTTGGCAGCTCAGTGGCTGCTCAGCTCGGGCTGGGCGTTGAACTGCTGTTGCTCAGAGCTCAGCTCGCACTCTTGAGCGAGCTCTTAACCAACTGAGCCACTCAGCCAGCCCTAGTGTTATCATTATTAATACAAAATGTGGGGCTGGCCGAGCGGCGCGTTGATTAAGAGCTGGCTTGGGATGCCAGTGGCCGTGGTTCGGATGCCACATATGAGGGTCAGTGACATTGCCCTCTATAGCTAAGATGGTGAACAACAGCTCGACTTTGAGCTGGCCTGCTGCGAGCCGCCAGCATAGGCTGCAACCCCTGCTGCAGTGGGCTGCCTTAAGCTACAGTGAGTGGCCAGCAGCCAACCTGAGCAGCTGGCAGCCGGAGTGAGCCGCCAATAGCCACCATGAATGGCTGTCCAGAGGCCGGCGACTGATTTGCCTCATCTGGGAAGAGCGCAATGATGATACCAACATGGGCCAGTGAAACAGCGTCCTCCACAATGTCCCCTCCCCCAATTCCCCAATAAAAATCTTAAAAAAAAAAAAAGTGTGCTCCCTTGCATTGGGGTCCTGTGATTAAGAATAAATCCTAAAGTATGTAGCACTGCAAAAGAAGACAGGAAAATTGGTACCGGAAGCTAAAAAGATGAAGACCCCTGTTATATAATAGTAAATTACTCAATAAAATTGTTGTCCTTAATTACTTAATGAGCAAAGTGTGTACTGAGCCTGTGGTTCTAGGAGAAGAGGTTGGAAAACACAAAGTTAGTGCAAATTAGTTCTTCCTGGCTTTGCTTAGCAAGTCAGTACAAGGAAGAGTGAAGCTCAGGCAAGAGCTGGCTGGTTCAAAGGCAGAAATGAAAGGAAGTACAATGAGTCCAGAAATCTGGAGACTTCTGTTTTTGAACCCCAAAACGTGAGTGATAAAACATGGAAAAAAGGCTTTGGTCAACAAAGCCCATTAAGAATTCTCGGGCCGTCCGAGTGGCGCGGTGGTTAAGCGCTGGCTTGGGAAGCCAGCGGCCCCGGTTCGGTCCCACATATGAGGGCCAGTGACACTGCCCTCAAAAAAAAAAAAAAAAGAATTCTCATTAAACAGAGTTTCACCACTGCGGCAAAGATCAGTTTATGGGTGCTTTCTTTACACTCGGGCCTATTTTATTATTATTTTTTTTTTCCAGATGGCTTCAAGATGGTTGCCATTAAGTTGAAGCAGAGGCATAGAGTTTACAATGCAAGAAGTCAATCAAGCTTGAGAATTATGTCCAGTAAAGAACCCTATGTGTGCATACTGGCACATGGAAATTACTACAAACAAGTATTTTTAGGAGATTACTAAGTTTTTGAAGAACTTACCAAAGACTTCTTGAACCCAGACTACAAAAACTGTGGTTGTTCAAGCCTTAAAACAGTTCTTGGGTACCCAAATATAGACAGGCAAAAAGGGGATGCCAGTATCTGCACAGATTCCAAAAGAGGCACTCTCCCCATTATCACCTCAGGTGTAGCAATGAAGGTGAATGGATAAAAAGAACCTCCCAGGGGCATAGCCAGGAGCCACAGTGAGCAACAAGGGAGTGTCCTCCCAGAGAGCAAAAGCAGGGCCTAATTGCTTGGAGAACTCTGCTTACTGCCCGCACCTGCCACTCTGTGCCTGAGGGAATTTTTGTTTTTTGTTTTTTCCTTTCTGGCTATAGGAACACATGGGACAACCTGGAAGTACAAGAGAGTTAATGACCCCTGAAACAATCCTCAACCACTGCAGGAGGATAAACACCTCAGCTTCATCACCCGTCCAATGGAGTAACTGAGGCACACTCTACCCTGTGTCTCAGAGTTGATTTGTGGGGTTGAGTCCCTGTTGCCCGTGGTAGTGATAGCTTGACAACCCTCCCTTTGTTGGCTTCCTTCTCTTCTCTGCCTCACTTTCCTCACCCTGCTAACACTCAGATAAACTCCTTACAGGGTCTGCTTCTAGGGGAACTCAAATCAAGATAGAATTTCTCCCACTGTCTGGGCAGGGGATATTCACAATGATGTACATGGGGGCCTTTCCCACATTTCTACCATCTTACCAATTCTCTTCTGGAGGTGAACAGTTGAAAGTGTAGATTAAAAAAATATATTAAAACTTCCATTATCCTCAGAAGTAACCCTATTTTTTCATTAAAAGGTTTATTATTCAAATAATTCAAATTTACTTTAGAAAAATTAGAAACAGATGAACAAAAAGAAAAATGTTTACCCATTATCCTTCTACCTAGAAATATCCATCAGTAATGGGTTATTTTATATTTGTTCAGACCCTTCCATGTGTGTATGTATGTATTCTAGGCATTTGGGATACATCATTAAACAAAACGGACAAAGATTTCTGTTCCTCAGGAAACATGCATCCTAGTTGGAGAAAATGCACATTAAAAAAATAGCTATAGTTAATAAGAAAATTCTTTAGTATCTTATCAGGTGGAAAATGCTATGGAAAAAGGAAAAAGGAAAGCAGGTTGAGGGGACCAGGACAGCTGGAGAAGGGACTGCAATCTAAACATGGTAGGGTCGGCTTCCCTGAGGATGAGGCATCTGAGCAAAGACTTGAAGGAGATGCAGGTATTTGTGGAATGAGCATTCTAGGCAGAGTGAATATAAAAGTCCCTATGGGAATGGGCCTGGTGTGCTCAACACATGGCAAGGAAGCAAGCCAGGCTGGAGCAGAGTGAGTGATGGGGAGACGGCTAGAGGGTGAGATCAGAGAGTGGCTGGGGAAGAGGGGCTGAAGCACGCTTTGTAGACGTTCACTCTGTGTGTGATGGTAAGCCTCTGTCGGGTTTTGAGCAGAAGAGTGACACAATCTGACATCTGTTGTAAAAGGACAACTCTGGCTCCTGTGGTGACAAGTTAGGCACTACTGCAATAAATCCAGGTGACAGATGGTGGTAGATTGGACCAGAGTGGTTGCAGTTGAATTTGGGAAATATATTTTGACACTAAGGTGAAGAGGGTTTCCTAAAGGATTGGAGCTGGATGCAAGAGAAAGGATGATGATTAAAGAAGATTCGCAGGGTTTTGGCTTGAGCATCAGGAAGGACTTAGGTGCCAACAAGTGGATTAAGAAGGGCTGTGAATGAAGCAGATTAAATGGAGGGGTGGTCATGTTCTGTGAGGGATATGATGAGTTTAAGATGTCTACTAGAAATTTGAGTAAGCAGTGGCATTTATGTGTCAGGAGTTGGGGAGAAGGCCTAGGCTAGGATAGATGATGCTTAAAGCCATGACTGGATAAGGTCAAAGACATGAGTATAGGCATAGAAGAGAAGAGAATTAACATTAAAAAGTTGTGAAGAAGAGGAAGATGAAGCAAAAACTGAGAAGGAGGAAGCAAGGAAGCAGGAGGAGACCTAAGAGAGGGTGAACTTCTGGAAGCCAGCTGAAAAAGGCATACAAGGAAGTGGAAGTGGCCCACTGTGTTAAATGCTGCTGATGGAGGCTGTGAGATGAGAACAGAAATGACTATGGGCTTAGCAATATGGGGGCCACTGGTGACCTTGACATATATAAAACCTGACTGCAGTTCGTTTAAGGGGGCAGTAAATAGAGGTTTTTACTGCAGAGGGTAACAAAGAAATGCAGTGATAGCACGTAGGGGAAATAGAGTCAATAGAAGTTAATTGAAGTTTTTTGTTTTCTCCCCCCGCGCCCCTTTCTTTTTCCAACAATAATGATCAAAAATCTTGATTATGTAGCTGGAAGCTGGAAGGAAACATCCATAAAATGTTTTCAAAAATGGGATTTACTATATATACTTTTCTATAACTTGCAAAATATATAACGAATACGTTCCTAATAAAATAATGTGTCTCTCTACATTTTAATTTTTAATAGCTGCAGAATATTCTATTTTTTAATATAATAATTTGTTTAACCAACCGCTTATTACTAGACGTTTGAATGGTTTCTTGTTTCATTTTTGTTGCTTTGCTTTTATAGACAATGGTGCAGTGGACCCAATTTTCTCATTGTTGCCTTAGGATAAGTTCCTAAAAGTACTTACTGGGTCAAAGATGAAAACATTTTAAATAATTTTAATGCATATTCAATTTCCATTTTAGAATCAATCAAACTCATTTAGGTCTATCCTTATCGCAGTTATATTTTTCTATCATATGTACCACAGTTGCGTACTGTTACATTTATTTGTGTGATTATCTGATTAATGTCTGTCTCTCTCCCTAGACTGCAAACCGATGACTGCAAAGATGGCACCTGCTTTTGTTCAATGCTGTCTCCTCAGCTTTTGGGTCTGAGCCTGAAATATAATAGTCATTCAGTCAGCAACTGCTCATGAGTGAAAGAGTGAATGGAAAGCTTAGTTCAGTGAAAAAGGTAGAAGATCACACTGGATAATGTCATTTGGGCATAGAATGAAGTGTGATTATCAATCACTCCCAGTGCCTTGCAGGGTACCTGGTACATAGCTGCAAAAGTGTTTGTAATTGACTAAGTAAATAATACATGAATGAAGGGTATTCCTTTTATAAAGGTCCCCGTTCTTGTGTTGCTTAATGAACAGAATCATTGTGGGTCCTTCCAAGGTCACTTTTTTGGAGAAAACCCTCAGTCTGAGTCTATATTTTGGGGCTGTTTCCCAGGAGCCTGGCTGACTACCTCTTGCAAATCCCTTCCATTTCCAGTGCGGAGCGCCTCCTCCCACTGGCCAGCAGGTGGCAATCGACGGTTATTAAAGTGGCAACGGAGCTTTGGAGGCCTTCCGGATGGGGCATCTCTCTGGGACATGACCTATAGATCCCCAGGACCCACTGTGGCACTGCACACCTGAAAACGCCCTGCAGGCCAGCCCAGGGGCTCCTTCCTGGGAGGCAGGCTGCTCAGGCGCATTCCCAGGGACCCCTGGAGCAGCGGTCTTCCCTCAGAAGAGTCAAGAAAGTGGAGTCAGCTCTTAGCCTCTGAGTCCATTTTGTAGTATACAGCTCTGGGGAACTCTGGAGCAGACAGCTCAAGAGCTAAAATTCATCTGAAAATCCAGATTTCCTCAGGCTCTGAGATTTTATCCAGTTTACACACCTGACCTGCCTCTCTCATTTTCACAGTCGTCGAAATGGTCAGTTTCTTTTTCTTTCTTTCTTTCTTTCTTTCTTTCTTTCTTTCTTTCTTTCTTTCTTTCTTTCTTTCTTTCTTTCTTTCTTTCTTTCTTTCTTTCTTTCTTTCTTTCTTTCTTTCTCTCTCTCTCTCTCTCTCTCTCTCTCTCTCTCTCTCTCTCTCTCTCTCTTTCTTTCTTTCTTTCTTTTTTCAGCATAGTGCCATGTAATTCAGGCTGATAGTTTGGTAGTAATTACTGGATCTGTAAGCACTGGATTACATAAATGCTTCTTATTACATACAAAACAGGTTGCTGCCCACTCACCGTGGGTCCACCCCATCTTGCTGCTGTTTTTTTCCAAGGTCAGGGAGGCATTTGCTTCATCCAGCTTTACCCTTTCCTTTGTTCCCTTGAGACAAAGGGCAAAGAGGAAATGGCCGTTTGCTGAGATCCCAGCGTCCACTGTTTCACTCTCACAGCAGCACAGTGGGGCGGGTGTTATGTATAATGTGTCCAAGCTCACTTAGGTCATAAGTAGCAACACTTAGCACAACAGAGATTCCAAATTCGGTGCTCTGTCCACCACACTTTTGGTCCAAACGGCACCCCCAGAAGGTGACCACAAGAGAAGGAAAGGAGGAGAGAAGGTGGAATAGGGAGATGTAGCCTAAAGAATGCCCCCCACCCTTGCTTCATGTAGAGCAACTGCACTTTGACTTAAAAGGAAAATGTATGTGTGTTTTATATATATATATATAGTATAAGGAGAAAAAAGTCTGAGAATCCTTTCACAGGATATATTGTCTCTGGGGTATGTTCTGAGACAGCTGACTCGTGGTAGACCTAAGTGTGAACTGTGATTCTAAGACAAAGCCAAGTTGACAGGAACTGAAGCCAGGCCTAGGCCCTGCAGCTTCAGGCTCTAACCATTTGATTAATTCAGAAAATGTTTTGATAGCAAAGTTCTTCTGCAACCAGCTTTTCATACTCTCTGGGACAGACAGAAATCAAGAAAAATAAATCTGATGCAAAATCCAACTTGTCCTACTTCTACCCTCTGCCTGTAGTTAAAGGGTGATTTGAACTTTTCTTGGTTATGCAGAGTCTGGGTAATAGCAACCTGAGGAACAGGAAAGAAGCCTGGGAGACCAAGTTGAATGGCAGAAGAAGAACTGAGGCAGAGAAAATTGAGAGAGAGAAAAGCCTCAAGCTGGGTCTCTGGTGCCCTGAGGGGAAATGGGAGGAGAGAGAATTGGTCCAAGAACGGGAGACTGAGAGACAGAAGTCCAAAGAATATTTTTAAGGAGTTTGTTGGATGTTGAAAACACACTCCTACTTTTGGCACTTTCTCAAGAGACAGAAAAGATTTAATTTGGTTCTAATTTTATTTTTCTGCAGGTCTGAACCAGTGCCAAGACTGGACCATGTCAGACCCTGGGCTTACATTGGTTATATAAACAAACCTCAGTCTCTTCTGAGATCTGAAAGAGTCAAAACCATGAATGTTTTTCAATTTCCATTTTATCTACTGCTTGAGTTTCTATTCTGAGAGGTGCTGTTAAATGTTGTTGTTCACTTGTGTTCCCTAAATAATTTTTAATTAGCCTTCATTTAGACCAAGAATGTTCTACTGTTGATACAGGGACAGGAATTATCAAAAATAAAATTAATAGGGAACTACCTTTAGAAAAATAACTTAGCACTAATATTATAGTATTTTATAATACCTAGCTCAGCAAAGACAGATAATTTAGATTTTTAAATTTTCTTTTTTGAATGATTTTTCTCAAAGCAAGAATTGGATTGGTAAAGAGGTTAAATATTATTTTTATCTCTCATGCATTTTTTTATAATGGAATTTTTCTATTATCTTTCAATAGAATTAATTGCATTGGTGCAAGAAATGCAGTCAAATCAGCAACTGTATCGAGCCTTTGAAACCTCATGTCTAGGGCCGGCTGAGTGGCGTGGTGGTTAAGCGCTGGCTTCGGAAGCCAGCGGCCCCGGTTCGGTCCCACATATAAGGGCCAGTGACACTGCCCTCAAAAAATAAATAAATAAATAAGTAAATAAATAAAACCTCATGTCTAACTGGATAGCTACCATATTCATTACACAGTCAAAAATGATGAGCAATAATCCTTTCACCTAAAAAAGCTGCCAAACAGAAAAGCTTGTCAGGGCTCTCAGAATACTATAAAGCAGACAGTCCAAGAAATTAAAAAATACTGTTGGAGCTTTTTCATAGAGTCTCCCCTCTCCCCTCCCTTGTCCTTTAAGACAATGGTGTTGTCACCTAACCATTCGTGCATGATTTTAACAAAGACTCACAAGTCCCTTAGGCTAAAAAGTGACCAAATTTCAAAAAGCTAGTAATATTGGGGCCAGCCCTTGGTCTTTTCCAAAGTGAATAAAGACTTTGAATCCTTTTGGGTAAAAAAATCTGGCAAAGATCAAAGAGGATTCAGTAAGGGTTTCTGATACATCAGTGGAATATCCTACAAGGATTTTTTTTTACACATGAGACTAAGCCAAGCATGCTGTAGTTTAGGCCCCAAACCTATAAAGTCATAAATGCATGAGCGAGTTTCTTTAGTGGAAGCCTGTGATATGCATGATAAATTTGCCAAGTGCAGTGATCAACTGTGATCTTGTCCACAGTTTCATTTCCATCATTTTCTTAAGTACTACATAATTTGGTCTCGGGACCGCTTAGCTAATGACGGATTACAGGCTGGGCCTTGTATGTTACTGCACAGAATTATTTAGCATTCTGCAAGTCACTGGAAGAGTGTAAATGCACTTGAATATTTGTGGAGATTTACCTTCTCTTTTTGTTATAGAGGCCTTACAACAAGCTAAAACATGTATGTCAGCTCCATAATTATCTAGCCAAACTTTTAAAGATTGGCTAGCAAAGGCTAAATTTTATTCAAGCACTATTTCATTTGTCATACTAACTTTTAAGTACATTAGCCTATGCTATGGCCATGATCGGTGCTATTTAAATTGCCAACATCTATGTGTTCCTTTGTGTGCCCTGACTACATGCATCAGTGGCACTAACTTAGTTTTGTTACAACGCTGGGCGCACTGGCAGTCCCTGGGGGGTCTGGAGTTCCTGGGTAGATACAGTGCATTTGCCTGGAGCTTCGATTTTATTTGGAAACTTGGAGAAAAAATTAATCAACTTAACCACTTATTTAATGTGCTTTAATTCTTTTTTTACATTCATTGGGGTAACATTGGTTAATAAAGTTATATAGCTTTCAAGTGTACATTTCTGTACTACATCATCTGTACATTGCATTTGTGTTCACTACCCAAAGTCAAATCTCCTTTCATCACCATATGTTTGACCCCCTTTACTCTTTTCTACCTCCCCCAGCCCACTCTCCTGCTGAAATTCTTTATTTAATTTGCTGTGAAGCAAGCAAAATTATGCATTAGCTATGATATGACTATAAACTAAATGTTGACTAATACAGTGATAAACTAACAACTTATAAACTACGAAGTGTGTCTATTTAGCTGTCAGAGTTCCTGCCAGAAACAAACTGGTGATGTTGAGAAGAAAATATGATGACATTCCTCCTGGGTGAGTGATGAGACATAGCCTCACCTGGCCTCCAGGTAAGGTAGCCTAAAGCCTGCTGCTCCCATCTCCTGTGAAAGTCTTCTAAGGACTACTGGTAGGAAAAGAAGCCTCCAAACCAAGGGGACAGGACCCATCCTGTTTGAACCCTGAAAACTCTGGACCAGCTGATGTGGGCAGAGCCATTAAGGAAGTTCCCTCCCACCCCAGCTAAGCCGGCACTGGATACAAGGCACAAGGATATTCTCCAAGAACTGTCCCCGTTACTCTCCCATACCTGGCCATGGTACCTTCCAACTGCTGGTGCTCAAGTCCCCACCTCTAATGGGGACCACTCTATAGCACCTCCTGATGGTACCCCCACCCCTCATCAGCCTGCCCACTGTGGGAGCACAGCCTTGCTCAGGTCCAGTCCTATCCTGCGAGAGAGTTTCCACCCTTGACCCTGGTCTAGGCTCCCAGTTCCTCTCTTTATGTTGTCCACTCTCAAGACGATGGACTGGGTTCAGCCAATGAAGAATTTAAAGCCTGGTTTTTCTGTGAAAATAAATATGAATGTAAAGTTTACATGAACACCTAAGATACAAGGCCTGAGAGAAGATAGGTGCTGTTTGTGGCTCCTGTGAGCAGTTCCCGGGCCCCTTGGGAATGCATTCATCCTCCTGTGTGGTTAGAGTGCTACCAGCAGACCCAGTTGAGAAGTGAAACTCTGAGGACATTTCTGCAAAGCCAAGGAGACGGCCCACATGTGAAGTCCAACCCCCAAATTGGAGACAATGCTCTTCAGAGGGCACGCATCCTGCTGGAATTGAGAAATTCCATACAGTTCCAGATATCCAGCCTCCTAACTAAACATAACATAATGCCTTTCTCCCCTCCTCCCAATCTGTGCAAAACGTCGAGGACTAAAACCAGCTATCTTTCTCAATGGGTTCACAATATGGTTGTGCCAATTTTGTGTGGACTGGTCCTTTTCTCTGTTTTTCTGTAAAATGTTTTTCCAGGAGTGTTTGAAATTGTTTTGGTGAAATTCAACTTGATGTTACCTGTTTTTCATTTCGGGAAAGATAAAGATAGCTTCGCCTGGTGAGGGGGAGCCTGAGCTCAGAGAGTGTGAGGTAGGGTCCAGGGGCCATTTTGGCTTCCCTGTGGTGACTTGTACAGCAGCACACACAGCCTCGGTTCCAGCCTCTTGTGGGGGAAATGACACAGATACTCGGGGAGCCCAGGCTGGCATGAGAAGCCTTTCTGAATAGGACACTGTCACTGGATGGAGGGGTCCGAGGATGACTGTGGCCTCCTTAATCTGGACAAACAACTGCTATCCTATTACCTGGCCTTTTCCTCCTTTCTCCTGCCCTGAGGCCTTTCAGGATATATTGGGGGGGGGAGGGTTTGCAGAAATGCTCCCCCCTCAAATTAGGAGTCACTAATTTGGTATTAGAATGTGATAGTTTTTGGTTCCATCCAAGCCAGTTCCAGGCTCCATTCAATTAATTCTGGATTAAGTTTGAAGGCTCTGACCCCTCTCAGAGGGCCCTCAAGCCAGGCTTCTTTTTTTTTTTTAAGAAGGGCGGGGCACTTTGAAGGACAGTCCGACTAACTGTACGCAGTGTAAGAGGGATGGTTTTCTTTTTCTTTTTTTTTTTTTTATTGGGGAATTGGAGGAGGGGAACAGCGTTGGGGAATCGGGGAAGGGGAACAGACAAGTTGCTGTCTTTTTTGTTCTTCAGTATAGTTGCGGAGGATGTTGCTTCACTGTTGGTATCATCATTGCGCTCTTCCCGGATGAGGCAGATCGGTCGCTGGCCTCTGGATGTCGCTCACCGCGGCTATTGGCAGCTCACGCTTGGCTGCCAGCCGCTCACGCTGGCTGCGGGCCACTCACTGTAGCCTATGGCAGCCCACCCACACCATCACAGGGGCTCGCACAGCCCAGCTCCAGGTGGAGCTGTTGTTAGCTGTAGAGGGCAGTGTCACTGGCCCTCATGTGGGATCCGAACCGGGGCCGCTGGCATCCCAAAACCAGCGCTTAACCAATGCGCCACTCGGCCGGCCCAAGCCAGGCTTCTTAAAGATATAATTTTTCGAACACTGATCTTTGTCTTGTGTTTCCTAGAGAAGAATAATTGGCAAATTTGGAGGATTATACCTCTGTGTTCACTTCTATTCTGACGGCTAATTCGCATGTTGGTTAAAGAGGATCTTGTACATTTACCAGAATGTCACCTTAAGAGCGTGTTTTCAGGGTCTGGCTCTTTGACAAACACCCACACACTCCAGCCACACAAGGTATGTATATTCCATTTCCCCCCTAAACCAGAGCTCTCTCTTGTACCATATGCATCAAGACTGATACTTTGCCGATGGAAATTCACCCCTGAGATGGGGAGACAGATCATCTCCCTTCTCCCATATGGCTGAGGAAGGGCAAAGAAAGAGTCAGAGGAATTGAGCTAAGAAAGTGACAACAACGGCATTGGGTTGGGTTAATTCTAAGGACAAACTGGGAAGCAGGCTTTGGGAACGAGGGGTTCTTGTCAGACACCCAAGGGAGACACACCAGGGGGATTCCCGGGAATGGGGCCTGGTCTCAGGGAGAAAGATCTATGTCTTCAAGGGTGAGAGGCTGAGGGAAAAACCTGGCTGCTGTGCTGAGTATAGGGTGAAGATGTGGGGTGGGAGTGGGGAGTCGAAGAGAGAAAGCAAACTGGGATTGAGAAAACTCAGCAAGCCAGGCAGTGCTGGACTCGACAGGGACGTGTGACCATCTCTATATTTACCGTGTTCTGAAATTCTTTAGAAAATCAGTTTCATCACCCTGAAGTTAGCTTGTGTGTTCATGGTCTGCCTTTACGCTCTTTGAATTTGCTTTTTCAAAGCCAGGCTCTTCTCCAAAAATCCACTCTGGCAAGAGATCAAGCAAAGGCCTGATGCTCTCCAGTTAATGATAAAATTCCTCAGTGAAGCTTTCCCAGCATCACCCAGAAATAACCCAGAATTAGCAATCTGGCTCGGTCAACCGCAGCATATGTCCCCACTCAGGCTGTGCACCTTGTCTGAGCAATGACATCCCTGTCCCCGGCCAGCAGAAGGACTTGCTCTGTCTCGTGCTGGCAGATGGTGCCTGGTACAACATGCCCCAGGCTCTTCTCTGTTGCAGCCCGAGGCTGCCCCACATGGCTCAGTCAGAGCCCTCACCGTACCCCCAGAGTCACAGCCCTGCCTCCTGCCCCAGTGACGGTGCTGTGGTTTGCTTATTTTGACGTACTCAATCCCAAAACACCAAGATGAAAGGCAGGAAATGTGCAGTTCCAGTTCCCATGGCAGGAATGGTTGGACCACATTGTATCACATTTATAGTCTGGTCATGGGATCCTGGAGGCAAACACGGTGCAGGTTGACCTCAGGCCTAGGGTGGGTCTGGCATGGCTCACGTTGGGTGCTGCCCACCCTGCATGGCACCGCTGCTCACATGGCCTGACTGCAGGCTTGCTCTCTCTCACCACCGCCTGTGGCTGAAGCCACCTCCTCAGATGGCCACACATGGGGGCTCCCCACTGCCCAGAGGGAGCCACATACCCCAGCAAGAGCCCACTTCCTCCCAGGACACTCCCAGGACTTGCTCGCCTGTTTCTGAGCAGTTAATGTGGAGCTTTGCGTTTCCATTTCCCTGTGAACAGGAAGTGCCTCCCGGTCTTCGGTCCTTGGGGCAGAGGTTTGGAAACCCCCAGTATTCTAAAAATGTGGCAAAAGTTGACCCATCAAGACCCAAAGAGAAAAAAAGCAGCCAAGGACTTGCTGTTTTCCCTGAGTGACCATCAGCCACCCTTTTCAGCCAGATGTTTCTTCTCTAAACATACCATCTTTTCCATAAGACAGAAGTAAGCACCATGTCCACCCACACACAGGATGTTAAAGCATTTGAAGAACTATTTGTTCTGGACCTGAAAAAAAACCTTGAGGGAAGAATTCCGTTTCTCTTGCCGCAGGTGTGTGCCATGTGGCTGGGCTATAGGGACAATGGGGACGGTAAGTGTCCATTTCCTGGCTTTGCCACAGTTAAACCAAGCCCTCGGTCATTAGACCGCAGGAAGAGCATTTGTACATCTCATGTCTTTGGGGATAATTTTTTAAAGTGCCCCCAACATACCTGATCACAGTCAGGTGTGTTCCATGGGAAGCAGGCGGATAGAAAGTTCAGGAAAGCCAGCTTGTGCGCTGCCCAGATAGAACGCAACTGCTTGTTCAACAGAAGCCAGTAAAGACAGGTACTCAGGGATCATAATGTCCTTTTGTGCCTTTGTCTGGGCAGTTCATTAAGGTAGAGACTACCTCAGAGTTGACAGGACAACCCTTTCCTGTGTGTTCCTGGAGAATGTAATTGACTACAAAACCTTTTTTCGATGTCACCACTGCCAGTTACAAACCCAATTAGCAGCAGAGTGAACTCAGATGAATCCTGGGAACATGGAAATAGCACGTTCTACAGCTAATCAGACCCATAGAACGATGACACACCTGGATGTCATCAGGAAGGAGGGGCCCCAGGACCACAGGCCACTGGATTTTTGAAGAGCCCACATGTTCCACTGATTTCAAAGCCCCCCTTTATGGGTCAATTACACAGCCTTTCTAGAATGAACAATTAGAGACCGGCTTTTGTCTGAGCTGGGAGCATCTCAGGTTTATTCTTAGGCCAAAGATATTCAGAGGAAGTCATCCAGGTATTAATTCAAGTACAGCCCGTTGATCCTCTCCACAGCCCTCTCCCCACAAATTTAAATGGATTTGGACACTCTTTGTTTCTTGTTATCCGACCCTTCTCCCAAGGACTAATGAATCATACGTCCTGCCTCTCTTGAGAGCAGAAGCAAACCAGTCACTTCAAGGGCACGGAGGGATGCTCTGCCCACCTGTACCACAGTTGAAATAATTAATGTTGCCAGGCAGGTACTAAAAGCATGTGCAGAGAGAAAAATACCAATGCAAATGGGCAAGCGCACTTGCCTAGTTTTCACATTGTTATTATAATAGGATTATGGTGATTATTAATCATTGCAGTGTGGGCTGTAATGATGGAAGAGGCACTTTAGACTCTGGGCACTTTGCTTTTTGGATTAAAAGTCCCATTTAGAAAGAAACCTTGTGACTAGAACAGCTGGGCTTGAATCAGCTGGTCAGAAGCCATGCAGGAGTCTGGTACCGGGGCTTCTTAGGACATCACACTTCACTCCGATTGGTGGCCTTGTTGATTCCGGTGTCCTCAGCTGCCCATATGACATGTTATTTCTCAGTCTACTCAGTGACCTGTGGGAAAAGGCCACAGACGCAGGAAGCCCGGCTCTGAGGGGCCAGGTGGCAGGTCTGCTGCCAGGTTTAAAGGCATTTCTTCTTTTCATTTGATATGTGGGGTGCTCAGCAGGCAGAAAGCATTTGGAAAGCAGTAAGGTGGAAGTCTCTGGAATCAGGGGCCAGAGGCCTTAGGGAATCAGCTGGAGACCTCACCTGTAAGCAACAGAAACCTGCTGATTGGAACAGAAAAGGAATGTGTTGAGTGGCGATGAGATGGCTCAGAATTACAGGAGGACTGGAGAGCAAGCTTGGGAGGAGGGAGGCATGAGTTCTGCCACAGTCAGGCCTACAGGCAAAATCATACCAGAACCCAGTCCTGCGGGGACTTTGCAACCCCTGCTGGGAATCACTGGACATGCAGCTCCTCCAGGTGCCACTGGGGCGGACCTGGCTGCTCTCTGGCGGCCCTGTAGACACAGGACCCCAGCCCTCCACCACAATTCTCCTTCATGGCTCCTGCCTTGCCACAGCCTGGCTCCCCATTCAGGTCCAGGGGGGAGCCCCTAAAGCATCAAGGCCAACCACGTGCCTGTGTCCCACCGCAAGGTGAAAAAAGCCTACATGTTCATGTTTATACCATGAGTGCTGATGCCAATTCTCCCACTTTCCAGAAGGGAAACCATTAATTGCTCTTTTATTGTCCATGAGCTTTCATGAAAATGAAAGGAGACATCCTGATCCCTGGAGGTTGCCCTCTCCTGTTCCTCTTCTCAGTCACCTTCAGTCCAAGCCCAACAGTCCACTTGGTGGGTATCCAGATCCTTCATTTCTCTTTCTCAGTCTGTTGCCATTTTTGTAACTCTCCTTAGAACCTCCATCATGTATGAGGCCAATTCAAATGTGCCATTGCTCTGGAGAAAGTTTCCATGGGGCAGGGCGGGACTAGCAGTCAACTACAGCATACCTCAGATACTGTGGGTTCGGGTCCAGACCACCGTAATAAAGCGAGTATCAAAATAAACCAAGTCGTAGTCTTTTTGCTGGTGGAGAATCTTGCCTTCAATCTATAAAAATAAAGTCTAACACCTGTGAGCACAATAAAGTGGAGCACCACAAAACAAGGTGTGCCTCGAGGGGCCAAGGCAAAGGCGAGCACTGGTTAGAAAAGGCTAAGCACCTGCTAATAAAATTCTCTGTTCCTGTATGTGAAACGAAGCTGCAACTGGCGTCTAAAGCTCCCATGGGCAACAGGAGAACCCCCATGAGCCAGGAGACAGCCTTTCAGATGCAGGACGGAGCAGCAGAAGTCAGAGTTCCTCCCCCAGCAAAGGTGGGAAGGAAAATGGAGTGGGTTGGAGAACACTGGGAGATTTTGAAAAATTATAACAAGAGTGCTCTATTTATCTTCTCCCCAGCTTTTGCAGTTGGGATAAATTCAGCACAGGAGGAAGAGGCAGCATTTCCTCCCCCTCTCCTCCCATTTTAGGTGAGAGGAGGAGGTGACATGGGGGATAGAGAAAGATCTGGCAAGCTTTCCAGCTGGTGCTGTGGCTAGGCTGAACAGAATGAGCTTTCTCTGCACCCCTACGGAGAAGGGCTGAGACAGGAATGGAGAGGTACCCTCTCTCTTTCCCCCTCCCCCCAACTCCTTGGAATCAGGTTGGACTCAGGCATGGAGGTAGTCCCTACATGGTATGTGCCAAGGGTCCCCACAGCTGGCATGCCCCAAGCACAGACCCAATAGCCAGGCTCAGGGCATGTAGCTTCTTGTGGGCGCATGTGTTTGGAGTGCAGCATTGCTTTCAGAAGGACCCAGTTGAAATGCGATCTTGTTACCTGGGAACAGTAATGTGTGAACAGCTCAGTCCCCTCCATGGAGCTGGCCATCACATGACTGGTGGATGGGTTATGGGGCAGTTGTGAGGATGGGAATTGGAGAGACTTTGATGCTAGTAAAGGAGAGAGGGGAGGGACTGCAGTGAAAGGTGCTCTGGTGTGGCAATCATGTGAGACTCTTGGATAACAAGGAACAGTGGGGAGATTGGAATGAGGGATTGGGCATGGCGATAGTCAACACACAGCCTCATGACCACTTAGATGCAACCCCACCTCTCCACAGTGTGGGGAAGAAGCTGGGAAGCTTTGGGTCTGACTTTCCAAAGCCCTGTTAAAGGTTCTCACAAGAGGCTGGGTCTGGACGACAGGTCCAAGTGAGTCCTGGGCTGTGTGTTGGCCATGGTTTTGGGAACACAGAAGTCAGCTCACTTTTTAGGGGAGAAGTAACTCCTTCAGCTGGCTCTAGAGACAGAGATAAACAGAATTTTCTTTATCGTTCTATTTCCTAAATGGATTGTTTTAAAATTTGATTCAAGGCTTTGTAGCTATGCGATATTTGGTCTCCACTTTTGGCTTGTTTTATGCTTGTTAGGAACCGTGGGGTTGCCACATCTGGTCTGGATAGACAGCTACCCAGCCTTACTTTCAAGACTGCCACTTTGAGCTTCACTGTCTATGCTCCGAGAGCGTGAATGAAGTTTATTGCCCTGATGATAAGATTCTATTGGGTTGTCGGAAAAGTCATGACTCATTTTTGCGACGAAAAACAGAAAAAATACATCATGATTTTTCCGACAGCCCAATAGTTACAGTGTTAGGTACTATTAGAAAATTGTTGCCATTGATCTTTTCTATGGATTGAGCTGTGCATATCTATAAACTGCTTATAACCATACATAATGGTCAGCTTTGGCTTTGTTTTGCTTCAGTTGCATACTTCTGTTTGTGGCCAAGCTGAGAAACAAAATGCTGTCTGTCATCTACCATTTGACAAATGAGGGCTGGACCATTAGTACTTTTGGCTCCTTATTGGAAAGTGTGAGATTCGGTTATTATTGAGCCCTGGCTATGTGGGAGGGTCCTTTTGAGTTGGCCCCTAGGACCTGGAGGCCAGTATTTCCAGGGAGTCCCTGGCCCCTGGCAGTATAAACCAAAGAGGGAGCCATGGGAGGTGGGTGACAGTGGTACAGTGCTGCACTATTTTGATGAAGACATTACAAATAAATGAATATTGCATTGTATGTATGCAGATATGTTATTAATAATTGTAATCTGGTGATGGACCGTGGATGAATCTTTTTCTTTATTTTCTGCATCTTCCAGGTTTCTGCCTTGAGAATGTCCTACTCTTGTAATTAGAGGAAGAAAGGAACAAATATTTCTAAAAAGAAGGAACAATTTTTATTTTCAAATAACATGTGCAGTAGGATTTTTTCTAGAATTATATGTATAATTTATGTGTTCATCCACCTGTCTATCCACCCACCCATCCATCTACCCATCCATCTTCTGATCCATCCATTCTTCCATTCTTCCATCCTTTCATACATCCTTCCTTCTGTATAATTTGCACAGCAAGATATCTAGAATGATTTTGACTAAATGTCTGTGATGGTTATTTTTTGGTGGTGAGATTTCAAATGCCTTTGTGTTCTTCTTTGTACTTAACATCTATTGCTTGAAATTTGTAATAATGAGGTGCATTTTTAAGAGTAGTATGACATTGCTGCTTTATTCCCGGGTTGAGTCCCAGTCGCAGAGCCCAAGTGAGCGCTCCCAGCTGGAAAGGCCAAGCAAGACTCTGGCCTCATGCCCCTGCTCCCCGGTCACACTGTGCCGAAGCCCTGCTCAAGGCAGGGGTGCAGCTCAGTGGGGAGCAGAGAGGGAGATATGTTTAATCCCACAGCCAGTGGCATCCTGAGCCTTTGATGGAACATTATATGACTGACTGGCAGGATCTGTAGCTGGCTAGGGCTCTGGTTCACAGCTCTAGTGTGACAGTGACAAGCCCCTGGGTTCCCCCTGCCCTTGAGATTTTTTTTCTAGTGCCGTGTCTCTCCCACCACTGCCACTCCAAAAGCGGGGTAAGGGCTACTGTGGAAGGAGGTCCAAGGGTCCGTGAGCTTGGAGGTTGCTAATGTCAAGGCATGTCTGCTGAACGAGTTTAGCTCCAGTAGGCTAGACAGGCGGGCCCTCCTCGTGTAGGGATTGGCAGAGCATTTCCCGAGTATTGGAGAGCTGGGGAGCAGCAGCTACTTTTTCACTTGAGGTGAGAGTTAGAATAACACCACCACTTAGAAAAACAGGTTGGCCTCCATTATCTAGAAGAGCTGAGATACACAGACTTTACGATGTAGCAATCCTGCTCCTTGGCAAGCGCCCTGCTTTGGAGACAAAGGGTGATCATGGGAGTGTTTTCCTCATAGCCCCAAGCTGGAAACCACCCTCTGTCCATCACATTTATAACAGATACACCCTAAATAAATTGAGCTACGCTTGTACCATGGCATGGTACAGTCAGTAAAGGTGAAATAACTATAGCTAGGTACAGTGGCATGCCTGTAACTTGAAGGAATGAAGCAAATCCAAAAAGAATATAAACAGCATTATTTTTCATTCATGCAAAGTTCAAAAACAAGCAAAACTCTAAACCATAATTTTTAGGGATGCATATAAAAGTGGAAAAAAACATTAAAAAATCCAAGAAAATTATTGTAAAATTTGGGATATGGTTACCCCAAGGGAAAGGAAGGACTCAGAATTGACCAGGATTTCCCAGGGTGGAAGGGGGCTCCTGGGACGCCTGGCAATGCTCTCCTTCTCAGGTGGCGTTAACAAGGATATTTGCCTTATAATTATTCACTAAACTGTCCAATTACATTTCATGTGCTTTCCTGAAGATATATTTCACAACAAAAATATTAAAAGAAAAAAATGTAGCAGAAGATATTCCAGCCTCCATGCCTCGACATGGCCTCTTCTCTTACATAGAGGCTTCCTTTATTTCAGGGACCTCAAGCAACACCTTTGTCCAAGTCTCTGACCAGGGTCATAAATCAATATGCTATTATTTACCAAGTTCTACTGTGAGCTTAGTCTTAGCAGGTACCAGTGGGAAGTGGGATGGAGGATGTGCTGCCCCTAAGAAGACAAAACATTAGAAATAACTGAAAACACTAGATCAGGCTACAGACACTTCCAGTGCTAAGGACGTTCTTAGGAGCAGAAGCTCTGTGAAGGCTTGTGTGGCGTGGTGCAGCATTTGCTGATCCTGAGGATGGGCTGGGTGGACAGAGAGGTGGGTGTGGAGAGTGGAAGAGGGTGTTGCGATGAAGGAAAGGATGTGGTGAATATGTCAGGAAACTTGGAGTGTCAGGGGAGACACCAAGGGACCTGCCTGACAAGCCTCCCAGGTCCTCATGGGTGAGTAGTGGAAACCAAGAGTTGCTGGATCAACAGGGTGGGTGGCTCAGGAGGGATTAGAAAACCAGGAAGATGATCCCTCCCCCACACCCCACCTTGCTGCTAGGCTAGGTCTATCTACCAACCAACAGATCATTAATCTGCTGCCCCCCGACACATTATAGTTTAAACAATCAATAGAAGAGAACTGAACTAAGAAGACATGGCGGCAAACCTCAGAGAAAAATAGGTGTGTGTATATGAGAGAATTAAACAAATACGATGATGCTCACTGACAAACTCCATTAGAAAATAATCTTCGTCTGCCCAGGAAACACAGTGATCTAAAGTCCACAGAGGCTCGTTATGAAAAACAGCATGATGGTTCTTAGTTAAACATGGTATTACCATATGGTCTAGCAATTTCACTTCAGGGTATATGCCCCAAATAATTGAAAATAAGGACTCAAACAGATATCTGTACACCCATGTTCATAACAGCATTATTCACAATAGCCAAACAACCTCAGTACTCATCCGCAGATGAATGGATAAACGAACAGTGGTACAGATACACAATGGAATTATTATTCAACCTTCAAAAGGAATGAAGTATTGACACACGCTATAACATGCATGACCCTTAACATTATGTTAAGTGAAACAAGGCAGATACAAAAGAACACATATTGTGTGATTCCACTTAAATGAGGTACTTAGAATAGGCACATTCACAGGGATAGAAGGTATTGGTAGAACAGTGATTGCCAGGGACTAGGGGAAGGAGGGACTGGGGAGTCTGGAAATAAAGAGTGGTGATGGTTGCACAACCTTGTAAATGTGCTCAATGCCACTGACCTGTACACTTAAACGTGGTAAATTCTGTTATGTATATTTTACCACACACCAGAAGAAAAGTCCACAAGGGCTATTATGCACTGACTATGTCCTTCCAGAATTCATCTGTTGAAATCCTAACCCCCAATGTAATGGTATTAGGAGGTGGGGCCTGTGGAAGGTAATTAGGTCAGGAGGATGGAGCCTTCCCAAATGGGATTAGCTCTTACAAGACAAGAGCACTTATTTCCTTCTCTGTGATGTGAGGACCCGAGAAGATGGCCATTTGTAACCAAGAAGCAGGCAGGCTCACCAGACACCTCGTCTGCCAGCACTTTGATCTTGGACTTCCCAGCCTCCAGAACTGTGAGAAATAAATGCTTATTGGTTAAGCCACCCAGTCTATGGTAATCTGTTTTAGCAGTCCAAACTAAGAGAGGCTCAAAACATTGTTCCTGCATGCTAAACTAGAAGAGAGAGAGATGGCTGTGGAGTCATTCACTGAATAACAGGAAAGATGAAAAAAAACAAGGTAACATTTCCTCATTGACGAACAAGAAGAAAATGCTGTCCTTGGCCTATTTCTGGAACTCCTCCTGCTTTTGGGCCCCACTGCAACATCGGACATGGCCCCAATGACCCGGATAGACCTGGCCGCTTCTTGAAAAGCAGCCCAGCACTCTCCTTCCTACACTCTTGCTTTAAAAAAGGCTGAACTCCACATATACTCCAAGGAGCTGTTCCTGGAAAATTACCTTCTATAACCCTTTTATGTATGAGCCCACACTGGATGCTATTTGAAACAGGAAATGAATCTAAAAACTAAAGATGCTGCAACATGTATACATATAGATGATGGAAAATTTGCTTCTCAAACAGCTCGGACAGAAAAAAAACCTCACGTTCCCCATGGCAACCAGATTCCACGGTGACCACGCAGCCCCGCGAGGTCACCCACTTGTTTCTAAGCCTCAGCTCTTCTTTTCTGCCCTAATGAAGGGCTAAAGCTGGCCTGGGCCAGTCGGTCCTCTGCTGGGCCACCCCCAGCTTCTCACCCATTATAGAGCAATGCAGAACCATTTGGTATTTACTCCTGGCAAACACAAGGAGCCCAGATGATACCACCCAGCGCCGTAGGGATTGCTGGCTGTGGGCTCTGGTCTAGTCTGTAGGGACATTCCTGGAGCCCCATCTAACGTGTGACAGAGGACCAGCTCTTCCTGGAAGTCGCTGAGAGGGAGGGGACTCTGGGGCAAGCCATTGTCCCGTGGAAATGCAAAACCCCTCGCATCATACTCAGGGGCTCAGAGTGTTGGGAGGAGTGGATGGGATTCAAAAGTTATGCACTCTGACCAGAAAAATCAGCCGCTTGGTAATCACAGGAACTGCAAGGACTCCGCTAAGAATTAGATCCTTAATGCTTTATTCCCTGATCAGGCATCACGACCTCTTTCTGGTTTCCATGTAATCTTCCCCCTTTGAGTACAAGTACTTCTTTCAAATGTATGTTCACAGTACCACTTTCATATTGCATTTAGGAATGGCTGATCTGTGATAAGGCCACCCTTCCCCATCCCTGTGGGAGTGACTGGGGGCCCATCTTCCCTTGTAGTCAGTCCCCGCCCCCCTCCACCCCCCCAGGATACCCAGAAAGCTTCCCAGGGGGTGGTGGGCAGAAAAGCACCTGCCATTTTGATGTTTCAGGGGCCCCCAGCTGTGGGCTGGCCAGCATTCATTTCATCTCTCCTGCAATGCAGTTTTTATAATTAGAAAGTTTCTAAATGCCAGGCCTGAAGTCTTTTTCCCTCCCCAGAACACTGTAGAAAAAGCCATAGGCCCTTTAGAAACGGAGTTACTATGTTTACTCTTTGGATTATGCTTGATCTGGCTGGGCTTTCAGTACAAGGAAAACATACATGAAAGAAAGCAACTATCCATTGGTGTGGTGGATCACAGGGATTTTTTTCCTCTTTACCCCTTTCCTTGTCCTTGCATAGGTACAAAGTGGGGGAAGGAGAAGTGCTTCCTAACAAGCTGAGCTTCTCTGCATCTTGGGCTAATGCTGGCCTGGGCCAGTCCTCTGCTGGGCCACCCTTGGCTTCTCACCCATGAGAGTGCAACACAGATCTACTAGCATTTACTCCTGTGAGAAATCCCCAGCTCCCTTAGAATGACCTTCCTCCAAACCCTTTGCTTCTCCCATCATAAAGTTGGAAAAAGAAGAAAGAACAGTGGTTCATGGAGGGTAGGCAAGGGAAAAAAACAACTGGTATAACCCCATATCAGCTCAATAGACCTGGAGCGGTATGGATTTTGCAGGATGAAAACCTCTGGCTTCTCTCTGCGGATGGACAGCCACATACAATCTGAGATGCTAGCAGCAAGCCAGATAAGATAACATAGAGGAGAGGAAGAGAGAAAGGGAGAGAGAGGGAGGAAGGGAAGGAGAGAGTAATTAATATTAATGGTGATTAATTTTTAATGAAGACATATCAAGGAATGCACTAGCAAAACGCTCTTTGGTAATTTGAATAGCCTTGGTTTTGTGAGGCCAATTGTCCCCTTTGCTGGGCCACCTATTTCACAGACAGTGCATTGAATCCTGAAATTCTCTGACCATTTTTTTTTTTTTTTTTCTTCCCAGATTTGGACCCAAACCAGGGTGTTTCCAAAGTGGAAACAGTAGGGAAGTTAGCAGCCCTGGCTGGTGTCACCTCCCATTTCTGAGAAGGCTGTGGAGGGACTAAATGGGGATTTCCTCTGATTTGGCAGCACCACCAGGAATGGGAATTGTCTGGTGAGCATTTACTGAGGCTCATTCTGTGCAAAGCACAGTGCTAGGCCGTGTGCACCTGGTCAGTGGCTTTGGGAATCCAGGACATCCTCTTGTTCTGACAGTGGATGGATGCCTTGTTTGGGGGTGCCTTGGTGACTGGATCTCTGAAGACAGGCTGGTGGATTTCAAAAAAACCCTCCCTCATTCATCGTGTAGAAACCATTAATAACGTGGAAAGTCCCCTCCCCAGGGCAGCCAGCCCAGTACAAGGCTCGGATGGTGGGCGGAGGCCACTTCCAGTGTGGGGAAGGCTGGGTGCCTTCTCACTCACCCTTAGCTTCAGGATGTCCGAGTTATGCTTTACATGCTAGCAGTCCTTAGATTCTCATGAAACATTCATGACTTTACCTAAATCAATGTTTTAAGTGGATATTAAGGGGGAAAATATTCTTAGAGAACTTAATAAGTTTGCAGAAAAACAAGGCTTCCCATGCAGAAGTTGCCAGTGTGCTTAATCTCCCAAAGTTTTTTTTATGCAAAACTTTTCAGATGCTTTATTACACTAACGTGACTGCAATTTTCACAAAGGTGGAATTGCTATCTAGTATTTCCCAAGCTTATTTGACTAGAGAGCGCTTTGTTCTTGAATTAACTCCTAATAATACATTGAGCTCCCCAATGTATTACCAGACCATCTGCTAATTAAGCAAAACTAAGCTGATTAGAATTCAAAGCGGGAAGAGAGGACACCACAGCAGTGTGTCAGAATGGAGGAGTCAGAGGAGGCTTTTGAAGGGTTTTGGGGTTCTGGGCTCAGGTGGTGAAGATGTGTCTTTCAAGGCAGTGGAATACAGTAGGTTAAGGCTGGTGAATATAGCAAGGGTCTTGTAGGGAATCTCCAGAGGTAAGCTCTTGTTTGATGAACCAGCTGCTTGCTTCAGCTGTTGTCTCAGGTAAAATGATCTGTAGGGCTTTCCTGAAGCGGTCCTATCTTCCCTGGGCAAAGTTTTCTTGGAACAAACAGCTAAGTCATGTTGACACAGTGGTCTCAGCTCTTTGGCCTCTGGCTGTGTTAGGTTGATGAAGGTTGTAGGAGTTCTCGGGGACAATTCATATTTCTTCCATTTTGTGGAATGCAAGTCTCATCAAATGCAGTCTGGGAAATAAGGAATCCTTGAAATGGTTTCACATGGTTCATGTTAGAAACCATCTCCTTTTTCTGGCTTAACATCTAATTTAGGTTAAGCTATGCAATTTAGAATAAAATTTGAGTAAGAAAAAGTATTGAGGACAGAGTCAGACTTAGGTTAGAAACTAGGAGGAGGCTGAAGGGAAGCCAACTGTATTGACTATTTTCTTATTTTCTATATTTTTGATGCTCTGGCATTTGGGGCCTTGATCCTGGAGAGAAAGCTCTTTTCAGGACTAGCTAATTCCTAGAGAAAGCAAAAGACTCTCCTGTGTAACATACAAACCAACTTCTCCAGAGCCCACATTCCCAACTACCTCCTTTTATCACTCTCACCAAGCCAATATTCCCCCTGCCCTGTCACCCCAGGGCCAGGTACCAGACAGCTGGGGATCTCCCCTCTAGCCCAGAGCCTGCCGAAACTATTCCAACTTATCGAATCCTAAACTGACTCAAAGAACCTACCCTGCCTTGCCCATTCCTTCCTGAGAAAACCCCAGTAAAGGCCCTGGGCCATGCCTGCCCCCTCTCCTGCTTCGTGACTGACCCTGGTCTGTCCCCTACATGGCATGCCATGCCTCCTGTTTCTACGGTCGGTGAGTATAACCTTCCTCCTTCATGACAATCATTTCCATGTCTGTCTGTCTTACCATACCATTCATGATTAGCATGAATCCCACATTTTAACACACCAACAAGAAATGAAGCTGAATTCAGTCTGCAAACCAGGGATCTGTTAGAATTACCTGGGGCGCTGACTGCCCAGGCCTTGCCCGGAGAGCATGGAATTGGCCTGCAGTAGGGCCTTAGGTGATTCTAATGTACAGCCAGGGCTGAGAAACACTGAGCCTGTGGTTCCCAAGGTGTGCTCCTGGGACCAGCAGCCTCAGCATCACCTGGGAGCTTGTTAGAAATGCAAATTTTGGAGACCTGCCCCAGACTTCCCAGTTCAGAAACTGGAGGTGGGGCTTTTTATCAAGTTCTCCAGGTGATTCTGAAAGATGCTAAAGTTTGAAAACTGGTGCCCTGGGCTAAAGCACGATAGAATCAGAACAGCAGGCCACTAATGTGCTGGGAGCCTGGAGCCCTCACTTTTATGACTACATTTCACGCCACTTCCTGGTGCTGGTCAACAGCTTCTTCTGTTCCGAGAATTTTGATGCATCCCATAAATTTGGGTATGTTGTATTTTCATTTTCATTTGTCTTAAGGCATTGTTTTGATTTCTTCTTTGACCTATTGGTTGTTCAGTAGCATGTTGTTTAATCTCCACATATTTGTGAATTTTCCAGTTTTCGCCTTATAATTGATTTCTAGTTACAAACCATTGTGGTCGGAAAAGATGCTTGGTATGACTTCAGTTTTCTTAAATTTATTATTAAGTCTTATTTTACGGACTACTATGTGATCTACCCTGCAGTACGTTCCGTGTGTGCTTGAAAAGAATGTGTATTCCGTTGCATTTGGGTGGAATGTTCTGTATAGGCATACGTCATAAATAGTGTGGGTTTGGTTCCAGACACCTCAATAAAGTGAGTTGTAATCTATTTTGCTGGTGGAGGGTCTTGCCTTCCATTTTTTAAAAAAATGCAACATCTGTGAAGCACAAAAAAATGAAGCGCAATAAAACAAGGCGTGTCTGTATATGTTAAATCCCTCTGGTCTAACCTGTTGTTTAAAGCCAGTGTTTCCTTATTGATCTTAGGTCTGGATGATCTATCCATTCATGAAAGTGGGATATTAAAGTCCCCGATTATTACTATTTATCCCTTTAGGTCTCTTAATATTTGTTTTATATATTTAAGTGCATATAAATATATGGGCACATAAATATTTGCAAATGTTATTTCTTTTTTTTTTTTTTTTTAAAGATTTTATTGGGGAATTGGCGGAGGGGAACAGCGTTGGGGAATCGGGGAAGGGGAACAGGCAAGTTGCTGTCTTTTTGTTCTTCAGTTTAGTTGCGGAGGACGTTGCTTCACTGTTGGTATCGTCATTGCGCTCTTCCCGGATGAGGCAGATCGGTCGCTGGCCTCTGGATGTCGCTCACTGTGGCTATTGGCAGCTCACGCTTGGCTGCCAACCGCTCACGCTGGCTGCGGGCCACTCACTGTAGCCTATGGCAGCCCACTGCAGCAGGGGCTGCAGCCCACACCATCACCGGGGCTCGCACAGCCCAGCTCCAGGTGGAGCTGTTGTTAGCTGTAGAGGGCAGTGTCACTGGCCCTCATGTGGGATCCGAACCGGGGCCGCTGGCATCCCAAAACCAGCGCTTAACCAATGCGCCACTCGGCCGGCCCGCAAATGTTATTTCATCTTGTTGGATTGACCTCTTAATCATTATGTAGTTCCCTTCCTTGTATCTTTAGTCTTTGTCTTAAAGTCTATTTTGTTAATCAGCTTAACAATAACCCACAGCCTTCAGACCAACTTAAAGTCATAAGTATAGCTGTCCCACTTCTATTTTGGTTTCCATTTGCATGGAATATCTTTTTCTGTCACTTTCAGTCTGTGTGTCCTCCTATCTGAACTGAGTCTTTTGTAGGTGGGTCTTATTTTTTTATCCATTTAGCCACTCTGTCTTTTGATTGGCGAATTTATCCATTGCATTTAAAGGAATTATTGATAGGTGTGTACTTATTGCCATTTTAATTGTTTTCTCGTTGTTTTGTAGTTCTTCTCTTCCTTTTCCTTTCACTTGCTCGTGGTGATTTGATGATTTTCTGTAGCGATAAGCTTAGACTACTTTCTCTTTTATCTTCTGAGTATCTACTATAAGTTTTGCTCTGTGGTTGCCATAAAACCACCATTTAAGTCTGTTTTAAAAACTTAAGTTTGAACATATTCTAAAGCTCTACTTTTTTATTCCATTCTTCCCATTCCACATTTTATGTTTTTGATGTAACAATGTTCCTAGAATTTTGGGACAGAATGCTGGCCATGATGCAGTTGAACTTAACCTTTGTATGCCCCTATCATCTCCTGTCTCACATAGTTAGGATATAATTAAACAAAAACTTAAATTATTCCTACTATGAATATTCTTTGGTAAAAATAAAAACTATCAGGAAAATGTCTACTCATATGGACAAGCATCCAAACATCAGGCCAGGCTTTGATTTTCTGCATGGATAAGGCCCGGGTTGTGCACAAGTTGTAGCTGTAGACACACTGGAGGAAATTTGCTGGTCTAACCTTGATAGAATGAAAGCCAAACAATTTTGGTTTTCAAAACATTCCAAGTTTACAACATTTTTTACCTCTAGAAGGCCCTTTTTGCTAATTTCCTTCAGTGAGTCATTTTAATCTCTAAACATTACTTCCTCTGCTTTTTGTGTAACCACAGTGACATGGGCAGTTAAGTAGTTGTTTCAGAAGTAGAAAAAACAGCCGCTAGGTTTTTAGCTTCATATCCTGGTGTTTTCTGCTACCATATAATTGTGACCGTATCTGAATGACAGTAAAATCTCCAGTACTTCCTAGGACTCACAAGAGCTCCAAAAACTAGGTCAGCAACATGGTGCTTATACTTCTTGTGTTGTTTTGTGCTATTTGTTGGAAAATGCAATGAAAACCATTTACACTGTGAAATATAGCTGAAAGACTATATTAAAATATAATCTCTTCAAAGGGGAACAATAAAACTCATAAATCAGGATTTTCCTTATACTACATGGTGATGAACGAGTCATAATTTTTAGTTTAGTTCCCTCCATTTTTGGTTTTAATATGTGAAATATCAATTGATGAGAGATCCCTGTAGGATATGTATGCCTAGTGAAATTTTACTTTAAACATTACTTAAGCATTTGCTGAGAGATCCCTATGGCTTTAATGAAATAAATCAGCCTGTTTTAGATAAATGGTGAGACTCTAAGCTGTTTCTTGTTTCATAATGACCACCAACTGTGCATGGAATTGCCAAAATAAGGTAAGTGCATGTGGCTGCAAGAGGCTGAAGGCCCCATTGCCTAGCCTCCTCTGAAGCAGGGAAATTAGGGGCTAGTGAACCCCCCAGCAGAGGATGAAGTGCGGGGCTCTTTCATGCTCTGTTGTCCATTCCGGATCACACACACCCACAGGGACAGGCAGCAAGTACTGATGCTTTTGATGCTTCCAAATAAGCTGGCACTGTGTGAAGTCATTTTCATTTCCTATCTCCTTTTCTTGTTGGTCAAATGAATGTCTACAGTCTACTTAAAAGTATCAAATGGAATTAAGAGCGTGGCTTGTGAGCTCACATTTGCTCAAATAAAGGCAAATACATTCAAGCTGTCTTGTTTTAACTTTCTGTTCCACATCTAGTGCTGAGGCCCATAAGAAATAAGATGCTCAATGAGAAAAAGGACAAGATTCAAATTTAACGAGGCCACATTGACCCTGTTAAGTTCCTTGAGAACTGGATGTTGTTCCCAGGCTTAGCACAGTGACTGACCCATGGGGACCAGGCAGGAAATGGGTGTGGAAAGAGGAGTCAGATATACCAGGGGATGGGGATGCAGGTCTGGGTTTCATTTGGAGAGATAACGCAAGTGAGAACTAGCTGACAGATTCCTGATGATGCTGGTTCTTCTTAGCCTTCACCTGCCCTCCACCACAATGCATGCCAATCAAGAGTCAGAATTGCCCAGATGTTCAATGCGAGTGTGATGTATGATAATGATGGATGTAAAGATCACCATGACCTCAGCTCATAAAAGGAAAGGCCTCTCACTTAACATTAAAACAAACGCGAATGTCAGTTGTTACAGGCAAATCAGGTTACAAAGATGCTTAAGGAGTTCCGAAAGTCATGCTCCCAATGGCTAAAATATAGTTGTGCATTAAAAAAAAACAAAAAACTTTTTGCTTTTTAAATTGACTTACCAATAATACCTCATCAGCTTTGGGGCTGTAAACTCTAAAATATTTTGTTAAAATGAATAGTGTTGGAACCCTGGAGCTAATTTATTCAGAGACCTTCTATTTGAGTTCATCAAGTAAACCAGAAACATTTTTGATAAATATCCGTTCTTCCACTTACAGACATTTTAAATCTCAAGGCAGTGAAGTACTACTTCCCCTGCCAGCTGGCTGAAATAACTGGCATCAGAAACTAACAAAAAATGTAGAGAAGGGAAAATCTTTGATTTGTCAATAATTTCTTTAAAACTATATACAGAAAATTGGAAAGAAAGGGAGTTTACATTCAGGGCAGAGTATCTGTAGTGCTGCCAAGTCTGTGGATGACCATGGAGAGGTTTATTGGTCTCTCCTTCCACTCCTGACTGTGATGGAAATAAATAGAAAACTCTGCCTCATCATAAGATGTCATGGTTTAAGAAATCTCCCATTAGTCATAGAAAGATATGTATAAAAGACTCTGGCTAATTATTGAGTAGGAGCCTCCCCAAGCAACTGGGCATTGTTTCTTCATTTCAAGGGGTGTCACCCAACAGTCCCAGTTTGTTCACAGATGACGTAGCTGGAATTTGTATCTGCATGTCCTTAAGGGATGAACCACACATTCATTAATTTAGAAACATACCAAATACCCTTGTTCCCAGACCTTATAAACAGTAACCTATCTGAAGACGTACTCAGCGCTTTATCTGAACATACGCTTAATATTTACTATGATCGGACATGGCTTCTGTTCCAGGTAAAACTCTAATTCTAATAAGTACCTACTACAAAATCAACCACATCTGTTCCTTTTAGGAAAAAAACAGGATGGTTAGATTCTAATAAAGCATATTTCTTCACAAATTTCTTTATTGAATTTCCCCTTTAAAAGGACTTTGTACAAAAAAAAAAACTTCAGCCATGAGCACATAGAAATTCAGTTGGTGTTTACCTAACCCAGGGATAGAGTCATGTAATCAGATTTCTCTGACAAATTTCATGAATCAAAAGCATTACCTTAGTGTATATATATATATATATATATATATGGTGTCTTTTAGTGGCCTCCGTTAAAAAAACTTTCAATGTTATATAAAACAAGTCTCTGTACTTTATTAATCTATGTATCTGATGTTGCTTAGTGAATGACATTATTCCTAAGAGACTGTGGTTGAGAACAGAGCTGTGATGGCCTATCTCCTGAATTACCACACTTTTCTGAATATAAACATTAAAACTCACTACCAACTTCCTACCATAGTCTAGAGGCAAAAATATGGGAAGGGAAAACTATACTTCTGTCAATTTCCACCATCTTTGAGATAGTCTTGAAAGTATCAAGGCTTGAAATGGCAAAAATGGAAATGTGTCTTGTACTATTTACTTAATTTTTAAAACAAGGCAGAATTGCAGTTCTGGAAGAGTGCTAATTTGACACACAAGGAAACAAACTGGAGTATCATTTGCTCAAAGCCACACAGGTGGCTAGTGACAGGATCAGGCCCATTCCCTGTGTTTTCTGGACTCTAAATGTATGCAAGCTACACTTCTCCAATCATTGGGTTGCTATCTGGGACTCAGCTCAGACAGTGTTGTCAATTCAACTGCATGTCAATACCACACATATTCAACAAACCAAATGTTTTATTTATTTTTTTTTTTTTGAGGGCAGTGTCACTGGCCCTCATCTGTGGGACCCGAACTGGGGCCGCTGGCTTCCCAAGCCAGCGCTTAACCACCGTGCCACTTGGCTGGCCCGAACCAAATGTTTTAGAAAGTCCTTCTTTTTAGCTTTTTTTCTTCTGATGGTTCTAGGAGGAGCTCCTTTCTACATGCTCTTCTACCCCCAAAGTTGAGAAAATGTTCTAGATTTCTGCCAGAGTATGCAAGAAGAAAAATCAGAACTATTGAGGGGGAAGGTCCAAGATGGCAGATTAGATAAATGCTATGACTACTGCCTCCCAGGATCACACCAAATTTACAAATAAATTACCTCAAGAATCATCTGAAGACTAGCTGAACAGGACCCCTATAACTAAGAATATAAAAAAGAGGTCACATTAAGACTGGTAGGAGGGTTGGAGATGCGAAATGGACTGACCCCAAACCCACAGATGGTGGTTGAACATTGGGAGGGGCACCTTGGTGGCAGAAGTCTCCCCAAAAGAGTGGGGGGTCCAAGCCCCACACCGGGTTCCCCAGTCCTCAGCACAGGGGTCTTGTGCCAGGTACAGGGGTTCCCACAACATCTAGAAGTGAAATTCAGCAAGGAATCTGTCTGGCCCAGTGAGACAGAAAGTGGCTGTAAACCCAGATGCCCTCTTAAGGGGCCCACACCAGATTCACTCACTCGAGAACACTCACCTGATCTCCACTGGAAGGGCAGCAACTTGAGAGGTGCCAGAGACATAGTGGGAAAGACTGAGTTATGTGGCTTTGGTGCAAGGCTTGGGGGACAGTAGCCATTATCCCTGTGTGGAGCCTGCCTCATGTGTAGCCTCCAGGAGGGCGCCTTCTTTCCTATGTTGAGCCCTTCCTCAAAGGACCAAAGCTGAGACTGCAGTGGTCTGGGAAAATCTGTGTTTGCACACTACCTTGGTGACACCCTGGATTCGCACCCTGCACAGCTAGGACTGCATTGTTGGGGGCATTCCCAGTTCTGGGGTGCCAGTCCCACCCCAAGAGCTGTGGAAGCCTTTGATGGTCTGGGAAACTTTTGGTGGTGAACACTGAGCCACAGCTTCTCCTGTGGTTATCGGGGATCTGTGGGCCCAGGGTGAGAGGTGGTGGGCTGCGGTGTTCTCAGGGTGTTTTGCAAAGTGGTCACAGGCTAGGCACTGGTAAAGAACTGAATCTGCATTAACCTTGTAAAAACCACTAGGCTAAGCCTTGGGACTCCCTGGGACCTCTGCTGCATCACCAGAGGCACTCTCAACACTGGGTCAACCAGCCTGGCCTGCAAACCTAAGGACGCTCTTTCAACAGCTGAGCCCTACAGGCAGCAGCAGGTGGCAACCAACTTAAGGGGTCCTGAGCCTTTTGCTAAGCTGTCCGAGGCACAATACTGATGGCATCAGTTCTCAGCAAGGCCACCTGTACATGACTCCAGGTGCAGCACAAGCAGCAGCCAACCACATATAGCTTTGTACCTTCTACCAGGTAGTTCCAGGCTGGTTATAGACAAGACTGAAATTCGCCTGCATGGGAGCTCCTCCCAAGAGATACCAGAAACAAAACACCCAGAGACAGTCTTCAGATCACACCAGAGCACCACCTGGTTATGCCCACAAGTGGCACACCCAAAGGGTAGTCTCAACAGACAGAAGAGCCCATAGCTGCAAATGCTTCTGTGAGGGGTTATCCCCCACACAGCAGCTCATACACTGTGGGCGTAGCCAATCCTCACAGTCAGTCAACCTGGGAGTCAGTCCTACTCACTGACATGCCAAAAGCTATCAAGGCTCAATTACCACAGAACACACACAACACACTCAAGGGACACTCCTGGAACACCCGCACAGGAGATCAGGAAGACTGCACCACTGGACCACACAGGACACACAGTACATAAGGCTACCCAGTAAAAACTAAGAGAAATAGGAGATATACCCAAACAGAAGCAAACACAGAGAGGCAGCCAGAATGGGGGAAACAATGAAACATGTCCCAAATAACACAATAGGAGAAACCTCCACAGGGAGAACTAAATAAAATGGAGGCAACCCACTTACCAGATACAGAGTTTAAAACAATGGTTATAAAAACGCTTAAGAGACTTGGTGAGAATTTCAACAAAGAGATAGTAAGCATAAAGAAGGACATAAAAACCATAAAAAATAACCAGTCAGAAAATAATACAATAACTGAAATGAAGAATACACTACAACAAATCAACAGCAGATTAGATGAAGCAGAGGACTAAATCAGCGATTCAGAAAATAAGGGAGAAGAAAACACTCAATTGGAACAACAAAAAGAAAAAAGAATAAAAAACAATGAAGATAGTTTAAGGGACTTTTGGGATAGCATTCGCATCATAGGAGTACCAGAAGGAGAAGAGAGGGAGGCAAAAGATTGAAAATCTATTTGAAGAAATAATAACTGAAAACTTCCCTAACCTGGTGTAGGAAATCGACATACAATCCCAGGAAGTGCACAGAGTTCCAAACAAGATGAAACCAAACAGGCCCACACCAAGACACATCATAATTCAAATGGCAAAGAGAGAATCTTAAAAGCAGCAAGATAAAGACAGCAACTTCTTTACAAGGGAACTCCCATTAAACTATCAGCTGATTTCTCAACAAACTTTACAGGCCAGAAGGGAGTGGCAGGAAATATTTAAAGTGAGGGAAAAAAAGGGCTTACAAGCAAGACTACTCTACCCAGCAGGCTATCATTTAAAATCAAAGGAGATATAAAGAGCTTCCTACACAAGAAAAAGCTAAAGGAATTCATTATCACCAAGCTAGTATTACAAGAAATGTTAAAAGGACTTCTTTAAACAGAATAAAGGAGAAAAACAAAGATAAAAAATATGAATAATAAAATGACAATAACTATGTACCTATCAATAATCACTTTACATCTAACTGGATTAAATGCTCTAATCGAAAGACATAGGATAGCTGAGTGGATAAGAAAACAAGACCCTTGGGCTGGTGAGTGGCGTGGTGGTTAAGAGCTGGCTTGGGATGCCAGCGGCCCTGGTTAGGATCCCACATATGAGGGCCAGTGACACTGCCCTCAAAAAAAAAAAATAAATAAAGTAAAATAAAATAGAAAAAAGAAAGAAAACAAGACCCATGCATATGCTGTTTTTTTTTTTTTTTTTTTTTTTTTTTTTTTTTTTTTTTAGCTGAGCCATCCTGCCACCTGTTGGCAGCTCAACGGCAACTCAGCTCGGGCTGGCCTCGAACCGCTGTTGCTCAGAGCTCAGCTTGCACTCTTAAGCGAGCTCTTAACCAACTGAGCCATTCGGCCGGCGCTTGCATATGCTGTTGACAAGAGACCCATTTCAGATCAAAACACACACACAGACTGAAAGTAAAGGGATGGAAAAAGATATTTCATGCAAATGGAAATGAGAAAAGAGTTGGGGTAGCAATAATCACATTGGACAAAATAGACTTCGAAATGAAGACTATAATAAGAGACAAAGAAGGACATTACATAATAATAAAGGGATCAATCCAACATGGGGACGTCACCCTAGTAAACATTTATGTACCTAACAGAGGATCATACACCACGATCAAGTGCGATTCATTCCTGGTACGCAAAATTGGTTCAGTGTCCACAAATCAATTAACATGATACACCACATAAACCAAATGAAAAATAAAAATCATATGGTCACATCAATAGATGCAGAAGAAGCACTTTACAAAATCCAGTATCCATTTATGATAAAAACTCTCAGCAAAGTGGAAATAGAGAGAACATATCTCTACATAATAAAGGCCATATATGACAAACCCACAGCTAATATCACACTCAACGAGGAAACACTAAAAACATTCTCAAGATCAGGAATAAGACAAGGATGCCCACTTTCACAACTTTTATTCAACACAGTACTGGATGTCCTAGCCACAGCAATCAAACAAAAACAAAAACAAAAAACAAAGAAAAAAAAGAAAGGAAAAGAAATAAAAGTTTTGCATCCAAATGGGAAAGGAAGAAAAATTACTGTCATTATTTGCAGGTGACATGATACTATACTTAGAGAATCCCAAAGATTCTGAGAAAAAATTATTAGAGCTGATAAATAATAAATTTAGTAAAATAGCAGGATACAAGATTAATATTCAGAAATTCATTGTATTTATATACACCAATAATAAACTTTCAGAAACAGCAATTAAGAAAACAATGCCATTTACAATTGCATTAAAAAATACTTAGGAATAAATTTAACCAAGGAAGTAAAAAAACCTGTACTCAGAAAATTATATTGGCGCTGGCCAAGTGGCGCGGTGGTTAAGTGCTGGCTTGGAAGCCAGCGGCCCCGGTTCAATTCCCACATATGAGGGCCAGTGACACTGCCCTCAAAGAAAAAGAAAATTATAAAACACTGAAGAATTAAAGAAGATACAAACAAATGGAAACATATACCATGCTTATGGATAGGGAGACTTAATATAGTTAAAATATCCTCACTATCCAAAGCAGTATACAGATTCAATGCAATCCCTATCAAAATACCAATGGCATTTTTCAGAGAACTACAACAAATAATAAGTAAAATTTTTTTGAACCATAAAAGACCCCAAATAGCCATGGTAATCCTGAGAAAGAAGAACAAAGTTGAAGGTATCATGCTACCTTATATCAAATTATACTACAAGGCCATAGTAATCAAAGCAGCATGATATTGGCACAGATCAATGGAACAGAATAGAGAATCCGGAAATAAAGCCATGCCTATATGGTTATTTAATCTACAACAAAGGAAGCAAGAATTTACATTGGGGTAAAGTCAATCTATTCAATAAATGATGCTGGGAAAACTGGACAGATACATACAAAAAAATGAAGGCTGGGGCTGGCCAAGTGGCGTGGTGGTTAAGCGCTGGTTTGGGAGGCCAGCGGCCCCAGTTCGGGTCCCACATATGAGGGCCAGTGACACTGCCCTCAAAAAAAAAAAAAAAAAAAAAAAAATGAAGGCTGGACCCCCCTCTCTCACCATATACAAGAATAAACTCAAAATGGGTTGAAGACTTAAATGTAAGACCCAAAACCATAATACTCCTAGAAGTAAATATAGAAAAAATAAACTCTCAGACATTACCCTCAATAATATTTTTACTGATATATGTCCTTGGGCAAAGGAAACAAGAGAAAAAAAATAAACCAATGGGACTATATCAAACTAAAAAGTTTTCTCACAGCAAAGGAAACCATCAACAAAATGAAAAAACATCGTACTGAATAGGAAAAGATATTTGCCAATGATACATCTGATAAGCGGTTAATATCCAAAATTTATAAAAAACACATACAACTCAATACCAAAAAAACAATCTAATTAAAAATGGGCAGAGGACATACAGAGGACAGATGGCCAATAGACATACGAAAAGATGCTCAACATCACTAATCATTAGAGAAATGCAAATAAAAACCACAGTGAGATACCACCTCACTCCTGTCACAATGGCTATCAATAAATCAACAAAAAACAAGTGTTGGCGAGGATGTGGAGAAAAGGGAATCCTCGTGCACTGTTGGTGGGATTGCAGATTGGTGCAGCCACTATGGAAAACAGTATGGAGGTTCTTCAAAAAATTAAAAATAGCACTACCTTATAACCCAACAATTCCACTCCTGGGTATTTATCCAAAGAAATTGAAAACACTAATTCAAAAAAAATATATGCACCCCTATGTTTACTGAAGCACTATTCACAATAGCCAAAATATGGAAACCACCAAAATGCCCATCAATAGACAACTGGATAAAGAAATGGTGGTACATTTATACAATGGAATTATTACTCTGCCATAAAAAAGACTGAAATATTACTATCTGCAACAACATGGATGAACCTAGAGTGTATTAGGCTAAGTGAAATAAGTCAGACTGGGAAAGACAAATAACACATGATCTCACTTATATGTGGAATCTAAAGAACAGAATAAATGAGCAAACGAAACAGAAACAGACTCAGAAATACAGAAAACAAATTGATGGTTGCTACATGGCAGGGGAGTTCGGGTATGGATGAGAAAGGTTGAAGGGATTGGAAGTACAAATTGGTAGTCACAAAATAGTTACGGGAATGGGAAGTACAGTGTGGGCAATATAGTCAATAATGTTGTAAAAAAACTATGTATGGTGTCAGATGGGTACTAGACTTCTTGGGGGATCACTTCATAAATTATATAAATGCCTAACCACACCTGAAACTAATATAAAGTAATACTGAATGTCAACTATAAAAAAAAACCCATACGTGTGTTTGTGTATCTATATCTATATCTATATCTATATCTATATCTATATCTATATCTAGTCACAGGATGTGAAGTACAGCCCAGGGAATATAGTGAATGGTATTGTATAATGGCTGTGTACAGTGTCAGATGGGTAGTAGACTTGTTGGGGTTATCACTTTGTGAGGTGTGTAAATGTCTAATAAATTACGGTTGTACACCTGAAATTAATAAGAAAAACAGAAAAATCAATGAATGACTATTTTAATTCTAAGTGGTTTAAAACTATTTCAGGAGTTCACACAACTTTTTAATAGTAAACAAAAGGGGTGAGAGGGAGTACTCAGTATTAAATAAGTGGACAAACACATTTTTCCAAATATTCTCAATCAAGGGAAAAAAGTAAGATATTGATACTTTTGATTTCTAAAAGCCAAATTTAATAAATTAATAACTGCATGCCAGATAAAAACACAAAATTACAACTAAAACCCAATAACAATGTAACAGAAAATGCTCTGCATTGTACTTTTTAATTGGTATGGATAATTTACTAAAGTAACAAACCAATTTGCTTTTGCTGGAAAGAAAACGCTATGTTAGAGAAGAACTAAGAGAAACCAGAAATAAAGCATATGAGAAAAGTAGGCATATGTTAGCTAGTCTATCGCAGTGAGCAGCCCGAAGTGCTGTTTTATCCATGTGCATGTTTATATAAGCATCAGAAACCAATGACATAGAACCCAAAAGCAAAGTCACGACAGGTTTACTCTGCGAAACATGCTTCATTACAACCACAGACTACCCAGGACGAAAAGCGGTGCAGGCTTGTTGTCTCCTTTGTATGGCGTTCCCTTGCCAAACGGGGCTAATCATGCAATAGTGTGTGTTTCTCTTAACATGATAAACACCCAGGATTACTAGAACTGGAAGAAAGCATGTGTTCACTGTTTTACAAGGACAGCTGAGCGGTGCTACAAAAACAACAGAAAGTTCCTTCATTTTAATCTGGTTATATGCCCGAACTTCTAACCAAGAAATAATTCAGCTATAAGAGCCAATTAAATTACTATAAAACATTCCTTCATTTGTAAAACATTTCTTTTTTTCCCTCAAACTAAAAATTTAAAATAAAATATCTTCATTTTTGATAAGCAACTCTACCACCAGTCTCTGATATCGTATATCATTCAACGCAGCCATTGCATCTAGTTCTGGAGATCTCATAAGGGTTGGGCCAAAAACAATTCCAAGGTTTTCTGCGTTCATAAGATTCTCCTTCTCATGGAGGGTCACTCTGAAAAATACAAGTAAAGGAGTATGACTTTGTGTAGACCACAGGGTTCTTCATTGTGCTTTGGTACTGAAACAAAAACAAGGTTCACAATAAAGGCTTGTGACCACTTATTAACTCTTTCCCTAGGTTATTTCTCTATACTTTTCATTAACTTCAAAGTACAGACTAATTATGTTAATAAATAATTTAAACTTCTGGTGATCACTCCAGATCAAATGTGAAAGTGCTGGATGGTGCGGGTTCGTTCAGTTCTATTAGTGGATTCTCTGGCCACAGCCTAGAGCTGCAGGGGTATGTTTGCAAATAGTAGAGAATGAACTGAGTTGTCTTAATTATTCCATCAGCCTTCCCTCCCTCCCTCCACTTTGGCTCTGTTTCCTGTAGATTATTTTTGCAAGTGTCTAGGGAGAGTGTGGTAGCGACATTAACAGGAAATGGTTCAGGGTAAGCAACCTTGTCAGGGAGTGTGTTTATATTCTTTTTACGTCTATAGCGAAAGCACACAGGCTATAATTTGAGAGTTATTCCTTTGTTTTAGTGTGGAGTACTTAAGTGCATTCAAAGATGAAGCAAACTTGAATTTACAAGGGAAGTTGTAAGCAAATTAAACAAAAGTTTTAACTCGTGGCGCTTTTAAAAAGGAAAAACATGTAGATATTAGAAGAACCATCAATTAAATATTCATTTCTGGGTAACGCATACCTAAAGGCATACAAGATAGAGGCCAAGTGCTGCTGTCTTTTTTGTTTCTCATTGGTCTTATATTTTGAAATCCTAAAACCACTAAAACTTATTCATATAATTTTAAAACCTTTGCTTCAACTGGTAGAGATGGAGGGTGACTGAGCAGGGAAATAAAGCTACATCACCATCAATCACTTTAAAACATTAAACCAGAAGTAACGAAATATTTTATTTTCCATTCCTCCCTTTACACCTTACTTTACTCCATTATTTTTTACAGCAGTTTTCAGCATTGGCAACATTAATTCAATCATCTAAAATCCCATCATCAAGACTAAAGTGCCTATTTTGGAGCAAGAAGTAAGGAAAAAAGAGCCTCTTGTAAGTTGTTTTGCTCTTGCTTTATGATGCTAATGCAGTGTCTTCACAGCTACAACCTTTTCCCTTTCAAAAAAAATTAATGTATGTCCTTGGCAGAATATTAGTATTTCTAACATATTTTGTGCATTCAGGGCTGTAGTGCACAGTATTTCTAGCATTCCATCTGAGTGTGTGCAATCTCACACAAGAAGACAACATAGCTATGCATTATTTATTCATTCAATAATTCATTTGTCCTTTCTTTCACCTCCAGTTTCATTTTATTCTTAAAATTTGGATGCAGTACAGACATAAGCTTCAAAGTCTGTAACTTGCCTTTTGAGATGGGCCATGAGGAACCGGAGGGTTTCGCAGTGAGCCGGCGGCAGCAGTCTCAGTGCTTCATGCAGGCTTTCTAACTGCTCATCAGGGTCCATAGTTTCTAAAGCAGCGAGTTGAATACCAAGGAGAAAACATTAACATAGATAACTGGTACAAATGGTTCACTTCATCCTATTCTTGTGGTGATCTTTTAAAACTGGTAAGAAATGTTTTCTCACAGATTCTTGCCGACAGCTTTGGAAAATATTTTTAAGGGTCAAGTCTCAGAGTTTTCAGCTTAGTTTCAATGTGACAATACCATTTACTTGGACTTCTGGGGAGAGCAGCCAATTTTTTTCACTTGAGTGTCTTGGCATCTGGTAACTATGGAGATTGGCTATTATATACATAGAATGTAACTACTAAAAAAATCAAACACATATGTACACACCCATAAAATCTTATATATTCAAATGAGGTCCTTTTAGAAGAATATACAGACATATTTAAGGGATGCTGGATTATTAAAAATATTTTGAAAATCCCCTTTCAGCAATGGTATAGAATCTATGCCGCCCCTTTGCCCCTTGCTAACCCTGCTAAAGTCTTATTAATTGATATTCATGCTTTTTTCTTTTTAAACAGAGAAATGTATTGGACAAATCTTACTTCATTTATTCATTAGATTTAGTTTTAAATTACTTTATGTTATATAAAAAAGTCAAATCTACCCTCAAAGCACAAACATATTCTACTACTTAGAATATTCAGAAACTACAATGCAGACTTTGAAGGCAATTCTGAATGTTTTGAATGACAACAGAATCCCTGGAATAAGTGTGACTCTTCCAAAGGTGTAAACTTTGAAGGGACCACCTTCATTGGGATGTTTTAGTTCTGCTGTGTTGGCTTAAAAAAACAAAACTAAACTAAACAAAACAAAATAAAAAACCCCCAGCACATTCCTTTAGGGTCAAGGTTGCATTAAATTCAACAATTATTTCCATAATCGGAAACAGAAGGCATCTTTGGAATTCGCTGCTCCTTCCTTACCCAAATGTCAGGAAGATGGGATGCCTGTAAATGCTCAGTTTCAAGGCAACTGCAAAGGGACCCCAAACTGCTGAATCTTAATCAGGAAAACAGCCTTGAAAGGCTGGAAGGCTGCATTTGACCTGATAGTAACAATCAAGACACAAGACCAAGAATCCTAGTCTTTCTAATTTAATAAAACAAACCAACTCACTGGCAATATATTGGAGTCAGGTAAAAACTGATATAAGATGAATGTGAAAAGATTTTAGCATTGGCAGAACAGATTGGATAAATTTCAGAATGTGAACAGTGACTGAAGCTTTTTAATTCAAAGAAACTCTGGCCATTTTACAATTTCTGCCCCAAACTTCCTCACAGAACCTGGATCATTTCTTAGTGATAAAGAATGTTATTGTTTGCCTTTTTGCCAGGATAAATAATGCAGGGTCTTTGAATCTTCAGGCCTTTAAAGACTGCCGATTCATAATAGCAATACCATCTCAGCCACTGAAAGTCAATCACTTAATTTCTAGAATTAAGAGAAGAAAATTCCATTCACTATGGAAAACTCTATAGGATTAATTAATTTGACACTACACTATTCTGGAAATTAAAAAAAAAAAAAGAATATTTTAGTTATTTAGTTTTCTTCTAACTTTCACAATTAATCCTTGTAGGGAGAATGGTGTGAAGTAAGGATAGTATTGGTGGGGTGGGAACAAACAAAATTCCCTGTTCAGGAGAGGCTTACTTTCTCTATTGGTGGGTGGCCGACAATAAACAACAAATATGTATCTATAGTTTATACTGTATTAGAATGAGGCAAGTGCTATGGAAAAAAAATACAGGATAAGAAACATTGGAAAACTGAGAAGATGCAATTATAAATGGGGTGGTCAGGGTGGACCTCAGTGAGAAAGAAGGTCTGAGCACAGGCTTTGAGGAAGCCAGTGAATGAACCACATGGAGATGTGTGGGAAGATGGTTCCAGGCAGAAGAACCACCGTGCAAAGATCCCGAGGGAAGCATATGCCTGTAACGTCTGAGGACAAATGAGGAGCAGAATGTGGCTGCAGTGGGGTGAGCGCAGAGGAGACTGGAAGGGGGAGAGGTCAGACGTAATGGGGTCTCTTCAGGCCAGGCGCTACAGGCGATTCTAGGGACTTGGCATTTACTGAGACACACGGGAAGGTCCTGAGCGAGGGAGGCTCATAACATGAACATTTGTAAAAATCAGGGTAATTCTCATGGCGGTTCTCTACACAAGAGCTGAGCTGACCCGCAAGAAATCAGGGCTCCAGGGAACTAACCACAAACATTCTCAACAAAACCTCTGAAGGGGAACCTAAAAATCAGAACAAAGAAAGTTTGTACTTCATGACATTTCAAAGTCAAACAGCAAAGCAGTGTTACTAAGGAAGTGACGTTATTAAAGATCAAGACAACACCATATGGTTTTTGAGAGAGAAAAGCAAATGACAGAAAAAGCCTATCTTTTCTAAAACATGGTAATGCCGACTGTTAAAATCAGTTAAGAATTCCCTTCTTTAAAAAAAAAAGAAAAAAGAAGTATAAATTACAGGTATGATTTTTGCACTATAAATAAAACTTGGCAAATGAGGCTTTGTTTTTTCTCATTTTCATCTTAACTGGAACCTAAAAAATAACTTCTTGAACTAAAACAGTGCTTAAAGTATGATCTAGGGACCTGTGCCAGTTTACAAAGTGTTAATGGTCTGTCACGGGGCAAGTACGGAAATTCAGAGTAAAAATGTAGAAACTTTTTTATAGCAAAATGACAGGGTAATTTTTAGGCTTGCTGAATCTACCAACAAAACAGTTGGTCTTGTTTTTTCAATTTTATTTTTCTAGTCATTCATCTGTATTTTATTTTACAAAAGTACTGGTCTTTTCGTAAGACGCACTGGCATAAGCCTTACTTTGGAAAACAAGGGTTAGCACATTACAAAGAAGCTACAGATGGTTGAAGTCCTAAGTAACCTATGTTAGAGAAGCGTTCAAAATTCTTGTGAGTATATTAACCATGGAGAGAGGCGAGGGGGAAATATTTCATAAATTGCATTCGAGACACTCAGCAGAAACAAAGAGGAGCAGTGGTTTCCAAGAAGAGGCGGTTTGTCTGGTTATTTGGAACATGTGTCTTCATACTTACTGGCGGACTCTATAAACTTAGGATAGGCGTCATATGTTATGAGGGGAATCGGCAAATCCCGGAAGTAGAGTTTCAGCGCGCCAGTGATAATGTTGATATCTTCATACATATTCACGGAAATATCTGCTTTCTCACCATCTTTGAAGGATGTCAAAAGAAACAAAAGTAAATATCTGGATTCATAGCACTGTTTTCTGTACACGGTTTTTAAAGATTAGCGATACTTCAGTTTTTAACATCAAATTCAGTATGCTAAATTTGTGTGTATGTGTGTGTGTGACGAGTTCTCTGTGAAAAGTACAATCTATTTTTTCAAATTTTCTATTCTGAAGTTATTTTTCTGTTTCATTATGGAGGGGGAAATCAGGAGAGGACTGAGGTCAGCAGAAATATTTTAAAATGTCATAGCAACTTGAGAATTCCTAGGGGAATAATGTGGGGTTGCTTTTTTTCTTTTAAAAATAATCATAGAGAATGTGAAAAATAACAACGAAGGAACTCGCAACTTACAAAAGACCCCTAACATCGAAAACCTTTGTTTTTCGTGCTTTTGTATCACCCCAGGCTGCCACACATAACATTTGGACCTTGCCTGAGTCCTGGGGTTAAAGGGAAGTAGTGAGAAATAAGAAAGCAAAACAAAACAAAATTTTAGAGTATTGAAATAACAAGAAGAGAAGAAATTATAACGTGAAGGGATATTTTAGAGGTGCTAGGCTCTAAGACTCCCGAGCAAAGCTAACCTTCCCTCAGAGTGGCCCCTTCCACGTTCCCCTGGGCATTTAGTACTTGCCTTGGTTAAAATACCTGAATTTTCATCTACTAACGATTTAACTAGTGTCTACTCTGAGCTAGAGCTTAGGCTAGATTTCTTTTGTTCCATTTGGTTTATGAAAGATTTCTGTGGATTAAAAATCAGCTTCTTCTTCACACACCTATTAGAATGTCCACAATCTAGAGCACTGACAACACAAAAGGCTTATGGTAAGGACATGGAGCAACCAGAACTCCCACTCATTGCTGGTGGAAATGCAAAATAGTACAGCCCCTTTGGAGGACAGGCAGTTTCTTACAAAACTGAACATACCATATAATCCAGCAATCAAGCTCCTAGGTATTTCCCAAAGGAGCTAAAAACTCTCATACGTCCATGTAAAAACCTGACACAAATGTTTATAGCAGCTTTACTCATAGTTGTCAAAAAACGGTAAGTAACCAAGATGTCCTTCAACAGGTGAATAGAGAAACTGAGGTACACCCGGGCGATGGAATATTATTCAGCATAAAAAGAAATGAGCTATCAAGCCATGACAAGACATGGAACTTTAAATACACATGGCTAAGTAAAAGCAGTCAGTCTGAAAAGACTGTATAGCCTCTGTGATTCCAACTACTGTATATGACATCTGGGAAAGGCCAAGCTACAGTCAGTAAAAGGATCAGTGGTTTTCTGGGGCTTGGGGAGGAAGGGAAGGATGAATTGGTAGAGCACAAGGGATTTTCAGGTTGTCCCCAAAGTTCTGTATGATACTGTAATGGCAGATGCATGACTAGACACATTTATCAACACCCATAGAACTGTACCACATAAAAAGTGAACCCTAATGTAAACTATTGACTTTGGTTAATAATGTATCAATATTGGTTCATAAATTGTAACAAATGTACTATACTAACACACAAGATGTCATTGGGGAAGCTGTGGCCAGGAGCACGGGGGGTTATATGGGAAATCTACTTTCTGTTCAGTTTTTCTGTAAACCTAAAACTATTCTAAAGGTTTTTATTTATTTTTTAAGCAACCTCTTTTAAAATACAAATATCTTGGCCCATCAGACACTCACATTCAAGTATGATTTAGATGATAGGTGTCCGTCTTTCACACTTGGGCTAAAATCATACACAGTGGCAGGACAAATTGGGATAGAATGCTTTCTGGAAGGAAAAGGGAATGGAGACTGCTTCACTGGGGAGACCTTAGGGAAGTATGGAAATACTGGGCGCCTAAGAACGCAGAGAAGGGGTAGGAACGCACAAAGGAACGCAGGAAAATGCCAAAGGCAATTGCCACCTCTACCAAAATTTTTACTCAGAAAAAATAGAGAACAAGTTTCCCTTTCTTTTGCCCCCATGCCTCCTGTTTCCAGTATCTGTTAGTTATTTTCCTAAGAATCCAGGTTTCAAATGTCCTGTCTCATTACAGGCTACAGTATGATCTTTGGCTTTGAAAGTCAAGTCACAGTTCTCACAGTTCAGCTGCACGATGGGTTAAATAGCACTGGGAAGTTGGTCTGAGAATCTGCCACCATTCAGATAATTCTGTGGTAAAATACTGTGTTCCTTCCAGCTCAGTCCGCTGTTCTCTCATTTACTGCTGTCTGGGCCCTGACAAGGTCAGTCTCAGGCCCTTTATGCAGGCTCTTCTGTCGCCAGCGCCTTCACCCATCCTGTGTCCTTGCTACTCAACCAATATACAGCCAACTCCTATTCATCCTGTAAGCTTTAACATAAATGCCTAGTTTTCTTTGGGAAAACCTCTTTTGAGCTCTAGCACAATTCCCGACTCTAACTAAGTTCCCCAGTTATTATTTGCCTTTATGCATTTATTAAAATAAAATCGATAACCATCGTGTGACTATTTAAAGTGAGCCCTCCATGAATGCAAGGACCAAGCGCACATGGCTAACTGCTGTAGCTAAAGTAAAGAACGTGGCACCTGGTATGCACTAGCTATTATATAGGTATTTTTGAGTTAATCAATAGAAAATAGACTTTAAAGTGTAATGAGCCTAAAATATTAACACTCTGTGGCTCACTACATATATTATAAACTGGTTTTTTTAAACCTGCTTGTTGATAAGAATCTATATTTCTCTTCCAGCTATTAAAATATATGTGTTGGGCCAGCCGAGTGGCACGTTGGTTAAGAGTTGGCTTGGGATGCAAGCTCTGAGCAGCAGGGATCTGGTTCGGATCCCACATGAGGGACAGTGATGCTGCGCCCTCTACAGCTAAGATGGTGAACAATAGCTCAACCTGGAGCTGGGCTGCCGTGAGTCGCTGGCAATAGCGTAGGCTGCAGTGGGGTTGGCTGGCTGCAGGCATGTGCTTTTGTGAGCTGCTGTGAGCCGCCGTCCAATGGCTGACAAGTGACTACCTCAGCCGGGAAGAGCGCAATGATCACAATACCAACATGGGCCAGGGAAGCGACGTCCTGCACAACTAGACTGAAGAACAAAAGGACAGCAACTTGTCTGTTCCCCTCCCCCAATGCTCCAATAAAATCTTAAAAAAAAGTGTTATAACACATATAATATATAATATAAACACATATAATATAAACACATAAAATATGTGTTATAATATAAACACATAAAATATGTTATAATATAAACACATTCTGTAATTTGATTTCTGGATACCACATTCTAAGTAGGGCTCTAATGCAGTTGCGTCCAGTGTAATGCCTTGTACCCTGACTGCTTCATTCCTTTCAGCCCTTGGCTCTTCCACCAGATCGGGGCTCTTCTATTGTGGGGCTCTTCTGGGGAAAGGCTCAAGGGTTTTTATTTGCTTTGACCCTTCCATGGACCTCTCTGCTCTGATCACATAAATATTTTCTGTTCCACCAGACGATAAAACATGGCAAAGCTACAATGGCATATGCTGACCCTGGAGTAGTGAATGCTCCATTCAGTGACTATCTCCTAAGTGAGAGGGTATTTTCCAAATCCTGCCTTTTTACTTTGACACTTGAATTGAATGAGTTCATTCCAGCATTCCATGGAGCCTGCCTTTTTTCTTGGATCTCTTTATTTGAGGATTTATCAAACCTCTTATATGTGACCATCCTTCAGTACTTCAAATTTACTTTGATCCCCTGTTCCTTTCAACAGGTATGGATTTGGGGCAGCATTTTTGTACAGAATTGATTGAAATGATCCGAGCCACTGGTTTCTTTTGCACCCGTTAAAGCTCTTTACCTCGTTCCTACGATCCTGCAGATGAATGCTGGTAAACACAGCTGGGGTGTGAGGGGGTGGGGAAGTGGTATCAAACTCTGGCCAAGGTGAGCTCTTCATGAATTTTCAAATCTTTTATTGGTGTTCTCAGGGCACAAAAAGATTTTCTTGTATTTTTTATGAGAGGAGGCTGCCATTAATTTGCTTTCTGGGCCCCATGGAAACACTCAGTTTCTTTGTCAGTGTGAGTTATTTCTGAGAATACGAAATATCTCTTGACCTTCAATTTGAAATTGATTTGAGACTGATCTTTTTGTTGTTGTTTTTTTTAAGATTTTATTGGGGAATTGGGAGAGGGGAACAGTGTTGGGGGAATCGAGGAAGGGGAACAGACAAGTTGCTGTCCTTTTGTTCTTCAGTCTAGTTGTGGAGGAAATTGTTTCACTAGCCCATGTTGGTATTGTGATTATTGCACTCTTCCCGGGTAAGGCAGTTGCTCGCCGGCCATTGGACAGCCACTCACAGCAGCTCACGGCAGCTCACACTGGCTGCTGGTCACTCACAATGACCAGCTCATAGCAGCCCACTGCAGCAGGGGCTGCAGCCTACACCGTCGCCAGTGACTTATGGCAGCCCAGCTCCAGGTTGAGCTGTTGTTCACCATCTTAGCTGTAGAGGGCGCAGCGTCACTGGCCCTCATGTGGGATCCGAACTGGGGCCCTGCTGCTCAGAGCTGGCATCCCAAGCCAACTCCTAACCAACGAGCCACTTGGCCAGCCCGATTTGGGACTATTCTTGATGCTTATTTGAACTTAACATACTATTACTTCACTTCCTCTTCTTTGACTTTTATCAAATGTTTGGGCTGGCCTAGGTTTCCTCATATCAGGTTGGTAACGATATTTATTTTTGTCGTCTGCCTCCGTTGGCTGTAAGAGGTTTGTGATGGGAGAGGAGTATAATGGAACTAGATATATATACTTGTATAGGAAAGAGGCTCTTTAAGAGATCACCAGTCTCACTGTGTTTTACTTTCTGTACTTAAGGTTATAAGTCTTTGGTACCACCTTATTCTAGTGCTTAAAGACAAATTGGAGAACCATGGGAACAAATCTAAATTTAAATGTTCGTTAAAAGAAAATAAGCTCCACTGAGCTCTTCTTTGGCTGGACCCCTCCTCGTACAGTAGGGCAGATCCTATGCCAGAAGGTCCTTAGCTCCTCTCAGCTTCTTGTCCCTGATACCGGAGCCAGAACTTGGGTTTCTACTCAGTTAAAGATGGTGATGAGGACGCTGGATGACAAACAGAGTTAGATGGGCCCAACTGAAACCTAGGAAATCTGAGGTCTGTAATGACTTAGACATCCCTACTCCCACTTTCTCCATGCTTTTTTTGGTAAATTTAATTGTGCTGTATATATTTTGGTGAACATGGACCTTAGATACTCAAATATTGGTGACATAGTTAAATTTTATGCTTCTTTCTCACCCTATAATTTAACAGTTTAATACTTGCTTATTATTATTAATTTCTCACCCTAAAATTTAACAATTTAATACTTGTTTATTAATATAATTATTAATATTAATAATAATAAAATAATAAATCCTAAGCTAAGTCTTTTATTTGGTATAATAATCATCAGTGAGTTAGAAAAGCAATGCAAGGAATAACGTAAGACACTGTGCCTTTATTGGCAGAGACTATTATTGTCCTAAGTTAATGAACACGCTGAAGAACATACCTCTGTCAAAAGCCATCTTGACATCTTCAATTAGGTCACTAAATCCTGATACTCGGTATAGTCCTTCAGAATTAAGACCTGCAAAAATAAAGGACTGGCGCCAATTAGTTTCTTTAAAATTATGCCTTTTCTTTAAATTTTAACTTCTTGCCACACTTCAGGCTGGGGGAGTACATGTTTAGAAACCTCTTCACACTTTTCTCCTAAAATAAAACCATTTCACATACAGTTCTTTAACTCTGACCTACTGTCATGTGGATATTTGTAATTTGGCTCATTATTTTTCCTAATTAGATCAAATGTGTTAATTGTCTTAAGGGAAATAATTCATCACCCTAATTATACAATAAATTCTTTTACATAACAGAAGACTAAGATAAACTCTGTTAATAGGCCTGTAACAGTTTTTCCCACAGGAGACAGAATAATTAGGGTGCAGCTCTGATTTTTGGCCCAGGATAGTTTTATATAGCATTTATACCTTTGCTTCTCGAACCCAAGAAAAATACAAAAACCAAAAAAGGAACAGGTATATACATATCAACTTTTATGGACTGGAAGCATCATCCATGAAATATATTTTTAAGTATACTTTCTATAACTGGTTAAATGTACCTAAATGTACCTTGAAATCAAGCTGTTTAATTATTTGTTAAATTAATTCATTTCAGACTTTCAGATCTTTTGGTGTCTGAAATCATTCCCCCTAAACTTCCAGAAGAAGATAACCGGGTTGTGCAAAGAGGCACAACTGCTCTGAAGCACACAGGAAATGCCTCACCTCTAGACTCAATTTCCCTGATGCACATGTCCACCACCATTGGCCGCTTAGTGATACGGGCTTTCACAAGCGTTGTAAGGTCACAGCTGTACACCTTCTTGACATGTTTCAAGTCTGGCTTACAGTCATTTGGAACCATCTTGGAACACTGCTTATGAACATTCAAACCACAATCTAAAAAGGAGAAGAAAAAATTCATTCTTGTTTTCAGAGCTTTAAGTATTCTAGACTATCTATTTCAGCAAAAGACACTCCAGCTTGAATTAAGTTGAGAAAGGGACTAGCTTCCAGTGTTCTTGCAGAGTGCGAAAACATTCTTCCCATCTTTTCTCTTGGAAAATTTTGGTTTTCAGTCAGAAGACCAAACTTCTAGTTCATGCTTCATCATTTATTGCTATTATGACCACAGGAAAACATCAACCCAAACCAAGCCAAACAAAGTAAGTGTTTAATTAAATGTCCACAAAATGTAACATTATGCCAATTAGCCAACTAAAATTTTATGCATTTATTTCAAGTTATATACAAATTATACCTAATGTGGGATATAACTGCATTTTAATACATTTGATATGAGGTGGAATTGGATCTCCCAAAATAAGAATATCCTGGAGACCTCTTAAAATGGTGTGCTCATATTTATATCTATTCATAACCCTTTCTATATAATTCCTCTAGTAGCTAAAAATAGCTATAGTTATTATTTGTTACTACTATTATCACCAGCTTACTACTGCCAAGTATATTCCAAGTGCTTTACATTTATTATTTCATTTAAGCTCACAAAACTCTAGGAAACAGGTACTATTATTATTCGCATTATATAAACCTGGCAAAACCAAGCACATGGATGGTAAGTAATTTACCAAGGTCATACATTTAGTACATAGGGAGCTGAGATTCAAGCCTATGGATTATGCCAGAGCCCGTGATTTTAACACCTATACTATATTGCCTCTACGGAAATTATTCCTTTGCTTTGTAATTGTACTGGGTTATAACTTCTAAGATGCTACAACCCAAACATTTTCTAGTTTAATATTTTGAGAAATTTTTATTTTCAACAAGAGCACAATGGAATTTTAGAAGGTATAGAGGAAAACAAATACTTTATTAGACAGAAGAGTGATAAACCACAGCTGAATAATTTAACTAAAATAAATGTTATGTATATAAAAACATAACCCATTTGTTTTTAAGTTCCTGAAAACTTGATGCTGACCTCCTGTATATCTGATCTAAGTGGGGGACATGCCGTTTATGGCTAGGTCTTAATGAAACCAATTTGAAAATGATACAATGACATGACAACTGTTTGTGGTCCTTGGGCAAGCTTCATTTTTGCTTGCTGTTTTTACAGAAAGGGGAGCATAACATTTATTCACAGAATTGTTATTAGAATTAATAAGCCCATGCATTCAAGGTGCTTTGCATATTGTAAAATGTTAGACAAATTACCATCATTATGACTTTCAGTAAAGCTGCAATCTAGCTATATATGGTAAAATTAGCCAAAACTTATATACGTGGAGTTGGCACTTTTATGATAACTGTTTTCCTTGTCTGATAATTTCAACATCTATGTCTTCTCAATATTGGTGCCTATTGATTGTCTTTTGTCACCTGAGTTGAGATTGTCTTGGTATGAAGCGTAACTCTGAACTGTATTCTGGATATTTTGAGTGTTATAAGACTGTGGTTCCTATTGAAATCTTCAATTTTGGCAGTAAACTGTTTAGATTAAGAATGAACGTCCTGGCTTGCTTTTGTGGGCTATGGTTCAAATGTCAATCTAGTTTACAAAGCCTTTGTAAAGCTTTTGCAGTGCTATTTTGCCGACCCCATTTGTATGTTACTCAAATGCAGGACTCTACCCAATATTCTGGGGAGGAGAAGACCACTTCCTTCCTAGTCACTTCAGGGTGGGGATGGAAGTCGGGGTTTGCCCACAAACCTGGCTGAGGATGAGTGCTATGCTGATGGAACTGCAGGGTGGACATAGAAGACAGGGGTTTTGATTATGGTCTTAGCTGTCTCATTAATGCAGGCTAGGGATGACGACTGGGCTCTGCCCATAGACGTGGGCTGAGAAGGTCCTGCCCCCCTATAGAGGTGGGTGGCAATGAAAGCCAGGGTCCCATCCACAGGCTCTGCCAACAGGGGTACCACCTTCTTCCTGGAAGACGGTGATGGAGGATAGGGCTCCATCTATAGACTCATGGGAAAAAAGTGTACCCATGTTATTTTGCAGGGCAGGGTGGAAAACAAGGTTCTACCCACATACTGCTGCTGCAGCGTTCCCTGGGGAGGGACAGCAATGTGGCTTTTTCATGGCGTTCATCTGGAGAACAGAAGGTATGGCTAAAATATTTCTGTTCAACTGGCTACCCTTTTCCTAGGGTTTTGGCTAGGAAGAGCAGGCTTTTCTTAGGATTATTTTTGGTCTGTGCCTGTTGGCATTTATGGGTTTGGGCTTCTCTAGTGCCCACATAATTCTTCTTTAGCGCGCCAATAATTTGTGACTCTGAAAACTGGATAAAGTGATGACTGAGCTCAGATTTTGGTATTTAAGGATGAGGAAAATGTTTTCTAAACTGATATTCTTTCTCCCATTTGAATGAAATTAACCTAGGAGGCAATATATTGTCCTCAATTTTAGAAATAAATGTGAAAGGCCAAATTTTTGGCAGGATTGGATAAGAAGTCCTTCAGAAGACCAACGGATAAGGCAAAGTCATTAAAGCATCTTTATACCCCTAAGTTCACAGTGCAATATACCAGCTCTGAGCTTGCTCTGAAAATTGCTGCTTCAAGGACTAGCCGTATATCAATACTTCAGTTTGCCATTAAGACTTTATTTGGTTTTCATACTTATTTATTAAAGTCATATAACTCCTATACAGTTCCATTTCTCCCAGGAAGAGCTACACTATAAATGAAAAAAAAAAAAAAAAAAAAGTCCATAAAAGATCATTTCATTTGTTGCATCTCTTGGTTTGGTAGATTATATTTATGTTACAATTAAACCACATTTCCCCCTCTCAATTATCCAAGTTAGTAAGCATAGAATAAACATATAAAAGGAGGAATAAAAAATTCAAATCACATTTTATTCTTTTCTTTATTAATAAAATATTTCTATTACTTAGACTAGTAACTAGGCTACTTTCAGATTTTCTGGGGCTTGATTTCTCTAAAAACATGTATGCTTTATATCTAGAAAGCACAGAAACCTACTTTTTGAAATAAACAGCTGATATTATTTATATTCTACTGATAGGATTAAGGGGGTAATGTTAATGTGTGTTGGAAATTAATATAATTGTTTATTTTTTTCTATCAGTGTTCATATTTGAAATAATTGCAACTGAAAGTTCTATTTTTAAACTATTTCTTAGTAGTCCCCCCCACAATCCAGGAAAAGTGGAAGTAGCTCATATCTAATATGCATCGGAAGTCATAAGCAAAACTAGGACAAATACCTTATTCTTTAGGATATGTATGAAAATATTACTTTCAAGTAAAAGGGGCTACATGAAAGTTTTAAGCAAGTCTAACCAATTTCTTTCTTCCTGGTTTATAAGGACAAAATAACTTTTAAGGTACAATCAGAGCAGTTAATTAAAATAAAAGATATTACTTCCACTTTTCTCCTTCAAACTAAAAGTTAAATGCTTGTATATTTGAAGCAATAAATACATTTTATTACTGGGATAAAAAGCTGCCATTTCCTTTGGGGGCCAGCAGCAATGATAATGATACACGGGGAAAATGAAGTCGCTTTAATCATCACTGCTAAGGTGATATGTCTGATTGACAACAATTATTATCCAGGTTCATTTCTTAGAATATTTGGGGAAGGCTAAAATGGAAGATATTCAGGAATGCTGGTGGAATAATAATGGTCTTTTTGGTGGGAGGGATGGTTGGCTATCTTGGTGATTATATATTAATAATAATAATAATAATAATAGATTAACATATAAGTTTACATTTCATAAAGAAAGGGAAATTGGTTTGGGAAACTATTTTATCTGAGCAACAACAATCCGTTGAACTTTACTTTTAAAGGCTACCTACTTCACTCCTAAATATTTTAGTAGGAGGAGAACTACCCCCAAGGTGCAGTTAGATACCCCCTTGAAACATCATTGTACCCACTTTAAAGAAGACTAGAGGAAACAAGACATTGGTAGAGGAGACATTTAATGCCTACTATGGAACCTTGTGGGGGTTTTGAAACCATCATGTCTGTAATGACTGGCAGTCTCATGATTATCCCTGCTGCTCCCTCTGTTGTCCTCTTTGGCTATGGGGCTGTGTCTAATAGCAAGCCTAGAGCTTTCAGTCCTGGAAGGACAGCTTGCCTGCTATTAGCTGGATGCAGTCTCACTCCTACAGCAACTGTGCCAGTATGGTGACTGGAGCACCATCCAACACTTTACATAATGTTTAAAAAAAAAAAAGAGGTGGGATACAAAATTGCTGCTTTGGGCAAACACTCATTTAAAAATTCCTGACAAGCTATGCCTTGGTGGATTTTGAAAAAAGAAACCAGAACAAAGCAAGCTGTCTTAGGGATCAACAGCAGATAAATACATCCCTTTTCTGACAAGCAGTAAGCCTACCATTTTTCTTTGGAAGTAATAGATTTAATGTTTAGTGGCTAGTGCATTCTTTTCCTATTGCTGCTATAACAAACTACCACAAATGGAGTGGCTTAAAAAAATGTGAGTTTATATCATCTTTCAGTTCTGGAGGTCAGAAGTCCAAAGTCAGCTTCACTGGGCTGAAATCAAGGTGCTGGCGGACCTGTGATCCTTCTGGAGGCTCTTGGGGACAATGTTTCTTTCCTTTGCCTTTCCCAGCTTCCGGAGGCTGCCCGCATTCTTTGGCTTGTGGCCCCCTTCCTCCATCTTCAAAGCCAGAGGCATACGATCTTCTCTCTTTGCTAACCTCTGGTTTTGTCCTTGTACCTTTTCTCTGCCTCTGCCTCTCCTGCCTCCCTCTTATAATGACCCTGTGATTGTGATTACACTGGACCTACCCCAACAGTTCAGGGTGATCTCCCCATCTCAAAATCCTTAACTTAATAATGAAGTTCCTTTTTTTGCCACAAAAGGTAACATACTCAATAATCACAGGTTCCGGGGATTAGGAAGTAGAAATATTTGGGGAGCCACTGGTCAGCCCTCCACAATTAGTGTACTCTCTCTCTAAATTTTTAATTTTTTGCATTCGATTTTAGATAAAAGTGGGTGGCTAAAGGGTCAGGACAGGCCACTTCATATCTAACCTTCCCACTGTCAATCCAAATATAATTAGTTGTCAAAGAAAACAGAACTAATTCAAATTTCAACCTTCTACATTTAAAAAAATGGGCTGACTTGTTCTTATACTACACATTAATATGGTTCAAGTCACATAGAATACAATGCTTTCAAGGATAAGATATTCTATAAAATGAAAAATCTCAAGGTTTTCCTTTCAATCGTCCCCTTTCCTCAGAACAAGTGGTTAGGACTATTCATGCAGGTGGCTGTGGGACAAGTGAATCATTTTCTTTCTCTTTTTATTCATATTATTACAATCATAAATGTTCCAGAACATTTCTTTCAAACATGATTTGGGAATGTAGCGTATTGCAACGATTATTCATAGGTGTTGTTCCTGTTCTCTGCTAAGAGCTGACTCAGAATTCTTATGTAGATGACCTTCACTTTCAAAACGTGAATGATACACACCATTAGTCTAGTCAAAGCATATAAGTTAGTGACAGTCATAAAGTGTTTATGAAACTGTTGTAGAGTCTCAGCTTGTCAAGGCTGTGTCATAAAGGCAACCCAGGCTTATTGGGACCATCATCCCCTGAGCAGGTGATTTCTGCTTTGGAAGGAGTATTCCATTTGCCTCTGAAACACCACAACAATGTAGATGGTCTTAACAACACCCCTTTCTCAACAACACTTTATTTTCCACTGTGTTTCTCTCTGGTTCAAAGGCTTAACCACTGCCTTCCCAATGACAGGTCCTCATCCTGGCTCTGGGTAACCACCCACCAGAATGGTAATGTTGTTTTCACTTACTCCCTGGACAGACTTGCAAATGGAGCTGTCATCCCTCTAGGATGACAGAGGAGTCAGACTGCATCTGAGCTGAGATGCTCCCTGATGGACACCTCTGTGCAGTTGAAAGTCCACACATGGGGAATTCTTATCCCTCCCTGTGGTGGGGAGGTCCTTCAGTGGATTTGGGTAGTGATGTATGCCTGGAATTTGATCATCCTTTAGTGATACGAAGGAAATAATAACTGAAAGAAGGGTGACTTGAACATTCACATGCAATGTATACTGCACCTTGCTATTCAATGAAAATGCAATGTAGAAATAAGAAAAATCAGACCCCAGAAGCTTCTGCATGTAATGGACAACAAAAACACTGCATTAAAAATCATGCCACAAAAGAAATGTGGATTTTTACAGTGATAGATTTGACAGAATTACTAGTTACCATTCTGAAATACTTTACTCTTAATATACATTTTTAGAATTAAACATCATCCTAAAAGACATGTAAGAAGGTGTTTTTTAGTTTTACAATTTAAATAGCAGAAACTTCTAAGACCAAACACTATACATTTAAAATTTAAGTGGCTATTTTTAAGCTTATGCCAGCATTTAAGTAGGTTGAATAAATGGCCAATACTCTGTATAGTTGTTCTATATAAATGAAATTTGTGTGATTTGAATAACTATTTATTTTAAAAAGAATTTCAATAAATACGAGTTGGTTATTTCTTTAAGCGTAAATCTTAAGTTTCTAAATTTAAATCTAAAAATACTATAGTCATATTTCATAAAAAAATTTGGCATATTCAAGATTTCAGTGTCACAAACAAAATACTAGTTACTAAGTGGTTTTTCATAATTTGATAACCATCTTTGAAGATAAATTCACAAATTTCTAAAGCTTCAATTTGATTTCACTAAAATTTAGAAATGACAATCCTTAACAAATTATCTTTAAAATGCAGTTTCCAAGGCAACAATCATAGGTCCCCGTATACTGCTTTTTAAAAAAAATCATTTTTATGAATTTAGTTCCTGCAACATCTAAGGCAACAGTTAAATATAACTGCTTTACTTTTATCTACTTTTATCAGACTTTTTATTTTATTTTATTTTATTGGGGAATTGGGGAAGGGCAACAGCCAAGTTGTTGTCCTTCAGTCTTAGTTGTGGAGGGCGCAGCTAGCTCAGCTCTAAGTCCAGTTGCCATCTGGCTGCCCTTTGGCAGCTCGCAGCAGCTGAACTCAAGGTGCAGTGTTCAATCTTAACTGTGGGTGGGTGCAGCCCACCATCCCATGCAGGAGTAGAACTGGCAACCTTGTTGTTAGGAACATGTGCTCTTACCAGCTGAGCCATCCTGCCATCTGTTGGCAGCTCAGCGGCAGTTCAGCTCGGGTGCAGCTCACTGGCCTATGTGGGAATCAAACCGGCAACTCGTGCTCTTAACCAACGGAGCCACTCCGCCGGCCCCTATCAGAATTTTAGAACATGCCCGGCTCCTATCAGAATTTTAGAACATGCCAACTTCTCTTTTTAACGGACTAATACCAGATGCCTATTCTGCTGTCCATTAAGTACAAGGTTAAGGATGGATAAAATATCAATTTCCAAAGTGGCTGCCTGAGAATGCAGCCTACTGTGAGTGTGTTAGGGGCAAACCAGGATCCAGCCCATGGTATGTGCATAACAGCGAACTTTCTTATAACTTACTTCTTACAACTTCACATAACAGCTTACTCAATGACATGAAAGGGGAAGAGCTCTCACCTGCACATTTCACTCCCTGAGCAATGAGACCCCACATGAAGTTGGCACAGTATTCACACCAGTGTGGCCCTCTGAATGTATGGACCTGCAAAAGAGCAGTGACAAAGTAACTCGAGGGGAAATGCACGGATGAGATGTTTCCTGTCAAAACACTTCTATACAAACCACAGTTAGTACTGAAGAGGCATGATACGAATACACTGGTAAAAAACCTTGATTGAGTGGAACTGACAAGCAGTTCAAGTTTCTTTCAGAGTTTGATTTCTTCTTTGAGAAAAGGTGATAACTCAGACCAATATTTTGCAATTTACTTTTATTTTCCTTTTTTTTTTTTTTTTTTTTTTGAGGGCAGTGTCACTGGCCCTCATATGTGGGACCTGAACTGGGGCCGCTGGCTTCCCAAGCCAGCGCTTAACCACCTCGCCACTCGGCTGGCCCTTTGCAATTTACTTTTGAAAACAATTTCTATAGTGTCGTTTTCCAGCTGTTCCCTCCAGCTGTAAGCAGCCTCATCTATATGTTATACAAACACTGGCATTTCCTGAGCACGACAGCATGAAGAAGGATAGGTAGGTACAGTGTGGAGTATGTCTGGGTCCTGGAAGGCCTTTTGCCAGATGTTCCACCTTCTGTCCCCTGTGACCAGGTAGGGCCACGGATGTTGAAGGTGATAGTGACTGGTCACGACTGAATCATAAAAAGGGGCCAATTTCTGTTCAAAACTATTTGTCTTTTTTTTATTTTTTTTATTTTTTTTAATTTTATTAGTTTTCAGTGTACAACACAATGCAATAGTTATACTCTTTACCCCCCAAAGTGAAAACCCCCCTCCCCCAGTTCGCCACCCCACTCCCCCCCATATCATACATATCCATCACAACTCCCCTGACTCCCCTCCACAGTATACTCCACATCCCGTGACCACCCACATATTCAGTTGCAGTTGGCATACCATACTATACAACACCAGCTTCAGTTGTACAGTGCAGTGATCAAGCCTGTACTCCATCCATGAAGTGGTCTCCCTAACAAGACATGTGACTATCTGACAGGCCACAAAATTTTTACAACATTATTATATTCCCCGAACTCTGTTTCATATCCCTGTGGCAATATTGTACCTGTCTATTTATGCTGTCTAATCCCTTCCCCTTCCCCCATCCCCACCCCCACCCAACTAGCAACCCTCAGTTTTTCCTCTACATCTATGAGTCTGTTTACTTTGATCGTTCACTCAGTTCTTCAGACTCCACACACAAGTGAGATCACATGGTACCTGTCCTTCTCCGACTGACTTATTTCTCACAACATAATAGTCTCTTCACAACATTATCAATTACATTCCCAGAACTGCCCCCATATCCCTGCGGCAACATTGTAGTCCCACATACACTGTTCAAAACCTTCCCCCTCTCCCTCTTCCCCACTCCCTCCCAACCAGCAACCATCAGTTTTTCCTTTATATCTGCTTGATATGACGTCAATCTTCTTAAATTGTCTCTCTGGGTTAGCTTGTTTACCCCTTTCTTTTGTTTAAAAAAGTCCTTTTAACATTTCTTGCAATGCTGGCTTGGTGGTAATGAATTCCTTAAGCTTATTCTTTTCTGAGAAGCTCTTTATTTCTCCTTCAATTTTAAGTGATAGCCGTGCTGGATAGAGCAATCTTGGCTGTAGGCCTTTATTTTGTGTCACTTTGAGTATCTCCTGCCACTCCCTTCTGGCCTGCAGAGTTTCTGTAGACAAGTCAGCTGTTAGTCTAACAGGAGTTCCTTTTGTCTTTCTCTTGCAGCCTCTAGGATTCTGTCTCTGTCTTTAACCTTTGCCATTTTCACTATGATGTGTCTTGGTGTGGACCTGTTTGGGTTCAGCTTGTTTGGAACCCTCTGCACTTCCTGGGCATGTATGTTGATTTCCTTCACCAGGGTAGGGAAGTTTTCAGTCATTATTTTTTCAAATACCTTTTCGACCCCTTGCTTCTTCTCTTCTCCTTCTGGTATCCCTATGATTCGAAGGTGGTTGCGATTCACCTTGTCCCATAGGGCTCTTAATCTATTTTCATTGTTTTTTATTCTTTGGTCTTTTTGCTGTGCCAACTGGGTGAGTTCTGCTATTTTATCTTCCAAATCGCTGATCCGCTCCTCTGCTTCATCTACTCTACTGGTGATTCCTTCGAGTGTGTTCTTCATTTCAGTTATTGTATTCTTTAGTTCTAACAGGTTGTTTTTTATGATTTCCCTATCCTTCTTTATGTCCTCGCTAAGTTCCTTAAACATTCTTATCATCAGTGTTCTAAACTGTGTCTCTGAAAGGTTGGATCCCTCTGATTCATCTGGTTCCATTTCTGGAGGTTTCTTCTGATCTTTTACATGTGACATGTTTCTTTGTTTCCCCATTCTGGCTGTCGCTCTGGGATTGCTTTGATGTATTAGATAGATCACCAGGAGAACCCTGGCTGGATCACGCAGGCACGCAGCTCACAGCCCAACCCTCCCAGGAGAACTCCCAGTCTCAGCCTGTCCCAATCAGCCGCTCGCAGATCAGGCCGAGCAGCCCGACAACCAATCACCAGCCTGGCAACTCTGCAAGCGGAGTGTGGAAAGCAGAGACCCAAGGCGGCTTGCGTGCTCCTGCGTCTCAGTGAGCAGCTTGTTGGAGTTGGATCACTCCCACTAGGCGTTTCCCTGGCAACACAACACAACACAAGCCGAGCGGAGGGTGGGGATCAGAGGCGGCTCGCGCACTCCCGGGTCTCAGCGAGCAGGCGTAGGAGCCGGAGGGCACCGCCCTGTGTTTCCCTGGCAACACAGTATAAGCCGGGCGGAGAGTGGGGATCAAAGGCCGCAGGCGCGCGCACGCACGCACGCACGCACGCACTTCACCAATTCCACCAGACCAATTAGGTCTCGGACCTGATCCTTCGTGGGAGGGCCCAAGCCCGACAAAATGGCGCCCTCCTTACACCACTCGCGTGCAAGCTCCGCACCACGGGAACAACAATCCAAAAACCTCCAGCCTTTGCACCAAAGGTGCTCAGCTCAGTCTGTCCCCGCAGGCTCTCGGCTCACACAGCCACTCCCTCCATCAGGAACCAGGTAAGTGCTCACCGGCGAGCAAGCCTGGGCGCCGGCCCCACTGATTCTCCAGCTGCTCTTAGCCTCACCGAGCTGAGGAAAGAGAGTCCTTACTAATTTATTGCCGGCTATCTTAGAACTCCTCTTCCCGGCAAAGGAGCTCTGGGCAGGTGAGCTTGGGGTGCGGCCGGAGGGTCTCTCCCCCAACCAGACAAGCTTCCCACAGCTGGGACCTCCCTCACGGGGCTTGCCCTCTCTCGTCTCCGCCCGTCCTACCAGACCCGACGTGGCCTCCTCTTTAAGTTCTTCGTTTAGTGGTTCTGTTCCTCCAGTGTTCCGGGGACCTCCAGGGTTGAATGCTGTATAATTTGCTTGTAATTTTGGTGTGATCCTGGGAGGCAGTTAGCACAGCGTCTGTCTATTGCGCCATTTTACCGGAAGTCCCAATACCTGTTCAAAACTATTTGATACTTCATATGCTAGCAAAGGGAATGAATATACTGTATTTTAGAAACTGCAGTAACTACAGTTAGTCAGAAACCCTGTTTAAGTGTAGTAATTATTCACTAATTATTCCAGCTCATAAAGGTTTTACTACATTTGATTCCTTTATCCCTGAGAAAGGAATCCCCAAAGAAGAAAGAATTTAAAAGCTAAGATACTTTAGACTTCTATGTACAGGAAAGAGAAGGCATTATAGCTTAACTCAGATGAAAAATATTGGTAGACTAGAGAAGCGATGACTCCAAACCCCAAACATTAAAGAATAAAAAAATGAATATTATCAGTAACACTTAAAGATTTCTGAGCAAATATTAGCTGAAAATGGATGTAAGAAATAAGTTAAAAGAACAGGGAGAGGGAACAAGAAAGCCACTGAGCTGGATCAAATTACATTTATGTGAGATAATTATTTCTGATATATATGATTTTGTCAAGAAGAAAACAGTAGTACAAGACAGAGAATATCAGAGTGTGACAATTTGATTCCAACATAAATGTCCGCCAAAACAGCTACTGCAAACAATGAAACTTACAGCTAAGATTGTAATTTTTACTACTGTTCTAGTTATGTATTAAATAGATCTTGGAGGGCTGGCTGAGTGGCACAGCGGTTAAGTGCTGGCTTGGGAAGCCAGCGGCCCCAGTTTGGTCCCACATATGAGGGCCAGTAACACTGCCCTCAAAAAAAAAAAAAAAAAAAAAAAAAAAAAAATCTTGGAAACCAAGTAAATGACTTTTAAGATAAATATGTATAACTATATAGTTATATATAACTTATTTCTTGAAACTTAAGAAATAAATATATAATTACAGGTAGTTACATACATATAAAACATTTCTCAAAATTTAAGATGCTATTGAACATGACATATAATAAATGTGAGACACATACCGGGGGTGCCAAAAATTGTATACAAGTGGACATTTTGGTCAACATTGCTCAAGCAGTAGTCTGCCATAATCAGAAGTGTCTGAATGCTGATGGTAACCATTTTGAGCAATTCTTGTAATTGCAGAAGTCAAATGTGACTTGTATTCATCTTTTGTTATCGGCATATATTGAGTATTACAATTTTAATAGTTTTTTTCCTTTCTTAAAATGTGTATACATGTTTTTGGAAACCTCCGTATATTCTGTTTAGAAAAACCATGTCAATTAAATTATAAGCATTGATTATAAGATAAATGCAAATTTCAGAGATGTTAAAATAAAAAAAGAGTACATATTAGAATCAATGAAATATGGTATATGGTATATCAGTATTCAAAATACTACTACTGGCAAAAATATCCATATAGGGCTCCAATGGATAATATGGGGTTCATTCCAAGCAGGTATGTGCTGTGACTCTGGTTGTTGCCAAGTGAGCTTGAGTATGAAATGCCGTGTTAATTTGGAAAAGAAGGCCATAGTCCCTTCTGTGTCTTTTATGGAAAAGCATCAGGAATGCAGACACAGTTGCTTCTGGGTTGTTCATGATGTTTAGAGCCTGTAAGCTGAGAGCTTCCCAGAGTTCCTGAAGCAGAGCCCAAAATCAACGTTCAGATAGTCTGTGATGTCTCTGTGTTTGTCTGTGATCCTGAGTGAATATAACTGGATAAAGTATGCAGTCTTGCTTTACTGTGAGAAGAATGAGTGAAATAGATAGCACTGACTCATTTAAAGAGTTTCAAAATCATAAAATAGCTATAGAATTGTGAAGTTATGTTTATGGAAAGTCTTTGGGATATAAACTGGCTTCTAGGTTGCCAGATCTCAAGAGTCCAGTATCGCTTACCTTGGTAAGGTTAGTAAAAAGAGGACCAGAAGGATGGAGGAAGTTTCAGTTTTGTACCTGACAGATGTCTCATGATACAGGGGTCTTCCAGTTACATTAGGAACGCAAAACCAGAGTAGGTGCTGGGAAATTACTTTACAAAGGGCTCTTGCAAACAACACCAAGTAAAGAGATGTTATGATAGAACCAACGCTCTTCCTTACCTTCACAAAAGCAGTAGTGGAGGTAGCATTTTGAAAATCTTGGGACATTTCTTTGTATTCCATATGCCGAATAAAAGGTTTAACTGTCCAAGCAGACCCACTGTTCATTAATTTTTTTTTTTTAAAGATTTTATTGGGGAATTGGGGGAGAGGAACAGCATTGGGGAATCGGGGAAGGAAAACAGACAAGTTGCTGTCCTTTTGTTCTTCAGTCTAGTTGTGGAGGACGTCGCTTCACTGGACCATGTTGGCACTACCTCTGCGCTCTTCCCAAGTGAGGGAGCTGCTCGCCAGCCACTGGCCGGACACTCATGGTGGCTTATGGCAGCCCACTGCAGCGGGGGCTGCAGCGTACGCCGTAGCCGGTGACTCATGGCAGCCCAGCTCCAGGTTGAACTGTTGTTCGCCATCTTAGCTGTAGAGGGCGTAGTGTCACTGGTCCTCATGTGGGATCCGAACTGGGGCCCTGCTGCTCAGAGCTGGCTTCCCAAGCCAACTTTCAATCAATGTGCCACTCGGCCGGCCCCCCACTATTTGTTAATTAAAGGATCACACAATTATCTAGAAGGCCATCTTTAGGAAACTGTTATTTACATATTTCCTTCTTGGACAGCTTTAAATAAAGGCACCTGGAGCCATGTGAGGCTGGTTTTGTTGTTGTTGTTTTTTAAAACCACTTGAAAGGTTGCTTATGTGTATATATAGCTCTCTAGGTAACTGTTCTAGAAATACATATTGAAGAACTGCAGCTTACTAAATTTCTACTTGTATAATAGGGTTTACCTTGATTCCTTTCTGAATGTCTATATCTAAAATTCATATTTCTTAAGTTTTGTTTGTTTTGTGACCTCAATGATTCCAAGACGCTGGGTTGCATTTGTAAAAATTGAATGTTGCAGACTTTTTGTCTTTTTTATTTCCCTAGAGATCCTCAAAACAGACTTCAATAATCATTTTGATTCATTCATAAATTTTTATTAAGTAACGACACATACAAAGATAAAAAGGATACTGGCTCAAGGACTTCCTATAGATTTCTCCCATTAAACACACTGTGAAAACGCTCTACTGAAAGTGTCTGCAAAGTGTGAGGGAGGCTGGGGGCGGGGCCCTGCTCAGGCTTAAGACTCAAATCAAGCGCTGAGTCTTCAGGGATGAGCAGGGTCAGCTAGGTGACCTGGGGGACAGAATGGGTGTGTGTGTGTTGGAGTGGGGCACAGTAGGAAAGGCTGTTACAAGAAAATCAAAGGCAATCAAAGGCACACACATGAGTGATCAATGAGATGTTTAGAGAATTCCAAGGAAGGGTGGGGGTGGGATGGCAGGAGGTGAGAAGCAGGCAGGGCCTCTTCCATGCCTACAGATTTATACTTTGCCTGGTGAGCAATGTGGGGCCACTGAAGACATTTAAGGAGAGTAACACAGTCAAGGGGGCAAGGCTGGAGGAAGACACACCAGGTAGGATGCTATGGCAGGGGTCCAGGTAATAGATGACGAGGGTCTGAACTTGGCAGTGGTAACTGAGAGAAAGGGATAAAGAGTTATTTAGGAGGCAGAATCAACAGGGCTTGGTAACTAATGAGCGAACGGCAGAGGAGTGGGGAGAACCTGCCTAACTGTTAGGGTTTGGGGCCTGGTGAATGGGGGAGGGTGGCATTAACAGAGGGAACAAAAGTAGAGGAAGAGCTTTGGAAGTGAGGTGGGAACTAAACAATGGAAGGGAAGAGATGGCTGATGGGAGATTTCTAGAAAAGAGGAGGTAACTCGTGGAGTAAGGTTCCCAAAGGGGTCAAATGGAGATGGGATCCAGGGCTGAGGGATCAGCTGGAATAAGAGGAAAATTACTTTTTGCTTTTTCTGAGTTAGAAAAAGAGTAAGAGGGGAGAGGATGGCTATGCAGGAGTGGTGGGGGGCCTGGAGGCCAGAAAGCTCAGGAAGCTCACAGTCTGTAGTCTCTGTGCATTAGAACGTAAGTTCAGCTACTCAGCAAATGAGGAGTTTGGGGAAAGGGGGAACTGGAACTGGCCAGAAATTCCCAGAAGGGTTGCTGGACTTGAAAGCAAGTGTCTTTCCTGAACGACACTCGAGTCATACCATAACAGTGTCCAGTACATTAAAGCAAAAGTGACAAGTATGAAAGTCTTTTTAAAAGGGCAATTGTGCTAAATTTAAGTTTTATCTAAATGTTTTATTTTGTATGCAGTTTTCCATCATCAGTGATGTTTATATCATATATTCTACCAATTCAGAAAAAGATAGCTTAAAAAAATCAATTGGACCAAATTAAACAACTTGGAAGAGCTCTGCCGTTTGTGCTGCTCTGTCTAGAACAACGGAAACGGGGGGTGCTGTACTTCCTGCAGACAGGGCTCTAGGGCACTGACCCTGCAGCCGAGGCTGTTCACTACATATGGCTGGATTGTAAGCACCTGTCTTAAAATGGTCAAATCAGGATGTAACGGGCATTCACCATATAATAATTAAAAGGTCAAAAGGTGTACCTTGGAGAGTCTTTCTGTGTAGGAGGATGTTAAGAAAGAGCTAGGCTGGCATCTGGGAGAAAGGATGTCTGGAGTGGCTCTCAGGAGGCCCCAGGCCTCAGGCTGCAGCCCTGGATTATAAAATGACACTTGCCTTGGATGCCTGATGTGTATGTAGTAGATCGCCCGGAGAGGTCTGCAGCTGGTCAGCACTCAGGGAATCAAAGTTACTGATGTCTTTACGACAGAAACAGCCAACAGGCATTAAGTGACATTTTCCATGTGCCTCTTTTTTTTTTAAACTCTAAGTGGCCCCAGATTTGTATGTTTTCATGTTTGTGTCTTAGTTTTCCTGTTTCTTCTTCCTCTCCAGGGCTGTCAGCTCTTTTGTCTTCTTCACTTGTCTCTTTTCCATTCACTGATTCTTAAATGTGAATGAGGAAATCTGATAACTTTGCTAGCCCTGAATGTCAATCAAGAAAAGGTGTCATCCGTCTTCCCATTGAGGCCTTTTTGTTTTTTAAACAAACTTCTGGCTTGCATTTGTTTCTTCTAGTTGAGGCTGATGGGCAGTGGTCTTGTGAAGAATGAGGTGTTAGTAGCATCTTTATCCTATGACATCCACTAGTCTTCAGTTCAAGTTTCTTGCAAGCAGGAGCTGCCTGTTTCTGCTATTCACCATATGACCTTAATGACACACACAGGCGTTATAAGGTAGGAAACACCAATTCCTTTATAAACAGCACTATTTCTTCCTTAGAGTTAGGTAAACAAATCACTTGATCAATTTACCAAAAAAAGGTTCCTTTGGGGAGGACATTTTGGTAAGATCATCCAAAAGAGCAATCAGCTTCAGCCTGTAATACTATCAGTGGGGTCAGGGATGGTCCCGAGCAAAGCCACCTTGCAAGCTGGCCACAGATATTTTCTCTAGGCCACCTCCAAAGCTTTTGGTACCTCCTGGCAAATGCAAGTGACAGAATACATGGCACGAACTATACCTTCATGAACAAAGGGCGTAGCAACCAGTTTTAAAGCCCTTTCCTCTTCTGCCACTGGATAGAAGACAACTTGATTACCGTGGCATTTGAGGTTGCTCTTCACCTGTGAAAGATTCCTGTTAATCACCTCAAAAACAGAGATGGAAGACTGGATTGATTAATGGACCCCAAGAGTCTGCCACAGAGAAGGCACTGATCAGAACCAGGTTGACAAGGACATACAGGGAGGGGGATGGTTGGGCTACTGAGGGGCCCACGAGGTGTAGGCTAAGGGTCGTGTATCTCCTGGGCACTGGTCTAGGTAAAAACTGATGCCATTCCCAGCTGGGCCTGCTGTTCCACTGACCTAAAAGCTGGCTTCTGTAAGAAATCCAGCATGTCTGCTACTCATCCTATTTCTGACATTCGTATCTCCAGTTTGAATGTCAGTAATAAAAACAGCAGAAGAGAAATGCATGCCATGGGAAGAGAAAGAAAATCCAGCCTATCTTCATTATCCCTTCCAAGCCATAACGCTGCCTTTAGAAATAAGCATGAATGCAAACAGCCAAGGCGCTTGCTGCACATGTAAAGTAGGTTGCAGGCAATCAGAACATTAGAGGGAATGAAATTTTGCTTGGGAAGGTGGGAATGACATTTCAGCTGCCACTCTCCTTTGGGAGGCTCTGATGAGTCAGTTCTCCAGCATGGTATTGGGCAATGAAGGGAGAGAACAGATGATCAAAACCTAAATGAAAGGAATGTAGGTAGTCAGGCAGCTGGGCAGGAAAGGCTTTTCCCTCTATTCCTCTCATTTTTATCTTTAGGGCAACCAGAATGTACTCTTTTAAGTAACAAATTTTAGTCTCACTAAGATGGCTTAATTTTGATCCAAGGGATTTGAAATTCAGAATTTTGGTGCTAATTTTGCCACTTCAGTTAAAGCATTTTGATTTGTATTATAAAGTCATGAAAAGAGAATGCATAACATTAGCTATGATCATTAACAACAAACACGTTAAATTGTGTAGGGGTTCCCTGCAAAAAAAAAAGTCGGGGAGGGGGTACTTAAAATAGGAGTGTCTTTAATATCAAGGCAATACCTTCTTGCCTTGTTATTTAGTTAAGTCTAGTCAGAACTATGAGTGGCTTTAACTCTTGAGAAACAAAATCTATAACAATCAGTGAGGTTTGGATGTGGTTAAGCCACCAGCATTGATATCGTGCTGGCCGCACCTACTCCACTTGTCCTGATGGAATGGATGTGTAATGTGGTGCTCCCAGCAGGAAAGGTGGACAGAATGCACCAAGCACTTGCTGAAACAAGGCTTTAAGCAACACTTGGTGAGGGCCTGGAAGAGGAAGAGGCGCAACCCCCCCCACCCCGGAACAGCAGTCAGAATGGGGTCGGAGGCACCGGACAGCTGGTGAAGGGCCCTAGGTGCTAACAGCTTCTCCGACTAGATGCTACAGATCATGGTGCAGGGAGAGTTCACAGGGGCTCTGAGGCACATACTTAACCACACAGGTAGTTAACACAGTCAGAAGTATCATTTTGAAAAGGATGACAAATGACAGAAAATCAGTGGCTTAGTGTTTCAAGAGGGAGAAAACTGTTCAAACCTGAGGAAGATACCATAAAAGCCTGCTAGACATGCATTGGGCATACCACAAATAAATGACAGCCCCTTAAACAGGAGAAATAACTACAGGGAAAAGCTGATAGAATATGATCAAACTATAACAATACTAGTCTTACTTTACTAGTAGGGCAACTACTGGGGCAACATAATAATTTAGTTCTGCTCCCACATGAATGACATTATAAAAAAATTTTTTTTGATTAGTGTATAAAACAGTACTTGAAGTAAACATGTACAGAAAAAATAATTATGTATTATTAATTCCACTCATACAATCCATTCTCCATAATTCTATATCAGGCCTTATTAACAAAATTTACATTTCCTTATGGCTTTCTTGATGATCTACCAATCCCCTCCCCCTGCCAATCAACCCTCCCTGTGAAGGAGAAATATCTCTAAAATTAAAGCTGAGTTTTTATGTGGCGCAGACAAGCAAACTTGCTTCTTAGAAGTACGCCCAACCATATTAATTGTAGAACACAAACAGTTTCTAGTGTCAGCATTCTGTTCTAAACTGCAAGAGTGGCCCCTTACACAGAACCATCAATTGGAAATGCAGGAATCAGGCAGTGGAAACATTCAAGTTCTCAAGGCATTCCTTTTATTTATTGATTTTGATCACATTACAAGGTACAGACTGTGTAATAAATAATATGACAATAAATATAAGCAATATTTTAAAAACACTTTCCATTTCAAAATGTGGGTGTTTAAAGTATATGAAAATCTGTAATTTTAATGTTTAGACTTTTTTAAAGTTTCAGAAGCAAATTCTTTTTGTTTTCTTCCCATAGGAGCTCTAATGAGAAATTTACCTCTAAATGAATCATCGTTAAAGTTTTAAAACATCAAACGCCATAATATAAATATTTCTGCATTTTTGAAAGTTTAGTTTCATTACTTAGATGAATAAGTTTGCATTCAAAAATGAGTAATAAAAAACCAACACAATGAATCAATACTTCAAAATACCAATCTCTTAAAGTCATATCATGAAGGTATAAGAGGTAAATAAAAGAATCTACTTGGTTATAGTGGCAATAAAAACCACTGTACAGAGCCGGTCGAGTGGCGTGGTGGTTAAGCGCTGGCTTCGGAAGCCAGCGGCCCCGGTTCGGTCCCACATATGAGGGCTAGTGACACTGCCCTCAAAAAAACAAAAAAAAAACAAAAAAAAAAAACAAAAAACCACTGTACAACCCACAGTTGAGTGATAAATACTCTAAACTGTGGGAAGCGGATAGCAACCCAGTGTCTGACAAGGCCACATTGCCCTGCTCAGCACTGGATATTAGGGGTGCTGCCTTATGGCTGGTCATGTAATATCTCCTGTCTCTACGAACCCATGTGCCTTTTCTTCTATAGGAGACAATATATTTACTACACTTGTGATATGTTCCTGTGGTACCCCAATGAGCTAACTACGCAGCCAAGGACGGGTAAGATCTCCTAAAAGTGGGGAGACAACCCAAGCCAGGCGGTAGTTCCATGGGGGACCCCTGAACTGTGATATTGGGGATCAAGCCCCTTGGAAACTGAGGCACAGGCCTCTGACAAACTCAGGCCAGAAAACTCAGGCCTGTGAGAAGCTGATGCATTTGCCTAAGGGCCCTACTGTGAATAGTCTCCTGGAAGATTAAGTCTTCAGGCCATGAGAGTTCCGGGTAAGAGGCAGCTCTAAGACATCCGCTGACCATGGAATTGTTAATCAGCCTTGTGTGAATTCCTTTGCCCAGTGCCTTGTTGCAGCAACAGATACTGAAGCTTTGACTGAGAAACGGATGCAGCCCTCTGTAGGATAAGAGAGGTGTGAAACCCTTTTGGTTGCTAGGTATTGTTATTTACAAACCAATAGATTTTAGATGCTTTTACCTTAAACACAGCCACTCCTAGTCTTTTGGTATAGCTCAAGTATACTGTGAGTTTTATGATTGTGTTTAACTGCTAGAATTTAGGATGATTTCTAGATAGTCAAGATAGCTTTAGTAAACATTCTTTAGGTGACTTACAGAAACCGAGTCTGGGTTTCATAGCAATTATCATAATAAAGACAAGGTAATCCTTTAACGGAAGAGTAAGTCACAGTACACCCTGGAAAGAGCACTTACAAGGGAGTAGAGGACTGTGTAAATCCTGAGAACTACAAACCACCGTTAATGATTTGTTGCAGTTTGCATCCTTGATAATTCTCAATAAAAGCTATGCGCTGACCCGATTCGGGGCTCAGTCTTCCTTGGCTGAGTCCCTTGGGCTCAGTCGTCTTTGGCTCAGTCCCTTGGTCTCGCTCTTATCTTTCTTCTGTCTCTTGTTTTTCCTTAATCTGCGTCGCCCCTCTCGTGTCCCACTTGCCCTTGCCACGCAGGACGTGACACTAAACCAACATTATACATAAGTAAACTGAACACTGAGAGACTAAAAAGCCTCAGACCAATCCACATTATCTTATGACCCACAATTCCTTGAAGCCAAGTCTCTACTAATATTAACATTTCCACACAACCAGGTTTCAATTTCTCTTTGACTTGATTTTAAATTTGTCACCTAAAGATGTTTACTGTTAACATATATTACATTACACGAATGAAAGTATCCCTCTAATATACCAGAATAAAGGTTTGACTATAATGCACAAGAAATTATTAAGCTATGTAGCTAAAACCCTTTTTATGCTTTTTCTTTTTTCTTTTTTTTTTTCCAGCTGAGCCATCCTGCCACCCGTTGGGAGGTCAGCTCGCACTCTTGAGTGAGCTCTTAACCAACTGAGCCACTGGGCCAGACCTTGAAACCCTTTTTAAAGCTGTAGTAAAAGAGATGCAGATTTTCGGTGTTGTTTTTCTTCTATTTCACTGATTGCTGCTCTTATCTTTAATATTTCCTTCCTTCTGTTACTTGGTTTAATTGGGTCTTCTTTCTCTAGATTCTTAAGGTGGAGGCTTAGCTCATTGATTTAAGAGCTTCTTTTTCTTTCCTAAAATAAGCATTTAATGGTAAAGATAATTTCATTATACACAGTGCCACATACCACAAATTTTGATGTTGTATTTTTTTATTCAGTTAAAAGTATTTTCTTCTTTTTTTTTTTTGAGGGCAGTGTCACTGGCCCTCGCATGTGGGACCCGAACCGGGGCCGCTGGCTTCCCAAGTCAGTGCTTAACCACCGCGCCACTCGGCCGGCCCTAAAAGTATTTTCTAATGTCCCTTGTGATATCTTTAATCCATGAATTATTGAGCAGTAAAATCTTTCATTTCTAAACATGTGGGAAATTTTTCAGATATCTGTTATTGAGGTTGTGGTAAGGGAACATGTTTTATATGATGTCAGTCGTTTACATTTATTCACACTTGTTTGGCGGACCGGGGTGTGGTCTGTCTTGGTGAATCTTCCATGTTCACTTTAATAGTATGTATATTCTGCCATTGCTGGGTAGGCTACTATATACATATCGATTAGGTCAAATTGGGTGATACTGTTGTTCAAGTCTTCTATAGTTTACTAATTTTCTATTCTATCATTGAGAGAGAAGTGTGGAAATCTCCACCTACAATTGTGGATTGTCTATTTCACTTTTCAATTTAGTTATTACTTTATGTATTTTGAACCTGTTATTAGGTGCATATAAATTTTAAATTATGTCCTCTTGATGAATTTTATCCTTTTTACTCCCAACAATATTTCTTGTCTGAAAACTATGTTTAATATAAATACAGCCACTCTAATTTTCTTTGAATTATTTTCTGTATGGTATATCTTATTCTTTTGCCTCTCTGCACATTTATATTTAAAGTGGGTTTCTTGTGGATAGCATTTGGTTGGATCTTGCCTTTTTATTAAATCTGACAATCTCTGCCTTTAATGGAGTTTTTGAGTAATTTCCATTAACTATCGAACTATTTTGAGTAATTTCCAGTAACTATCAATACGACAGGGTTTAAATCTGCCATCTTGCTTTTGTTTCCTATATATTCCATTTGTTCTTTGTTTCTTTTTCTCTTTATTACATACTTTTGAATAAATTGCATATATTTTATGAATGCATTTTGTCTCCACTATTAGCTTATAAGTATTTTATTTTTTAGAGTTTGCACTAAAGTCTACAATGTATATCTTTAACTTATCAGTCTAGCGTCACACAATATTTTACTTCAGGAAAAGTGTAAGAATCTTATAACAGTATACTTCACTCTCACAACCCCATACTTGATGCCACTGTTGTCATATATTTTACTTGTATAAACTACATAATATATTGCTATTTTTGCTTTATAGTCAACTATCTTTTAATGGCACTAAACTGAAGTAAAAACATTCTTTTTTCTTTCTTTTTTTTTTTTTTTCTAGCTGAGCCATCTTGCCACCTGTTGGCAGCTCAACGGCAACTCAGCTCGGGCTGGCCTCGAACAGCTGTTGCTCAGAGCTCAGCTCGCACTCTTGAGCGAGCTCTTAACCAACTGAGCCACTCGGCCGGCTCTTCTTTCTTTTTAAAGATTTTTATTGGGGAATTGGGGGAGGGAACAGCGTTGGGGAACCAGGGAAGGGAAACAGACAAGTTGCTGTCCTTTTGTTCTTCAGTCTAGTTGTGGAGGGCGTTGCTTCACTGGCCCATGTTGGTATCGTCACTGCGCTCTTCTCAGGTGAGCAGATCGGTCGCTGGCCTCTGGACGGCTGCTCACAGCGGCTTTTGGCAGCTCACACCGGCTGCCAGCTGCTCACGCTGGCTGCTGGCCACTCACTGTAGCCTATGGCAGCCCACTGCAGCAGGGGCTCCAGCTATGCCATCCCAGGGGACTCACAGCAGCCCAGCTCCAGGTGGAGCTGTTGTTCACTATCTTAGCTGTAGAGGGCAGTGTCACTGTCTCTCATATGTGGGATCCGAACTGGGGCCGCTGGCATCCCAAGCCAGCTCTTCACCAACGCGCCACTCGGCCAGCCCAAAACTTTCTTTATACTTACCCACATGTTCACCATTTCTGGAATTCTTTATTCTTTTGTAAGGATGTAAATTTCTATCTGATATTATTTTCCTTCTGTCTGAAGGACTTCCTTTCATAATCTAATAGTATAGGTCCCCTGGTGATAAATTCACTCAACTTTTCTTTGTTAAAAACAACAAATATTTTTGTTTTGTCTTCATTTTTTTAAAGATATTTTTGCTGGATATAGAATTCTAGGTTGATAGTTATTTGTTGTTGTTGAGTACTTTAATGATGTCACTTGATTGTTTTACATAGTTTCTGATGAGAATTTTTGCTGTCATTCTTTATTCATCTATATGTAGTATGTATTCTCCTTCCTCCACTTCTTTGTAAAAAACTTTGTAAGCTATGTAAGAAAGAGTACCAGTGACAAAGGGAAATAATTTGTTTCCTCTGTTGACATATTTCTCCTACACTGAAATAATCTTTAATTAAAGATGTTAATAAAGAAAATAGTAGTGTAAAATAATTACTCTTCTTTAAAAAACGCATAGTGTATTCTGGTGTGTGGGTGTATACATTTAAGGTCCTATAAAGTCATAAAACTATAAACACATTAAGAAGTTGAAATGTGAAAATAAAATGTAAGAGATATTGCACATATGCTTAATTTTTAGATGCTAGAGATGTCCTCTGTACATTGTTATTATATATGAGAGATGAACAACTTCACTTCTCAGACTGAGGCAAAGAAATACCACTTTACGAAGAAAATTGTTGTTTCTTGTAACCTGATTTTCTTTCTATATCTTTGCTGGTCTCTCAATTTTCCCTTCAGCACTGTTTTTAGCACTGTTTTTTTTTTTTTTTAGTAATTTGACTATGATGTGCCATGACGGTGTTTTCTTCATATTTTTTTCTATCTGGAATTCACTGCACTTCTTGGATCTGTGGGTTTTCAGCAAATTTACAAACTTTTCGGTCATCATATAGTCACGTGCGCATAACAATGTTTCGATCAACTGTGTATATGAACTGTATATACGATGGTGGTCTCATGAGATTAAACAGATTATAAGCAAAACTTTGTTTGCAATATTGAAAGAAAAGGCTGGACACAACTACGATGTTAAATTTACTGCTAGCTCTGGGTGAGTTCAACAGACGAGGAGGATCAGCATGCTGTCCACTAGCCTTCCATCTGCCTGTGTGCGTGCGCTTGCACGTACACACACACACACACACACACACACACACACACTCGTGCTCACCAACTCACTTCCCTTCCCTCCATTTCTCTTTATCTCTCTTTCCTCCGAGTCCTGTTTCTTTTCTCTCCCTCTCGTTTTTATTATTTCTCATCTCAAGCTTTCTCTCTCTGGGTCTCTTTTGATTTCTGCTCTCTCCTTCTCTCTCTTCCTCTTTGACATCTCCCCACTTTCCAAAGGTGCCTCCCTCCACAGCCCTCCCCTTGCCTCCCCATTGTGTGCACACACACTTGATATTTTTACTGTTCTATGTTTTAGTAGGTTTAGATACACAAATACCACTGTGTTACAACTGCCTACAGTATTCAGTACAGTAACATGCTGTACTAGGAGCATGTTTGTAGCCTAGGAGCAATAGGCTGTGCCATGCAGCCTAGGTGTGTAGTAGGCTATACCAGCTAGGTTGGCGTAAGTGCACTCTGTGATGGTGGCACAACATTGAAATTGCCAAATGATGCATTTCTTAGAACATATCCCCTTTGTTAGGTGATGTATGACTGTATCTGCATATAATTGTTCTGTTCCCTGGGCCTCCATCACTGCTCCTTCTGATTCCAGTTACACTTAAGTTAGACTGTTTGATTGTCCCAGTGGTCATTAACGCTGCATTCATTTTTTTAAAAAATTCTTTAAAAATTTATTTTGGATATTTTCTATTGCTATGTCTTGACTTACTAATGTTTTCTTCTGTGGTACAATGTGCTTTTAATGCCATCCAGTGTATTTTTCATTTCAGAAATATTTTTCATCTCTAGAGATTTCATTTGGATACTTTAAATAGCTTGTATTTCTTTCCTCAATGTAGCCTTTCGTCTACTGCTAATTTAGTCACGCTACTAAAATGATACCCCTTTGAGGATTTTAAAACAATGCCTCAGATATTATGATGTCTTTCCACTCCTACTGGTAGGCAAAACTATTCTCAGTCCTCGGTGAATGTCAGTCATTGTTCAGTCTATTGTTTTCTGGTGACATTCCAAAGGTTTTCTTTCATACATTGTAGGTAAGTACTCAAGAAGACTCCTATACAGATCTCCTGAGCTCTTTCTGTGTACAGCTCTGTTCTCCCAGGAACTCTGTCCCATAAAGTTTAGCTACTTTACCTTGCCAAACTCCAATCCCTTGGTGAGAGCACTGGGTTTTCTTGGGATTCTCCCTGCACGTGCTGTGGCCTCCCTTCAGGCAGTAAGCAGGAGCAATCTTAACATTCATCTTGTTTGTGATTCATCTTTCATGTGGTTCTTCACACACAGAACCATACTACCTATTGTGCAATGTCTGACTGTTGTTTTATATACTTTTTCTGGTGTTCTCATTGTTTAAGATGGGAAGGTATATCTATTTCTTCTATCATGGCTGACAGTGAACTTCAGATTATGTTCTTCTTTCTAAAACTAATCGTTCATGTGAGCTTGAACCTTGGATTCTCTGGGCTTTAGTTTCTACATGAGTACAGTAAGTCCCCGACTTACAAACTTTTGAGTTGCGAACTTTCACAGATATGAACAGACCTCGCATTACAAGCATTTGTAGATACGAACAAATTGAAGTACCAAGCAGCTCACGTGTCTGCAGGACATTGTCCCAGTTATGCTGCTGTGTGCTTACTGTGCAGTGTGATAGTGGATAGTAGTGCAGTGCTCAATCAGGGCCCAGGATGTCCAGAAGCAAGAGGAAAAGCAGTGGTGATGTGGAGGGGACTGCTACGAAGAACAAAGCAATAACCGTGGAAACAAAAGTGTAAATAATTGAGAGATTGGACCAAGGTGAAAAGATGGTAGACATAGCTTATTCTTATAATGTGAATAGTTCAACCATTGGCTTTACATTGTATATTTGTGTCAAAGGTGTATAAGACTCACTTTGTTGGACTTATGAACGAATCCGACTTACGAACGTTCTCCGGGAACGAACTTGTTCATAAATTGGGGACTTACTGTAAAATAATATTAACATACACAGCCAATTCTCCATGTCCCTTAGATAGGCTGAACTGCTTTAGGCTTCCTTTGTCATTGTGCTCTACTGGTACATTCCTCCCAACCAAGTGTTACATTCACATTGTTGTATTTATTTAGTAGGTTGTATACTAGGATCCTGTAAGTGGTGATTTCATTTGTCACCTAATGTTGTAGTGGGCATTTCTTATTTTTTAAGCCACAAGGAATAAATGTCTTATTTTTGGATAACAGTCCTCAATCTATGTGACTGTATGGAACTGACCTTATCCCCAGCTCCAGGGGACAGTATGTGACCTAGAGCTAAGCCAATCAGCACATTCTGTTCTCCTGAAACCAGAGCTACTTGTTCAGAGATGGGCATATGGACACCTACCAGGCCCAGACCTTTGCTCAAACTGGGTCCCTTCGCAGCTGACTCAAATCAAAGAATATATAGAGCTGGAGCCTTTGCCAGCCATGTTGTCATCAGAGGGAGCCTGAACATGAAGACAGAACTCAGAGACAGGGGTTTGGTGGCATTTTAAGCCCCTCGATCAAAGGATACCTTCTATTGGGTTGTTGGAAAAGTTATGATTTTGTCTATGTTTTTCAAAGGTCATTTATTTATATAAAGAACAAAGATCGATCAATGATATATTGTCCGTTTTGTTAGATAACCTTTTGCCATCTTTCAGTGAGCTTCACAATTCCTTGTTCATAGAAGGACCAGTCTTTATTTGCAAAAAAACTGAACAAGGTGCTGATTTACAGCCTCATCTGATTTGAACGTTATACCACACAAGGAGTTCTGAAGAGAGCGAAACAAATGGAAGTCTGATGGTGCAAGGTCAGGCGAGTGTGGTGGGTGTGGCAACACATCCCATTCAAGCTCCAATAATTTTTGACAAGTGATCAAACTGGTGTGTGGTCTTGTGTTGTTGCGATGGAACCCAACTCCTTTACAATTAACAAGCTCTGGATGTTTCTCGATGATGGATTCATTCAAACTGTCCAATTGTCGACAGTACACATTCGAATTGATTGCTTCGTTCCTTGGTAGGAGCTCGAAAAATACTGCACCTTTAAAATCCCACCACACTGAGAGCATAGCCTTCCTCTGATGAATGTCTGCTTTCGATGTCGTTTGAGGCGAATCATCAAGTCAGGACCAAGACTGTTTGCACACCACATTGTTGTAAACAGTCCTCTTCTCATCACCAGTTATCAGTCACTTCAAAAAAGGATCGTTTTCCTCACATTTAATAAGCATATTGCAGATGTTTATATGCACCATCAAATGAACTTCTTTGAGTTTATGCAAAACCCAAACATTGAGCTTGCTTACGTATCCCAGGTTCTTCAGGTGGTCATGAATGCTTGAATGATGGATGTTCAATGTTTCTGCAAGCTCTCATGTTGTGTAACATGGGTTTGACTCGATCAATGCCTTTATTTTGTCGTCATCAACCTCGGTGGGCCTCCCTGACTGTGGAGCATCGTTGAGATAAAAATCACCAGCACAGAATTTCGTGAACCATCGTTGGCACTGACATTCTTGTAGAGCTTTGTCACCATAAACTTCATGCAACTTTTCACAAGCTTGACGCACGTTCTTCCCTTTATGGAAGTAAAACAGTAAAATATGGCAAAAATGCACAGTTTGGTCTTCCATCTTCAACTTGTTGTAAAATCTCCAAAACTCAACCAAATCGCTCAATATTTTTTTTTTTTTTGAGGGCAGTGTCACTGGCCCTCATATGTGGGACCCGAACCAGGGCCGCTGGCTTCCTAAGCCAGCGCTTAACCACCACGCCACTCAGCCATCCCTCTATTTTTTTTTTTTAGAATGAAGCTAGAACTGTCAGCTGTCAAATGACATAGCAAGAACATAGATGCGAATGACTCTAGTACTTCCAAAAATGAACTAGTGCCATCTGTTGCAAACACGCGTCATGAATTTTCCGACAACCCAATAGTAACACCAGATTTTTCCTACTAAGTGAGCCAGTGATTTCCCTTTTTGCCTTAGAGAGCATGGGTTGGGCTTTCTGACACTTGAAATGAATCTGTTCCAACAAATGGTAAATATCATCATGGGCTCCAAATTTAAAATGACACACTGAAACAATGTGATACAGTTTTGGAGTAACGAGCTGTAACAGCAACCATCAAAGCAAAATAGCACATCAAAGCAAAATAGCATGTCTCCTAGAGATGGACCTTCTCTTTATGAACAAGGGCACTGTCCAAGCTTGTGAGGCAGAGCCACAGCAGTGACTATGGTATGTCGCTTGGAAGAGCTGGAACTCTGAACAGGGCGAGTTCTACAAAAGACCAAGAGTGAGCCTGATATTTTAGGCTTGAAATGGGCATATCCATTAACGCAGATAGCCAAAACATCATCTTTGCTACAACAGACTGGAAGGTATCACCTAATATGACAAGAATCCTCTAGCTCTCGTGACCTAAACATTGATACATTCTTTTCTTTTTAATTTTTACATCTGGATAACACTTAAAAAAACCCAACACACCCAAGCTCTATTTTTGTTCCTCAAAGAATATCAAAATATAGAAAATAAGCAGTTGATGATATTCTTCAGAAATATAACACTGCTGGGCTATTTCCCCTTTCTTTTCTAGCTTTCCTATTTTGCAACTAGAAGACTCTTAAGCTAATTTAAGAAAAACAAACCTGGAAAAAAAAACTGGTGTTTTTCATGTTTGTCAGGAAAATAATTTGTAGTGGTTTTCCAGATACCAGCATTACTTTGGTAAAATATTTAAAAAAGAAAACTCAATATTTGCACGTACAAGATCAAACAATTAAGTTCACGAACTCATCCTAGAAAAAGTGCTACATATCTCATTGCTGAATATCACTATGGTCACCTTTGAAACACTCACCTTGGGAAACTATGCACTGATGCCAGGGCCTAGCCCACCCTTCAAAGCAACTTTGGAGCTCTTTTTCTGGAATGGCTATTAGAGTTATCATCGTATTACCCTTGATGTCCTGAATGTCATCAAAATGTCTACCTTTCAGTATTTCCTTTATCATTAGGTAAGAAAGAAGTCACTGTGGGACAGATCAGGTGAGTAGGGAGGGTGTTCCAATACAGTTATTTGTTTACTAGCTAAAAACTCCCTCACAGACAGTGCCATGTGAGCTGGTGCATTGTTGTGATGCAAGAGCCATAAATCGGTGAAAAGTTCATATCATCTAACTTTTTCATGCAGCCTTTTCAGCACTTCCAAATAGTAAACTTAGTTAACTGTCCAGTTGGTACAATTCATAATAAATAATCCCTCTGATATCAAAAAGGTTAGCAACATTGTTGCAACAAGTTCACAAGCTTAATTATCAGATCTCGTATTCTCTTCACTTAAAAAAAAATCTTTCTTAGACCCATATGCCACTTCCTTTGGTGTATATGCACATTTCTCTTCTCTCTCTCTGCCTTTTGGGCTCTTTGATGAAGGCAGTGATATTGTTGTGTCATGTAGTACTATATACGAATAATGAATCTGACTAATGATGGCAAGTGTATTGAGATAACAGGGAACTTGACAATATAGATAATAACTGAGGTAAGGTGTGATGACATTTATGTATTTTTCAGGCACATGCTTTGACTATCTTCTTAAAGCCACAGTAAGTCTCACTCCTAAGTAAGACTGTCCTCTGTGGAATGCTGACATAGTGAGTAACAAAGATGACATATGACAGTATAATTTGTCAATTAAACACGATTTTGAAAACAGAGATATAAAATATTACATATGTATCTCGCCTATTAATTTACAAAATAAGCAGGATAGAAGACTCAATCCTCAGCTAAATCTGGAAAGGGAGAATGGAGTTATGATATAAGTCACTATAAAAGTTGCCATTAAAGTACCAACATGTCCCAAATGTGGGAAAAAACAATCCTTGAAGGTTAGATTATTGTGTGGACACATAAGGTAAAGTATTAAGAAAACTGAATTTTGGAAGAGGTGATTTATTTAAATTGTGTGTTCTTCCTATGTTTACATCCTTGACTTGTTATTATGTTGGGTGTCACATGCTAGGCTGGTTCTCTACTTTGGGATACATTTTGGAGATACCAGATTTTCTAAAACATTGTCAGTTGGCTGGACATATATGCTGGAAAGAATGAATACCACATTTGATGTAGTTTTCTACCAGAGGGTCTCAAAGTAGGATATTGGTTGGGAATAAAAATTAGGATAGGTTCTGGTGAGAGAGCCAGGCTTGTTAAGGTGTTAAAAGTGGCAGCCCTACAAATTAATTTCAAAGGCTGGCCTCAGGTTTTGTTTTTTAATTGTTTGGTTTTTTTTTTTTTTTTTTTTTGAGGGCAGTATCACTGGCCCTCATATGTGGGACCGAACCGGGGCCGCTGGCTTCCTAGGCCAGCGCTTAACCACCGCGCCACTCGGCCGGCCCCTAATTGTTTGGTTTTTAATTACATAAAAGAAATAGTACACTTAATGTGTTCTACTAACAGCCTCTTAGTGAGAAAGGCAAGCTTGCAAATCTTTCCTCTAAATTTAGTTTACTCTCTTATATATTTTTAATTCCATAAAAACAGGACACCCAGTAAGTCCGACTAACAGTAAGAAAGACAAACTTCTAAAACTCTCTTCAAATTTTAAAGCAAAAAAGCAAAAACAGACATGCAGGACCACCTGTAATGATAAATCTTCTGCACAGCAAAGGAGACAATCAATGAAGTTAAAAGGCAATTTACTGCTGGACCACAAGTTAGTTTTATTTTTAATTTTTTGAGGAAGCTCCATACTGTTTCCCTTAATTGCGGCACCAATTTACAATCCGACCAACAGTGCACCAGGGTTCCCTTTTCTCCACATCCTTGTCAACACTGGTGATCTTTTGTCTTTTTGACAACAGCCATTTCAGCAAGTGTGAGGCGATATCTCACTGTGGTTTTGATTTGCATTTCCATGATGCTGATCTCCATTTCATACACCTGTCGGCCATTTGTATAATCTTATTCTGAGAAAAGCCTATCAAATCCTTTGCCCATTTTAAAATTGGGTTATTGCTTTTTTGCTATTGAGTTGTATGTGTTCCTTATATATTTTGGACATTAACCCCTTATCAGATATATGGTTTACAAATATTTTCTCCTATTCCATAGGCTGTCTTTTCACTCTGTTGTTTCCTTTGCTGTGCGGAAGCTCTTTAATTTAATGCAATCTCCCTTCTCTACTTTTGCTTTTGTTGCCTGTGCTTTTAGTGTCATATCCAAAAACCCAATGATGAGACCAATGGCAAGAAGCGTTCTTATATTTTCTTCTAGTTGTTTTTTGGTTTTAGGGCTTATATTTAAGTCTTTAATCCATTTTTGAGTTGATTTTGTATATGCTGTGAGATACATTCTTTTGCATGTGGGTATCCAGTTTCCCCAACATTTATTGAGGAGACTATCCTATCCTTGTCACCCTTGTTGCAGGTCTGTTGACCATACAAGTATAGATTTATTTCTGGGCTTTCTATTCTATTGCATTGGTCTATATGTCTGTTTATATTATGCCAGTACCATACTGCTTTGACTACTATAGCTTTGAAACATATTTTGAAATCAGGAAGTGTGAGGCTTCCAGCTTGTTCTTCTTGCTTATGATTGTTTTGGCTATTGTGGGGTCTTTTGTGGTTCCATATAAATTTTAGAGTTGCTTTTTCTATTTCTGTAAAGAATGTCTTTAGGGTTTTAAGAAGAATTGCATTAAACCTATAGATCACTTTGGGTAGAATAAACATTTTGGCAATATTAATTCTTCCATTCCATGATATCATGGGTTTATCTTGAGTAAAGTATAGCATTTAAAATTCTGTGGCCCCATACAATGGCTATGAAGAAGTATAAGCAACCATGTGCTAACCAGCAAGAACCTTGTGAAATGTTTCTTTTTCATTTATTAACGGCAGGCAGTAACCTTGCCAATGACCTCAAGAATACAGATTTGTACTTGAGGTCTCATAACCAGTTCCCCAAACAGAATTATAAACCATAATAAGGATAGACAGGGCTGAGATAGAGAGAGGGACACAATGCTGAGAGGCAGTATGGAGGCCTGGATGGAAGTCTGTGAGTCTTTGTGGTCCTTCTCATCACCAGCAGGGGCAGAAGTAAACAGCAGAGTAGTGTGTGTTCATTATTTTTGGCTTCCACAGCATCTGATAACTACCAGATAGCAACAGGAACACAGTGCCTACAGAACTTTATAGATGATTTTGTCCAATCTCCTACTTTCTCTCCATCAGCCCTCTACAAGTCCGACTGCCCTAGACAGAAATAATCCCTACTATGCACTGATCTTTATTTTTATCTTCTCTTGCAAGTGACCCATATTAAGAATTAGGAATTGTGTGTGTGTGTGTGTGTGTGTGTGTGTATGTGTATGTGTGTGTGTGTGTGTATTATAGTTCAATTTAATCTATTTGGAGAAAAACATCGTTCCTTTACAATGTTTATTTTGGACACTCCATGTTCATATCCATAGGTGAGACAACGATGAGTGACGTCATTGCTGAAGCTTATGAGGAGACATTCCAGGTTGCCTTTTCCATTTTGTCATATTACATATAACTTATTTTATATTACTATTAATTGAAAACAATATTCAAATTTCTAAGCACTGAAAATGTTGAACACAGATATTCCTGACAAGTATAACATGATATTTGAGGTTTTATTTCATTTTAAAAACTCACATGAATTTGATTTTTAAAAACCCCATTTGTAACAATATAGGCCTTAAAATTACAAGAATCTATTTTTGTGTTTAAATTTCCTGCTGCCGTAAGAAGTGGTTGCAAAATAACAACTACCACCACCACAACGACAACCAAAGTCCCCCATGTCATACTGCATGCATTTATCAGTCATTCAGTAGATGCTTCTCCAGCATCTATGAGGCTTTACGCTAGATGTGGGGACAGGGGAAAGAAGCATGGAGATACAAGACTGGGGGAGGTGGTAGGCACAGTCCTTGAATATGATGTCTCCCTGTTAATATAGTTAGTTTAAAAAAATAGTCTTTCATATATAGTTTATTTTGATTCTTTTAAAAAATTAATATAATAAAAAATTAATATATTAAAATTAATATATTGGCCTTAACAAAGTTTCAGTAATAGAAAACAGAATAATTACATTAACAACTCAAATGCTTCTCAATATAATCTAATCAGAGAATTTTAGAGCTGTAAGAGAACTTATAGATCATGTAGTTTAACTTCACATTTCATACTACCGTATTTAGCCATGTATAATGGGCACCTTTTTGCCTGAATTTGTAAGGGAAAAATAAGGATGCACGTTATGCATGGGTAGTACTAATTCGGTATCTATATAAATGTTTTTAATTCTTGTATTTATGCTTATGAGTTAAAAGTGTAATTCTGGAAATCAATAACAACATCCATATGCGAAATAATATCCTGGGCCGGCCTAGTGTCGTGGTGGTTAAGCGCTGGCTTGGGAAGCCAGCGGCCCTGGTTCGGTCCCACATGTGAGGGCCAGTGACACTGCCCTCAAAATAAATAAATAAATAAATAATAAAATAATATCCTGGAATATGATCATCAGTTGCTGAACTGACGATGAACTTGCAACAACAACAAGAATTCTTGGCCTTCTATGATAGGTAGCCTTCTATGATGGGTAAATATGGTAATTTTTTTTTTTTTAATATTGTAAATTTGTTACCGGTACATAAAATGTCTTTTACCTTGTATCTGTTCTTGTGTTTTGTAATTATTTGTGACATACAATTTCTTGTATCATAATGTTTTTTTTAAAAAATGCTAAAATTCCTTTATAATACAAGAAATATGTACCTAAATGTAAACAAATAAAAATTTGAATTAAACTTAAAATGAAAGATTTTTTTCCCCTGAAAGTTTCGGCCAAAAACGTGGGTGCACATTATACACTAGAGCGCATTATACAAGGCAAAATACGATATATCTGTTTTTTATTTGCTGGTTCATTTTGTATTTATTCTCAAATGTGAATCAAGTGAAGAACACAGGGCTTTGATTTGCCTGTATCCTTCAAAAGAAAGAAAAGGCCACTTTCAGCAGGGATGCTGGCCTGTTCTCCCCTTCAGTTTATTAACCAGCAGAATATCTAGTCTGTTGGCCAGGGCTGATGGATTCACTATCATCGTTTTATCCCAGGAGGTCTTGAATCAGTAACTTTACTAAATATTACAAGGCTCATATTATAGAGTTATTTTAATTGCAGTATCAATTCACATTTCAAGATTCACTGCTTGCATATTATCTTGGCAATATTAAGTCTGTTAAATATAATGTTACAGTTTTCATTTATATGCAGAATACAAGTATCTGAAACTCTAAAATCAACCAGTCACTTCAAAACTACCTTAAGAAAGAGCTAAACTCATATTTTAAAGTATCTACTCAGTGTAATTCTTAATGTTTGTTTGTTTTTTAATTATTTAATTTGCCTACATAGCCAGGTTTCTGTTGTTGTTACTATATGCAATCTTGGTTTTATTTTACAAAGCGATCTGAATTAAACATACCAAATGAAACACTGAATAATTTGGAGGGAGTAAAAGAAATACAGAGGATTTCCCTGTATTGTGTTGGTGCATGAAAATGCAACCGCTGTTATATAACATCTAACCCTGCCTGGGAGCTAAGAAAGAAGCAAGACCTTTCTTTAGCCCCCACAATCAAGCCAGGGCTCTCAACTATGTCATGACCTCTATAACTGGGCAAGAAAAACAGTCTTGGTATAGATTCAGAAAAAAGTACCCATTTAGGAGTAATCTGTAATAACAAAAATAGTGGCTACCATGTACCTACACATACCAGGAACTCCATTTTTCTGATGTTGAAACAAAGATTTATAGAGAGAAGAAGCAATCTGCCCAAGGTCATACAAATAAATAATAAGCAAGCTCCTGAGGTGAGGGCTAGTGGGCTACCTGTGTCTGACTTTTAAGGTCAGGGTTTTTTTGTTTAGTTTAAAGTCTGCTCAAGAAATTAGCTTTCTTTCTCTTTCTCGTGTTAGGATGGGGGCAGTTCTTAAAATGAAAGGTTGATCCAGGAGACAGTTAAAATTATTTTCGCTCAAAGTTATGTTGACAACTTACAAGGTAATTGTGTTTAAAAAAAAGGTGGTACATTTATTTTTAAAATGATGATCCCTCTAAGAGAGACAATGATCTTCCTTGTGATTGAGTCTTTATCAAATCCTTATAAGTAACAATAAAAAGAAAAAAGACCGTGTTACATAACACAACAAAATGGGAAGCCTTCCTGTTCTGTTTTTTCCCCCCTTCTAAAACCCTTAAAAAATACACATCTGTCTGGAGTTAGGCCCAGCGGATTATTTTTTGGATTTCACCTTGGGGAAGGCTTTTGCCAAAGGTATAAGACATAAGACACTCTTGGCTTTACCCTCTGAAATAAGATTTGGCAGCTGTTCAACACCACACGAGCAAAATTACATAACAAGGCAGTTCAAGAAGCAAAAATGAAAACCCATTAAAATGAGGTTTTGGTGAGTGGGCTCGTGGTTAGGCAGAATACACTTTTACCAACACAGAAAACTGTCAATGGCATGGCCATGTGAATGGTTATCATTATGTAAATGCTCAGTGTTTTTCCCAAAATAATTCACTGAACTTATATTTACATATCACAGTGACCTTCTAAATGAACATTTGTGTGGGAGACAACTGCTCCTGCCACAGAGTCTGAATTCTTTTGGGGATGTTCTCGGAAGTCATGTATGAACCCCCCACCCCACCCCCCTGCCACTTCTTTTCTCTTTTTTATAATGTCACCCCATAGAAACATTTTTTAAATAACAAAGTAATTACAATGGAAAGAGTCAAATTCTGAGAGTTCTGACCTTATTAGCAACTCTAAAAAAATATGTAATGCAACTCACTGTCTAACACAAGCTCTTTCCTGAGCATGCTTTTTTTAAAAACAGTATGCCACGCTGGTTTTAATTTTTTAGTTCCAGAGAAGGAAGCAGACTTCTACTTTTTAATGTGTCTTTTTTTTAAAAGACAAATATCTTTGGGAACCAAGCTAACAGGCACAATGGATCCCACAGTCAGCACTTTCTGGCTGTACAAAATTTGCTCATTAAAACCATGTGTTAAATTAAAATTGAGAAACTACTGAAAGATACAACCAAAAGGAGAGAGAGAGAGAGAGAGAGAGAGAGAAAGAGAGAGAGAGAGAGAGAGAGAGGGAGAGAGAGAGAGAGAGAGAATGAGAATATGCTGGCTGGTTTAGGCAACTCCTTGAACAAACCTATGTTTTGCTTTTAATAAACATTGATACAATGAACTTGACTTCGCACTAAAATGGTATCCTTAATAGGTCAATTTGTGTCTGCTGAACACTCCAGAAGGTATCTTTGGAGTTATATTTTAAAATCTCAGCCATTTCTAAACAGTATGCATAATTTCTTGCTTAGGAACCTAAACTGCTATTTTTGGGACTAAATATACACATAAACTTTATGTTTGCAAAAAGATTTATTTGGGATCATTTTCCTGATAAAAATCCTGCAAGACCAAGTTGTATATCATGCAAGAAGAAACTGAGGCCTAGTAACCTGTATGTTATTTAGGTTCATAAATGGAAGATGTGTTTGAAACTGGATGCACATACTAAATGGTCTGTTTAATTTTAAATCAAAGACACTGGCTGAAAGGTAAGGCCTTAATGATATGGTTAAAGACGGAGAAAATGCTTTTTGGTTTACCTTAATATATTAGCAATATTTTCACATCCCATACATTTTGGAATTTATCCTTTATCCCAAGATCACAGAAATCTATTCCTCACTATGGAAAAAGCAGAGCATGTAGGGGGCTTTGTATTTAGCATATGAGTAAAATAAATGGTGTTAAAAATCAGGATGAATTGCAAATTTGGAATGAAATTTCCTGCTATCAAGCCTGGTACATTCTATCTGCTGAATAAATGTTGAATAAATTATAAACAAATGGAAGATCAGGGTTTCTAGCTTTTAACATCTTTTGAAACCAGATACCCCCTAATATCAAAACTAATGACATTTTATCTAAGCTAAAAATATTCATGTGTCAAGAACTTCATCACAGAGTTGTTTAACTACTGGGAAGTTACTATAGAAATGCCAGTGCACACATCCCCCCATTAAGTGGAACTGGGTCTCCTCTGTATGGCCTCACATTGTATGTTGTCTGAAATCAGGTTGCAAAGGGCTGCACTCCCAGGCCTGATATCATGCTATAAATACAGGCAAGATCTACACACAGCTTGAGGTCAACAAACACAACATCTTGATAAAAGATAATCATAGTTGGTAAAACACATTAATACAATAATGAAAAACTACACACACACAAGGTGAAAGCAAACACTCAAAAGCTGAAGAGAAGCTGCTCAGGTCAGCAGCATCAACATTCCCTTGCTCGTCAGTCTCCTTTCATCATGGTCAACCCATTAACAGAGGGGGAAAGGCAGAAACTATGGGAAATGCAGACCATCTGCTCAATCCAGATGCAACAGCACATGACTCTTAGAGCCAAAGCTTTTTCCCAGAAATGAACAGAGATAAGATCTAATCCTCTCACGAAATAGCCAACAAAGGTAGTGAGACATATTTGCATCACAAATAAAATTAACGCCAAAATCATTATCAAATGAGACCTTTAAATATCAGGCAAGACCTTTACCCCTGAGATACACTGATTAAACAGAATACTAAATCAGTATCAGATAAAATGGGGTTGGATTCTATTAGCTTTATTAAGCTAGTCCTTAAATAAAACCCTGCTTCAAACATCTCCATTCCTTAAATAGCAAGAACGTTTTAGTCCAGTCATCCTAGTTTTAAAAAGACATTAGCAGATATTCCTTTAACAGTGTATGTTTCAAGTAATGTACATTTCCTTTCTTATAAGAAAAGGTTAAAAACAAATATTCTTACCTTGAAATTGTGAACCTTTTCATATTTTGGAATTTGCTCGTTTTCTTTCAGAGTTGCTCTTCTAACAAGTGATGTCAACTGCGAATAAGCAAAGAGTTTCAGAGGTTGCCAGATTGTCACGGATGACTTTTGAGAACCCAGTTTCATTCCCAAGGCTGCTATCAATAAATTTTGCTGACGGCCCTCTTGCTTTGATTTGTGAACTGCAGCTCTATTAGTTTTCCTACCCGACCAAGACTCTTTGGATGGCATTTTGGAATTCACAGAAAGAAATAAAACCTATATTGATCTATGTCTGTCGATGAAGCCTGTATTCAGCTAACAAATGAGCATTCTGTCAGCCAGCACAGAACCCTAACCTACAGAGAGCTGCAGAGAAATATCACAGAGAAGTGGAGGAGGATGATGAAGCACTTCTTAAAAAGAGGTCGACTAACCAGAATTCTTCTTTCTTCCTTTTTTTTTTTTAAAGGGCTCTATATTTAAGGTTCTGAAAACTTAGGAGTCTGAACAGAAATAAAGTGCTAACATACAAAACGTTCAGCATCTCTATCCCTTTTTAAAAGCCATCCAATTTTGAAAAATGATACATTTCTAAAACCTTTCTTCTCTATTCAATATATGAACATCCATTCTGAATGAAAGATGCCTACATACTGCCTGCAGTCAGTTTCTAGCAAGACACCCTGTGCAGCCCCTAGCAGTGCATGGGGGAGGGGAGGGATTTGACAAGGAAAGCTGGATTAGACTGGTCGCTGTAAGAAAGGAGACAACCAATGAAAATCAAGCAACAGTATTTAAGTACTGTATTCCTCAACTCACTCACTCTGTGTCTCCCTCCTCTCATGAAAGATTTTTTTTGCTGGCTCAAGGGGAAAAAAAAACCCAAAAAACCAAACAGTGGGAAGACAACGAGCAATGAATGAGTCATGCATAATTACAAAATGGAATATATTGTTACTTATTAAAAGCAAAGGAAAATTAACATGCGGCACCAGTTTTAAAAAGAAGTCACCACTACCAGGTACATTCTGAAAGACTGATTTATACCCTCCTTTGTGCATGGACTGAGTTAGTTAACTAAAAGCAAATTCTATTAAAGATGAGCAAAAGCTGGGAAGTATTCTGATGAAACAGAAAAAGTTTAACTAGGTATCATTCTATTTTCCTGTAAAACAAGGAACATTGCTAATACCCAGAAGTGGTCAGTTTTGTCTCCCTATTGGGTTGTGGTCTATATTTAAATAGATCCAACCATTACTTTAATTCTTAATCTTAACGTTCATTATTTAAAGAGCTTGAGGCTAGGTCATAGTGGGAGCCAGTTGGGAATAATTCCTCATCTACACAGGTCCCAGATGTAGTGTAACTGTGCTTAGAGGACACTTGGATGTTTGTTTGCTGATGTAGAAGGGGGCTGCAGGGGTGCTCGTGGTTGGAAGAATTAATATTGTTAAAATGTCTATACTACTCAAAGCAATCTACAGATTCAGTGCAATCCCTATCAAAATACAATGACATTTTTAACAGAACTAGAACAAGTAATTCTAAAATTTACATGGAACCACAGAAGACCCCAAATAGCCCCAGCAATCTTAAGAAATCTCCAACTGGAGATACCATGCTTCCTGATTTCAAAGTATACTATAAAGCTATAGCAATCAAAACAATATAGTGGCACAAAATCAGACACATAGATCAATGAAACAGAACAGAGAGCCCAGAAATAAACCCATACTTATACAGTGAATTAATCTATGACGAAGGAGGCAAGAATATACAATGAGGAAAAGACAGTCTCTTCAATAAATGGTATTGGGAAAACTGGATACATGCAAAAAAATCAAACTAGACCACTTTCTTATACCATATACAAAGTAAATTCAAAATGGATTAAAGACTTAAATGTAAGACCTGAAATTATAAAACTCCAAGAAAAAAAAAAACATAGGCAGTAAACTCTCTGACATCCGTCTTAGTAATTTTTTTTTTTGGAGGGGGATATATCTCCTTGGGCCAAGACAGCACAACAAAAGTCAGTAAGAATACATCAGACAAAAAAGCTTCTGCACAGTGAAGGAAACCACCAGCAAGAGGAAAAGGCAACCTACTGAATGGGAGAAGACATTTGCAAATGCTATATACAATAAGGAGTTAATATCCAAAATATATTTTAAAACACCCATACAACTCGACATAAAAAAAAGTCCAATTAGAAAACAGGCAGAAGCTGGAATAGACATTTATCCAAAGAAGACAAACAGATGGCCAATAGACACATGAAAAGCTGCTCAACATCACTAAATCAGAGAAATGCACATCAAAACCACAATGAGATACCACCTCACACCTGTCAGAATGGCTATCATCAATAAATCAACAAGCAGCAAGTGTCGGGGAGGATGTGGAGAAAGGGAAGGTGCTGTGCACCGTTGGCGGGATGGTAAACTAGCGCAGCCACTGTGGAAAATCGTACAGAGCTTTCTCAGAAAATTAAAAATAGTACTGCCTTATGACCCAACAATTCTACTTCTGGGTATTTATCTGAAGAAAATGAAAACAATAATTTGAAAAGATATATACCCTTATATTCACTGCAACGTTATCTATAATAGCCTAGGTATGGAAGCAATCTAGGTGTCCACTAATATATAATGAATAAGGAAGATTTGGGGTGTGTACACACACAGAATGGAATATCACTGAGCCATAAAAATGAATGAAATTGTGCCATTTACGACAATACAGATGGACCTAGGGAGTATTAAGTGAAATAAGTCAAAGGCAAATACCATATGACTTCACTTAAATGTGGACTCTAAAAACAAAACAAATGAACAAACAAAACAGAAACAAACTCATAGATACAGAAAAAGAAACTGATGGTGGCCAGAGAGGAGGGAGATGGGCAGAAAAGGGAAAGGGGATGAAGAAATACAAAGTACAGTTGTAAGTCATGGGGCTGTAATGCATAGCATTGGGAACACAGTCAATAATATCGTAAAATCTATGTATGGTGACAGGTCGTTACCAGACTTACTATGGTGATCACTTCATAAGGTATATAAACATTGTGATTCAACACCTGAAGCTAATACAATATTGTATGTCAACTATACTTAAACTTAATAATAAAGTTTAAAAAAGTGAAAACAAATCATTAAAAATACGGTTTTTTAGAAATAATTTTTTAAAAAAGAAAGCAGGGCAGCTGGGTAAGAGACTCGAATCCACCTCCATTTAAAAGCAATACCTATACTTTTTTACTAAGGTGCTATAATGTTTTCTCACATTGATTTCCCAAACATCTGCTTCCTCACACCATAATAATTAAGTTGAACCCATTATGATTCTAATATTACACTGTATTTAAATAATCTAACACTCTATATTTAAATGGATTCAGTCCATTTGCTTAGCGCAAACAATTGATCTCAGACTTCATAATCTGTAGGGGTATGTGCCCAATGCAGATTCTAGTTTAATTAGGGCATGAGGTGGTAATTAAACCATGCTAGATATTGGAAATATTGAATGACTGATTTTCTCAACATCCCCAAATATTTTTTTTTATTTACTTGAGTCTATAGTCCCTTCTTTTAAAATGGTTTATTCTTTTAAAAACATTTCTAATAAAAGGCATAAGTTAATATTTACCTCTATAGATATTTCAATTCCACTAATTGATAACCCTTATGTGATTAATACACGACAAACAATGCTCCTGTTCCAAAAGGAAATACAATGAAAAGACCTTTACTTGCCTAACCTAAATTACTCTTCAGCTTAGACCTAGATGGTCATGTGATGGCTAAAAATACCATGGCCAGATGACTCTTCAGTCATGTACAACCTGAAGTGAAGTTACCTGATTCTCAGTAGGCACAGATAAAAACAAAGACTCCAAAGGCAAACTTAACGGTAATTTTTTTTCCTCCACAATGTTTAACACAATGTTGAAGTTACTAAATTCAAGAAAACAATCACCCATATAACCCAGGTAGCTTCCTTTTTTTATTCTGAGTTTTTCTGATTGAGGCCTTTTAGTATAGATCATCCCCAATCCTCTATGTGTAGTAACTAAAATTCATCCAAAGCATAAAAATATTAATGGTCGAGTTATCTAGAAAATTCATGGCGTGGTAAAAGTGAACGTTTTGTCACTGAGAGACAAACTCTATTGTAGACTCTGCAGTCAGACTGTCCTTCCTGAATAATATTTCTACCTAATCAAGAAATACTGGTTTAATTGCAATTTGGGCAGGTAACTAGAGCAATAAAGAGATAGAAAACAGCTTAGGTGAAAAGGATTTTAGCAGCCCTCAAATGGCTGGGGGTTTGGTTACTATTCTGCCTTTAATAACTGCAATGGCATTTCTGCATTAACTCTGTTGCTGGAGAGCTCTCAAGTTGGAAGAACTGCTAACTCTAAAATTCAGAACCAATATCAATGTTCTGATGATTCAGGCAAATGTATAGAACTCATCCTTATATATATCTGGCCATGTCCATCTACTTAGGTAGATAGTTATAACATCTATTAATTATAGCTATCGTTTATTAAGTACCTATATTCCAGGCACCCAGCTAAACACTTGACATATAGAATCCTATTAAATCCCCAGAAAAACACCTATGAGGCATATATTTTATCCTCATTTTATAGCTGAAAGTACTGAGGCCTACAGAAGTTAACTTCCCAAAAGTGCACAGCTAGAATCGGCAGTGGCTAGGAGTCGGGCTCTTGAAGTCTATGCTGTATCCACCCAAATGAGAGGAAACTTGAGTCTGAGGGTAGTTGTTTTCTCCTCTCTATTCAAGGTGGCTTCTCTAGTCATTGTCTCTTTTCAACTTTGAAGAGTAGCAGTAGATGGTAAGATAGAGTAAGCAATGAGTAACAATGAATGGTAAGAAAAGTAATAGTAATTAAGATCTCCAGATCTGAAGTTTAGCACGCAGAACATGCAGAAGGCAATGCAGCTCTCTAGGCTCCATTCAAACTCCCCCTCCTTCATGAGGCCTTTGATGATTTGCATCAATTAGACGTGATCTCTCCCGTCTAGGAGCCTCAGAGCCCTTCACTTGTTCATTAATTATGAGACATATCACATTTATCTCAGTTACTTGCGTAGCTCTTTATATAGTATTGGGTCTTATATGAGGTGTGACCAAAAAATACAGTGCATGTTTAAATTTAAAAAATTTATTACAGTAAAAAAACACATTGCCATTAACCTCCTTAAAATACTCCCCCTTTGAACACACTTATCCCCATTGTTCTTGCCACTTTCTGAAGCAGTTCTGGAGGTCCTCTTGCGTGAGTGTCTTTAGTTGTGCTGTTGTTGCTGCCTCGATGTCCTGAATCGATTCAAAACATTTACCTTTCATGGTCATTTTGACTTTGGGGAAGAACCAGAAGTCACAAACAGCCAGATCCGGTGAATAAGGTGGATGAGGACACACCGTAATGTTTTTATTTGACAGAAATTGCCATACCAGAAGTGGAGTGTGACTTGGAGCATTGTCATGATGGGGGATGATTTATGACACACTTTAAAACACACCTTCTCTCAACCACAGCTCACACCCGACTGTACCAAACAAGTCGAAACTTGTCACACAATGTTACTAAGTGGATGGCACTCAATAGCAGCATTCGCCGTATTTTGTGATCACAATGCAAAGGCTCATGTCATACATCACTTCTGGTACAGCAATTTCTGTCAAATAAGAACATTACGGTGTGTCCTCGTCCACTTTATTCACCAGATCTGGCACCATGGGACTTCTGGTTCTTCCCCAAAGTCAAAATGACCATGAAAAGTAAACATTTTGAATTGATTCAAGACATCGAGGCTGTCATGACAGCGCAACTAAAGACATTCACAAAAGTGGACTTCCAGAACTGCTTCAGAAAGTGGCAAGAATGATGAGATAAGTGTGTTTGAAGTGGGGGATAGGGGGTATTTTGTGGGGGATTAATAGCAATGTGTCTTTACTATCATACTTTTTTTAAAAATTTAAACATTCACCATATTGTTTGATCACATTTCATACGTATATCTTGGTATAAACACTGAATCTAGCACAGTAGCTTGCTCAAATACAGGCTCAATAAATATTTGGATAAAAAAGTAAAACCAAATGGAAGCAGCTATTTTAACTGGGGGACAGTGCGTTATCATAATAATAAAGATGGGATTTGAAATCAAAGACACTGAAGTTTGAATGCTGACCTTGGGAGGTTTGTCTGGTTACTGCACCTACATACTAGGGATGACAATAATACCTACCTTACAGGTTGCTGGGCAGTTTAAAGAGGATGGCACATAAAGGAGGAAAAGACTGTATGCGTACTATAATAAGCACTCAATAAATGATAATCACACAGGGTGCTGCACCACTGTTAGCTGCAGGGTGTACTGTGTAGCATAAGACAAAGGTTCCTGCCTCACAGAGCTTGTAGATCAGTCTGCTTTTGGTTTATACCACAGAAACATACCTGAAAACTCCTGTGCTTCCCTTTGTATTATGGTCACTATTCATTTTCCAAATCCTAGTTCTAATGCTATTTTTTTAAAAGGCATATAATGACATGTATGTTAGTTGAGGGAGCAGGGTTGGAGGGCAGGGTAGAAAATGAAAAGGAAAGGGGATTATCTGCATTTGGTAAGCGGCCAGGAACAATGTTTGATGCTTCATATCAGTGTCCTATTTATGTATACTAGTCACAACAGTTTTGAGAATATGTTGTATAATGGACATTTTATAGATGAAGAAACACTCAGAGTGACTTTCTCAAGGTCACAGTCAGGAAGAGGAGTCTGTGATCTGAATTCCTGTTTTCTGTCTTCAAAGCCTGGCAGCTTTTTCTGCTACCTTTTAATGAGAGTAGGAGACAAATCCAAGGTGTTAGGGAGATAGCCTCCTCATATTTTGGGTCTATACAATAGAACAAAATGGCTTAACTGGGTGGGGGTGGGGGTCTGATCTCCCACAGAGGCATTCTTGCTAGAAACACTAGCAGTATTTAGCTCGTTTTGACTGGGACTCTTTGGCCTGTCTTAGATCTGACTCTGGCCATCCTTGTGACTGATATCGCTTCCATATGTTCACCTGAATGAGAGTGTCTGCCTGCAAAAAAAGGATGAGGAATGGACAGAGTCTATAGCCCTTTCTGTTTCTACCTTTGTCCATTCCTTCTGTAACATAGAGAAATGGACTATAAAAATGGGGGTTGTGTGAGGACTAAGCAATGACAGGAAGGAACAGATGACCTTGGAGAGGAACACGTTTGCTGTTTTTCAAATAAAAAAATTTCCACCACTGACTCCACTACTCTGTTGTTTGTCTAGTAAATAATACTGGGTTTGAGCTGAGCTATCCTCTCATTTTCACCAAGTACAACAAGATCATGGGTTCTGGAGCCAAAGTGCTGACTTTAACCCCGTCATGTACTGGCTGTGGCATGTCCTTTGTCCAGTTACTAATTTATTTCAATCTGTGTTTCCTTATGCATAAAATGGATTAAAAGTACTTACATTATAGATTACTCTTTTTTTTTTTTTTTTTGAGGGAAGTGTCACTGGCCCTCATATGTGGGACTGAACCAGGGCCACTGGTTTCCCAAGCCAGTGCTTAACCGCCACGTCACTCGGCCAGCCCAAAAGTACTTACATTATAAAATTATTAAGAATTAAGTGAGATAATATGTGAGAAGCATTTTTTGCATTATTCCTGGCCCAGAAAATAATCAATAGAAATTTCCCTCCTTTCCTGCAATTTCTATAAACTGTTAAAATTGAGATATAAACAACATAGCTTTTCCAATATCAAGATTTATAGATCCAAGCAAATTCAGCTTACTCTAGGTACACAGATTATTCATACCTTTGCCCTACAAATTATAATTTATAACCTAATTTCTCTCAATTAGAGTCAAGAGTGGAATATATTCCAAGGTAATTAACAACAACATGTCGGCTTACATTTATTAATAAACAGCTACATGGCATTGTGCTAGTAGATGCTTTACATGTATGATGAAGTTAGATAATTTATAGATGAAAAACAGAAGTTCAGAGAGATTAAGTACTTTGCTCAAAGTCACCTAACTGGTATGAGGTGAGAACAGGATTTGAACCCAGGTCTGTATGACTTCAAATTCTGTGTCTTTCCTCTGGACTGCCTGCCTCTCACATTATCTACTGTTAACATGCAATTTTGAAAGACTATCATTTGAATAAATTTCTAGATCATTTATATTCTAGCACCACTCAGATCACTAGCCATTTTAGTACTGCTTATATTTGAATTTATAGTATCTACCAGATTCATTTAATCAAAAATTTTGAAACACATTTTAAGTCAAACATTAGAGACTTCTCTACAGAACTCTATAAATTCCTTAAGTTATGTCAGGATAAATAACTTTTTTTATGTTGCATAGGAAGCTCTTACATCTTGCCAGGGCTCTAAATTTTTATGCTACTGGCACCAGTTACACTTAGTCTTTATTACGTATCTCCTCTGGCATTAACTTAATATCCATCTAAACAGATAACAATAAGGTGCATCAATGCATACATTTCAGTGAATAATAAACTGAAATTATATTGCGCTAATATTGACACTAACAAACTGTATGCTCTAACATGTCCACTTATAACATGAGACATTTAAAACACAATGCAAACAAAAGGAGTACAGCCTTGGATTACCATTATTTCAAGAAACAACAGAAATGAAAACTGAGGGAGCTTTTTGCACTCTGCACGAAGAATACCAGGCCCAGAGAGGAAGGGGCATAGGGCACACAGCCTGGTTTCAAGTCTGGTACCAGCTAAGCCACTGGACTTTCCTAAGTCCCAGCTGGACTAAGTGAATCCCACGGTCTTCTGTATACTTCTAACAGAAATTCAGAAGGAAAAAGGAAGGTTCATGTTCATTCAACACAGAGGAATGTAAAGATTTGATGTGCCTACATATGGGAAAGACCAGCTTAGCTCTCTCCAGTTAGTCTCCACGAGGTAGCTCTGGCTAATTTACTATGGACTTCTGTCTAGTACTGTCTCGCAGGCTCAGAAACTTAATTTGTCGGCCCAAGATCGTATCTACTTCTCAACAACAAAAAAATAGGCAGTGTTAAGAATGGAATCAGAACAAGTGGAGTGGGTTCGATGAACTCAATATTTAATGCACAGTTATGATATCTGTTGAATCCTCTCCAATTAGGATGGCCTTACCAATGAACTAGAATATTCAATGTTCACTGAGTGGGGGTCCCTCATTTTAAGTCAGTGCTTAAATGGACAGTAGCAATTTCTACCTCTTTAGGTATCCTTTTTCCAGGTGTCTCTTTCCTGTGACTTTTGTGAATCTCTGCAAATATATATATATATATATATATATATATATATATATATATATATATATATATATTTTTTTTTTTTTTTTTTTTTTTTTTTTTTGAGGGCAGTGTCACTGGCCCTCATATGTGGGACCCGAACTGGGGCCTCTGGCTTCCCAAGCCAGCGCTTAACCACCGCACCACTCAGCCGGCCCTCAAATATTTTATTTTAAGCAGTGATCTTAATGTTAATTCATCAGACACAGTGTTTTTTCATTTACAAGTTTTTACGGGATACTAGATTGTAGCACTGATGTACTGATAACAATTTATATAACAGGTGCTCCGGGAAGATATAATAAAATAAATGAAAGATGTTTTCCTGTCCTGAATTATGTAACCACAAGTTACTCTTGGGTTGTCAGAAAAGTCATGACGTATTTTTTTGTTTTTGGTTGCAAAAATGTGTCATGACCTTTCCAACAACCCAATATATGTATGTATTATATATAAAATAAATAATATGGGTAAAATATCCTAGTCTAATCCTCTCCAATCTTTGGCCACTGGCAGTGATGGCTGCATGATGATGATCGTAACAACATTCTTGTTTCTTCCTAATGAAAAGCTGAAACTGGCCTGCACGCGAACTTCCCATCCACCCCACTACTCCCCCCGCACTGTCCCCCACCAAGTGAACCTGAGGGACTACTTAGGGAAATGTGTCATTAATATTTTGGTTTTTGTTTTACCCTAATTTTTGATACCTACTACCTGCAAGACATAAAGAAACACTATTATTGTTCTGGAACAATTGAGGAGATTAAATTAAAGAGGCTGTAATACTTTATCAACAATTAGGGACTTAAAATCCAGTGTAAAACTCTTACATCATAAAAACTTTTAGTTTTTCAAAAAGCTTTTAGTTGTTATACGTAAGAAAAATACAACTAAAAAGCAAACTCAGATTGATATTACTAGGAGTATTTTCAGATTTTAAACCACCATGTGAGGTTATTTCAAGTTACTGCAGCCCAGTGAATATTTTGCAATCACCAATTTAACAAAAGCAAGCCAGTGTATTAAAATAAAAGGTAGGCACCATATTTTTAGTTTTCTCATCCCTCTAGTGACTTCCATTGATTAGGCTAGGATGAAGTCTATGCGATTTGGTTATTTTTAGAAGAACCTGTTACCGACTTTCTTAAATTTAAGTCATAAAAGCGTATTTCCTATTATGTGTAGTTTGATTGGAATATTCCACTTATAATTTATTTTAATATCCATTTTAAGCTTCAATTGAGATAAACGTAGACTCATGGTATGAAGTATATTTGTGAAGTTCAAACATACTTTTGAAAACTCATTTTTCACTTGAACATGGCAATAATAGCTCGAAGGTAAAAGATTTTACTTTCATAAACAATTACCCTGAGAAGAAGGATAAGCAAGAGTATAATTCACAGGTGTGTTAATATTTCATCTCACTGCCAGACATTAACTTGTCTCTTCTTTGTAATGACACTGCTACATGACATGGTTTACATCAAGATAATGATGTTAAAAAAGTAAAAATAGCTTGCATCTGGGCATTTTCTAAAATAAACTTTTCATAACATCTCCACAGCATTTCATTTTATGACATTTCTGTTAGTTCAAAGGATCCTAATGAAATTAAGACAGAACATTAACAACCCCTAACTTGAATGTTCTCCTTCATACAAGAGATAATTAGATTCTTTTATATCTGTATACTGTGTCCCATATGGAGCTCGACATCTTAAAAGTGATTTGAGGCATCTGGACCAGGCCCCACAAATGATCAGTACATTAGAACATATGACACAGAGAGTCAGACTGCAACCAGCTTCCTGTGAGGAGGAGGAGGAGGAAGAGATCAAAGGATAATTTAGCATCTATCTTTCAGGGACATTTTATGGATTGAGAGGGATCCACCCTGCTGTTTTCCTTCTCCACAAAGGACAGGGCAATGGGAGATAATTCAGGGAGGAACTGTAGATCTTAGGTTGATAAGGTCAAATGTTATCTAAGGATATCTGGTCAGTTTAGGCCACTGTTTTTCTACCCTTTCCATCAAAATGTTCCCGAGAACAGCCAACAGTGAACAGGGATATATGTGCAGGAACCTAGGGGTGGCTCTCTAAGCTCCTCAGAACGGACCCATGTAAAATGTTTAAGACAAAAATGTATTCAATCAATGACCACTGAGTAAAACTGACGGCTCTAGGATGATGTGTCACATTTATGTTTAGGCTAAGCAGCTCCCTGCTGTGTAGCAGGAAATGCATAATCTAGATTCCAGAGAGCAGGCTGGGGTGACCCAGGGAGGCCCCAGGGCCCTTCCAGCAGTGGGCCTGACTCTGTCACCATGTTGCAGAGCAAGAAGTGATCTGTGAGGTAGCTGCCTTAATACTCCCATTCTAGTCCTACTTTACCATAACTTTAATGACTTTATTTTTCTGCCCATTTGGTAAACCAAAACAAACAAACAAAAAAACAAAAACAGTAATTCAGACCCAGCTTTTACATTGTCCCCTAAAGTTCTGTAGCACTTATACAGAACTTTAGATTTTACAAAGCTCTTTGTCTCACACACACTATTTCATTGTATCCTCAAATTCCTGATTTTGAGAAAGAAGACACAGCGATGTTCAGGCAATTTGCTCAGGGGCAGATAATCGGTAGGCAAAGGAGCCATGATGGAAACCCCGGTCTCCAGACTTCACACCCCATCCTCTCTCTACTCTGCTGTGCATCGCTGGGACCTTGGCATACGATCACTCAACATGTGAATAGGCTGCCTCTTGCCTTAAGTAAGAGCTGGGGTTTCAAAGACCCAGATCCATTAGCAGGCAGAAACATTTACAGCAGAAAATGACTACCCCAATTCAGTTCTAAGCCTGACAATGGCTTACAACCTACAGAGAAGTAAGGTTAGCCTTAGCGATTAATTTCTGGCATCTGAAAAAGCCGTTTTCATTATGTTGATGATGGTGGGCAAAGTGACATGTTGTCTGTCCTTAGATATATGCAGGTCCTTTGTCAACTGAGTTACTGAGCTGCATGCCTTTTTGTTTTTGTTTTCACATTGGCTTTTCCTGTTCCTTAAATAAAAACAAATCAACAAAACTAACCTCCAAACCAATGAATTGAGAGAGTAATATCTTGAGCAACTAATTAGGCTGTCTTTAGAAATAGGTAATTAAGCTTCCATTAAAATTCACCAAACAGACATACATAATTTACAAGGTAGAAGGCCATTCCAATCTCATGAGTAAACAATAAACTAAGTCTTATATTTATAACAAAGATTCTAGAATGGCAAATGCAGTAATTACATAATTAGGATACATTTTATCTTTAAAGTAATATAGTACAAAAAATGAGCATTTGGGGTTCTGGACATGTGGCCTGAGAAAGTGTAAATACCCACAAATTCATTAAAAGAAAATACAGAGGGGCTGGCCGAGTGGCGCAGTGGTTAAATGCTGGCTTGGGAAGCTAGCGGTCCCGGTTTGGGTCCCACGTATGAGGGCCAGTGACACTGTCCTCAAAAAAAAGAAAATACAGAAATGGTCAAAGCATATACAGATGCTCCTTGACTTACAATGGGGGTTATGTCCCAATAATCCCATTATAAATTGAAAATATGGCAAGTCACAATGTACTTAATACACATAATCTAACATCATAGCTTAGCCTACCCTACCTTAAACATGCTCTGAACAATTACATTAGCAAAATAATCTAATACAAAGCCTATTTGATAATAAAGTGTTGATTTTCTCATGTAATTTATTGAATACTGTACTGAATATGAAAAACAAAATGGTTGACTGGGTATCACTTTCATACTATCAGAAGGTCAAAAAATTGGTAAGTCAAATCCTATAATAAGTCGGGGACCGTCTGTATGTATAAGGCTCTGCTGAATAGTTTTCATTCAACAAATATTTTATTTAGTATCTACTATGTTCTAGGCATTAGTGAAACTAGCAGATAGCAGAGAATACGGCCCTATGCTATTTCCACAAGGACCAGATGTTACACAATTACATATTTAATGAATTAATTATAATTGTGATAAGTATTAGATTGGTAATAGATTTTTCCATCCAATTTTAATCCTAATAATCACATTTTTTAACAAAGCTTGAATTTATTCATAAAATCTATGCCCATGCCTTCCTTCCAAGCTGCTTCCTACTCTCGCGATCTTTCTGAGATTCTAACAAGTAACTTCACACATCTCTCTCTCTCTCCCTTCCAGATCGCTCTGTCTTCTTCCAATACAGAAGTGTCTTCAAAAGTCTTCTTATGGCCAAACACAAGGTAGTTTGCTGACCATCTTATACAGCCCTTTGTATCAGAAATAATGCAGACAGGAAAATGCTGCATTATAAACCCTCCTCCTCCATCTGCCTAATCAGCCCTGCCATAAATAGTTAAAACAATTTTAAAAAATTTAACTGAAATTCAGTGTTATCTATATTTAAGTAGTTAAAGGGGGGGGGCTTGAGGAAAGAGTATCTATAAAAGAATATCAGCTCTACTTACTAGTTATGGGGCCTTAGGGAAAGTCTCAGTTTCTTCATCTGTAAACAGGGATGATGACAGTACCTACCTCAAAGGGTGGTTAGGAAGATGAGATGAAATCATGTACATAAAAAGTATCAGATGTATGTTAATCATGTGTTTTCAGTACCTAGCATGCAGAGCCCTCAAAGTTCTTAAAGATAGGTCATGTTGATACGTCTGTCATCATTAGCCTCAGTCTTAGCACCTAATACAAGGTAGGTGTGAAATCTTGAAAGAAGGAGCACACAAAGGTCACATCACTGAATTCTCCAGACTCATAGATGAAGGCCTTTCTGAATGGTTCTAGCCCTCTGCCCTAAAAACACTATCAGAATAAATTTAATACAAAGAAAATGGTCATTTTCTTATCATGGCCATTCCTTAAAATATCTTATAGCTTGGTTTTTAAAAACGTAATGGCTGGCCAGAGGTGCAAATAAGAAGGGTATTTTAAATATTGTTTCCTCATTTGATAGCTAAAATGCATGCAACTATGAACTGAAAGTTAGAGAGAAAATCTGTAACAACATAGGTTAGGTATCTTAGCAACATAGCTGACTAAAGGATGAGACTGAATCGGAAACATTTGTTCTGTTAAGAGAACAGGTGCCACCTGAGAGACAAGGGATGCTTGGGCTTCGTGAACTGCAGTTTTCGATTCTAAATGTTGTTGAATCATTGTGGTTAAATTAATATGCAGGACCAAAACAACTATTATTGGAAGAACAGTGCAAAATGCATGAAAATTTACAGATGAATAAGAACCCTTTGTAACGATGCGTTCGAAGCAAGAAAATGTTAGAACAAAAGGGAAGTTGGGCAGTATCTAGCATTAGTAAACCTAGTTTCAAGTTTGATTATTTTTCTGCCTAAGAACTCCAACCTATAACTTACTATAAAACAAGGTGAAACTATTTTTAAATGCATGTCTTAATAAGGCAGACATTAAAATAAGAAGTTGGATTAAAAAAAAAAAATAACTTGCCTGAACTAGCTCCTCCTGCAGCATCAACTGTAGATTTTTTAAGTGGATACTTTCATTATGTTTTTTACTGTTAGAAGTATCAAATCATGGCATTAGTTGAATAATGTTTCTTTGTTGTTTCCACTTTTAAAAGAACCAATCTTTGAGACAATAAGTATAGAATTTAATCATTATTTTATATCAATGGTACTGATTTTAATAAATGATAGCCTACTAAATTAGTTATTGTGGGTCACATATTTAGACAGTTTCATCCCCCTAACTCTGTCATCACCTTTTTCTGCTGTAGATTATATTATATCTAGAGTTTTACATATTACACTTGAAAAACTCTCCAAAAGAGTAAGAGCCTCATACCAAATGCTATAAAAGGTATCTGGGCTCCTTCTAGGGATAGTTTTCTTTTCTTCCTTTCTTTTTTTTTTTTTTAAAGACTTTTATTGGGGAATTGGGGGAGGGGAACAGCGTTGGGGAATCGGGGAAGGGGAGCAGACAAGTTGCTGTCCTTTTGTTCTTCAGTCTAGTTGCGGAGGATGTTGCTTCACTGGCCCATGTTGGTATCATCATTGCGCTCTTCCCGGGTGAGGCAGATCAGTCGCCGGCCTCTGGATGGTCGTTCACCGCGGCTATTGGCAGCTCACACTGGCTGCCAGCTGCTCACGCTGGCTGCCGGCCACTCACTGTAGCTTATGGCAGCCCACTGCAGCAGGGGCTGCAGCCTACACCATTGCCGGGGCTCACACAGCCCAGCGCCAGGTGGAGCTGTTGTTAGCTGTAGAGGGCAGTGTCACTGGCCCTCATATGTGAGATCCGAACGGGGCCGCTGGCATCCCCAAACCAGCTCTTAACCACTGCGCCACTCGGCCAGCCCTAGGGATAGTTTTCTTAAGGAAAAGTATTGTTTGAGTTGCAAGCTGAGCTAGCTGCTTTTTCTATAGGATACCATTTTTTTTTTTTTACTTGGAAAAAAGACTAACATAGATTTTGGTTATTCAGACTTGGCATTTTCTCAAACATGAACAAAGTGCGCCTGCCACTTCAATAAAAACAACTGACAGTCAATAATAAAATTCACACTTTCAAGTGAAAATAAGAATTTTGGAAATTTTGTAACTGCCATCCTGAACTTGACAGCTTCCCACTACTTAAATAACTTTTATGATGAGATCAAATGATGATATTAACAATTCAATTTCTCTATAAAGAAATGTGTCAATGTTTGGGAGACCTACATAACTCAGTGAACCAGCACCTTCCAAACGACCAATGCATGACGTTACCGAATCATGCATAGTTGAAAGGTCCATTCAGAGTTCAAGACACACGAATAGATTTTAGTGGAACAGAATAAGAAATGCTTATTTATAGGGTTTCAGGTTCCACAATGCAAGTAACCTTTAAGGAACTAGGACTTATCCAGTTTTGGTATGATAGCAAAGAGAAATATCCACAATTATCTGAAAAGGCTAATTAAAATGCTCTTCTTTTCTGACTGCATAGCTGAATGAGGTTGAATTTTCTTCACATACTTCAACCATATCAACATATCACCACAGACTGACTGCAGAAGCATTTATGAAAATGCAGTTGTTTTCTTAATATTAAGACATACAATAAAGAGATTTACAGAAATATAAAAAATGCCACTCTGCCAACTAAATTTGTTTCAAAAAATATGGGTATCTTAATAATAATGCTATTATGTTAACATGTAATGGGTTTATTATTTTTTTAATGAATAGTTTCTAAAAATCTGTTTTAATTTCCACTACAGTAAATACAACTTCCACAACTTCCACTACAGTCAATAGATACAACCCACATAGACAAAAACTCATTGAGGTCTTCAACAATTTTTAAAGTGTTAAGGGCTTCTGAATCCAAAAAGTTTAAGAATCACTGATCTAATCAATTAGCTGTAACATTTACTGTGCAACAGTATCTCCCCTCAACACACACACACACACACACACACACACACACACACACACAGACACACACACACAGAAAGACACATATGTTAATATACATCTGGGCCCCATGTTGTTTCTACTGATCAAAATTTCTGTAGGTGCCTCTATTCTATATAAAGCTTCCTGGTAAGAACAATGATCTGATATGGCTCGTTAAGCAAAAGCTATTTATGACTGCATATTTTAGAGCTTTCATGAAAGTTTAATTTACATTAAAGTTACGTTTTTCATTTTTTTATTTCTCAAAAGCACTATCATTAGTAATAATATCTTTATTTTTTTCTTTTATTGTTAGAAATACTAATCTTTATTCAGATTATTGGTTTCCCTGCTTCTGAGAGAAACCATGGAAAATGATAAACTATCAAATTGTATTAAAAAGCTGAAAGTTTTATGCTGTTTGCTTTTTTTTTTGCTTCTAAATTATAATAAACTCTCTACAGTAAGTTTTACATATATAGTCTCTAGAATATTGATTTGAAAAACACTTCAACTCCCTTCAAAAAAAAAATCTTGTTTATTTAGGAGGTGACTGTCAACTGAGAGGTCTTTTGTCAGTTTCAAAGAGTTAAGTAAGCTTCAACTTTGACAATGAAATGCTAATAAGCACTTTGAAGACTGAACTGATGGAAACCTGAAGATGTCAACCTGAAACAGACGTTGAAAGTATAAAAGTGTGCCGACTTATCTTAAATATAACAAACATGACATACTTTGTTATATTATAAATCTTAATTATCAATATATTTTACTAATACATAAATATGTGAATTATTTAATATAGTTCAATTATAAAAACTTTAAAGAAATTTATCCACATCTCATTCTATTTATACTGCGATTTAAAATCATGTTGAATTACTGACAGTGTCGCACATTTATATAATTTACACTATCACATAATTATAAATTCTTTATTTATGTGTTGTTTTTGATACTGTGAAAGGAACAAGACTTTGGATTTATACATTTCTGTGGTACTTAAAGAAAGGAGGGTAACACTTGACACAAGCCTCCGTTAGAGAACTATTGGGAAAAATATTTTGTTTCCTTTTTTTATGTTAAAAAGTTCAAGTCATAGGTTTTCTTGTTCTGCAAATTGGACTCTTTTTATTCTTTTAACATTTGATAAGAGTTTATTTTAAAAACTGCATGTAAGAGTGCAGTTCTAGAGTGACACGCCTCAGAGGGTGAAAGGCCATCTGCACCATGCTTCACCGTCCTTTGGACAGGTTCCAGGGTGTTTTAACTTCTCCCTTTGAGTAACCCAATTACTCAAAATATAGTAATCCACTTACTCTAAAAACTATCACAGTCCAATGTTCAGTCTTTATGATGACACCAAGGAGCATTTGGTGAAAGGGTCTGGTGGTCACCTGATTTCATTTTTAAAAGTAAAGGATGCACTATTAAAACATACCCCTAGAATCCCTTAACAACTCACCATATACCTATGACGTTCCCCCCCACCCCAAATACCCATGTTATTTTAACACCTGCTCTCAAAAGGTTGCTATAAAAATTAAAGGAGGGCCGGCCGAGTGGCGCATTGGTTAAGCGCTGGTTTTGGGATGCCAGCGGCCCCGGTTCGGATCCCACATGAGGGCCAGTGACACTGCCCTCTACAGCTAACAACAGCTCCACCTGGAGCTGGGCTGTGCGAGCCCCGGTGATGCTGTGGGCTGCAGCCCCTACTGCAGTGGGCTGCCATAGGCTGCAGTGAGTGGCCGGCAGCCAGCGTGAGCGGCTGGCAGCCAAGCGTGAGCTGCGAATAGGCGCGATGAGCGACATCCAGAGGCCAGCGACAGATCTGCCTCATCCGGGAAGAGCGCAATGACGATACCAACAGTGAAGCAACATCCTCCGCAACTAAACTGAAGAACAAGAAGACGGCAACTTGTCTGTTCCACTTCCCTGATTCCCCAACGCTATTCCCCTCCACCAATTCCCCAATAAAATCTTTAAAAAAAAAAAAAAAAAAAAAAAAAAAAAAAAAAAAAAAAAATTAAAGGAGATAATCTGGCAAAGCACCTAGTATACTTTCTGACATATAGAGGCTTAATAAATGTTAGTTATTTCTGTTATTATTCTTAGTTTCACAACCCTTAGCGATGTATATTGTGGAGCTAAAAGAGACCTTCCATTTCCCGAGGCCAAAGACAATTATGCGACTGGCTCAAAGACACAATCCTAGTCAGAAGCAGAGCCAAGCCTGTCTGTCCTACCTCTTAGAACAGTAAGTTCTCAGAGGAACAGATTATGTCTGAAAACCTCTTGAGGGTTAACAAAGAGAACTTGGGGGTAGCGAATCATGACAGCTAGAAAGGCCCTGAATGTCATCTATGAAAGCTGAGTCCTGCATTTTATAACTAAGGTCGAGAGGTTAATGATGCTTAAAGTGACATCATGAAGTCATAACACAAGGATCTAGATCTTCTGTTTCAAAAAGATGCTCAATAAAAAAATTGGTTGTTGTGTGTGTGTGTGTGTGTGTGTGTGTGAATGATTGGATAAATAGGAGATAATGTGATCATTAAAGCTCCTTCTGAGGAGTAAGGATGGATCTTTGTGGAAAACATCTCAAAAAAATAAGGAATTAAGAGAGAAAAGGAATAGCATAAAGAGCATTTGAACCAGATGCTGTGTGCTGCTCCAAAGCTATGACCAAACACTAGCATATAGAACTACAGAAGTTCTCTTATGAGCCTTAACACCTAATCAAATGTTAAACTTGTATTACTGTGTAAGTATTCCATCGGAGGTAAAAATGTAGCTTAAAAGTTTAGAATATTTTTGTATGAAGCTAAAAGTGAAATATTGAAAAGACTTGTTTATAATCCAATATCACTATGAATTTAAATACAGAGGATGCCAAAAAAAAATGTATACACATTTTAAGAAAGGAAAAAAAACTATTAAAATTGTTATATTCAATATATACTGATAACAAAAGATGAATACGAGTCATGTGTATACCAATAAATTTTTTTGGCACCCCCGATATACATGAAACAAAATCAACCCCTTTGCAGTAACTATGAACACTGCTGCCAAATAAAAGCATCTGTCATAGTTATTGGTCGTTGTGTGTGTGTGTGTGTGTGTGTGTGTGTGTGCACGCTTTATCTAAAAGGGCACAAAGGGAATTCACTATTCACATTGAAACAAATAGTAATTAGAATGTTATGTCCATATGATACCAAATAGTTCTGGCTGAAATAATAATTTCAAGCCTCCCCTGTGCATGCTGCAGGTGGAAATTATGGAAATCCTTTCCCCTCAAAGTGCTTCATTAATTTAGAACTGGGTAACTCTAAAGGGTATACACAAGCTTGGCCAGGGTTACATATGAAGCTAATGCATTACTTTCTATATTCAACAAACTCAGAAATGTTTCTCTCGTAAAAAAGTTTTATAGATTTTAAAGATATAGATTATTCCAAGAAAGAACAGCCGCATATGCTTTTAATTGATCCCCGTAGCTAAAGAACTTATAAACTTAAATTTTTGGTTATCCTTATTCCTAAAGAAGTATTGAATTTTATAGCATTAACTATTCTGGAAACAAATCTTTTACTTGAAGGGAAAAGGTCATTTTGCAAGAATAAACAAAATTTGAATTTAAAAAATATATTAAAATGACTTGAGTAATACTGATCTGAACTAAGCAAAAGAAACATTTTTACTTCATGTTTTTTAAAAAAGACTACTTAAGGAAGATTTATTAATAATGACATAAACAGCATGCAGGAAAAAGAGCACTGATTACCAATCATTTAAGAAGATGATTTCCTGGCAAAAAAAGTTTCTGGAGCTATACCCCTGTTTCTTCATCACTTAAAATGATGAGGATAATTTTTGTTTCTTTTTTTAAAATTTATTTTATTTATTAGTTTCAGGTATACAAAAACAACATAATGATTAGACATTTACACACCTCACGAAGTGATAACCCCAACAAGTGTACTACCCATCTGACACTGCACATAAATATTACAATGCCATTTACTATACTCCTTATGCTATAATTTACATCCGGTGACATTTCTACAGATAGAACATTTCTACAGTTCTCTACCACTTTCACAGTCTGGTACTCTCCTCTCTCCACCATTACTGCCAGTCTTCCCAGCCTTAAGAAACTCTAGACCTCCAGGATTCAGCCAACAAACCAGCGTTCCAAAAAAGGGTCACAAGAAGAGGCTTTGGAGCCTGAGGCCCGCTTGCTTAAAGAATAGTTCCACATCACTGGAGGGCCTACTCTGTCAAGGTGCAGTCCAGTCAATTACTAAGATTAATACGCAAACCATTTAATCTATTTTTAAGAAATTAGGGGGAAGAAAAGGGCCTGCCTGTATTGACATTCCCCTCATTCACTCACATTCCAACAGATTTTATGAAGGAGAAAGGAGAAAAGAATTCTTGAATTTCTCCAAGAATTTTATATAACCCACGGTCCACCCTTGAGAATTTGTTACACAGGAGAATGCCATGTTGGACAGTGCAGATGCTTGACCACTGCACTGTACATATGAAGCTGAAGCGGAATAATATTGTATGTGAACTATAATTTAATACATATATATATAGTCATGGGATGTGGAGTATAGCATAGGGAATAGAGTCAATGGAATTGTAATAGATATATACGATGTCAGAGGGGCCAATAGATTGGGGGAGGGGGATTATCACTTTGTGAGGAGAGAAATGTCTAACTATTACATTGTTTTGTACACCTGAAACTAATAATACTTTTTAAAAGTTTTAATATAAACGTCATTTAAATATAAATGACCTTTTTCTCTTAAAAAAAAAAAAAAAGAGAATGCCATCTTCACCTGGGCCTGGGAAAGGATAACTCTAGTCTACAGGATTCACCTGCACACTTTAGAGGACTTGTAGGGAGAGAAATCTAAATGCTTTAGAGAGCTCAATAAAGCTGGAAAATAATACTACAGTGGTATGCCATAGAGAATTCTGGAATCATTTCACTGCCACAAAGAATGCCTTTTCCCATTGGTATAGACTGGGTGGGGAAAGCAGAAATGGTAGTTTTTCCTATTGTGATACCTGATACCACGTGGTACAGTTCACACTCAGAGAATAGGAGACAGTCTACTTTCCCAACTGTGACTGTGACTGCCACCTGCTGTGGGACCTGTTCCAGGCCAGCGAGGAATGGCGAGGGGATAGCCAGTGATTAAAGGAGAGCTGGCCACCTTCTAGCATGCTGAGTGCTTCTGGCTCAGATCCAAGATGCGAGCAGAGCAGAGCAGCTCTTCTCCCTGTACCTAAGAGTCCTCTCTCACCATCTGCCCAAATTTATTGAAGCCTTTATTCCAGATTAAACAGGGAACAGGCCAGAATAATAGGATCAAGATCCTCAGCAAGTCAGAGTGCATTGCAATCATTGCTACACACCAATTCCCTCGTTGTTCATCTTTCCCTACAAAAATTTGACCCCAAAATTTTACATCTAAAATCAGATAAGGAAGGTGGGTACTTCAAGACAATCAGATGATGTTTTTACAACAAAAAGAGATAAGATAAAGATCAGGTGTGCTATAAATGTAAGAAAAAACTAAAACATTAAATAGGATGGCACCTGTTATATCAACACTCTTTAAAAAATTCTTATCCTGACAGAAATTGAATCGGGTTGCCCCAAGGTAGGGGATAGCAGTAGGATTTTCTACAAAAAGGTATGAGGGAACTTTCTGGAGTAATGAAATGTTCTATATTCTTATTGCAGTGATAGTTACACAGGTGTATACATTTGTCAAAGCTCACCAAACTGTACACATAACTGCATTTTACCACATGAAAACTATACCTCAAATAGTTGACATAAAAAATTCTTGGAAAATGAGCCTACCTACAGACATATGGGCTCATCTGTAGTTTCTCCATTACATGGAAAAACAGAGCTTTCTCAAGGGATAGAGGACTACCGTGTTTACTTTACTATGAACTTGGGCAGCAGCCCAAAGTCATTCTAAAGTTATAAAGCAAACTATACCCAGAGCAGAGAACCCTTCCTGTTGAGTGGACAAAAGGAAGAGAAGTGTAAACTTCTTAAGAATGTGGTAAATCACCTGCAGCTTGTATAAAACTTCTGCTTTTGGAGGGAAATTTTGCAGTAAAGGTGACGTTTTTAGCAAACATTGCTGGTAAATAATTACAAGCTGCAGTAACTTAGACACTTTCATCGAAAATGCTGTATGAGTTGTAAAACTGAATAATGTAAATAAGGTCATCTGCTAACCTATATAGTATTTAGTAAATTTTCACTGAACGGTGAGGAAATAGAGAGTAATAGGGCTGATTCATTCAAGTAACTGAACAAACCACAGTGAAAATAATGTAGCAGCACACTAAGAAGAGACATACAAACAAGGGCCTGATTAGTAGCTGTTATACAAGTCTATAATTTCTCATTGGAATAATCTAATTATTGCAGTATAATGCTCATATTTGAAAATTTTTGACCAGTTTTAGTAACCTGAAGGAGACCGAAGAAGAGTTAAGGGCTGACTTATGAAGACATATAAAAACCATTAACTTCTTATAACTTGAGTAAGGAAAGGCTCAGGGCGTGGCTATGACATACCAGTCTCTGAGAGATCTAATTATTAGGGGGAAGGAGAAATGATTCCAAACATAAAGGGGAAATGTGATGGAGCAAAAGTGTAAGATGAAAAGTACAGATCAAAATCACTGAGTGTGAGATCTAATGAAAGGATTTACTGATAACTGGAGAGCTGATTCTTGAGAAATGCTCACAAAGGTAGTTTATGAGAAGCATAGGATGGCCAGGTTATTGCTGGACTGTCGACTTGCTTTGGACCCCATGATGCTATCACCCTCCTAAAGCCACCAGAGTTGATTTCTATTTCACAAAGTTAAGTGAATGAGGATCTTGCCACCAATGGTTATTTCCTCATCAAAATCCTGAAGACTCTGAAATAGCAATTGTGAAGGAATTTCGAATAGCTTCCTTTTCCAACCCTCAAACCAGTAATTTAAGAGTTATTTTATTTGTTTAATTGGCCCACATACAGAAATCTTCCAAAACTGCAGCTGGCTTAGAAAATTACAATTTGGTCTTCCGTTGGCCTTTGGAGCTGAGGAACTAATATTTATCTTTCACCTTCCTCTTTCCATCTGGTTTCCCCTAATGGCTTTCAATTACTAATCCTTTCTGTGGGTGATAAGATGGAATGACAAACAAGGTTCACACAGATAATTTCCTGGGCCCAATTTGAGTTTTCGTTAATCATTTTACAAGCATGAGATTCTCTGGTAGGTTCCAGATTGTCCCAACATACAACTGACAACCAGGTCGGAGACACGCCATTCCACCATCTTGGCTTTTTTGAACATATCCCTGATGAGGTGCATCTAACCACCACTGTCACAAACTATTTCATGTGACAAAGACAATTTTTCTGTGCCTTAGATGCTTTATTTGTGGGATGATATACTGAGGAATGACCCTCCTTACCTCACAGGGTCAGTCTAAGGATTCAGAGTTCTTCAAAGGAAAAATGTAGAGTATCAAGTCGAGTTGAATTACTATACTTTTTTTCCCCTCTATATCAGGACAGATTTAAATTAGGGCCTTAGGTGTGAGCCACCATAAGTGGCCGTCCAATGGCCGCAGACCAACTGCCTCACCTGGGAAGAATACAATGATCACAATACCAACATGGGCCAGTGAAGCTACGTCCTGCACAACTAAACTGAAGAACAAAAAGACAGCAACTTGTCTGTTCCCCTTCCCCGATTTCCTAATAAAAATCTTTTAAAAATAAATAAATAAATAAATACATAAATAAATACAAAAATAAATAAATTAGGGCCTTGAATCTTTGGCTGAATTCATAAAATACATTCATTTATTTGTTGGTTCATTTAGTCAACAACTGTTTATATGCAACTCAAAGTACTGAATCAGAAGTGAAACAATATTGAGGGGTGAAAGCCTTGAAATTGAGGTGGAAGGCCAGAATGACATATTAATTTCTAATCTGCGATTCTGAAAAAAATTAGTGTTCTTACCTAAGAAAATGTTTTCTGTGATCCGGTAGGCTATCATAGCAGCAGACTCAAATCAGAGTAAGTACAATTTAATATGTACCGAACTCTTATAATACTATACAGATGACATAGGCAGCTTGTCTCTTGCTATCCAAGATGCCTAAGTATTAATTAAATAAGGTAGAAATAATGAAAACTTTAAAATGTAAGTTCTTCAAGGAAGGCCTTTTAATTGTACATCTTTTATTCCTTCTAGGGCTTACCCTATTTCATTACAAATAGGAGACCTACAATGAACGCTTAATTAAATGCAATTAATTGTGATTGGAGATGAGTTAATTCATGGAAACTAAAGAAGAAATTGGGATGGTATCTCTGCAGTGCTCTTAACTTGTTTATGTTCCAATATAAGTTTTGAGTAACAAGAATTTGTTTATATAAATTGATCATGAAAGACTATTTAGAAAATAAGGTGTGAAGATATTAAGGAGAAGAGAGGGTTTACCCAGCTGGAGTAAAGAGAACAACAAGTTAGACTTAGATGGCAGGGGAAATTTGAGAGATCCTAACGGGCTCAACATGGAGTGCAGGTTCAATAGAAGTTCACTGACAGGCGGAGAAGCAAGCTTTACCTTCCTTTCAAGGAAAGTACAATTAAAATATTGGTCAATACTAAAATGCAAATTTCATAGCAAAAAAACATATTTTAGCCTTACAAGTCATTAATACACTATTTGGCAAAGACAAATGCTTCCTAACTGGACACAATCACATGTACCACAGCATTATTAAAAGAAAAAGTACTTTCTTGATCGAGCAATTATTAGCCTTCGCATGTTATCTTGGGAACTTAGAGGGCAGTTCAAGCACTGAAAGAAGAGATCCTGAAAAGACGCTAGAACATGTTGTTTCTCATAAAGGCTGGGAGAACAGTACAACGGTATCCATGAACGAGTGCCTGGCTAGGGAGCACTCTGATCTCGGAGCGCAATAATGGGTCCACATCACTACGTTTATAAGGAGACCAACCACATTACAAAATCTAAGTAATACTCATAACCACCACTGCAATGGCATCCATGGTTCTCATCTCAGAGATGGGGGCAAATGGGAGCCCCAGGGAGTAAAGACTTGCTCAAGATCCCACAGACTAACAGATACTTATATACCCACCAGGTAGGCTTTTAAAAAAAAATTCTACTTGATTTCTTAAGAAGGATGTTTACAGAGGAGGGCAAACCCACTATTGGAAGTTCTGTATAGAAGTTGTAATCTTCCTCATAAATCACTAAATTGGCTTTTTAATGCAAGTAAGTGACCTTGGGCACATCTGGCAGTTCTCTAAGAGCCTGGTCATCCTGACTACTGGTCTTAACCTTGAACGAGGCACAATGCAAATCTGAGCATGTAAATATGATGAGAGGACAGAGAGAGATGGATGTGGAGAAGGCAGGGCTAGTAAGAAGTACAGAGGAGCACAGTTTGGGGAGGAACAGGAGGGAGAAAAAAAGATAGGCCCCAAGGAGTGAGAAAGCACAAAATCAAGAAGGGAACCACAGTGTTCTGCAGATTGCTTTATGCCACCTATTCCTGTGGTATTGGTACTTTTCTAATGATAAAGTTTCAGTAAGGACTTCCTGCTGATTTCTACATGAGATTATATGGCTACAGATAATGCGATATATTTTTGAAGCAAAGTAAAAACATTTACCATGTTTCCCTGAAAATAAGACTGAGTCTTATATTAACATTTTGCTCCAAAAGATACATTTTATTCATTTATTCATGTACAAAAATCTACATTTACTCAAATACAGTCATGTCTGACTGATGATCTTAACTGGGGCTTATATTTGGGATAGGGCTTATATTACAAGCACCCTCAAAATCATGCTAGGGCTCATTTTCCAGTTAGGTCTTATTTTTGGGAAAACACGATAGAAGAGTTGCTTTGGGAGAAACTAAGACAATTAGCAGACCAGACTAAAGTAAAAGGTGCTCCTTTTACTATTTCAGGGGAGAAGACTCCTTTCATTTATGGAGGTACCCAAAGAATTCCAGTATTAATGGCAGTTTTTGGCAGGACACCAATTCCATTTCAACTTCAAATATCATAAGGCTTTTCAATGTGTATGTAGTCTGGTGATCCCTAAAGATGTCTTTAAAAAATGGAATTTAAATGTAAAAGGAACTCCTTAAGAATAAATTAATATGACATGCCAACTATTGCTTTCATTCTAAACTTACAGGGAAACACACACACACACACACACACACACACACACACACACACACACAGTGGTAATTTAGCGTGGTAGAGTTCCATAAAATCAACATACTGGTTTTGCACACCCTTTTGCTACAAAGGTCCATCTTTATGTGGGAAACATGTTAGGAGCTTAGATAACTAAGCCAAGAATTAAAGAGGTTCTCGCTAGATTCAGAGGTCTGACTCAGAGTATTATTTCTGAAATGCAAATTATGTTTTATTTGATGGTTTATATTACTAGCAGCTATATGAGATATTTTCTAAAGCATGGTTTTGGAGGATTTAAAGTTACATTAGTAACTGTAAAATTATAGAAACTATTATATTCGGCCATTAGTCCAGTATCTGTTGAAGCAAACGTATTATATTCACTACTTGGAAGAAGAAACTATTCAAATACAGTTCCAAGATAAATTTTTAAAAGTAACTAATAAAAGTTGGGCTCTTGGCCAGTCTGGACTGCTAACGCTAAGCTACTTTAAAAGAGAAGGAAGTCTGGCTTTTCCACATGCTACAATTTTATGATTAAATAGTTCAACATTTTTTTATGTTTCTAAGTGATAGTTCAAGGTGAGGAAGCAACTTAAATAGTTAATGAAACAGAAAAAGAAAAATGACATAGATATTACTTGGAAAAAAATTTCCCCCTCACAGTAGGCCACCAGATTTCCTAGGGACAACTAAGAATCTTCAGGATTCACTTCCTGTGGCAAAAAAACTTGATGGCCATAAATCCATCTTGCCAACCTTCCATAAAACCTCAGATGCTCAACTTACACCTTATGGACTGAAAAACAAAAACATGGAATTCTCATCCTTCAGCTTTAGAACAAGAAAAGACCTAAAGAGATCATCTGGTTCAAAATTTTCCAAAGTGGGTTTCACGAAGCATTATTTTCCTAAAATTTCCTGAATAGTGGTGGGCTGATTCACGTAAGTTTGGGAGCACTTTTGAGAGTCATAATACCACATTTGGTCATTAACAAAGCTGAGAAGCTTACAGAAAAGAAATAGGGAAGTTTTTTAAAAAACAATTTTATTGAATCTATTTGAAAACAGAACCCTTTTTTCAGTTAAGTATTTATTAAAAGCCTATAAAATTAATGTTTTACAGGTAACTCCTTGTCTTACATATGAAGAAACTGAAGTCCTCGTAGGCTAAGGGATTATCTTAAGGTCATACCATTAGCTGATGGATAAGTTAAAAACAGATCTCTCCTTCCAGACCCTACTTCAATGCTTTCTAGTACTGTGTTGTCTCTTTCCTACAACACCAATACTCCTTGAAGTATCACAGACTATAATAACCACATGTTGGACAGAGCCCTTCTATTAAATGTGGGAAAATATAGTCTCAGAGAAATAATGCAGTGTGCCCAAAGTGACACATTAAATCAATTCCTGTACAACTAGGACCTAGCTCTCATTTCCAACACTAGTATCTTTTCCACAACAGCATACTAACTCTTTCAAAGCCAACACTTTTGCCTCTGAGGAGAAGAAGTCGTGGACAAAAGAGACTTTAGCTATTTAGGACCCAGTAACATGTTTATGAAACCATACTTGTGCCAATAGGTATTTTAAATTAGTTAAACATGATTGTCTTTACTTACAAATGTCATCCACTGTGACAGGGAATCAATGTTTCAAGCTGTTGAACAGGTCATCATCCCTGTCCTGTTGGATGACACCTGTAAATAAAATAAATCTATTTTTGAGTAAGTAGATTTTAAGCCAACTAGATTTAAGATACATGCAGTTTAAAGCAAAGAGTGATTTTTTAAATGATTCCTAGGTATGTACTGCTGCAGAAGATTTCCTAGCATCAGCTATTTCACTCTGTGTATCTATCACTGGCCATCAGCACAACAGAATCCAGGTAATGTGACACGTCATGTTTCCAGAATACATAGGGAATCATGGACACTATAGCTAAAAGAATCCTCTAGTTATTATATTATGTACCTCAGACTCTTGCCTCTGTGCATATTGTTTTTACTTTGTAGGATGGACAACCAAGGTCCTGGGAAGTTAAATGACTATCCCAGTGTTAAATAGCTAAGTGTCATTAGCTCACGTTCCTTGATGATGAAAAGTATATGAAAAACACATTCATACAGGCTATCATTAGGCTGATCAACTTTGAAAGACTCACATATATATATTAAAAAAAAATATTTCACAAATGTTGACTTAGAATATTCAAGCACATCTGCATTATTGAAAAATGCCACAAGGGGCCGGCCGAGTGGTGCGGTGGTTAAGCGCTGGCTTGGGAAGCCAGTGGCCCCGGTTCAGATCCCACATATGAGGGCCAGTGACATTGCCCTCAAAAAGAAAAAAAAAAAAAAAAAAAAAAGGAGTGGGGAGTTAGAAAAAAAACAACAGAAAAATGCCACGAATGGAAAATAACCCAAAGCGAGAAAATGGGAACTAGAGAGTGAAAAGGACATTAAATACAGCATGCATTTAGGATCTAAGTTCTGGTTACTTCCAAAAAAGATTTGTAGTTCCTAACAAATATGAGCATATGAAAAACCCTTTTTTACAAGTTTTCTACAGTCTGTAATTTAAGATGTCGGTTTCTCTGCAGCCACAAAATGCTACTCTAAGTAAGACCTGACAGAAACTAAAATTTGGACTGAACAATAAACATTTGTAAATTTCCATTCTGTACCAAAATACTCCAAGATAACTGGGAAGTATTTTAGGATGCTGCTTTGAGGCAATATGGCTGTTATGGTAACATTATCACCAAACTCATATTGAGTGTCTTACTATGTGTCAAGCACCATTTGATTATTTTACACTTACTATCTCATTCACTCAATTCTTCACAACAACTTGATTATTATAATTTTAAATGTAAGAATATCAAAGCACAGAGAAATTAAGTAACTTGCTGAGGTTCACTGAACGGGTGAAATGGAAAAATTGGCACACAAATCTATTTGGTGACAGAATCCAAGCTCAAACCACTATATAATACCATATTTCATTAATGTAGCAACTCGCGATTCTCAAAAATATAAGAATAAATAAACACAACTGTAATAACCCCCTTTAACTAAATCCTCCTCAATATAAAACATCAAGAAATTCACTCTTGTTTTGGAGGGGTTGGGAGGGACTAGGGACAATTTTCAAAGTAAAATAATACCAAGAAGTTAAAATTTCTGATGTTAAACTTAAACATATTACAATTAAAATATGATAAATGAAACTTTAAATTGTCTTATATAATAAAAGAAAAGTAAATCTTCCTGATTCAATTACTTCCTAAGAGTCCATAAAGAGATAAATCCTCCTGTTACTCAAGACTGATTGATTCTCAACATAGTATAATGGCTATTGATAGACTGAATTTAATCATGTATACTTAAAAATATGGATATATACCATTTTGCTAAAGAACAGAATTATTTATAAGGGGAATTATCTTTTAAGGGGAACAAAAAAGTAATTTTGATAAATAATGCGACTCCTTAATCTTCTTATGTAATATATAACTATCTTTTCTCGACCATAACTTAATGCCTCTAAACCAAACCCCTACACTTTTTTACTAGGGCATTTTCCCAACATATTTTTTAAAATGTTAAACTGATAAAATAGGAAATAATCAGGAGTACAAAAAATATATCTGACATATTTTAACTAAACAAGAATTAGATATATGCAAAGCTTAGCACCACAGAAACTAGACATGAAGGAAAACATGGCCTTTCAAAGCACTGTGGAGAAGTCACCCTCTTCTGGCAACAATGACTTTCTTATAAGGATCCCAAACAGAAGAAGATAAAGTGTGGTTTCATGGTAGCTTACCCTTTTCTCTGATACCCCATCCTGGCCTGTAGAATCTTTCTCATCATGTGTCTCTTTCAGGACTGGCATATGTTTTTGGTATGCTGGCTCTCTGTTTAAGGTTGTGTATCCTATGTGCTCATAAATTGGGTTTATCGTCATCTTGGCAATGTATTCTGCTGCCTTGGTTTCAATATAGAGAGTAATCAATCCATCAGTCACCAGATCGTGGATGGACTCAAAGCGCTTCTCCCCAACAAAGTGCTTTCCATCGTAGTACAGCCTGAAGTTTCTGGTTTGACTTCCAAATCTGCCTCAATGAAATGGGAAAGATGTTTTTAAGAAAAGTAAGCAAGTGAATTCTTTCTGGAAACAAAAAAAAAAAAGAACAAAAAAACTATTGCTTTGTTGGTGTGTCCTTGTTAAATAAACTGTGGCTAATCTCTGAATTGTTGAGAATACAGAAAATTAAACTTTTGTACACAAAGAGAGAAACTGCAACAACTCAGAATAACCAGCCAAAAAAACATGACTATTTTAGAAGGAAAAATTCGTTCTTATTTATCTTTTTAAGTCGCTTCATTATGGAAAAACAGGGGAATAAAAACTTCATATCCTATTAGAACACATTCTAGATTCAGTCAGTTAACTCCATGACATAAAGTTTCTACAATAATTCTCTTCAAGTTCATCAATAGAAATATTCAATGCACTTTAGACCCCAGCATTCACGTCTTTTAATGGGAAAGCTCCATTTAGGGCTCAGCTGAATGTGATGCCAGCAATCATTTACAGTAGAGCTGATTCCAGAACCTGAATCATAGAGTAGGGCAGGATGGCAACAGAAACATACTTTTGCTATTTCTAGCCATGATCTGCTCTTCCCTTTTACACAGTCATTCTTCTGTGTCTGCTATAAGTTCTGTTCTCACTGAGTTAGGTTTTGGTGACATACTTTAAAATCCAGGAAGAATGGTTTAGTTTTATGATAATTTCAGTATTTTGCTTCCTGTAGCAAACCTCAGAAATGGATCCAGGTTGTCAGGCCTAGCATCCGTGTCCTTGCAGAAGACAAAGGCAAGAATGTGCACTGGCTTTAATGAAAGCTGATGTCAAAAGCACCAGGGACCAGCCTTGTGGTCTCCCAAATGCAGCCCTGAATGAGCCTGATTCAAAACTAAACGAATCAGAAAGGATATATTTAATTTCATTGTTAAAAATACAAAAACAGAGGTGAACTAAAATACTAAAAGAACACCCTGTTTCATATAAAACGGTGTTTAAATAGAACTGTAAACTTATGCAAAATATTATTCTGGTATAGGTTTTATACCAGAAGGACCGGGTTTAGAAACTCCTTAAGATTTTACTTTTAATGTACCCTTAAAAAAGGAAACAAAAATTTTCATAATGGCCTGAAGTATCTGTTTATGTAGTTCAAATTAGACTTTAATAATTATTTACTCTAGAACTCAATGCTCTATTCATGTTGGTCTTTTCTCTAAAATAAAATTTATTCACCTTTTGGTTCTTTACAGCAATTAAATTTGATTTACACTTAAGTGAATGATCCATATAATACCGCTTTCCCATTCTCCCTTTTCCTCTAATGTTAAAGACATATTTCCCTCAAGTAAATTTGCATTTTAATGTAAGTCTGAAAAATTGGAAGTCTGTAAAATTTCTACAAAGTATTGTATAAAAGCTTTTTTCAGTTTAATATACTCCTTTATTATTTCCTCTTTGCTAATGTACATTATCTACTATTGAGAAATAGACATGGAAAGCCACTTTATAATTTTTATAAGGTTCTTACAACAATAAATACTCATAGCATTGTTTAACATTAAGTCCCTCCATATTTCAGTTGCATTCAGAGGCATTTCAATGAAGGATTAGACCGTTTTACTCCTGTAGCGGCTTATGATTATAGAGTGAGCATTTCTACAATGGCTATGGCACTTAAAATGAAGGCTATCCAAGCAATGGTGGTAGGCATTTGTCACTCAGTTGTCTTCTGAAATCTGAGCTATATGGGAGCACAGGGTGGAAGCAAAGATGGATGAGCTGGCCTCACCTGGGTTGGGATGGGATGGTTAGACTGAAAGAGTAGAAGTCTAGGGTTGGACTTCCTGGCAATTTACAATGTGGTTGTTTCTAATCTACCCAGGGAGAGTATTTCCTGGCTACCTCTAAGTTTTTGGGTGAAAAAGACTAATCAAGTTTGTCCCTTATTCTTTCTCACAGTGACTTCAAGAGACCCTATGCACGATTCACAATACTTCCTCGGCCCACACTTCAACTCTAGACTTCCAGACCAATCCAACTTCCAGTCTTAAGAAAGCTGATCTCAAAACTAAATAAAACTCTTAATATAGATTGGTTAAAACTGAACCTCAAAGGACAAGAATATGAATTTCCATTTTGGAATTATGATTGATTATTTTAAGAAAAACTGCATTACTTTTACTAAAGAAACTGTAAGCTTTCTTTGCCTACTATGTGCTGCACTACTTTTTACTTTGGAAGTTACATAAAGAAGTTACATCATAACAGACAGACAGAGAGTCACCCCTTCCTTGATCCGAAAGAAACTTTAAGTGAGGTGGTGAATGGATGTTTATTTTACAAAAAAAGAGCCGTAAAGGGGAGATGCCAAATCTAAAGGCAGAGAAAGAATCCTTCCTTATAAAAGTTTACCACTCATAGATTGTCATTTATTCAACAAACATTTAACAAGACACCCAGGAACTATGGTTAAATACAAGGTAGTCCATAATAAAGTTCCTGTTTCCTTGGTAACCTCACTGGGAAATAGCCAAATATAAAAACAAGGCAATACAGAGTCAAGATGAAATGTTGAATTTTAGAAAGTTCATCTTTAGATTGATTTCTAAAAAATGATTATAAAAATGTGTATAACTTTGTTTTTATACATAAAGTTACGTTTCTATAATATAGTAATTCATAAAACCAAGTGAATCCAATATCTCCCTCATGCTGTGTAAACCCATCTCAGAGCATACATACTTAAGCTTACACAAGATCTCAGAGCTGCCACTGATGTCCAAATGCAAAAGCACCTTGCAGTCTTGAAACAGGGTTTGGCCAGGGCAGGCAAGTCCTGGGTCCTATGTGTTTAATAGAAAACTTTAGGCTTGGGCATCAGATTAACTCTAAATCCTGGATCTGCCACTTCTTAACTAGGTGATTTTAGGAAAAATCATTCTTCAGATTCTGCATCTAGAAAATAGGAATAACATCACCCTACCCAACATGGTTGTGAGGATTACATAAGAATATTGAAGTCAAACCTAAGTATATAGTAGGTTCAATAAATGGCAGTTTCCTTTCTCCTTCTGTTAGCTTATGCCTCTGCAGGGAATGGCAGAATGAGTTATCAAACAATAAAGTGAGATACTCAATAAATGTGCATCGAAGGGGGTTGAATAAATAACTGGTAACAATGGATGTATGGGAACATCTCTGCATTGGTTGATTTTACAGTCAAAAAAAGGCAAGGAGGAGCATTTTGTGAATTTTTATTCGGGATGAATTTATTTTATTTTCTTATTTCATTTTATTATACTTATTTCTCCTGAGTAAGAGTAGACTACTAGGTTAAACAGAGTGGGACTACAACACTGCAAAGAGGAGAGAAACAAGGAGGGCCCTTCCACTGTGCATTGGGAGTTACGTCTCTGAGTTCAAAGGAGAAAAGTCAGTAAATACACTCACATTGAAAGCAGAACCTGTTAAATGGATCTAGTAACAACTGTGGAACTCTAGACTCTGGAGCACTGATTTGTAAAAACTGTTGAAGCGAAACCTTTTCTTTCCATTTTTATAGGAAAATTTTCTTTTTATCTTTTCTTATATTTATCATCTGCCTCTGCCCTTGCTTTTTTTTTTTCCAGAGGGCAGTGTCACTGGCCCTCATATGTGGGATCCAAACCGGGGCCGCTGGCATCCCAAGCCAGCTTTTGACCACCATGCCACTCGGCCGGACCTAATAGCTGTTCATTCTTTGTTGAACACTTCTGAAACCCTACAGGCCCAACTCTTATGTAGATAAGAGTTCAACCAGATGAAAATTCATGTTCTCCAAAATGGTACTGCAGTTAACAAACAGAAAAGAAAGACTGGGATAATCTGCTTGGAATTGCCACTGTTGTACATAATTACCACTTTCTAGAAAGAATGTCTTTTTCTCCAGTGATTCCAGGTTTTGGTTTTCATGTTTTAAAAAACTGTTTAATGCTGTGCCCAGTTGCATTCAGATGAATTTCAAAATACATAATTCTAGCAGCTAGCTTTAAAAAGTGAACAAAACCCTTAATGCCATCCTTTCTATTTTTTAGCAAGTAAATCATATTCATAAAAAATCCAGTCTAGGGGTACAAAGTGATGAAAATATGTATAAAGAATAGCCTTTGGGATTTTACTTTACTTTTTCTAAAACCAAGAATTAGTTCTGACTTGGGCCAAAGAATTTGGAAGTATCTCTTCAAAGGGAAGCTCTAAGCTAACAGATGTTTTCTGTTAACAAACAGAAAACAAAAACATATACATCACACTTGTCTAAGTTAACAATAAAATGTTAGAACTACTTCCAAAAACCAAAATGCAAAACAATTTTATTTATAGTAAACATATGTTTGTGTATTGTTTATCAAAGTCAAAGAAGCTAATCTAAAGGTGAAATACAAATAGCTCATAAATTCATTTAATCATAAACATACCCTTGGAAAAAAGGTTTAAACTGAGACAAGAATATGATGAGGCATTCACTTAAATACTAAAAAATGAATTTAGATGGATGAAATAAGAAAGACTAAGGAAGAAAGAACATAGCAATATACGATTTTAAAATATTTTCTACATTTAAAACTGTTAGAGGACGACACTGCTTTCATCTATCTTGCTATATAATTTTTTATGGTAAAATGGGCAAAATTATTAAAATATGTGAACTCATGATGATATGCCTTGGCAGAATAAATCATCTTCAATAAAGAAGCAAACCAGTGTGTTTACCTAAACCTCCAAAAGTGGCCTCAGGCAGCCCTGGAGGGTGGAGCTGATATAGAAGGGGCAGTGGAAGGCCTAAGAAGCAGTTGGGTATCCCCCCTCCACACCTTCCCCAATCCTGTCCCCCGTGCCACCCCTTCCCCACTCTGGAGGGAGACTGAAGTTCTGTTTTCTGGATAGGATAAAACAAGGAGATTTTGGGCCGGCTGAGTGGCGCGGCGGTTAAGCGCTGGTTTGGGAAGCCAGCGGCCCCGGTTCGGATCCCACATGAGGGCCAGTGACACTGCCCTCTACAGCTAACAACAGCTCCACCTGGAGCTGGGCTGTGCGAGCCCCGGTGATGGTGTGGGCTGCAGCCCCTGCTGCGGTGGGCTGCCATAGGCTACAGTGAGTGGCCCGCAGCCAGCGTGAGCGGCTGGCAGCCAAGCATGAGCTGCCAATAGCCGCGGTGAGCGACCATCCAGAGGCCAGCGACTGATCTGCCTCATCCAGGAAGAGCGCAATGACGATACCAACAGTGAAGCAACATCTTCCGCAACTAAACTGAAGAACAAAAAGACAGCAACTTGTCTGTTCCCCTTCCCCGATTCCCCAACGCTGTTCCCCTCCGCCAATTCCCCAATAAAATCTTAAAAAAAAAAAAATTATCCTCATTTAAAAAATAAATAAATAAATAAATAAATAAATAAATAAATAAATAAATAAACAAGGAGATTTTGAACCGAGGAACACCAGACAAAGTTGTGGCCAAAGTACCATCCTGAAAACAAAGTGAGTGTTTTAAATGCTGAAGATTGAAGAGACCTCCACCTTCTTCACCATCAGATTCTCAGAAGGCTTGTACCTTTCCTGGTAAGAGGGGAAGATTCTTTTCTGGGAAATCTGATCAGCCTAACGGAAAAGACTTAAGAATAGAGACCTCACCTTATAAATGGCAGACTTCTTTCAAGCTTTCAGAACTACTAGGCAGCTGTTAGTGCCAAAGAAATTTAAATATGAGCATTTAGCTAAGGACCAATTGACATCTAAGGAAAATTGCCCTCGTGAAGGACAAAGACAGATAAATAGAATCAAGGCAAGCTGAAGGAAACAAACCATATAAGGAGATGAAAAAAAACTTTAATTATCCATATGCTCACCAGAACAAAAGTAGACTATTTCCTATTTCTATTATTAAATAGGATTTAGCAAGAAACACTAGGATACTGTAAAAAAGAGATAAATATAGAACATATTTTTTAAGTAGAAAAAAGGAAATGTAGCATAAATGAAAATCTCAAAAGAAATGAAAGATAAAGTTGAGAAATTATTCAAGAAGAGAAAAAAGACAAAAAAGATGAAAAATAAGAGAAAAAAAACAAGATGGAGAATCAATCCAGGAAATCCAACATCTAAATAATAGGAGTTCTGGAAAGAGAGAACAGAGAAAATAGAAGGGTAAGAAATCAAAGAGGTAATTCAAGAAAATGTATCATGGGGCCGGTCGAGTGTCTTAGTTGGTTAAGAGTTGGCCTAGAGCATAAGCTTTGAGCAACAGAGCCACCAGTTTGATTCCCACATGGGCCAGTGAACGCTGCGCCCTAGCTGAGCTGTCACTGAGCTACCAACAGGTGGAGGATGGCTCAGCTAGAGTAACAACAAGATTGCCTGTTCAGTGGTGGGCTATGCCCACCGGCAACTAAGACTGAACTCAGCACCTAGAGCTGAGCTGCCGGATGGCTCAGATAGAGCGTGCGCTCTTAACAACAAGGCTGCTGGTTTACTCCCGTGTGGGATGGTGGCTATGCCCACCTGCAACTAAGATTGAACACAGCACCTTGAACTTAGAGGCCATAATCTGCAGACGGGAAGCCAGAGGACGACTGGCACCCTCCACAACGAAGACTGAAGAACAACAACTTGGCCGGTTCCCTTCCCCAATTCCCCAACACTGTTCTCCTCCCCCAATTCCCCAATAAAATTAAAAAAACAAAAAAAAACAAAGAAAATGTATCATAATTGAAGAACACAAGTTTACACAATAAACAAAAATAGACCCACACCAAGAAGGTAAACATGAAAAGGTGTTCAAAGAATAATCCAGTAAATGCAAATTAAATCCTTAGAATGGCAAAATTTAACAAATCTAACAATACCAAGTACCATCAAGCATATAGAATAGCTAATATAACCAATACCTGTTATACTGTCTAACAAAAAGGTTTTATATTATCTAGTAAAGTTGAATAAATGCACACCCTATGACCCAGAAATCCTGGGTAATATCCCAGACGTATGAATGATTATGTGCAGTAAGACACACACACATAACACACACACACACACACACACACACACACACACACACACACACACACCCTATTGGTTCTGTTTCTCTGGAGATCCCTGACCAATACAGTGAAATACTGTACAGCAAGGAAAACAGATACATTTAACTACATAGGTGAATTTTTTAAATGTTGGAGAAAAAATACATACAGCATCATTTGATTTTACAAAGTCCAAAGGTCGGCAAAATCCAACTGTATTATATAGGAACATATATATGGATGGTAAGACTATGAAGAAAAGCATAAAGATAACTATAAAGCAAATACAATGGTTAACTGTAATGTAGAAGATAGAGATAATGATAAGAAAGGGAAACATGGAGAATTGCTAAACTACCAAAAATGTATCTCAATGTAGTAGGGGCTATATATGTTTACATATATTTAAATGTAATTCATTTTTAAAACGTGAATTTAAGTTTTATATATTTTTCTGTATGTTTTATTTTTCAATAAATTTATTATTATTATTTAAAGCAAAGAATATAGCATCCAAATGACAGTCAAAAACTTTAGTCTGGAAGTAAAAGCAGTCAAAAACAGAATCCCTGTAAGTGTTTTATACTATAGAGCTTAAGCATATAAATTTGTTTTTTTAAAGAAAAGAACATAAATTTGGTAATGTGTGTTGGAAACCCAGGCCCCCAGGTCCCACTCCCACACCTTCAAGTTCAGAATCTGCATTGTTAACATGATCCCAAGCTGGTTCCTGGGCAGTTTAAAGTTTGAGAAACACCTGTCTAATCCGATCCCCTCACAGTATAGATGCAGCAACTGAGAGGTTCGAGTTCATAAACAGTAAAATAGGCAGGCTAATAAAAACAAACCAAAACCCCCAAACAAAACAAAACAAAACAAAACAAAACAAAAATCCCAATCCATTGTTGAAATAAAGCAGTTCTTTTTCTCCATTGGTAATGACTGCTGTATCCTCTCTCCCTGGAAGGCCTCCCAGCCAGCGTGAGTTCATGTATACTGTTCTCCCAGGCATCCTGGGGCACTGCCAAATCAGCAGGTCCCCAGCCAAACTTATGGACCCTCTCCCCTCTTCTTTCCCTTCAGGAAACCACTCTTTCTCCAATCTCCCTTAATAGAAGCGCCGCCCAGTCAACCCTGACAAAACTTTCATGATTATCTGAGATTCTTCAATCTTCTTCTACATTTAAACTTTTATTTACTGATTTATCTTTCTGAATCTATGCAAACTCCACCCATTCTGCCACTGAAGTTTATTCCAAGAGGGAGCCTATGACCTCATTTTCTCTCTTGAAAATTGTCAGTGGTTCATTACTACCTATAAGAAAAAGTCCAAACACTTTAGCAAGCTCTAAGCCCTTAAGAATCAGTTATTAGTTTCACTTTAAAAGCACCAGAGACTAGCACAGTAAGTAAACGGCTATTAAATAGAATTAATAAAGACTTCATTAATACTTTTTCTAAAGTTAACCAGCTAAATGTAACAATAAAAAGTATTCTAAAAAATAAATGTGAATAACATAGAACTGCTAAAATTAAGCAGGTTGCTAGAGTTTTATTGGGTGTAATTTAAAAAGTGATACTTATCATGACAGTATTTGTCATTTACAGAGCTGTAATGTTCTTTGTGTGATGACCTCTATACCATGAAACTGTTTCCCATATTGATGACTGGGAATAAATAAAAAATGTCTTTTCTAATGTAGTGAACCGATTATAATAACTTCTGCTACCTTCTGTTTTCATCAAATCAGATAAGCAATATTAAGTATTATGTCCAGTCAATAAATAAATGTATATGATTACTTACAGCAAGTATTGTACATGCATTATAATCTTTTTAAAATCAGAGTAGATCCAGGGACGATCAATACATTTGTATAATTAATAATAGATTTCGCATATTCAAGAGTTGGTGATCAGTCCCAGCCAAAGCTTAACGAAAATCTTGTTTTCATGAGTCTACCACTTCAAGATAAAAAGCTACACTAAAGTCTACAAAAGCATGGAGCCATACATGTGAATCCTCATAGAGTTCTATACATGTATATAAATGTATGTTTGTGTATTACAAACACAAACCCACATTTCATATACATGCTCTCCAGATTCCTACTATTTAATTCCTTTAAACAACAAAACAGTTTTATTCAACCATTTCTTTATAAACTACACAACTCTAACAACCGTATTCAAACTACAATTTCAACCTGAAGACTCAGGTTCATTATCATGAATATACTAAAATTTTAGTGTCTGAATACAGAAATATCACAGAAGCTATTATAGTGTATTGAGTTGCCTTTCCCTTATTTACACTGCCCTCAATTATTGAACTTATAGTTCTTGAATCTAGTTTTACATTTTTGAAATTCTCTTTGAATCTGCTGTAAGCTTGGAAAACAGACAAAAGGATTTATTGGTAATATATAGATTATAATAGGGGTTACTGAGCATTCTATTGCAATAAACACATGGGCTTTGTGGTAGCTATTTAGCCACTCAAAGGCATTTCCCACTTATTTCCAGCCTCTCAGCCACATTTTGGAGCCTGAGGTGGCCAACATTCTCACCTCCAGATAAGTAGGATGTTACTGTAGATGAGCAGAGGCAAGCCTAAATATGGTTTAGTATATGCCTTTAAATTTATTACCTAGTGGTCATTAACAATAAGGAAATTACTATATAAAATGCATCAAAAAATGCCTCACTTTAAAAAAGTTTATTAATGTATAATACATACAATAAACTGCATCCATTTTTTTTTTTTTTTTTTGAGGGCAGTGTCACTGGTCCTCATATGTGGGACCCGAACCGGGGCCGCTGGCTTCCCAAGCCAGCGCTTCACCACCACGCCACTCGGCTGGCCCAAACTGCATCCATTTAAAGTGCACAATTCAATGAGTTTTCACAGAAAATACTGTCACAGTCAAGATTCAGAACATTTCCAACACCTTCCAAAGTATGTATCCTCATGTCCTTTTGTAGCCTATTCCTCTGACCCTCATCCTATTCAACCGCCTACCTGCCTCTGTCATTAAAATTTTCTACTATTTTATGTAAATAGAATTATACAGAATATATCCTTTTGTGTTTGGATGTCTCAGTTTTTAACTTAAAGATTTACTTTAAACTGATGGATACTGTTCTCATGAGATTTAAAATACAACCAGACCAGGATTTCAGGCTATGGAAAAGCAATAAACCAAATTTGTAATTGCTACTTTGTTTCTGCGATTGCTTCTTGTCTCTAATGCAGATGTTAGTATCAGCTATAATTAACCTGCTGGTTGGTAAAAAAAAATAATTATCAACAAAGCCATGACTGTCACTTGTAGACTTTTAATGGCTAATAAGTAAAAGGCTCAAAGTGTAATACACAATATATCTGTGTGTGTTCATTTTAATAATACTATTTCATATTTTTTTCAGTGTTATGTGCTAGGCACTGAGCATACATTTTACCCCAAATAATCCTTCTAATACCTATAAGGTATTATTACATTCTCATTTTATAGATAGGGGAACTAATATTTAGAAAGATAAGTAATTTGCCCAAGGTCATACAGAAAATGCTGGAACAAGAGCTTGAATCCAGGACTATCTGGCTGCAAAGCCATTTTCTGAAACACTGACCATATATGCTGATTTAAAACCACAGGGCCAAAAAGGTCATCAAAAGCCCAGTAATTGGGTTGTGTATCATTCAGACCAAAGGAATCATGAATATCTATCCACTTAAGAGATCCTTACATAAGAGCAATAAATAGAATGAAAAAAGGCTTTCTTTAGTTCCTTATTTATGAAAAGAACTGCACCACAGAGAAGTATTCTAAATATGACAATTACCTAATGCAATTTTATTAAATAAACCCAGTATACATAAAGCATTGCATGAGGTTCAAGGACACCAAGGTGAGTAAGATTTAGTTAATACCCTGCAGGACCTCAGCCCATTTGTAAAGACAGGCAGACATGTAAATAGATTACTACTGTAGGCGGTACCTTGTTCCTAGGGATACTCAGGGAACATGTGAAGATCTTTTCAGAAAATAAATTAATACCCATGTGATCAATACCAGGCATAAGTATATTCAGTAGAGACTCAAATATAATCTTGAACATTGAGTACCATCCCTGAAAATAAAAATACCTGAGTCATAAGTAGATTTCTAAGTGAGCCTAAAAACCTGGCAGTGAATATCTATTGCAACCCTTAGGAAAATTTTTGAAAGACCTAGCAGAAGGAATTAATCTGTCACTTGGAGAATGACCACAACTGAAAGCAGAGACAGAGCCAAAAGCTAACACAATTGTCTGAAACAAGCAGCTGGTGAGCAGGAGGAGGTCGGCACACTCACTCAGAACAGCGACAAGAGCCCCAGGGCAGCTAGTTTAGCCTGTGGATAACATGATACATTCATAAGAGATCTGTTCTACTAGACTCAGGGAAGACAGGACAATTTAAGGAGGAATGGGAGGGAGGACAAACCAGAAGAAACATTCAGTGTACAATATTTGATAAGGATTATGTATATGTATAAAAAATATGTAAGAGCAAGATGGTGGGATAGGAAGTCCCATCCCTTCTTCCCCACTCTGCCCTCCAAACACACCAATAACAACAATATATGGACCAAAACTCCTTTAGAGAACTCCAGAAACCATTTAACAAACTGCAGTAACCCAGGCATGTGCAAAGCTAACGATTGTACTGAAACAGGTGAGCAAAGCTGTTTTATTTTATTCATGATTGTTCCTTCCCTATGTCAGCACAGCTAAGCTTGGCTTGTGTCTTCTCTCTGGGTGTTGGGATGGGGGTGGAGAACAGTGGAACATGTGTCTAACATTCTGGCTTTTCGGAGGGCTGCCTGAGGGGCTGGTTACTGTCTTGCCTAATCCAGAGTGCTAATGGAGCTGGAACAGTTTGGATGCTCAGAGGCAGGGGGTGGGGGTGGGGTGTTGCTGAAAGCAAGGGAAATTGGGGGCAGCTTCCAGCAGAATCAGAGATCCTGAAATGCCCCAAGAAAGAGGCTGTTATGACTTGGCACAATCAGGAGAAGGTGCCCAACATGTTACTTCTCTCTCAGGAGGGAAGGAGAAGAGTGGGGCATGTGTCCAGCTTTTCAGAGAGTTGCCCAGAGAACGGTATCTGTGTTGCCTGATTTGGGGAGTTTACATGGAGTTGGCATACTTTGGATGCCTGCGGGCTATTGAGAACAAGGAGAGCAGGGAAGCCTGTTCCTCTAGGACCAGAGAACCTGCAGAACCATAGACACAAGACAGTACAAGAGATGATGACTGACAAACCTCTCTAACTGGGAAATCACACACATAAGCCCAGAGAAAACATATAACCCTCCCCCACTCCAAAGGTGTCAGAGGTTCTGAAAATATCTATCTGGGCTGATTGGTGAAGGTCTTCCTCTATATGAGGCCAGTCTATAAAGACTGGGACAAGTGGCCATTTTAAAAAATACATAAAACTCAGCAAAAAGGAAAAAAAAAATTAAAAAGACTCAAATCATATGATGAACCAAGGAAACATGGCTCAATCAATGGAACAAAATTAAATCTCCAGAAACCAAACCCAAAGAAACTGAGATCTATTAATTACCTGACAAAAAATTCCAAATAACTTTCTTAAAGTGGCTCAATGATATAAAACAGAGCACAGATAGACAACTAAATGATATGAAATCATGAAAATGATACATGAACAAAATAAGAGTATCAGCAAAGAGATAGCAACTATAAAAAAAAACACAGAAAATTTGGAGCTAAATAATAAAATAATTAGAAAGATGCATCGTCAAATGTGGTCAAGCAGAAGAATCAGCAAACTTGAAGGCAAGTCATTTGAAATTATTAAGACAGAGGAGCAAAAAGAAAAAAAAAAAAAGAAATAAAAGTGAAGCTCCTAAAAGACTTATGGTATATCAGCAAGCTGATCATATATGCCTTATGGGACTTTCAGAAGGCGAAGAGAAGAGGAAGGCACAGCTTATCTGAGGAAACAATGGCCGAAACGTCCCAAAATCACACAAAGCAAACCATCATACAAATTAAAGAAGCTCAAAGAAGTCCAACCACAATGAACTGAAACAGGTCTATACAGAGACACATAATCAAACTGTCAAAAGTCAAAGACAAAGAATCTTGAAAGCAACATGAGAAAAATGACTTATGATGTACAAGGGAGCTCTCATAATATCATCAGTGGCTTTCTCAGCACAAACCTTATAAGCCACAAGGGAGTGGGATGATGTATTTAATTGCTGACAGAAAAAATACTGCCAACCAAGAATATTGTATCTGGCAAAAACGTCCTTCAAAAATGAAGGAGAAATAAAGACTATCTCAGATAAATAAAGGCTGACGGAGTTCATCATCACCAGATCTGCTTTACAAGAAATGCTAAAGACTTGCAGGTTGAAATGAAAGGATACTAGACAGAAACATAAAAGCATATAAATATACACAGTTCTACTGGCAAATGTAATTTTATAGACAAATACAGAATACTGTAATACTGTAAAAGAGGTACATACAGCACTTCTAATTCTTGTATAGAATTTAAAATACAAAAGCATAAAATAATTAATGAATACACACTATATAAAGATATAATTTGTGAAATCAGTAACATAAGTGGAGGTGGTAAGATACAAGAGTTTTGTATACTACTCAAGTTAATTTTAACAGCTTAAAATATATTGTTATAACTATAAGATGTTTTGTGTAAGCCTCATGGTAACCACAAAGAAAATACCAATAGGGCATACACAAAAGAAAATGAGACAGGAATCAAAGCATGCTTATACAAACAAATCAATGCAACACCAGGGAAAGCACCAAGCAAGGAAAAAAGGGTCAAAATAGCTATGACATACAGAAAACAATTAACAACATGGCAATAGTAAGTACTTCCCTATCAGTAATTATTTGAAATGTAAATATATTAAACTACTCATCAAAAGACAATGATAGCTGAATGCATAAAAAAGATTTAACTATATGTTGTCTACAAGAGACTCACTTTAGAAGTAAAGGCTGAAAGTGAAAGGATGTTAAAAAAACATTATGCAAATGGGTGGCCATTTTTAGTGACAAAATAGACTTTAAGTCAAAAACTATCACAAGAGACAAAGATGTTATATAATGATAAAAGGATCAATTCACAAGGAGATAGAACAATTATAAATATATATATGTATCTAAAATCAGAGCATCCAAATATATGAGGCAAACATTCACAGAATTGAAGGGAGAAATAGTAACACGTTAATAGTAGGAGATTCCAATACCCCAGTTTCAATAATAGATAGAACAACTAGACAGATCAATAAAGAAAGAGAGGACCTGAACAGCACTGTATCACTGATTAGATCTAACAGACATGTACAGAACACTCATCCAACAGCAGCAGAATACACATTCTTCTCAGGCACACAGAGAACATTCTCCATGATGTATCACATGTTAGGTCATAAAACAAGTCTTAAAAAAATTTAAGAGGATGAAATCATGCCAAGTGTTTTTTTCCAATCATGATGGAAGGAAACTAGAAGTCAACAGCAGTAAGAAAACTGAAAAATTCACAAATATGTGGAAATTAAAAAACATATTCTTGAATAACCAATGAGTCAAAGAAGAAATCACAAGAGAAATTAGAAAATACCTTGAGACAAATAAAAACATAAAGTACTAAGAGGAAAGTTTATAGCAATAAAACCTACACTGAAAAAAGATATCAAATCAATGACCTAACTTTATACCTCACCTCAAAGGAACTAGAAAGAGAAAAACAAAACCAAAGTTAACAGAAGGAAGAAAATAAATATTACAGCAGAAATAAAGGAGGTAGCAAATAAAAAAAACTGAGCAAAACTGAGTTGATGTTTTGAAAGTATCAACAAATTGACAAGCACTTAGCCAAATATAAAGGCAGACATGGACAAATGGAACTGAATGGAGAGCCCAAAAGTAAACCCTTATGTATTTGGTTAAATGATGTTTGACAAGTGTTCCATGGCTAAACAATGGAAAAAGAATATTCTTTTCAACAAATGGTGCTGATATGAAGGACCATTGTCTTAGGCTATATACAAAAATTAACTCAAATAAAGACCTAACTGTAAGACCTGAACTATAAGACTCCTATAAGAAAACACAGGGAAAAATCTTCATGACAGTAGAATGGACAATGATTTGAATATGATGCTAAAAGCACAAGTAACAAAAACAAAAATAGACAAATGAGACTGCATCAAACATAAAAATTTCTGCACAGCAAAGAAAACAATCAACAGAGTGAAAAGGTAACCTACAGAATGGGAGAAAATATTTGCAAACCATATATCAGACAAGGGGTTAACATCTAGCAGCCTATAAGCAGAACTCATATAACTCAATTATAAAAAGTAACTTGATGACCACTATTAAACAACCAAAAACAAAATAACAAGGCTTGGAAAGGATGTAGAGAAATTGAAATCCTTGTGCATTGCTGGTGGAATTATAAATGGTGCAGCCATTATGAAAAACTATGGAGGTTCCTCAAAAATTAAAAATAGGACTACCATATGACCCAGCAATCCCACTTTAGGGTATATATAAAGAACTGAAAACAGACCTCAAAGAGATATTTGCACATTCATGTATACTGAAGCATTATTCACAATAGGCAAGTTGTGGGAGTAATCTAAATGTCTATTGAAGGATAAATGGGTAAAGAAAATATGAGCCAATTATAAAATAAATAAATACTGCATAATGCCACTTATATGAGGTATCTACAGTAATCAAACTCAGAAACAGAAACAGACTGGTGGTTGCCATGGGCTGGGGGAAGGAGAAAGGAAGAGCCATTCAGTGGGCACAGTTTCAGGCATATAGATGAAAAAGCTCTAGAGATAGATCTGTTGTACAATAATATACACAAAGTAAGTAATATTGAAACTATATATACATATATATATATTTCAGAAAAATGAGGATATAGGGTTACCAAATTGAGACAAATTAATAACTGCTCTTTCTTCAGTAAATGCAAATACAGCTCTTCATACAAGACAACAGAAGTTATTATCCATATGTGGCTATTTGAAAAATTATCCCTATCCATGAGGGAAGTTTCTGAAATCTGAAAGATCCATATATATATATATATATATATATATATATATATATATATATATATATATATATATATATGTAACTTTTCATTTCCCCTCAGCTCAACTCACAGGATTTGCTTATTTTTAATGACAGAGAAGAGTTGAAGATTTATTAATATTTTCAGTAGACGATAGGCATGAATGTGACTGAATCTGGACACTTAAACATTTCTGGTGCAAGGGGAAAACGAAAGCCTTTAATTAAAAACAACACCTAGGGCAGGCCAAGTGGTGCGTTGGTTAAGAGTTGGCTTGGGAGGCCAGTGGCCCCAGTTCGGATCCCACATATAAGGGCCAGTGGCACTGCCCTCTACAGCTCACAACAGCTCCACCTGGAGCTGGGCTGTGTGAGCCCCAGCGACGGTGTAGGCTGCAGCCCCTGCTGCAGTGGGCTGCCATAGGCTACAGTGAGTGGCCAGCAGCCAGCGTGAGCAGCTGGCAGCTGGTATGAACTGCCATCCAGAGGCAGGTGACCGATCTGCCTCATGCGGGAAGAGCGCAATGATGACACCAACATGGGCCAGTTAAGCAATGTCCTCCACAACTAGACTGAAGAACAAAAGGACAACAACTTCTCTGTTCACTTTCCCCAGTTCCCCAGCGCAGTCCCCCTCCCCCAATTCCCCAATAAAAATCTTTAAAAAATAAAAATAAAAATACAACACCTATACTGGACCTAAAGCCATATCTATGAATGCTTACATGACATTTATGAAGTCCTCATCTATTTTTGGTTTCAATATTTTTCACTTATATCAGTTGGAAAATGAAAAGTCATGAAGACCAAATCTAGAATTAAAAGGAAAAAAAAAACCCACTCTTTTACAAAGAGCCTGGTTTATATTACTGAGATAGAACTGGATACTGCTAGATAACTCATGAACTTCTCTATGCATTTAAATATGACAAAGATTACGTTTCTAAAAGAGAAAACCACAAACTTCTCTTGTTCACATCTTGAAAATACAACCTATTTGTTTTTCAAATGTCAGGCTCATCTAGTTAAATTTTAATGTGTACCATCAACCATATATAATATACACCTTTCATATAATGGTATAAATTATATTTTACATACACTATAAATGTCATATCAACATTCAAATCATATGTACACTTTAATGAAATGGCTTATAAATAAATATGAAAATAGGGGAGGGAGTAGGAAAGCAAGAAAAAGAGGAGTTTCTTTTTCCATTTTCTACTGATATATTCTGGCAAATCTAAATAAAATCGGTGTGTTTTGAAATTCTGAAATCTGTGCTCTGCCAAAATCTGACTAGAAAAAGTTCTATAATTATTTGGACACTCGTGTTCTTTCTCATTCAAAATGGATGTTCCAGTTTCTGAAATCCACTGAAATTTAAAGAATGGAAATCTGAGAAAATACATTCGTTCTTCTGTATTTTGACAGGGCAGAAGCCTATCCTTGAACAACTGACAGCATAAATGACATAAGGTTATTTCTCTAGGATCGTGCCAAAATTATCTTCAGAGAAAGAAATCTGTCTACGTGTCTGTGGTATATGAGATAGATGTATATAAATGTATTTTTTTCAGACATTTCTAAGATATGCTAGCTCTACTGGATTAATAATTTGGAAAATTAAAACACTTCAAAGTTCAGCACCACAGAATAAAAATATTCCTCCTCTACTATACTAGTTCATAAATGCAATCAAAATTTTCATCAAACATCTGGTGTCTAGTTGAACTACAGATATACGTATGTACTTTTATTTTGGAAACACACATATAACTTGATTAAAGAAACCACAAAAAATAACTACAACGGAACTGAAAACTTGCTAAACAAGATAGCTCTGACAAACTAGAGAGAATAGGCTCCCCTGAATCGATCACAATCTATTCTCTTCTAGGACTATCAATAAAAGGAGGTATGTGGTGAAAAGGGGGGAACAAGGAGAGAAGAGCCAGCTTTTAGTACATATTTCCCAAAATGAATGGCCTACCTCTAAATAAGACAAAATCTGACAGAAACCTATTTTATTAAATTTCTTGCATTAGATCATTTATACAGTCATAGCTCCTTCTGCTTTCTTCCCTCCGTAGAGCTTGCCTCAGTTGTAACTTCATATATGTGGGACAATTTCATTCAAGTCTAATCCCCTCAGTGCCTGATAGATTCCACAAGGCCAGGGATCCTGGCTGTCTTGTTCATCCTTGTATCTTCGGCACTCAGAAGAGTATCACTATAATTTTTTAAAATAAAGCAACACCAAGAAAAAAATACTTCTTAAAAATGCCAAAAATATTATTTACTTTGGGCTCAGTGAGACTATAGGTAATATTTTTCTTTTCCTACATTTCTGCATCTTATAGTTTCCATACTGCATGTATTAATAAAAAACAAAAGCTCATGATAGATCTAAATTTAACTAAGTAAATATAACAAATGAAAATCAAAGTTTTAAAAAATTGGGAGGCGGGCCAGCTGAGTGGTTCATTGGTTAGGAGCTGGCTTGGGACTCCAGCGGCCCCGGTTCAGATCTCACATACGAGGGCCAGTAACACTGCCCTCTACAGCTAAAATGGTGAACAACAGCTCCGAGCTGGGCTACTGTGAGTCCCTGGGATGGCATAGCTTCCATAGGCTACCCTGAGTGGCTGGCAGCCAGCCTGAGCAGCCAGCAGCCAGTGTGAGCTGCCAAGAGCCACTGTGAGCGGCCGTCCAGAGTTCAGCGACCGATCTGCCTCACCCAAGAAGAGCGCAATGATGATACCAACATGGGCCAGTGAAGCAACGTCCTCCATAACTAGACTGAAGAACAAAAGGACAGCAACTTGTCTGTTCCCCTTCCCTGGTTCCCCAAAGCTGTTCCCCTCCCCTACTTCCCCAATAAAATCTTTACAAAAAAAAAAAAAAAAAAATGGGAGGCAAAACTTGACTTTAAGAGAAACTAATTGAAATAGCAAACTTCTCACATATTTACTGACATGGAAAATATTCATGGTACACATAGCTAATCGAAAAAATATACCATAAAATAGTGATATGGAACCATGTTTGTTTAACCCAGGAAAGTATTAAGATTTCAAACACTACAATTTTTATAGTATTTATCTCTAGGTAGGATTAGAGGTGATTTTTTGCTTTTCTTTCTATTTTTCTACATTTTTAAAATGTTTTCTGTATTGTATATATGTTAGGAAAAAATGAAATAATCTTTTTAAACAGTTATGAACTCTTGTGCATTTACAGTATGTTTCAATTTGTGATCATTTTCAAAAACATCTATTTTTTTCAAGTTAGGGATGCCTTATGTTAAACTACGCACTCCCTATTGTGTCATGTCAATTACTTTTTATAGTTTGTTTTATTAAGGTATACTTGATCTGAAGGTTCTTCATATAAACTAAAATTATTATACCAACATTTTTGAAAAGTTTATGGCACTGATAACATGGTATTACATTTTTAAGTAAATTATATTATCCTTTTTATCAATAGCAATTTTCTGATATTGCAGGACTACTAAATTCTATTGTTATCACGTACTCCTATATCCAGAAAAATGTTCAAAAAGTGATTCATAATCTTAACTAAGAGAAGCAGAACACCATTTTCAAAAATTATTCTGCAGAACATTATTTTCTACTTATTCCAAATAGCACAACAAGGTTTGCAGGAAATGAAACGAAACCATGGTAACCAACTAAACCTATCATGAGCTATCAGATCAAAAGAACACACAGTACATTACATGTCAACGCCTACCAGCAGCATAATCCTTCCCCAGTTCCTTTTGATCCCTCTTCCTAAACATGAAAAAAGCTTTCAACCAATGTTTGTTTTTCAAAAATGTGAAAGCACCTTTACCAACAGACTATAATTTTCTCACTTTAACCAGGAACTCTTTGGCTGAGTTCACTTTAAAAGTCAACCAAATATTCTAAGATTCAATTAAGAATTGTTTTTTTTTTCCTCAAATCATTAGCAAAATTACATTTTTTATTTCAATGCATTTTATCATTTACTAACGCAGGAGCAATAGTTTCTTCATACTAAATTTCAGACCAGTAAACAATAAATGACATTCTCACAGGAATTCCTTCCTTAATAGAATCTTACCAGCATTTTAAACTCAAAGCCACAATAAATTAAATCACAACTGTGTTTACATAATGGAGGAGCCCCATTTTATCATCTTGCTTTCCATTCTGTCACCAACCATCAACCCCCATCATAGAAACTGTAGCTAAACTCACAAAATCTAGTGATGTTCGTAACTACCAACCAGCAGATAAAACTGAATCACCAAGGCACTGATGGATTCTGCCAGGCATTAGCTGTTTATTACATAACTGTATAGCTAGGCAGACAACAAGGCAAATCTCTGTAAAGACTAGAGATTATCTTTGTTGCTGTGGTTAGCCAACCCCTAACGTTAAATGGTCACTTAAAATACAACAGACATACGCACCATAAAAATATTTGTATATTTTATATATAACTAATTTCTGGAAGGACACACAAATAATTGTGAATTGCATTACCTCTAACCAATGGAACTGAAGTAAGTGGTGGGAAAGTAATATAATTATCATTATACAAACTTCTCTTATTTGGAAAAAAATTTTTTTTTTTTTACCATATCCATGTGTTGTTTTTATAATCATAGAGGTATATTAAATTACATGGATGCAAATAAGCTATTTTTTTTATAAATTATTGCTATTGTGTGAAAAGTTATCCAAACTCACTACAAAATTATTTTTATAAGCACAAATAATCACCAAATGATTTTATAATGGAATTTTAGTTTAAATAATTAAACTTTATATGTACTTAATTTGGCTTTTCTCTTTTATGGGGAGGCGGTGGTAAAAAGTTAATCCTTGATGATTAGTTGAGTAAATCTCATCCTTAAAGATTTTAAATAAATGTTTATCTCTTTTATAAAAATGGTAATATGTCGATAACTTAAAAATCATTATTAAAAGCTCATTGATTTAAACGCTGAATTGACTCTTATGCTACATCCCTTGTCAACTTACATAAAGTGCTACACATTTTATTATTTTGGATTTTTTTAAAGAAGTTATAATTTCTGTTTCTTAGCTTTTTGTTCTTTGAGCAAGTTAAGTCTCGGTTTTCTTATCTACAAAACACAGAAAATATAGTACCTACCGCGTAAGATTATTTTGTTGATAAAACTGAGTTTTCCAACCTAGACGCCATGAATAGACATTATAGGTTACAAGCTATTAAACCCATCCAGCCCCTCAGAAGCTGGGAAGTTTGGATGCAGCCGAAGTCTTTGGGCCACTCACATTTGATCCTGATCAGCCTTGTGCATGTACCTCCGTGTGCCATATAACACTGTCACTGTCAATGGGTGCCACAATAGGAAAAAGTATTGGAAAATACTGAAAGATAATTCACATAAACTATTTATTCTAGTGCCTGATACAGTAAATGTTAACTATTATATTTATAAAACCATTAACTCCGTTAATAAAATATTTGGGTGCACCAAATCATTCACAGGAAAAAAGGCACATTCTCAACACATTCGAGGGCTGTAGCTGATTACCAAGTAACACATCTTAAATTAAGAGAACCTGGTTTGTTTTCTACTGTACTGTAAAGTAGATACACAAGTCAGGTCTCAGATTCCCTTTGCAAAATTATCTCTCTCATATCAAAGCCCCAAAATGTACTCGAAATTCAGCTCCACCCTAAATGAAATGGTCAATGGAATTTGCCTTATGCTGTGCCTTTAAAATACACAAAAAATCTTGTAATCGGCTTTTTGATTTCTCTACCTTTGCTTTAAACTCATTGTTATGTATACGCATACTTTTGAGAGTAAGTTTAAACAGACAGAATACCAATGAATAAAAATCATGCTAAGCATAAAAATATAAAAAATGAAATACCACTCAACAGTAATGTACAAATCAAAACCACAGTGAAATACCACGTCACACCACTAGGAAGTCACATCCACTGTTTAAATCAAAGACATAGTAAGTGTTGGTGAGGGACAGAGAAAATGGAACCTTTACATATTGCTGGTGGGATTATAAAATGGTAAAACCACTTTGGAAAAAAATTTGGCAGCTCCTCAAAATATCAAACATAAAGTTACAATACAAACCAGCAATTTCACATTTAGGTATATATGCAAGAGAAGTGAAAACATACAAGATGTGATCAAGAAATACAGTGAATGCTGCTGCTGAGTGTCAACCAATAGAAAGGGAGGGATCTTCAATAAAGGAAGTGGCGCATGGAACCTTAGTAACAGTGTGTGACAAGTTTCAACTTGTTCAGTACAGTCAGTCAAGTGTGAGCTACAGTTGAGAGAAGATGTGTTTTAAAGTGTGCCATAAATCATGGATCACGAACAATGCATTTACTTGAAATGCACAAACGGCTTGCTCCTCCATCATGAGAAGGCTCCACCATAGCACACATTGCTTCTGATACGACAATTTCTGTCAAATAAAAACATTACAGTGTGTCCTCACCCACCTTATTCACTGGATTTGGCACTGACTTCTGGCTCTTCCCTAAAGTCAAAGTGACCATGAAAGGTAAACATTTTGAATAAATTCAGGACACTGAGGCAGCCACGACAATGCAACTAAAGACACTTATTAGGAGAGAGGAATTCCACAACTGCTTCAGAAAGTGGCAAGAAGGATGGGGTAAGTGTGTTCAAAGCGAGGGTGAGTATTTTGAGGGGGAATAATGGCAATGTATCTTTTACTGTAATACATTTTTAAAAATGTAAACATTCACCATATTTTTTTATCACACCCCGTATATCCACATGAAAACTTCTGCACTTATAGCAGCATTATTTATAATAGACAAAAAGTGGAAACAACCCAATGTCCATCAACTAATGAACAGATAAGAAAAATGTGGTACACATTAAATACTGGAACATTATTTGAATATTATTCACTAATAAAAAGGAATGAAGTAGTGATACTTGCAACAATATGGTTGAACCTTTAAAAGCAGTCACAAAAGAACATACGTTATATAGATGATTCCATTTATGTGAAATATCCAGGATGTATATAACTCTATAGAGACAAAAGTAGGTTAATCATTCCCTGGGACTGGGAGGATTGGGGAGAAATAAAAAATGACTGCAAAGGAGTGGGAGTTCCTTTTAGGGTGATATTTTAAAATGGATTTTGTTGCATAACTTTGTGAATGCACTAAAAACCACTGAACTGAACACTTTAAATAGGTGAATTGGTATGTTATTTATAACAATAAAAAGAGGTTAAAACAAAAGAATAATATATTATAACATGTAAAAGCCAAACTTGCAAAAAAAAATTAGAAAAAAAAAAGATTGCTATTTTGCAATACCTAAAAACAGTGGCTTGGTTGCCACTAGTAGATGTTTCAGAACACTCTTTGCATGGTAATTCTTTTTTTGGTTCAGGAAAATTATCAGCAAAAGGAAGAAAAAGAATCTGCAAGGCAATTAGCCCTTAAATTTTTTTTACGTATCAATTTAAGTTTATTTATCAAAAAGAGGTGTTTAAAAAGAAAGAGAAGGGCTGGCTGAATGGCGTGTTGGTTAAGAGTTGGCTTGGGATGCCAACTCTGAGCAGCAGGGCCCTTGTTTGGATCCCACATGAGGGCCAGTGACGCTGTGCCCTCTACAGCTAAGATGGTGAACAACAGCTCGACCTGGAGCTGGGTTGCCATGAGTTGCCAGCGACGGCATAGGCTGCAGTGGGGCTGGCCAGCAGCTGGCGTGAGCTTTTGACAGCTGCCGTGAGCCACCATGAGCGGGCATCCAATGGCTGGAGAGCGACTGCCTCACCCAGGAAGAGTGCAATGATAATACCAATATGAGCTAGTGAAGTAACGTCCTCCACAACTAGACTGAAGAACAAAAGGACAGCAAGTTGTCTGTTTCCCTTCCCTGATTCCCCAACGCTGTTCCCCTCTCCCAATTCCCCAATAAAATTTTAAAAAAAAAGAGAAAAAAAATAGGGAGGGTGTCTATCTGAACTTACCAAACAACAGATCCCTGATAGATTTTTTTCCTTCTTTTCCTCCTCAACCCCCAGCATTTAATTCTAATTTGTTAACTGAAAATAAGAAATAACTCAAAGGCTCTTAATACTCAGCCTATATATTTTAAGCTTTCTCTTCCTGTAGACAGTTAGTGTGGGAAGCCATTAATCAGAAGGCTGCCTGGTGAGCATGGAGTCCAGAGCAAGAGGAACTGAGTATCTCAAACGTTTGTTTAAAGGAATAGTTCTCAAAATGTGTTCTACAGAGGAACTCCATGAAAAGAGAGTCTCATGATAGCATGAGTTTGGGAAATATAGTATAGTTATGTTAGCAATACGCATATGGTTCCTTGTATTCATCTCTATACTAGAGGTAGCACTGTAAATTGGCCTAGCCCAGGGGTCGGCAAACTGCGGCTCGCGAGACACATGCGGCTCTTTAGGTACGTTCTATCTCAAAAGTTTGCCGATTCCTGGAAGAGCCAATCCTGTCCCACACAACAATTTAAAAATAAGAGCTGTAAATATATTTTTACATAATCACCATTATGTGAATAATATCCTTTAAACATTTTATAAATGAAACTATGATAGTTTTATTTTCATTTTCAATTTTACTTCAGAGCCACAAGTAAGCACCCAAAGAACAGCATGTGGCTCGCGAGCCGCAGTTTGCTGAACCCTGGCGGCTCTCTCATCTCAAAATTTTGCCAACCCCTGGCCTAGAATCCCCTCTCCCACAGGACTCTAGAACACTGACCTCTGTGACTTCCCTCTCTATTGCCCCCAAGGCTGACAAATTCTTCTTCTGAACAATTATTTAAATAAGCTGATACATTCCACTTAGATTTTCAGAGATTTAGTAGGTATCATTTCCCACTATGATTAAAGGTTGCAGCTAGCGTCTTCAATACGTCTCAAAATGAAAATAGCCCTATTAACTTTGATTGATTGTAAAAATTATATACCTGCATTGTTAAAAAAAAAAAAAAAATCAGGACTCAGAAAGGTACAAAGGTAAAAATCACCTTTAAACTCATCCTTCAGAGGTGAAAACTATGAACATTTTAGTGGTCCTTGTTTTAGACCTCTAGTACATAGATACCCAATAAGTACATAATTTTACACAAATAGTATGATACTATACATAATGTCCTATATAATAAATTTTATGTTTCAGATTAACATATTTCAAAATTTATCAAATAAGAAATATGATACATTTTAAAAATATAATGAATATATCCAAGCATAGTTACATTATGCTTTCTCAGTTTTTTTTCTTTTTGTTTTTTTTGAGGGCAGTGTCACTGGCCCTCATATGTGGGACTGAACCAGGGCCACTGGCTTCCCAAGCCAGCGCTCAACCACCGCGCCACTCGGCCAGACCTCTGTCTCAGTTTTTAAATTCTCTTTTGTTCTCCATTATCTAGAATTTTTCCGAATAATTTTTATCTTGATGGTTGGTCAGCATAAAACCAACAAGGATGTACCAAGCAGTGCGGGTACAAAGCATTCTCTGGAATACATCCAATTCCGTCCCGGAATATCCAGATCCAGAATTTGGGGATTATCAAGACTCTTGCACATATGTCATCCTGCTCTTCCAATTTAGAGATGCTAAAATGAGTCAGAATCAACAGAAATGTCTCTGGAATTGCCAAATTTGGAGCTAACATTTCTCCTGAAAGTGAACCCTTTAAAGCCTATAAGATATCTGGAAACCCTTTTAAAGATCAGTTTTCCATAGCTACACACCCACCCCCTGCAAAAAAAAAAAAAAAAAGGTTTACTAAATTAATTATCTAAAAATTCTGATACAGCTTAGTTCCCACCACCCTTACCATTCATTATTCTTATTGCTCCCACAGTGATCTTTCTAAATAAAAAAATGTAACCATCACTCTCTTCTATTAAAAGTCTTCATTGGCTCCCATTTCCTACAGACAAAGTCCTACATATTCCTGCCTTGGGTGTTTCTTCTTCCCCAAATGCTCATTTTTCATCACATCTTATCCTTCTACCTGGCAAACTTCTACTCTACCTTTACAAGGCAGCTTAAATGTCTTCTGCCTTGACCTATTTGGATAGTCCCTGGCAGAATACAGAAGCTCAATAAATGCTGCTATTTTTGACGATGCAGTTATCTGGGAGATAGTTAATTACCCAATTCAACAATGAAGACCAAGCTCCTGATTTCCATGAAAGGCCTTGACACATATTAGTGACATGCCAGGGGTAAATATTTTAAGGTATATATTATTCAAAAGTACCATGGATTTCACTGTACTAAAATTATTAACATAATTAGGTTTTCCATATCATCTTTAAAATACTAAGTTAGTTTAAGTCAGTTTGGAAAATACTGCAAAACAAGTTTTGAAAATACTACATAAAAGAACATCAATAAAACAGAATTTACAAAACTTTGGTGCCTGGCCTCGCATAAATCTTTCAGCGGAAATCACACAGGATTTTCTTGCTATTTACCAAAGTTAAAATCGGTTGTACTCCTTTAATAAGAATTTGATCAGGCCTGAAAGATTTGCAGAATTACAACCATCAACTGATCCTAACAAGGAGACAACTTTAATGAATACCTACTATGCTGTATAGTGTAACTATCCATTTTTCCTCCTCATCTCAATCTTCTTCCTTCTTTTAAAACAAGAAAAGAAAACCAGAATTTGTATGGTCATCCAGACTTCCTCCCAAAGCCTTGTCTTCCAGCAGAAGCTGACCCCATCTTCCAGGCCCAGGAGCCAGTGCTGGTTAGACTAGCAATCAATACATGCATTTCCCTGTAGACTGTTATCGGCGAGGGGTGGGGGAGGAAAACCACACTGGCTCCATCCACCTGAAGGGAAGGATGCATACTGCATGAGAGAGGACAGGTTGCCTTGTACTCCCTTGTCAGGCATAAACAAGGATGCACACAACTCTGGCTGCCCCTGGCAGCCACCTTTGACCACAAGGAAAACAAGCCCTAAACTGGGGCTGATGCTGGGAGTGGCCAGGAATAGAAACAGAAAGATCACAAGTTCAATAACATCACTGGCATACTGAACATTCATGCTATTGCATTTCTGAATTTCTCATTATGTGAGATATGACACTAAATAATTTATTGTTTAAGCCAGTAGAGTCTGCTTATTTTGAATATCAGATAACACTTTTAAATGAAGGCATCACAATTGATAATTTGATTCTTAAAAGAGGGATGCTGCGAGACTTTCAAAAGGTCTCTTTGGAGAAATAATGGGTTACACCATCCTCATGTACAAATAGAAAACTAAAGCTCAGAGAGATTTCTTTCCAGCTTTCTTTCCTAGTTTTAGTAAAACACATACTTAAGATTGTATTTTTCTTCTCAGTAAAAATGAACAAATTTAGGAGTTCATGCTACTGTGAAAAAGGGATATTTTATATCAAAGGGAAGCAGCGTTGACAGAGAGCATAATAATAAGTCAAAGTAATGCATAACTTTAGTCCTGATGCCATGTTAAATGTGCAACATTGATATAAAGAGGTGTTTTAATATTTCCAAGAAAATTCTTGCGTAGAGTACAAGCAAGTGGGCCCACATTAAAAGGATGGCTTACAAGGAAAAATGAGACTCTAACATTCAGCTATGATTCACCTATTTGCACATTTAAATTAAGGCAGAAAAAGTAAATAGTTAAGACAACCAAATGTTGTTTATAAATTTGTTGAGTTAGTAAAGGTTTTCTTTGCATTCAACAATTCCATTAAAAATATAACATTTTCAGATAAAAATAGTAAAAAAAAAACTAGTTTTGAATGGATTGTCATTGTACTTATACACAGAAGTTGTTTAGATTCTTATTTACTTAGGTATAGTGGTGTCAATGTGAAAATAGATACCAAATATTTAAAAGGTCAGTTCATATGATCACTTATATTAGCTCCTCACTAGTTTTTCTACTTTCAAGAAGTCATGCTACAGAATTTATGTAATCTATCAGTTATTTATATCAAACAACTGTTTTGATAGGTTATAACTCAAAAACATAGGGAAATATGGAGAAAATGCAGGGAAAGGTGAATAATTACATCACAGAATTAGAATCTATAAAAAAATGAGTAAAAGGGCCGGCCGAGTGGCGCAGTGGTTAAGCGCTGGCTTGGGAAGCCAGCGGCCCCGGTTCGGTCCCACATATGAGGGCCAGTGACACTGCCCTCAAACCGCCCCCCCCCCCAAAAAAAAAGTGAGTAAAAATTCTATAGGAGTAGTGAATTGAAATATAGGTCAATACAAAATGTCCAAACTGAAGTTCAGAGAGATAAAAGTCCGGAAGTTAGAAGTTCACAGAGAAAAAAACCTTAGAAACATCAGAAAATAATTTATCATGAATAAACCTAGTAAGAGAAATACTAAGGGAGATTTGTCAGCAGCAGAAAGATAATCCCAAGAGAAACACAAAATTGAAAGAAAGAATGAAGAGCAATGGAAGGGGTACATTATGTGGGTAAACATAGACAAATATTGACTGTTCAAATAATAACAATAAGGTGGTGTGGGGTTTAAGATATATGTAGAAATAAAATTTTTGAAAATAATAACACAGAAGATATGAGGAAGGTAAAATAGAGTTTAAAGTGTTCTAAGATTCTAACATTATTGGGGAAGTGGCCAAAGTAATCATTTATTTTAAATATAAATGAGTCAAGGACACATGTTAGAATGTCTAGTTCATCCATTAATAGAACAGTAAAAGAATATATAACTCAAGTTAATAGAAAAAATGGAATAAAAATCAATCTGTAAAATAAGTGAACAAAGAAAAAACAAAACAGGAAGGTCAAATAGAAAATAAACATGGTAGTATTTTAAACCAAAATATATCAGTAATTACATTATATGTAAATGGTTATATACTTCAGCTAAAATTAAAAACTTTGAAAGACAATGAATGAAAATACAGAATAAGTCACAAACTTGGAAGAGGTATTTCAATTCATATATAACCAAATGATTAGTATCCAAAACAAGTGACATTTATGATTCAACAAGAAAAAGCCATTCAACTCAATGTTGGAAGAATAAGGGGTTTGAACAAGATTTCACAGAAGAGAAAATGTGAATAGTCAAATATGAAAAGAAGCTCAACCTCATTAGGAATCAGAAACATGCAAACTAATCACTAGACACCATGAGACTGGCATAAAGTCCGGCAGTATTAAGTGAAAGCAAGAAGGGAAACAACAGGAATTCTTATACAATGTAGAAAAATAAATATTAGCACGAATACTTTGGAAAAATTGTCATAAGCTAATAAAGCAAAAGATCTAATAAAGCAAAAACAGCAATTTTACATCTAAGTAAATATTCTAGAGAAAATCTTAACATGTCCTGGGAAACATTTACAAGATTATCATACACAGCAAAACTGTTTTCAACAGTGCCAAACCAGAAACTACCAACATGTCCATCAATAGTAGGATGAACAAATAAATTGTATTTATTTAATGGATTATTATATAGCAGTGAAAATGAATGAATTTAGCCATGTTCTACAGTAAGGATAAATCTCAGGAATATAATATTGAGTGAAAAAAAATGAAGAATACATTCCACATATTCTATTTAAGTTCGAAAACAAGCAAATCAAAACAATGTATTATGTAGGGATACAAACATGTTATAAATGTATAAAGAAGAGCAAGGGAAGAATACTCAAGATAAGGCTGCCAGAGTGAGGAAGAGGAGGAAGCAGGTAGGAATAGGGGAGGGATATATAGGATACAGGAGACTCCAAAGGAATGGCTGTTTCTTAAAACACATGTGCGGAACACAATAGTGAGAGTATCATGATATTTAATAATATTCATATTTCTTATAAGTATTCTTTTGTATATACTTAACATTTAATGAAAATGATAATAGAAAACATGCACTGGTTCTATCCCTTTTCATTTGTCGCTCCATAGGTACAACACTGAACCTAATAATTTTTTCTTCTAGTGAGAAAAATTAAATGACATAAAATATGTTTTAAAGAATGTTTTAAAACAATGAAAATCATAAAAAATGTTTCCAATCAAACTTCATAAATTATCTTAGGTTTATGCACAACTGATTATTTGCCATATCTTATTAAACTGCAGCTAATCCAAATGTTGTCAAAAATCAACATACAGAAACTCCCAAAGTCATTGTGAAACATTTCCTTCTTCATGAGGTATAATCTTATGCTTGGGCTAACATCTTACCTTCAACTACACACTCCAACCATGTGGATGCCTGTCTGGATGCTTCCTTTGTATAACAAACTTCCATTGAGCAACAGTCATTTACCTTGAACCAAGGAGTCAACACGAGTAAAGGCAGAAAAGCCAGACCTGGCCTGGCCTGAAATTCAGGCTGAGAGAGAATATAGGAGAAGATGGTGCTGAAGAGGCGAGTGAAATGTCAGCCACAGCATATCTTCCATGCCATAGAATGAGAATCTCTTCTGATTGCAGAAATTTGGTACTGTGATAGCACACATACTACCCTAAGTAAGACCTGACATTTATGCACAAAGTTCATCAGTAAAGGATTGGTCCCCACAAGTATGGGGAGATGTCGATGATGACGTGAGGTGTGATCTTTGAAACCTTCTGCTCTATTTAACACTACAAATTTCCGGATCACAACATCAGATTTTAAAATTGGCTGTCATTTACAATACTATGGAAGATAAATTAGAGGGACAAGGCTGAGTACAGGGAGATTTCTTAAGCAGTTATTGAACTAGTCCAGGAAGTGGCCTTAAGTCAAAAAGGAGAGGGATATTTGAGAAGCAGTTATGAAATAAAAGATTGTTAAGTTTGGCTGTGTGAGATGAGCAAGAAAAAAAAGCCCTCTTCGTATTAGATAACATAGACATATACACCATGAGACAGGGTGAGGGTGTAGGGATGAAAAAGAGGTTGGAAGGTTTGGGTGCTACTTTTCTCCAAACTAAATCCCTGGTGTTTGTTGGTGTCATTAAGGAAAAACTGGTAGCGTGTTATGAGACACCACGGTTTAATAAAAAGTACATAAACTTTGCAATGAGGCAAAACTGAGTTCATATTCCAGTTCTGTAACTTACTATATGGAGGGAGATAAAGGAGACAGTAACCAACGGGAAAGAGAGAGTGCTGTGCAATTTCTGTCTCTCCTCTCACCCCACCTCTTTTGTCTTTATTATGGTCCGCTGCTTTTACATCAAGGCTTATGTACCCCAGGCACTCAGGTGACCAGACTATTTGGAAATGTGATATTAAAGAATCCTAGAATTATACAATGTAAGGAATAGAAACATGAAGAAGCTGACTTGAAGGAATTCTGTGACTTGCTCCAAATCACTGTAGTTAATTTAGTGGCAAAATGAATAGGTGTTTAAATTTCCAGCCCGGATTTTTTTCCTGTATACCATAAAACAATATAATTAGTGAAGTAATAGAAGGGGGATTTACACTTTATTTGCCATAAAAAGTAAATTTCTATGAAATCCTGTAACAAGCTGTTCTCCAGGTATGCAAATTGATTCAAAATTCAGTATGAAATAATACGGAATTATACATTATACCATTCTTTTTGTCAGAAAGACTGATATTCAATCTGGTGGGTGGGAATAAGAGCAGTTCTGCTTTCACAGACATAAGTGAGTGGGAAAGGGGTCAGACATCGTCCCATTAGAGTCCTAACCAACAACATCACCTTTCGATTCTCTCTTTGTGGCCACCAAAAGAAATGTCATCTCTTTGACTTCGTTCTTAGGAAGTGTCTATTTTTAAGTCTTTTCCAGAAGATAGATGAATGAATGCACAGATGAACAAATGGAGGAATGAACAAAGACAATGGATAATTTTCTAAGCCTTTGGAGAGGCAGCAATGTAGAGTGACTAAGAACACAAGGCTCTGAAATTGACAGGTGGAAAGATGTCCAACGTCACTAATCATCAGAGAAAAGCAAAATAAAACAACACTACGATATCACCTCACACCTGTCAGAATGGCTATCATCAATAAATCAAAAAAACAAGTGTTAGTGAAGATGTGGAGAAAAGGGCATCGAAACCCTCATGCATTGTTGGTGGGATTGCAAATTGGTGCAGTCACTATGGAAAATGGTTTGCAGGTCCTCAAATAATTAAAGATAGAACTACCCTTTGACCTAGCAATTCCATTTCTGGGTATTTATCTGAAGAAATCCAAAACACTAATTCGCAAAGATATATGCACCCTTATGTTCACTGCAGTGTTATTTACAATAGCCAAGATGTGGAAGCAACCTAAGTGCCCATCAATAGACAATTAGATAAAGAAGATGTGGTACATATATACAATGGACTATTACTCAGCCATGAAAAAAAAAGGAAATTCGGGATTTCCAGTCAAGATAGTGAACTATATAAACACTATACTTACCTTCTCTCATGACCACATCAAAATTACAACTAAACTACAGAACAACCATCAATGAGAATAAACTGAAGTCTAGCTGAACTGAAACCCTACAACTAAGGACATACAGAAGCCACCCTGACATGGGCAAGAGGGGTCAAGACGCTTAACAGGCTAGTCTCATATCTGTGTGTAACCATTAAAAACCGGGAAAGATATCTCAGCTGCGAGGTCCCCCACTCAGGAGTGAGGCGTCCCAGCATCTCCCCAGCCCAGGGTTCCAGTGCTGGAGAGCGAAGTCCCCATAACTTCTGGTTGTAAAAACAAGGGGAGATTGTGGCCGAGTGAGATGAGGGCAGCTGCAGTCACAGGCACTCCTCTTAAAGGGCCCACACATGGACTTACTCTTATGGACTCACTTGCCCTGAGCTCCAGTGCTAGGAAAGCAGTTCAAAAGGTGCCAGGGATATAGGGGAAGGAACTCAATTGTCTGGTTTCATGGAGAGTGCTGGAGGGGCAGCTTTCCTCCAGAGGGATGAGCTGGGGGAAGCCATTGTTTCTTTGTTGAGCCCTCCCCACTCCAGGAGTACAGACACAGGCAGCTGCTGTATCTGAGTCTCCATCAACCTGGCTAACACCTTTCATTTACTCTGCCCTGGTGATTCCCTGAGACTACTTCCCACCAAACTTTTAGACTCACCAATCCATTTCCAGTGGCTTTTTCATACAAACAGTCTGTTTTGGCTCATGCTACAGGCATTCCTAAAATATCTCAAAGGTTCACAAAAATGAAACAAACAGCATCTGGCTTCAGTGTGTCCCATACCTCTGGTTGAGCAGCCCTAAGCCTGTACTAGTAGCAGTTGGCCTTGGTTTGCAGCTTGGCCTCTTGAGGCACCATCAAGCCCACTACAGGCAGAGGCCATCTGCAGATTGCTTTGTGGCTTATGCCAGCTGGCACCGAGCAGGGCACAGGCTGCAGCTGAACTTCACCTGCAGTGGGTCCCTCCCAGGAAGCCCCAGGGCTGGCAGGCCTGGTGGCCAGCTTCAGAATGAGCCAGAACATCCCGCAGCTGTCTCCAAGGATGACACACCCAAAGGGCAGACTGGGCAGCCACCAGAGCCTGCTAAAGCAAATCCTACTTCACAGGGTCAGCCCCTGCACCATAGCTCCTCCACTGCAGTCACAGCCAGTCCTCACAACCAATCAGTTCAAGGGTCGATCCATCCCACTGATGTGCAAACAGCAACCAAGGCTCAATTACAATGGGAAGGCACATGCAACCTACCCAATGGATACATAATGGAACACCGATCTCAGGTAAGCAGAGAGGCTGTGCCACTGAGTCCCACAGGACACCTACTTCATAAGGCCACTCTACTAAATCTTAGTAAAGCACAGCAGCTCTACCCCATACATAGAAACAAACACAGGGAGGCAGCCAATATGGGAGACAGAGAAACATGTCCCAAATAAAAGAACAGAACAAAGCTCCAGAAAAAGAACTAAACAAAATGGAGACAAGCAATTTACCAGATGCAGAGTTCAAAACACTAGTTATAAGGATGCTCAAGGATCTCAGGGAGAATGTCATCAAAGGGGTAAGAAACATAAAAATGGAGAACATAAAAAAGAACCAGTCAGAAATAAATACAATAAATGAAATGAAGAATACATTAGAGCAAATCAACAGTAGATTAGGTAAAGCAGAGGATTGAATCAGTGATTTGGAAGATAAGACAGCAGAAAACACCTAATAAGAAGAGCAAAATGAAAACAAAAATCCCCTAAAATGAGGACAGTTTAAGGAGCCTCTGGGACAACATTCAGCGTACCAACATTCCCATTATAAGGGGTACAAGAAAGAGAAGAGAGAGAGAGCAAGGAATTGAAAACCTATTTGAAGAAATAATGACAGAAAACTTTCACAACCTGGCAAAGGAAATGGATATTCAAGCCCAGGGAGGACAAAGAGTCCCATACAAGAAGAACCCAATCAGGCCTGCACTAAGGCACATCTTAATAAAAATGCCAAAAGTTAAAGACAAAGAAAGAATCTTAAAAGCAGCAAGAAAAAAGTCATTAGTGGGGCCAGCTGAGTGGCTCAGTTGGTTAAGAGCGCAAGCTCTGAGCAACAGGGTCACTGATTCGATTCCCACATGGGCCACTGAGCTGCACCGAGCTGAGCTGCCGCTGAGCTGGTGAGAGTGTGTGCTCTTTGCAGCAAGGTTGCTGGTTCGACACCCTTATGGGATGGTGGGTTATGTCCTCCTGCAACAAAGATTGAACACGGCACCTTGAGCTGAGCAGCAGCAAGCTGCCGACAGGTGGCCAGATGGCTCAGTGTGCGCTGGTTTGACTCCTGCATGGGATGGTGGACTACGTCCCCCCGCAGCTAGATTGAAAGCGGTGACTGGACTTGGAGCTGAGCTGCACCCTCCACAACTAAGGCTGAAGGACAACAACTTGACTTAGAGATGATGGGTCCTGGAAAAACACAATGTTCCCCTTCCCCAATTCCCCAACACTGTTCTCCTCCCCAATTCCCCTATAAAAATCTTAATAAATAAATGTCGTTAGTTACCTAACAAGGAAGCTCCCATAAGACAATCAGCAGATTTTGAAACCGAAACTTAAGACAATCAGCAGATTTGTCAACAGAATTTTTGCAAGCCAGACAGGATTAGCAGGAAATATTCAAAGTGATGAGAAGCAAGGGCCTACAACCAACATTACTTTACCCAGTAAAGCTATTATTTAGAAGCTATGGACAGATAAAGAGTTTCTCAGACAAGAAAAAGCTAAAGGAGTTCATCACCACCAAATCAGTACTATAAGGAATCTTAGAGGGACTTCTTTAAGATTAAAAAAATAAAAAGATAAAAAATATGAATATAAAATGGCAATAACTATATAGTTATCAATTATTTTTAATGAAAATGGATTAAACGCTCCAATCAAAAGATATAATGGCTGAATGGAGAAGAAAACAGAAAATAAAACCCTTACATAGGCTTCCTACAAGGGACTCATTTCAGATCAAAAGACACACAAAAACTGAAAGTCAAGGGATGGGAAAAAAATATCTCATGAAAATGGAAACAAACAAAGAAAAAGCTGGCATAGCAATACTTACACAAGACAAAATGGACTTTAAAACAAAGGCTATTAATAAGAGACAAAGAAGGACTCAGTAATCCCACTTCTGGGTATTTATCTGAAAAAACCCAAAACACTATTTGAGGGGACATGTGCATCTATATATTCACTGTGGCACTGTTTTCAATGGTTAAGATGTGGAGGCAGCCTGGGTGTTTGTTGATGGATGAATGGATAAAGATGAGGTGATACATATATACAATGGAATAGTGCTCAGCCAGGGAAGGGAGTGGGTGCTCGCCATCTGCTGCAGCATGGATGGACCTGGAGGGTACTGTGCTGAGTGGAGTGTCAGACAGAGAAAGACAGATAGAATGTGATTTCACTTGTGTATGGAATCTAAAGAACAAAACAAAAAACAAACGAAACAGAAACAAACTCATAAGTACGGAGAACATTTTGATGGTTGCCAAATGGGAGGGGGATAAGGAGTTGGGTAAAAAAACGGAAGGGGTTAAAAAGTAAAAATTGATTGTTACACAATAGTCATGCAGATGTAGGGTATAGCATAAGGAATATAGTCAATAATATTGTAATAACTATGTATGGTGTTAGATGGGTACTAGATTTATGGGGTGGTAAGTGGGAGGACGTTGGGGGCAGGGTAGAAAAGGTGAAGGGATTAAGAAGTACAAATTGATAGTTACACAACAGTCATGGGATGTCAAGTAAAGCATAACATAGGGAATACAGTCAATGATATGGTAATAACTATGTATAGTGCCAGGTGGGTACTAGACTAGTCAGGGGATCACTTCTTAAATTACATAAATGTTTAACCACTATGCTGTACACCTGAAATATAAAATAATATTGAATGTCAACTGTAACTGAAAAATTAAAATGGGGGGTTAAAAGGTGAAGAGGAATAATAGGTTCAGATTTCCAGGTATAAAACAAGTGAGTCATGGGGATATAATGTACAGCATAGAGAACACAGTTAATAATATTGGGATAGCGTGGTACTGTGTCAGATGGTTGCTGGACTTATGGTGATCACTTCCTGTGGTATATAAGTGTTGAATAACTATGGTGTATACTAATACAATACTGTATGTTAGCTATATTTTAATAAAAATCTTCAAAAAATGAAACCTTACTATTGTGACAACCTGGATGGACAGAGAGGGTATTCTGCTAAGTGAAATAAGTCAGATAGAGAGGGACAAATACCATATCATCTCACTTATATGTTGAATCAAAAGAACAAAATAAACAACAACAACAAAAAAACAAAAGAGGAATAGACTCATAGATACAGAGAACAAACTGATGGTTACCAGATGGGAGGGGGGTTGGGGGCAGGGTAAAAAAGGTGAAGGGATTAAGAAGTACAAATTGGTAATAACAAAATAGTCACGGGGATGTAAAGTACAGCTTAGGTAATATAGTCAATAATATTGTAATAACTATGTATAGTGCCAGGTGGGTCCTAGACTAATTGGGGGGATTACTTTATAAATTATATAAATGTCTAACCACTACATGTACACCTGAATCTAATATAAAATAATATTGAATGTCAACTATAATTGCAAAATAAAAAATAAATCAATAAAATGACAAATCCCTCCCGAAAAAGGAACACAGGCTCTGAAGCCTGATTGTCTGGGTTCAAATACCAGTTATCCAAATTATTAAATGACCTTGGCCAAGTTACTCAACCTCTACTTCCTCTGTTTTCTTATCTGTAAAGTGCAAAGCAAAGCACACAGATCCTAGCGTTGTGAAGACTAAATGAGGTTAGAGGCCTGGAGTGAGATAAGCCTCAAGGATAGGAAAGAGCCAAGAAAGAGCTCCCAAGCAAAGCTGTTTCAACCAAAAGCCGACTTCCAAGCAATGACAGTGGCTTTAATTTTATGAGTTACAAAGATCTTTTCTCCTAGTTCCTTTTCTTGCTCAAGAATTGGGAACTGACACAGCAGGAATGATGGAAGAGAATGGTGAAATGAAATAAAAGAAAGCAGCTCCAATAAAAATGCTTTACAAGTTTTTCAGGTCTTAATTACTGAGTGCTACCATTCATGAGGAATTTTTTAAGAGTCTCAAAGCTATTAAAATGGTAATTAGGTCCCAAGAAAACAAGGGCCGATTCAATTATATGCTGAATGCTTTTAAAATTTAAAACCCTCAATTAAGAGGGTTTTAAATGAAACATAGTTATAATTACAGGTCCATGACCAACCTTAAAGCCAAAGTGTAGGTTCCTGGCTGACGCTGGCTCTCCCGAATGAGGTAGCTCCCCTCAGCCACACTCAAGAGCTGGTCTGCTGCTTCTCGGGTAATCATGCCGTGAAACCTAAGAAAAAAAGTCAGTTCAGAAACTGCATGCCTTCCACCTTTTTCAATTAAACAAGATAAAACAAACCCCCACCTTTTTCTGTTGTTGTCTAGACAAAGTACTGCCATATAATAAAAGGGGAGCAGTTGGGTTTAACTATGCTTGTGTTTCCCCTGGGCTTGGCCCCTGACCAGCTTCTCTGTGGTGATAAGAATAAAACCAAAGTAGCTATCCAATCCATTTAACAATTACAAAATTAGAATTCACATCCATCTGGGGGGAAGACCAACCACCTCTCTTGAGAGGACAATGCTATTCTTATGTAGCTGTCTGACCATATGGACATGCTAAAAAGTATACAGAAATGTGTCCCATTTCCTTTCCTCATACTAATAGCACTGCTCCAAAATTTTGGCTCAGAGTCTAGGTTGGCAATTTTCCAGGACCCTGGGTTGCCCTTAATTGGCATGATTGCCCAATAATGTGCATAATCTGCATCACTGGATAATCAAGCCAAAAGCAAATAACCGTAATACTTGCTTTCATTCCCTGCCAAAACCCTATTTTCGATTAACAGAGAAAAGAAGAGGAAAAAGAATAAACATAAATAACACTGTCTCTACACAAATAGTAGATTCATCTATAACATTCAAACATAAAACACTGAAAAAGAAAAATATATCAGTGGTAACAATGATTAATATTAAAAATATAAAACCACCTTACATTTGTATGGGGATTTACAATGTACAAAGAATTTACACATACTCATACATTATGTCCTTTTGGTAATTCAAAAATAACTGAATGGAGCGAATGCTCTAATGAAGCTTTGATTGCAGCTTTTACTAGTAGGAAAAACCAACAGTTACTTGAAATTGGAATAATATATTTAAAAGGCCCTGCAATGACACCTTAATAATTTAGGAACATTACTAGGGTACAAGTGTCAACTTTTGGAGTTTTTCCTCATGGGAATGGTCAGTCTTTCTTAATTTGAGAAATTGAGAAAGACTGACAATTAGAATAGTTAGGTTTAACAATGGGCTCCTGGGATTTCTTATCTTTATAAATTCCTCAATCTTTCAGAACTAAATCTACTCTGACTCTGCTTGAGCAAGAAGATAGTAACCTATCCCTAGTAATAACACATGATATTAGATTAATATTATTTTAAGTTTTTGATATATTAAATTTACTTGACATCAATTAATAAAGGTAGTAAAATTTAATATCTATCTGTTTAAAAACTTCAATTTAAAGGAACACACGATTCAAGAAAGCAAATTTTGTAACAAAAGTTGACAATGATATTTTGAACACCTTAAAACTATTCATACCAGTTGACTCGAAATTTCCACCCCAGAAAAGGTTTAATGCGCTAAGATGTTTCTTCATGTGTCACTTAAAAACCATGGATTCATTTTGAAAAATGCATGTTATGTGACTTTGTTGTGTGAACATCATAGAGTGCACTTACACAAACCTAGATGGGATAGCCCACTACACATTCAGGCTGTATGGCATACCATTACTGTATATGCCATCCCATCATGACCAAAACGTCATTATGCGGCCCATAACTGCATAGTTTAAACACAGCCTAAATGCTCAAAGCAGAGAAATGACTATTATGGTATAACCATAAAGAACACCAATGACTCCCCCAACTCCCAGTGCCTATGTTCTATTTATTGGGTTGTCAGAAAAGTCATGACGCATTTTTGCAACAAAAAAAAATAGAAAAATATGCCAGGACTTTTCCGACAACCCAATACAAGAGTTTTGGAAACTTAAACAGAACTTCAAATAATTTTAAAATATTTGCTATATACATTATTATTTGATATGATCTTAAATCATGAAAACCAAATGATTTTGAGGAATGACAGGATTATAGATGATTTTTATTCTTTTCCCCAAAAGGGCTGTATTTCTGTTTTTCTTAATAATCAGAAAAATTAAGGACTTTAAAAATTATTATAACATTTTTCATAAAATAGAAAAATGCTCATTAATATTAAATGGAAAAATCAGGCTACAAAACTTATATGTGTAATATCTCAATTGTGTAAAAACCATTCAGAAAATAGATATTAGAAGGTAATACTTCAGACTGTTAACATTAGTTATTTCTGGGTAGCCTGAATTTAATTACAGGAAATTTATAAATATAGAATAAACCACCTATACCCCAGCTGTATGTAGATATGTGAGTATATACATCTATATGCTTAACACATACATATACACACACGTATGTGTGTGTGTATACATATATTTTTTCTCATATACATCTAGGAGTATTTATTTACTTGTATAGCTTTCATCTTTAATATTATTGCATACATTTTCCCATGCTATTTTCTTCTCTATATTTGTCTTTATTTTGTGTTTCCACCTTTTAGAATAACTGCATTTGTCATAAGGAAAATATTTTGGCTCATCCAAACTTGAGTACCTCCTTCATTTTGCTTTTATTTTTACTAAAAGCACCCATTTACCTGTCTCTTTTACATATTCCAACCTATAAAATGTTTTTTGATAATGCATACTTACTCTCTTCCATAATACTTTGGTCTGTTTTCTACCTATTGGGGAAAAAAAAGATATTTGTGAAAATGCAAATGCTCAGAATATAACTCAACATTCTGCATATGTGACAAACTAAAATATATATTAAGAAAGAGAAAAACCAGAGTTTGGAGTTCCAGTTCTATCAGCAGATTAACTGTGCCATTGGGACTGGTCACTTCATTTCTCAGACTGTTCCTTATCTATAAAACAATGTCTATGTAAAAAAAGCTGGACTAAATCATCTTTATCTCTAGAATTTTATGAATCTGAAAAAATATTTATACCACTTTATGCAAAAAGTAAAATAAAACCTCCAAAAACTTAATGCCACAATTGTGTCAGCACAGATTGCGGCTTTCTCTCCCATCCTCTCCCTTCCTGCTACTCCACATTCCCCCTTCTGTTAACATCTCAATATAATCGTGCCCTTTTGTTCTCCCATCAGATCTTCCCTGCCACAGTTAATCTCCCCCAGCTTTTTATGGCAGGTGTGCTGGCTGTAGCTAAAGAAAGGGCCAGGAGAAAAGATTGTAAGGGATTTTTACTGGGATAGAATGAAAAAGAGTTATCTGTCCTGCTCATTTATGAAACATTTACCGAATGGCAAATATGTGACAGGCACTGTCCTACCTGGAAGGAGACACATCACTGAAATATGACAATTGTCGTTACTCGTTTGAAACTTACATTCTAATGATGAGAGACAGACAATAAAGTTTAAAGAAATAAAAAGAACACAAGAAAACAGGAAGTGGTGGCCGGCCGAGTGGCGCATTGGTTAAGCGCTGGTTTTGGGATGCCAGCGGCCCCGGTTCAGATCCCACATGAGGGCCAGTGACACTGCCCTCTACAGCTAACAACAGCTCCACCTGGAGCTGGGCTGTGCGAGCCCTGGTGATGGTGTGGGCTGCAGCCCCTGCTGCAGTGGGCTGCCATAGGCTACAGTGAGTGGCCCGCAGCCAGCGTGAGCGGCTGGCAGCCAAGCGTGAGCTGCCAATAGCCGCGGTGAGCGACATCCAGAGGCCAGCGACAGATCTGCCTCATCCGGGAAGAGCGCAATGACGATACCGACAGTGAAGCAACATCCTCCGCAACTAAACTGAAGAAAAAGACAGCAACTTGTCTGTTCCCCTTCCCCGATTCCCCAACGCTGTTCCCCTCCGCCAATTCCCCAATAAAATCTTTAAAACAAAACAAAACAAAACAAAACACAAACAAACAAAAAACAGGAAGTGGTGATAAGTATTACAATGAAAATAAGAATGGGTAATATAAAAAAGAGAAGGCTAATGGGGTATTTAAATTGGGTGGTCAGGACAGGCCTCTCTGAGAAGAGGACAATTAAAATGGGTCCTGAATGACAAGAAGCCAGGCCCAGCTAGACAATCACAGGAATGAAATAAGCTTTCCCTAGGAGGAGCCTGGGTGACACCATGGACTACATTTATTTAGGTCATGCTATGTGCTGTATTGTTTGTTTGTTTTTATTGGGGAACAGTGTGTTTTTCCAGGACCCATCAGCTCCAAGCCGAGTAATTATTTCATTCACTTGTGGAGGGCACAGCTCAGTGGCCCATGTGGGGATCGAATCTGCAATTTTAGTGTTGTGAGCACCGTGCTCTAACCAACTGAGCTAACCGACTGCCCCTATGTGCTGAGCTTTAATTACATGTGAAGACCATTTAATCCTCACAATGAGATATGAATTCATTCTATTTCATCCTCTTTAGACAGTATTATCATTCTCATTTTATTGATGAAGAACCCTATCAAAGGTTAGATAACTTGTTCAAGGTTACAAAGTGGTAGAGTCCGACATAAAACTGGGATTCTTATTGAGAAATAGCAACTGACACTGGTTCATCTGACTTAGGTTAAATACAGCAGTTTCCAAAGCAACTTTTCAGTAATTATCTACCTTGGACTCTATAACGAGCCTGATTGCCAAGTCTAGGTTACCTATCCACTAGGTCATCAAGGTCTGATACTGTTTACAGCAAACTTGAGATATTAATTCATAGTGTAGAAAAAAAACCGTGTGTTTCAATGAAAAGCTATGTATCATTATAGCATATATTACTGGCTTATCTCACCCAGTCCATTGTCTTTAAGCTACTTTGGAGCTCTCTAAGTTGTAGGTAACTGATATACAAACTTTTGCCTGTGTGATAGTGGTTTAATCAACTTCTTCCCTTCCTTTCCCAGTGAAAAAAAAAACAGTTTTGTCTCTATTTGCAATTCATCTTAATATTCCTTGACTTTATATAAATTTGTGCTGTTTTCACTTTTTCTTTGAACTGATTATAACATCTGCCTGTTTTCCTTGTATCAGATGAGAAGTAATTTTTTAATGCATATTTATCTTCACACAAGTATATGTAAGAAAAACATGATTTTACCTTTTCCTGAAAATTATATTTAAATAATACTTATTCTTGAGAATCTTTTACTGTCTACTGAAGTTATAGTCAGGTTATTTATTGTCTTCTCAAGGTAAATTCCACTTGATTTGGTCTTGTTCCATATTTTCCCTGTTCATAAAACTCAGTGTACTAAAAATATGCCAGTTGGTCCCTACCGCTACAGATGATGGCTTATTCTATTTTTAGGCCCAGAACTTATTAGTAAGGTTATGGATCTGCTTGAGAGCAAATCTTTGCTTTTGAAATGAAATTTCAATGTTTAGGTCTTAACTTAAGGAATTAATTTAAGGTTCTACAGTATTTTATAATAAAATGTTATCCAAAAGAACAATTTTGCAGTGCCCATTCAAACTAAAAATGTGCAAACCTTCAGTATTGACTGCAGAGACATACCTGCACATACACAGATGAAGGCATGGATAAGAATGTTCAGTGAAGCATTGTTTGTAATCATTTTAAAAATGCAAATAACTTAAATATATACCAATAGGGAAATAACTAAACTGCTTTATAGTATAAATAATATTCAGGGTTTTTTTTTGTTTTTTTGTGTTTTGTTTTGTTTTTGAGGGCAGTGTCACTGGCCCTCATAAGTGGGACCCGAACCGGGGCCGCTGGCTTCCCAAGCCAGCGCTTAACCGCCGCGCCACTTGGCCAGCACAATAATATTCAGTTTTAAGGTATGATGTAGATATAAAAAAACTGACATGAAGAAATCACCAAGACAAACTATTAAATATAAACATGTATTATGGAACAATAATACAGTGTGACACCATTTAGGAAAAAACACTTGCACACATAATACTATAATATATATTTACAGTATAGAGAGCTGGAAAAAAACATACCGAATTCAAATAGTTACCTCTAGGGGGCCATGGAAAAGGCAAAAAAAGAACTTTGGTACTATCTGTAATGTACTTTTTTAATAAAGAATGCATTCATGCATTACATATATATAATATTACCTTTAAAAAATATCAATACTAATTTTTGTGCAATCTAATATTGGAGCCTCAAGACACATTAGAATGGGGTCCACCAACATTTTGAGAAGAGAAGATCATAGCTTTTCCCCCAAACCAGAAACATAAGTTGTATTAAACTCTAAATCTGGTAAGATTATCAGAGAGTAAATATAGAGAGATAAGAAATGAGGATCAAGGAGGCTAAGCTCTGGAGCACTGGAACATCAAGAGCTTAGAGAGAACAGGAACCAGCAAAGGACACTGTGAAGGCAGAAGAAAAACCAAAAGACGGCAATGTCCTGGAAATGAAGTGAGGAGACTGTACCAAGGAGGAGAACATCATCATCTGTGTCAGGTGCTGCTGACGAGATAGGCAACAGAACTGATCCTTAGTGGCCTTGTCCACGCAGTTCTGGTGGAATGGTAGTGGATAAAAGCCTGATTGGAGTGGGTTTAAGAGAAAATGGGTGGGGCAGGATTGGAGAGAACAAGTAGAGACAACTTTCTGTACTCTGTCAAGTGTTTTCTACAAAGGGGAGTGAAAATTGTGGGCAGGGGGAATGGAAAAAGTAAGGCCAAGAGAACTTTTTAAGATGGAAGAAGTAATGGGATGTTTGTGGGCTGATGAAAATGATCTTGTAGAATAGAAAAACTGTTGATGAAGGGGAAAGGGGGGGCTGCTCGGATTATGTTCTTGAGTAGATGAGAGGAAATAGGATCCAGCATAGCGGAGACCCGGCTGCCATCTCAGATAACAGGCAAGAATGCAGAATGAGCAGGCCCAAATGCTGAGGGGTAAGTAGATGGGGTGGTAGAAGTTTGCGGAAGTTCTCTTCTGATCGCTTCAATCAGGAGTAAAGTAGAATACGAGAGTATGAGAGGAGTGGGAGTAAGGTCTTAGAGATGTGAGGGGAAAGAAGGAGAGTGAAATGGATTCGGGAAGCACAGTATGACTACCTATGGCACTAAGGATTGACTTGAGATTCATAAACTTCATGTGTAGACTGGTCAGCACTTTGTTTTTCTCCAGCCATATTCTGTTAGAGAGTATGTGCAGAGTAGGCAGAGGGAGATATAAACAGGGTTGTGGTTTTGCCAAGCAAGTATGACATGAGAGAAGATCATGAGAGGGAAGTTGACTGGTACCCCAACATCTACTGGACCTCTTCCTCTCACTCAAGTCACCAGTCGCCAGGACCTTGGATTCCACTGCTTCACACATTCCTGTTTCCTGCCCCGTCTGGTTGTTCCCAGAACCAGTACCTTATTGGACACCTTTATCACTTTAACCAGGATGATTGAGAAAGCGTCCTGAATAAGTCTTTTATCTCTAAAATGTCCATCCTCCTCCCTGGTCCATCTTCCTCACTGCAGCCAGAATGTGCTTTCTAAGCCTAAAGCTTTACCCATCTAGCCTAGAAAAACACAACTGCAATTGTTACAATAATGAGGAGCTGTGCTCAAAAATGCGACCCAGCTCCCTGCAACACCAACTCCAAAAATGTGGCACAGAAAACAGTGACTTGGTTTTATGTATTTAAAAGTTCTATGTTCCCATTTTAAGACTCCAGGTTTAAGGATGGTCAAATATCAAACTGGTTTCATTTATATCATGTTGGTATGAATCCACTAAAGGTACAGACTTCTCTGATATCTGTACTTAAATATCTATTTATCGATCTATCTCATACATCTATGTAATTTATAACTGTATCTGTTTCTACACACACACACACACACACACACACACACACACACACTTTAATTCAACAAGGTGCTTGACATAAAATAACAAGATACTTTTTACATAATTAAAAATGACACTAGTGTAATTTTATACTTGTATTTATTATACACTGCATTTCACTGAATAAATTATATATATTTATACATATCTACAATGACAGATATGTATATACAAACATATGTACCATTACTGTATAGATGATAAGGGACTTCCAAGGCTAATTCTGATTATGCAAGACCTTCACTTTATGTGCTAACTTCAGAATTTACTTTCCATAAGAGACAACTGCATCATGTAACGGCATTATTAAGAATAATTTTCAAGCTTTTAAGTATTTGCTTGGTTTGTAAAGAATGCCTAAAATACTCAGTTGTACACCTACACATATTCCCCCTTTAAAAAAGGATTATTTTTATTGAAATTTTAAAGTGTTATCTTAATAATAGCCCTTAATAAAAAAAAAAAAATCTTGTTTTAACATTCACAATGGCAATTGGTCAAATTTTCTGAACTTAGAAAAACTGCATTAATTACAACTGTATCTTCTGTCAAATTATTTTACTCCTTACTGTTAGCTATATTGTGTTTTAGAGCTATGCTTCTAATAATTTACGATTTGTTTTAACAGTTGAATAACTCAGGTTTTAAAATACGGTGCTACTCATCTTGGTCTCAAGAATACTAACAGAAATCCAGCTGAGAAAAAGCAGAGCATGGAGTTTACCATCAGAACTAAGGGCTTAGAACACAAGAGAAGGTCACACACATGGTTAGTCACTAAATACATGTTCCCCTTGGGTGTGGCTTAATCCCTGAGGCAATCTGTGGTGCAATGCTATGGACAGAAGAAATGGGATGTGCACATACAAATGGTCAGGATCAGTTCCCCCTTTCCTATGACTGTGGTACGGAAATGTTCTTAAAGACAAATTCACTGGATAGAAATGTCGATAACTAGCACACAGAGATAATTAATAACTTATTTAAAATAACTTTTATTTATGTATTGAATAATCTTTCTCTTTTTCTCTCTGTATATCAGAGAGTAGTAATTAAATCCTCTTGACTTTTTCCCCTTAAAACACAGTGGCTACTTAGTGCTTAATTTCCCCAAGCCAATTCCTCAGTTCACGGGGTTGAACATCCACTGGTTCTTCAGTATGTCTTTATCCTTAGTGTTCATCACTCCCAAGAACTTTGTTTTTCCAAACTTAATACTTATCATTTAAACAAGACTAAGACTGAAACAGTCAGTATCCAAGGTGAATTTTTAGGTTAGCTCCATCAAAGTCTGATTAATACTTTATTTTCCCCAACATCTACTGGACCTCTCCCTCTCACTCAACCCCGACTACCTAGTCCCAGGGCCTTGGGTTCCACTGCTTCACACATTCCTGTTTCCTGTCCCACTCAGCTACTCCCAGAATTTAAAAAAAATTCTCACTACAAGTAAAATTATTTTATCTTCCTTGATCATGGTACAGTAGCAATGAAATGCAATCATCAAATACCATGTACTCTTTCCATCCATACATACATGCAGACAGACATCTATGTGGTATTTAAACTGCAACAGGATATTTAAAAGATAATCTCATGAAATTCCTGCTTAATTTTGTAAATTAGTTCCCTTTGTGACTAACTGTATACTTTCAGAGATACTCAATGCTTTTTAAACCAGATGTCACAATACCAAAATCCATTTCAACATTTTTAAACAATGGAGAAGCAATTCTTTTTAAGAGTATATTATTTAAGAAAGTTATTATGATTGCATATTATGCAACATACAGTCCATATACAAATTTCTCCTAGTGTACCCGAATGCATAACTTAAAATATGTATTTATTTATTTCTCCAGGACCCTATCAGGGTACATGCATTGCATTTGGTTGGCATGTCTCTCTCTCTTCTTTTTTTCATTAGTTTCAGGAGTACAAAACAATGTAATAGTTATACATTTCACCCCTCTTTAGTCTCCTTTACTTTTAGAATGGTCCCACCACTGTTATTTCTTTTATGAAAATGATGTATTTGGCAGGACAGCTATCTTATTGAATGTCCACATTTTTGATTTGTCTGATTCATCCTTCATAAATAGATTTAACTTAAACATTTTTGGCAGAAATACTATATAGATTATGTTATGTATATCTCATTCCATCACTTCAGGTGACACATGTCAGTTTGTCCCATTACAGGTAATGCTACATTTGATCACCTGGCTAAGATGAATGTCCGATCTCTCCACAATAAAGATATATTTTTCTCTTTGCAATTAGTAAGTACCTGGTGGGGTAATACCTTGAGACCCTGACCATGTGACTATCCTGTTCACATACAGCCTTTCACTGAATGGCTTTAAAGTCCAATGATAATCATTGCCTGACTCAATTATTAGTGCAAATTTCATCATTCTTTCTATATTTTTAGCCACCTTTCTACTGTAAAGAACAACTTTTATTTCTCCCCCCTGTATTTTTTTCTCTCTGTATTGGGGCAAGTTTTTAAAAAACGTAATTATGGCCTTACAAATTCTCTTTTCATTTAATGTGTTATAATTCATTACTATCGTTATTCTTTTTGATGTCAAATTATCACAGATTTTGCCCATGGTACCCTTTCAGTGGGCCCCTGTATCCTTTTGACATACATCCCCATTGTTTTTTTGTTTTGTTTTGTTTTGTTTTAGTAACATCACATCATTATTATTTATTTACTTAATTTTGCTTTATCTTATCTTTCCATTGTATGGCATAACATTGAAAGTATTTATGTTTTCTACAGAAATTAAAAATAGATGATGTCTTAAAATATTTATTAATTACAAGGGACTTTTAACGATTTTTTTTGTCTTTCATATGCACAAATATAAACATAGAATTATAAACCAAAAACAGATCCGTTTTTGAGTCCTTCTTGCTTTCTGACATAACAACATGTTCCAGGATCTCTATGCCCCATGTTCTGGAATCAGGGATTTCTTAGGGACATTGGCTTCTTTTAGTAAGAAACAGTATTTGGAAGGCAAAATTTGGGCAATGGGTGTGTTTGTTTTTACTGAGCATCATTGCTTTGCGGCCCTTTCAATGGACTGAAATAGAAAATATGTATTTTAAAACCGGAGTTCAGGGCTGGCCGAGTCGCGCATTGGTTAGGCGCTGGTTTTGGGATGCCAGCGGCCCCGGTTCGGATCCCACATGAGGGCCAGTGACACTGCCCTCTACAGCTAACAACAGCTCCACCTGGAGCTGGGCTGTGCGAGCCCCGGTGATGGTGTGGGCTGCAGCCCCTGCTGCAGTGGGCTGCCATAGGCTACAGTGAGTGGCCCGCAGCCAGCGTGAGCGGCTGGCAGCCAAGTGTGAGCTGCCAATAGCCGCGGTGAGCGACATCCAGAGGCCGGCGACCGATCTGCCTCATCCGGGAGGAGCGCAATGATGATACCAACAGTGAAGCAACATCCTCCGCAACTAGACTGAAGAACAAAAGGACAGCAACTTGTCTGTTCCCCTTCCCCGATTCCCCAACACTGTTCCCCTCTGCCAATTCCCCAATAAAATCTTTTAAAAAAAAATAAAATAAAATAAAAATAAAACCTGAGTTCATACTGATACCTCTAACTCAATACCACAATGTTCTCAATTTTCCCTCATTCCATATTTATATCTCTAATATCCCTGGTTCCCCAAAATCAATTGTTCTATCCCATGCAACACAAAAAAATAATTTCAGAATTTCTACACAAGTACCACCACCAAAACCAAATCTATTAAGTACAGTTAAAGATATTATTCTTAGAATATTTCCCTCTAAGTTTGAACAGTCAGAAAAATATGTTTAAAAACTACTTAACTTTTTTGATGGTTGTTATGAATTTGTTAGATTCATTTATTTATGTTTAGTTTTTCTTTTATCATTTTTAATTTGTTGTTTGAATATGTGAAACGTCTGAATAGTTCAAAAGTCACAACTATATAAAAACATATCCTCAGAGAAGTCTCGCTCCCATCCTTATACCCTCCACATTGCTCTTCACCTTATGGATAAATATTTCACTAGTCTCTGGGTTAATCCCTCCTGTGTCTCTCTGTTTTGCCAAAATAATCTTTATTTTCTTATTTTTCTCTTCTTTATTATTAAACAGGCCATAATTACTGTACTGTATATATATTTTAAATCATTCCATATTAGCTCACAGAAATCTTCCTTATTCTTTTTAGTGTTATAATTTATTCAATCAGTCACCTATAAATGGACATTTAGGGTTTTTCTAATACTTTGCTATTACAAATAGTCCTACAGAGGAAACCTTTGAGCATATGTTTTTACATACTTGTACAGGTAATTCATGAGGGTAAATCCCTATAACTTGCACTGGTAGGTCAAAGGATAAATGCAGATAGTTTTGTTAGACATTACAAAATTCCCATAAAATTGTAGCATTACCCATTCTCATCGACAATCAACAATAGATGAGAGTGTCTGTTTCCTCACAGGCTTACCAAATAAGCATATTCTAAGCTTTGGAACTTTTGCCAGTTAGAAAAGTGAAAATGGTCTCACGTGTATGTTAATTTGTATTTCTCTTATTACTAATGAAGTTGACCATCTTTTCATATATTGTCACATATCCTATCTTTTTTGGTGAACTATGTCTCTGCTCATTTTTTTTTTATATTATAATTGAGATCTTTCTAATGGAAAAATTACTTCAATAATACTACAATGATGCTTTCAAGCATTATTTTTAGAAGAATAAAACAAAAAATGGAAGAATGAATGAACTGAAATGAAAACTAACATTGCGTAAAACTAGACTGTCATATTCTATGTTGTCATATTCTATCCTGTGTTTCAAACAGTCCATTAAACAGTTATTTCAAGCAGCAGTTATTTCAAGTAAGAAGAATGTTAAGAAAAAAATGCATTCAAGTTACAATTTTATGATGCTGACTGGTGTAAATGGTTAATTGCACAAATAACCAAGCCACTGAAGAAGGTCCAAGTTTGGGAAACAATGATTGAGAGACATTTCATGATGACAGTTTCATCATACTCACCTCATTAGTACAGGTAATTCTCCGAGGATGCGGGGCTTCCTGTTGTAGCTGATACACTGTGAGAAGGTAGAAAGTAAAAGATGTCAGTTTCCCTTATGTAGAACTTATGATATACGAGGCTTCACAAACTGGCTGCTTTTTATGCTCACTAGAAAACTGTGATACAGTCCTATTTGTCATTAACAAAACAAAGAAAGTAAACCAAACTGAATTTAGTGAAAGCCCAGGAACAAGCACAAATAGAAAAGTCATAATCCACACAAGTGTCTTTCCACTTTATATCAGTGCTGGATATTCAGCTCTGTTCTCCATAATCTGGTCATTTATTTTCCCCAATTCTTTGGTGCTGTATTAAATAAAGCATGTCTCTGATATAAACCAATAATGGTTTTATATTTTTAAAGCACATTACTGCCAAACTTGAAACAAAAATTAGAATTTATAGGCTAAAAGTAACAGATATGCTGTTTTTCTCCCCTATTTATATTGCCAACATCTATCTTCAAAGATAATTTCCCTTTAAAACAAAATTTCTGAGCTGAAGTTACCATCACATATTCAACTATGGCAAATAAAACAAAAGAAAGAATTCAGGAATTCAAGTAATTTGCCAAAGAGGGGATAATTTTTAGGGCATTTAAAAATGGATCCGTGAAACTTATACCAATACCATGACTTTCTAGCCTCTCCTAGGCTTTTTGATTTGACACGAAGAAAAATGAATAGAATGCGCAGTTATCAGAGAAAGTGTGTCTACGTATGTCTACATTTATCTCTTGGAGGGAATTTGTTTTATATTTCTACATATAAAATCACATATAATTGAACTGAAGTTAATACTGTATTTAAATACGTACATATTTGTCAACATAACATCATACTACCCAGATATTGGGATTGAAAGATAATAAACGACTCAGATTTCAACTGGATATCTACATAGACTCTACTTCTAATGATATTCATTCATATGTAGCACAGGAACATATATAAAATATATACAATTAGACTATATATATTATATATATATCATTAGACTATAGATGTATGTGTATACAATATATATACTGAGAACAAACATACACACTGTTCTCTATTGCTGTGTAAAGACAATACAGTATTGCCGCTAAGAATGTGTGAGCTCTTGAACCAGACCACCTGGGGTTTGAACACTGGGTCTCTCAGAGCCACTAACACCGCATACTTAGCCTCAGTTTCCTTCGTTTGTAAACTAAAAACATTTTCTACTTCATGGAATACTGAAAGGATTAAATAACTTATTATCTGCAAAAGGCTTAAAATAGTCATTGGCACAAAGTAAACATTCAATAAAAACTAATTATGATAATATGTTGGTGACTGATATTAACACAAAAATTTCTTTACAATAATATTTGGTTACCAAAATGCATCTTGAGTTCTCCACCAAAAACGATTCCATGAAAAAAACAAACAAACAAACAAAAAAAACGATACCATGGTAGTGCTATAATTTAAAAGGTCCTGAGAAGATACAGCTTTACTGTTTAAAAATTAAAAAATTAAACAAAGCCCTTCCTCATTTAGTAATGTTTAAAATTCTACTGACAGAAATGTATTCCTCTGCCTTTTCCTCCTGATTGCTATAATCCCTAAAAAAGGCAGCACATTAAAAGAGTTTTAAATAACCATAGTTTACTGTGAGTTTTAAAAAAATATTTTTGTGAATTTATTTCTATGGATTAAAGAGATGGTATCAAGGGAGTAATTCTGAGGTAAGGAAGGGAAAAAAAGGAGTACTAAAACCAAATTTGTCTGACCCTGATAGTTAAGAGTACATGTTTATCACCCAGAGATATTTGTAAATCTCCATCCTCCTAAGAGAAGCCAAAACATGATTTGCAAAAAATGAGGATTCTTCAGGTCCATTACTCCATATTGGTAGCTATAATTCTAAGATGTGAAATTTCAACTCAGCTATTCTCAAAAGATCAATTGTTTTCCTTTGTCAAGAAAATGCTTTGGCACCTATGGAAAGTCAATTATGAGAATTGAATGTTAGTCAAAAAGGACATTAGAAATCACTAGAGAAAGTAAAATGTTGATTTTCATTCAAAGCACAAATACTGTACTCTCTGCTTATCATCAGGAATATTTACCTATTTAATAAGCATACATTAAGATAAGCCAGTATGAAAGAAGGAGTCACAATATTGTCACATGAGAATTTTAGCCTTTGTTTTTATTAGTTTCAAAGGGTATATAGTTCTGTCCATGGAGAGGAATAATTTTTAGGCAATAGTCTAGCTTTAAAACTAATTTTAAATAAATATTATTTATTTGGACATTGTATAACTGAATATAACATGAATTCAGGGAACACATATCAAAAGGACCATTTAAAAACTATACATAGTCAGGGCCGGACGAGTGGTGCGGTGGTTAAGTGCTGGCTTGGGAAGCCAGCGGCCGCGGTTCGGGTCCCACATATGAGGGCCAGTGACACTGCCCTTCAAAAAAAAAAAAAAAAAGATAAAAACTATACATAGTAATAAAGACTAATTTAATTAATTCAGGCCTCCTCGATTTAGAATTTTAGGTAATTTAAACTTGAACTCAGCTGAAATTTATATTGCAATTATTAACTGATTCACCAAAAATTAACAACCAAATTATTAGGTGAGAAGATATATGATTAAAGTACTTAATATTTTTCAATCACCTAAGTAGTGTCAATGCTTATATACTTAATGAATTTCATTTTTAATCAATTTCAGAGATCACAGGTTGGTCTCTTGAAGTCAAAACCAGCTCACATATGTTTGGTTTGCTGTTTTCTAAATTTAAATGTCTTTTTAACATTAACATTAAGAGATTTAACACCAACAGCAAAAGCAAAAGAGAATTCCAGGTTCCCCTGAAAAATCAGAAGATGGGACAATATTGGACCCAGAGTTTTAGGTGAATGACCACAATAAAGGGGAGCTAATTATGAGCTAATCCCTACAGACTGGGCATCCATGCTCTAATTTCTCCCTAGTCCTCACCTGGCTTGCTTGCTTCATGTATTACTTGTTATTAATCCCTGGTTTAATTCAAGCATATGTATCAAAAAGCAACAAAGTTGTATTTGTTTAAAGAGAATCCTTGGGCTGGCTGAGTGGCACGTTGGTTAAGAGCTAGCTTGGGATGCCAGTGGCCCTGGTTCGGTTCCCACATATGAGGGCCAGTGACACTGCCCTCTACAGCTAAGATGGTGACTAACACGAGTCCTGGCTACGGTGTAGGCTGCAGCCCCTGCTGCAGTGGGCTGCCATAAGCTACAGGGAGTGGCCGGCAGCCAGCGTGAGCTGCCAATGGCTGTGGTGAGCGACCATCCAGAGGCCGACAACTGATCTGCCTCATCCAGGAAGAGCGCAATGACGATACCAACATGGGCCAGTGAAGCAACGTCCCCGCAACTAGACTGAAGAACCAAAGGATAGCAACTTGTCTGTTTCCCTCTCCCAATAAAAATCTTAAAAAAAAGAGAATCTTCAACTTACACTTCTTGCTAATTCTATTTGCCTATTGGTTTGTATTTACGAGGTTTTAAAATTTAGTTTTTACAAGCTTAACAGAACTAAAACTGGAAAGCAGAATGGAGGCGTGGATAAATAAGTTTCTTATAGAATCATAGTGAAAATTAGTTTCTTATAGAAATCTCACTGTGCAGAGCTATTCAGATCCCACCAGGCTGAAGGCAGGAAAAAAAAAAAATCCTAATATACTGCAACTTTTGACATTAAAATCTAATTGTGCCCTTTAGTTTTATAGATGTAATACAGAATAGAAGTTAACAATCAGAACATTTTGAATAGCTTTCACTCTGCTTTTACCTCCTTACATGAACTGACATACCTCACTTTTTAAAAATCTCAGTCCATTTAGATTTTATTATCATTTTGAGAAATTTTTTTATGACAAAAATTTAATTCACATCACAGAGAAAAGGATGATTGTATTATCGTTTGTCAGTCCCAAAGACTGTTGTAGAATTTATTGTCCATTATCAATTTCAAACAAGATACATATAGGTCTGGCCTTAGAATTAAACAAACTGTCATGGCTCAGTCATTAAGGGCATTGGGCAGGGTTTACTACCTCTGTTTACTTATTCTAGTCTCTACTGATGAAATAGGATGTCATGCGCTTCACAGTCTTTAAAATATTTCCTTTTAAAATGCACAGATGCCTGGACAGGTAACTTCTTAAGGAACTATTAAGTAAGTTCCACTGGTGATTATTTACAGCTAGCTGAATATAAATTGTAAAATTGTCTGATAGTGGCAAAGACAAAAAAAAAAGGAAATTAAAAAACTTTACCTAAATCACAATTTTTTTCTAGAATCAGAACTTTGACAAACACATTAAAAACATCTATATGATCATAACAATTACTCAATGTTCAAACGCAATCTTTGCATGTTTACTTATTAGTTAAAATTTGTACATATTTAAATTCTTGGAAGACAACCTCATGATTATCTTATCAGAAAAATTCAAATGACCAATTTTAAAAATGGGCTTTTTCACTTGCCTTTAGGGGTTTAATCATAAAATTCCCTTGAAATGGAAGTTTTTTTCATTTGATGGTCAGAAGATAAAGTTTATTCTAATAATTTCCTCCCTGTTTCTACTATTAAAATGATGGTGGGGGAAGGTATCTCAGGTACTGAAGTCAATAAAAGAAACTATAAAACTCAGATGCAGTATTCTCACCAAAAATAGAAATCTGCCATTTTTAAAGACAGATGGTAGCTACAGTAAGTCATATGAAGATACAGAAAATACAAATTGTATATACTACATTTAGTAATCAATATTCTTCAGAAGGAAAAATCATCATGATTCAGTAACAGTCTCAGGCTTCATAAATGCTCTGACATAAAAAATGTGCAAGGTACAAGTCAGAGCAAAGAGAACAAAGATAAATGGAAAATCAGAAAATGCAGAAAGGAATTTTAAATAGGCTTCCTGCCAATGAGATTATGAGACAAAATCTTTAGAAGGTAAAAAGAACATTATTCATTGATATACATTCTTTGAACTATACTCCCCAGAAACAAAAAGGCAGCAATGGGAGTGGTGGAAAATGCATCTATGACAATATTTTTAGAAATTGTTCATATTTTGCTTACTATAGATAGCCCAAAGTAACAACCTATTAAAATAAAACTGGCTGTTGTTCCGGGAACGTAAAACTAACAAGAATCTGAATTGCTGCTCCTTCAGTCAGCAAATTTCAAAAACTTACAAATATCAAAATTTAGACTAAATCAACATTTACAAGATTGTGTATAATCTATATATAAAGTACAGGTTTCTTAGATGTTTATGCAATTCTATAGACAATAAACAAAAGCAGTACTGATTTCTACAATTAGTGTATTCATGGATTTTTTTTAAACCACTTTGATTATATTAACCCTATTTGCACTTTTTAAAAATCTGAAATATTTTTCACTTGGTGAAATACCATATTTTGCTGTGTATAATGCTTACTTTTTTGCCCAAATTGGTAAGGGAAAAATAAGGATGCACATTATACATAGGTAGTACTAATTCTGTATCTATATAAGTGTTTTTAATTCTTTTATTTATGCTTATGAGTTAAAAGTGCAACTCTAAAAAATCAATAATGGTATCTGTATGCAAAATAATACCCAGGAATATGATAATTGGTTTTGTTAAACTTATAATGAACTTGCAACGACAAAGAGTTCTTGGCCTTTTATAATGAGTAAATACCATAATTTTGTTACCAGTACATAAAATTTCTTGTACCTTGTATCTGGTTCTTGTGTTTTATAATTGTTTGTTACATAAAATTTCTTGTACCATAATATGCTAAAAAATAAATGCTAAAATTTCTTTATAATACAAAAAACAAGTACCTAAATGTAACAAATAAAAATTTGAATTAAAACAAAAGATTTTTTCCCCTGAAAGTTTGGGCCAAAAACGTGGGTGCGCATTATTCAAGGCAAAATACAGTAATATTCACTAGGAAACAAGAAAACAAAAAACTATGAACCTAGACTCTTTTGAAGAAATTTTTATTCTAATGCAAACTTTAATGAGCAATATAGAATTCAAATGTCTCTCATATTTGGGAAGGCAATTTCTAAAAAAAAATACTTTCTTTTGCCTCTTTTTACCTATTCTTTCTATCAAGATAGTCACCAGACTTATTATCACTGGTATACTACTTTTTCATATAAAGAATCAGGATCTGATAATAGTTAGATAGCTTGAATTCTTAGTTAACTTCTCATTGCATTAGTTTTATCAGCCATTGTCAACAAACGGTCTCAGGTTCCATGGTATGGAATTCCGTGCAAGCTCTGAGGGATGAAATGTATTCCAGACATGCAAACCATATACAGACTTTGTGGAAACACCCCGCCCTATTTCCCACAATTACTTCTATGCTATTCCCAAATCCTGTTGTGAATTAATTTTTCAATAATGGGTACAAAATGGAATGACTCTTCACATCTAATGATTCTAATATTTTTATATTATTTATAAAATACTACAACACCCGCAATTTAAAATTATTTGTGTACTTACAGTAAGATTTCCAAACAGGAGGTCTATATTCATCTGTATCTAAAAAAATAAACATCAAATTAACATTATTGAATATTTATATTTTAAATAAGATCTTTTAATCATTAGTTCATTTAACATGTATTTGTTGAGGTCTGTTTATTCTCAGCATTGTGCTTGGCACTAATGGGCATTCAAAGGTTTTTTTAGTCTTAGTCCTTACTTTCTTGAAGTACAGTCTCAAAGATGTTCAAATAAAGTTACTGTATTTATTTAACTACATATCACATAAAAACATCAAGGTTAATTTTTACTGCTGGCACTCATTTGTTACAATTACTTACATAATAACGGCCAAAAATGTCTTTGTTTCTTTGGGCTTAATTCTATGATTATTTCATTGAAAGACCTCTGAAATGATTAGAATTTGTCTTTTTCAGTCAAACTGACCAGATTACGATTTTAATCTTCAGAAAGGTATTTCTATATTTCCCCCGTTACATTTGGGAGATGCCAGTGTAACTGGTTTTACTAACATCAGGAGAGAAGAGCAGCAAGGTACAGCTCATAGCCCTCATACATCCTGAACAATCAAAACCAGGAAATGAGAAACACTTCAATGGAAGAGAGTGCATTCAGGGAGCCACAAAGAACACGAGGTGAACATCTGTTCTTCAAGTCCATTCTCCTACCCTCTGCTTGAGCGCAGGTATAGGAGACAGTGTGAAAGGCAGTGGAAAGAGAAAGACATACAAACACATGAGAGACTGGGCGAAAAAGAGAAAGAAGAGGGACCCGTTAGGTCTGGCTTCTCATCAGCAAAGCATAGCTGAGGAATAAGTTTGCCAGGCATAATAAGCTCTTCCTGCAAGACCATGTTGCGAAGCCAGCAGACACAGCATTTTGGTGTAGGAGGTGCGGCAAACCACATCACCTGGCTCTGCTGGCATCCAACATGAACCCATTAAGGAATTTGATGCTAAAAATCTGGGTCTCCAAGGAGGCAATGCAATTCCTGGAAAGTTTATTGAGAAGGCTGAATCGAGTACATGTAGTTAAAAGTAAAAAATAGTCATAGACTCAAAATATTCAGCCCCCAATTCCCAACCTTTAAATTCAATCTTACATTTCATTTATGATGTGTTATCATAAACCACACAAATAGAGTCAGAGGGCTACAGCACTGCTACTAAGGGGCATAAGAACACAAAAGGGAAAGTGTTAAGTCAGTCATGTAGAAATGGCTTGGCACCTAGTAGAAGCGTTCAATTATGTTGTCTTAAACGATGAACAAAATATTACATGAGTAAATTAATACTGAATGAAGTAATGCCTCTCATTATTCACCGTAGTTATAGTCTATAACGTCACCTTGAACAGTGAATTACTGAATCCTGAACCACGCTGCTCCTAGGGGAAACATAAGATCAGGGTCCTGTGTGCCTCTGGTCACAACATTTTTGTCAACCCATCAACACATAACTTTGTTTTATGTGTGTTTCTGTTCAAAGATATCTTATTTAGTATATACTGTTGATTCATTAACACTGTACTCACAGCCAACAGCACCGTAACTCATGCCTCAATGAAGCTTATCTAACATATATATTTTCTCCGTAACATACATCACAGCTTTGCGCTTAGAATACCAGATGGCACATTGGCACTATGCCTGGGGCGCTTTAAACAACAAAATCACCAATAAAAAAAACATATAGATGCAAAAAAAAAAAAATGTGGCCTAAATAGACTATGATGAGGACACCTGTTTTACAGTATGAGAGCTCAAACAAAGGTAGAGGCATCTTGTTTGTCTTCAGCTGGGAATATACAGGTTATGCAACTCAAATATTTTGGCTCTCTGGGATCATTGGCAAATGACCATGAAAATGTCACAGGTATTTATTTTAGGGTTACAAATAAATGCTAGCAAGTAAGCAAACATACAAATACAGAACTGTAAATAATGAGGACTAACTGTACATGAATGAGCAATTATTTAGGAAAACTGCCAACTCTGGTGAACTTGCTTAGTAATGATATAAAGTTAGGATGAAATATGACCTTAATGCAGTGATATATACACATACTGCGGGTGCCAAAAAATGCATGCACATGACTTGTATTCATGTTTTATCAGTATATATTGAGTATTACAATTTTAATACAGATTTTTCCTTTCTTAAAATGTGTATACATTTTTGGGGACACCCTCTGTACATATTTATTTTGCTGAGGGTGTATGCATGTTTGGGGGAGGTTAATTATATCGAGGTTTGTCTTAGTAAGTAAATTATAATTAACTCAAGCATATACTTTTAATACACTCAAGTCATTTTATGATTTCATTCATTGATGACACAAGGAATGCTATACTAAAGCAGTTTAGGGATTAATAGGAGAATGTACATTTACTCTCTGGGAAACTGCCCATATTCTACCAGTGTTATGGCCTTATTGCCAAGGTCCAAAGAGCATAAGCTCCTGAAATCAGGCACCTCCTAACCTACCATGTAGAAGACACCATGGGTAGCCAGGAAGGGGGAGGACACTCAACCAGGTTGGGACCAGGTGGAAAGGATTTAGTTTTGCCCCAAGAGGTCTGGGTTTTGCCCTTGGCTCCTAGGAGGTAATTTTGCCAGAGCGCCTCAGGCTAGCCAGAGAGCACCAATGTGACTTAGGGTGGGGCTTTGCATCACACAGTATCAGTCAACCTGAGGACTGAGAGTAACCATGTGGGCAATCAATCAACCATGTCTATGTAATAAATAAAGCCCCAATAAAAGCTCTGAACTCAAGGCTTGGAAGAGCTTCCTTGGTTGGAAGTACTCTATGAGTATTGACACACATCAACGCTGGAAGAAGATGGACCCTGACTCCATAGAGAGGTAAGCTCTGCATTTTGTACCTCTCCTGGGCCCTACTTTATATGCTTCTTGTTTGGCTGATCTCAGACTGTATCCTTTCCCTATAATAAATCATGACTGTGAGTATAACAGTGTTTACCAAGTTCCATGAGTTCTTCTAGCGATTATTGAACCTAAGGGTGCTTTGGAGGAACTTTCTTCAACTTGCAGTTGGTGTCAGAAGTGAGGGAAGTCTCCACGACTGCCCTCTCACTTTGTAGTTGGCTCTAACTCCTCGCAAACCTTGTGCAAAGCCTGTAGCTATGCGCAGTGAAGGCCTTCTGCAGATTGCTTCCACTTTGGAGGAGGTGAACGAGGCGGTGGCTCATACTCAAAATCCTGTCTCTGGGGAATTGTGAATCTAGTTCTAGACAGGGCTTTCTTAGCGGAACATCAACCTTTACTTGCTGTATGACTTTTGGAAATTTGCTACCTCTCTGAATCTTAATTTATCTATAAAGAGGAATAACCACATCACCTAAAATGGGAATAGTAACAACACAGGTTGTTGAGGTTTAAACTATGTCTCATACATAAAGCACCTTACACTTAGGAGGTCTTTAGTGAGTACCTTCTCCTGCCTTCACCAAAAGTAATTTTAAAGACACAATGATAGGTCTGTATTAGCCCCAAGCCGTCAATGATTTCAGCTGTGCATTCCCGTATTATTTTGTTCTTCCCTATACACCTACTCTACTTTAGTAGATATTACTCAAGATGCTACGCATCACAATTATGTGGCCAAATAAAATGAATATTTTGCAAAACAACAAGAAATAATGGGAGGAAAATTTGAATCTCCTTTAATATTAAAAATTCTAACTACTCGTTTGAGAGCATTTAAGAGCATAGTTTGGGTTTTAAAAGTATTTTCCGGGCCGGCCGAGTGGTATATTGGTTAAGAGCTGGCTTGGGACACCAGCGGCCCCGGTTCGGATCCCACATATGAGGGCCAGTGACACTGCCCTCCACAGCTAACAACAGCTCCACCTGGAGCTGGGCTGTGAGCCCCGGTGACGGTGTAGGTTGCAGCCCTTGCTGCAGTGGGCTGCCATAGGCTACAGTGAGTGGCCCGCAGCCAGCGTGAGCAGCTGGCAGCCAGCGCGAGCTGCCAATAGCCGCGGTAAGCGACCATCCAGAGGCCGGCGACCGATCTGCCTCACCCGGGAAGAGCGCAATGATGATACCAACATGTGGCCAGTGAAGCAACATCCTCCGCAACTAGACTGAAGAACAAAAAGACAGCAACTTGTCTGTTTCCCTTTGCCGATTCCCCAACGCTGTTCCCCTCCCGCAATTCCCCAATAAAATCTTTAAAAAAAAAAAAAAGTATTTTCCTAGCAATCTATTTTTTTGCTGATGGAGGCGTAAACTGGCACAACCTCTCTGGAGAGCAATTGGTGATACATAACATGAGCCTTTAAAAGTGTGTAACAGGCATCTGTTAAAGCAGAGCTTGAACGAGATGCTCTTTGAAGGAGAATATTTAAAGATTATGACAGTCTTTCCTATGTTTAGGAGTAGAGAGGTTAGGTCACCTTGGCTGAATCTTTCTGTTGATCAGGTTAGGCAAAGAGTAGGCACCGCTGTCTTCTGGGCTCAGGGGAAAGGGCCCACTGGGAAGGAGAAGTTGGATGGCTTTGAAAAACATACCTCAACCTCCTGATATGCAGAATTAGTTGCTAGAATTGGGGAGACCAATTATCCAGTACCCTAAATCCTTCAGGAAGGGAAGAAACATTACCCCAATCTTTGATTCCTCAGATTCAAAGTTAAGGAGTTCTGTCATATAAGAAACTCACAGCCCCAACCAGCTCCACTGGCAAGAAAAGGTAGACACACTCCTGAAATAAAATGACCTTGAGATGGATTAATTGTAACTAGTGATCTAGGGTCACACAAAGGGCTTATGGTTGATTAGGAAGGACAGATTGTGGCCCAGCATGAAGCAGATGTCACAAGGGTCTCTGACTTCAGCTTCCCTGGCACACTGAGTTGTTGTGTATAAGACTGCAAACTAACAAATGGCAACCTTGACCTCCAATTGGGGTCAATTCTGTGACCTGGGTCAAGTCTGACCAGAAACACCATCCTAGCAGCTGTTAGACAAGGTACTGTCAACAAACAAAACAGGGCTGGTCTTTAACACTGACAGAAAATGATAAAGAGAAGGAAGATAAATAATGTACTATTATATTATACTACAGTTCTTCTGGCATTTGGAAGAGGATGGGACCATTTCAAGACTGAGCAAGCCTCCTGGAGTTCAAGCCTGGAGGAGGAAACTGCCTAAAGAGGAAAATACTGAGTTCCCTGTTAACTGGAGTACTAATTAATAGGGAAAAAAACAGCAGCAGATTTGGCCCCTAAATTTACGTAACAGGTCATGTCAGTTCCTTGTGCGTATCTCTTTTGGCCTGCCATTCTATTTCTAGAAATGCATTGTAAAATAATTAAAGTTATTAAGAAAATATTAATATAGAAGAATACTATTGCAACATTACATTTAAAACTAAAAAACTGGATCCAACCTAAATACCCAACAATTGGAAACTGATAGAATTAATTATGACATATTCCAGTTTGAAGATATTGTGACTACATCAAAAGGAAACCTTTTAATCTGTTAGAATATCTGGTCTTTTAAATATTTTAAATCTTTTAAACAAGTGGTTTTCAAACTTTATTTCAAAAATCTGGATTATACAGAGCTTTTAATATGTACCAATATTAAACACATTAGAAATTTAAACTGAGGACTCTTATTTGTTAATTTATTAAAAATAAACCCATTTTATCTTGATATAACACGAAAAATAACTGATTTTCAAAATGAAAAATTTGTTTTATATTTTGCAAATCTCTTTAATGTCTGGTGTAATTGTAGACAGCCAGATTCTCATGTCTGCTTCTGTATTTTACCTGTTGTGATATCATGTGCCATGTACCTTCTGGAAGATTAAACTAGACACTTATGAAAGAATGAGAGTGAAAAGGCAAATAATGCCTTATTATTATTAAAACAGTTTGGCTTTGTGGAAACTGAAAAAATCTGGGGACCCCAAGTAGTCCCAGATCATACTTTGAGAACTACTGTTTTAAACCATGCTAGAATATGGGGTAAGGTGGGATAAGATACACTTCATCTATAGAAGAGATACAAAAGTTAACTAAGGAGAGAAAAGAGAAGAAATCACGTGGTCAGCAGTTCAAAGTCCTTTCAGCTTGTTCAAAGAACGTTATCAAGGGCCAATCTGCACCCAATGTCTGTGATGTGTCTTTACCTCGGCGTCTCAAGGGCTCCCATAGTCTCTTTTTGATTGTCAGAAAATCCACCCAGACTGAGCATATAAATTTGACAGATTTCCATCACTAAAGCATGATACAGAATGACAGCCAGACAATCTATGACTCAGGGACAGCTCATCTTAACAAACTCAAGGACAGCCACTTAAAATAATCTTAGCATGGTTATGGATGAGTGTTTAAATTAAGTACACACCCACAAAATCCATTAAAAGATTTCTCCATCACCTTTAAGTGTCAAGAATACTTTTCATTCTACATAAAAGATAATTTTATAAAAATACCAAGGTTATGCTGCCATACAGGAATGTTAAAATATCAGAAAGTTTCATTCATTTCATAAAAATGTACATATTAAACACCTTCCATGGGTAAAACAGTGTCAGTTATAAGATATGTCCAGATGTAGTTTATGCCTTCAAAGGCAAGGAAAAAAAGATGGTTACTATTATTTACAAACAAGGTAATATGAGTAATATATAATACTCTTATACACAGTAAGAGTTTTACAAACCATCATCTTGTCAAAATGCCTGGCAAGAAACAATCGAAATGCCCATTGGTACTGGATTAAGAAACTGTGGTACATTTACACAATGGTATATTAAGCAGCTATAAAGAAGAAATCGTACCATTTGCAACGATATAGATGGACCTGGAGAACATTATGTTAAGTGAAATAAGTCAGTCAGAGAAAGACAAATACCATATGATCTCACTTATATGTGGAATCTAAAGAACTGAATAAATGAGCCGTGTAAACAGAAATAGTCTTAGAGACACAAAGAAAAAACTGATGAGGCTAGATGGGATAGGGATGGGAGAAGGAGAAGGGACGAGGCAACATAAACTGATAACTACAATACTACTGCAGAGACAGAAGAGACAGTTTAGGGAATATAATCAATAAGGTTGTAAATATTTCTTTTTAGGGGAACAGACAGATGCATGTCCTTTTAGGGAGACCACTTCATGGACGGTGTAGTGGCCTGACCACTGCACTGTACATCTGAAGCTGCCGCTGAACAATATTATATGTCAACTATAATTTAACACATATATAGTCATGGGATGTGGAATATAGTGTGGGGATGGAGTCAATGGAATTATAATAGATACGTATGGTATCGGGTGTGGGGGGCAGGGGAGGGGGGAGGGGGTAGTCACTTTGTAAGGGGCGAAAAAAACTATTGCATTGTTTTGTACATCTGTAATTAATAATAATAATAATAATAATAAAATTAAATTTTTAAAAAATGCATGGCAAGAATAGGTCCCCAGTAAATATTTACTGAACTGATGAAGGAATGGAAAAAAAGAAGGAATCACTGTTGGCCAGTGTCAAGAAAGACAAACCAGAGGTGGTGCCATCTGACAAAGGCTCATCTGATTTGTTTAAGTAAAATGGTTAAGATAAGGAGAATGGAAATAAGAGAGAAAACAACATTATAAACAGAGGGAACACATTGAATGAGGACGCAGAAACAAGAAAGTTCTGCAAGTGTTTGAAGAACTGCAAATAACACAGAGTGGTAGCAATAAAAGACCTGCTAAGGAAGCTTGAGACTCGCACTGGAGGGAACCTGGGCGGAGTTGCAGGAGTATCCATAAGTAATACACCATGTGTTCTTCTCTGCTTTACATTTACTTCCATTAAATACTCAGACGTCTGAGAGGAATACTGTAGTCAGGCCCAGGTCAGCTCTCAAGAATGAGAGAAAACAAGCCAGGCCTGAGCAGGAAGGCCCAAGGTAGACAAAACAGCAAGCAAAACTGAGGGAGCAAAGACTCAGAGGAGGGAGAAAATAATGGGCTCAAAAATCACAGGAGGTAGGCCTGGGAAGGGGCAGGGGCAGCTCCATGTCTAAGCAAGTGTAGAAGTAAGAAGACTGGCTCTGTCTGAGGCATTCTCTTTTGTGATTCTAAGCAAAAATCTAAACAAATTCAGAAAACGAAAGAAAAAAATGAGATCCATTAACTATATGGAAAGCAAAGACCAAGTTGATTAGTATGCACAGTATAATCACATTTTTGTAAATAAAAGAAAAGATATGTGTATATATGAATGTGTATGTGTACATCAGGAAGAGAGGGACAAGGAGAGAGAGATCTAGAAAGATCTAGAATGACATACACTAATTTAAGTAACAGTAGTTACATCCAGGCTCTTCATCTGAACCACAGAGCACAGAAAATGTTTTTAGTGACTATTTTCTCAGTTCTCCCATGTATGGTAGATAATCAGTGTTTTACTAGATGCACAAGACAGAAGTTAACTTATTAAACATACAATGGATACCCTAGGTCATTGGGGTATTATTCTTTCCTAGAACCAGGAAAACGGCTTTTCTAGATGGTGATTTTTTTACTTTTCTTATATATCTATGCCATTTAAAAAAAATTATATGATGAATATACTACATTTGTGCTAAGGAGAAAAAAACCTATTAAAACAAACAGTGTAAGTTAACAATTTGTAAGAAGAGAAAAACATAAAAACTGATTCAGATAGAAAACAGTCTCATTTAACAAACACCACAGGAAATTCTAATTATTCTGAGTGGGCTCTTGAAATGAATATACTACCAGGTAAATCATATTTCCAGTCTTAGAAGCTTAGTAATCAACTACAAGCTTTGACAAATTTATGCTTAATAAAGCACCATCTTCTAAAAGTCTTGGAATTCCCCCTTAAAATCTTTGTGGAGGTCTTAATATACTTCTTCCTGTTCTAACTAAATCTGCTGAATGGCAAGCATTCATTATGGAACACAGAAAAGCTTCTTAATTAAATTTTCTTTCACTTTTGGTTAATTGCTAAAAATTGGGAGTCAAGGAAATCTTATTTTATTTTTATGGAAAGTGATTCCATTTTTTTCTTGCTTTTTAAAACTCAAAGTTACACATTTTAGGCAAGACTTAGTGTTAAACTTTTGTGCCTGTAATTTCCTTTTGTGCTTTTTAAAACTCAAAGTTACACATTTTAGGCAAGACTTAGTGTTAAACTTTTGTGCCTGTAATTTCCTTTTGTGCTTTTTCCTCTGAATATTAATATTTTTAAGGACATTAATTTTTCCTTTAAATACTAAAAAGTTTCAAGATACTTACCTATAACTTTAGGCAATGTTTTAAAAAAAACCTTAGTAAAATGTATCTAGGGTATCTTTGATATTATATGATATATTGCAATTTATAATATTAGGGCTATTTGGGAGGTACTCAAAGTGTTCATCTGTTGATTGATAAGATTAAATCTACTTATAAGTACCCTAAAGCTCTGAATTTTTAGATGAACTTAAAACATCATATGATTGAGTAAATCTTAATGCTGTCTCCAATTAGATCCTATTTGTATCCAGTATGTCTATGGGTATCATTGATAATGACTGACCTTTGAAAACAAAAAGTTTTATTTCGTTTGTTTATTATATAGTTGTGTGTATCATTATGTAGTTGTCTTATGAATTCATTGGTTTAGAACAATATTTTGTCGAAATTTAAACCTGCTTAACTTTTTATTTTAAAAAATAAATAGTTCATTCTAGAACAGGCTAGAATGTTAAATTTAAGCTCTTTATTGTTTTAGACTCAAACCAAAATGGCTTTTACAACTTTTTAACAATACAATAATAGGTTTTTTGAAAAGGACTATGTTGCATTTTAAATGAGGTCTGGACTAATGATGCATGAACACTCAAAAACTATGTGATCAATGTTTTACAGCACGTTTGTTTCAGATTGCCTTTGATTAGAAAAAGAACAATTTTGGTTTCTGTAAAAGGAATGGAATTTATTGGCAAGAAAATAACATTTTCTTCCTTCGAATGAAGACTCATCTTTCAGCCAACTGGCAAGAGATTCCCTGTCCTGCTTTAATCAGAAAATGCAAGCCATTAATGATTAATCCCCACCTGTTGCTTCTGTTTCTGTACCAAATTTGGCATATTAAAATAATAAGATGCTGGTGACCACAAAGTAATCTTATAAAAGAAGATGGGCATAAAATTCACAATAAATACCAAACAATTATTACTGTTAATAATTGAAAGAGTCACAAAGAAAACAACCAAACTTTTTACTCTAAAAGAAATAAATTGCCTGGAATACAAAAATTCACAGTAAAAAGTAAAAGGCAGGCAGGCCGAGTGGCGCGTTGGTTAAGAGTTGGCTTGGAACACCAGCTCTGAGCAGCAGGGCCCCGGTTCGGATCTCCCATAGAGGGCCACTGCCGCTGTGCCCTCTACAGCTAAGATGGTGAACAACAGCTCGACCTGGAGCTTGGTAGCCATGAGTTGCCGGCAACAGTGTAGTCTGCAGTGCGGCTGGCTGGCAGTTGGCGTGCGCTTTCGTGAGCTGCCGTGGGCCGCCGTGAGCAGCCATCCAATGGCCGGAGAGTGACTGCCACACCCGGGAAGAGTGCAATGATAATACCAACATGGGTCAGTGAAGCAACATCCTTCACAACTAGACTGAAGAACAAAAGGGCAGCAACTTGTCTGTTCCCCTTCCCCGATTCCCCAATAAAACCTTTAAAAAAAAAAAGTAAAAGGCTCATAATAATACGCACAATTCTAAACTAACCAGGAAACAAATAAAAAAGAGCTTTACTAGGTTTCTAGGTACCTCATGTCCTGACTAAACTTTCCTAGAAAATGCTTCAAAATGTGGAAAGTAAGCATTTCAATTAAGATAATTAAAATTCACTCTGCAAAGTCATGGCCAAATCAGGTCAGCTAAATTCACCCTTAGAAGAAACGAAGTCATTTAAAACTGTTCCAAGTTGAAAATGGATGTGTCATGATACAATTCTGACAGAAATAAACTATTTTTAAAACCAAAGATAATTGTTTTTAATTCTTAGGAGAATAATGACCCAGAACTGTTAGTATATGCGAAGAAACTTCTGAAACTGTGCAACTAGAGTGCTCACATGTAACTTCATCAAAGATCTCCAAAAACAAATATCGTGCAAAGGCAGCGCTCAACTCCAGCATGGACCCATAGCTTGGGCCAACAAAGCCTCCTAAATGAAATGAAATGTGAACCAAATTTGGAAAACTCCCCTTTTAAAAACTCAAACTTGGCCTTTTATTAAAGATCTAAGCAATGTTTCTTCTAACCAACTTGGCCGACCTAGCAAGCTGACTACACAAAGTCCCTCTGCTTACTCAAATCTTTTCACTGTACTCTTGGAAACAAAAAGCGACACACAGGAACTGAGTCATTCAACTCAATTCAAAAGTAAGTGTTGTCATTTTTCAACCTACTATTTCTTTTTCTAGACAAGTCCTATCTCTCTGAGGTTTTGTCTCTAAAGGAAAGAGAAATAAATAATAAACACTATTTCTGATCATGTTTATCCTAACATGTTGGCATATTAACAAAAAGTTGTCAGATAGGCCCACTTAACCACAAGGTTTCTAACAGAGAATGTTAAGAAGAGATTTAACTCCTGCTAAGCCTCTCAATAACATCAAAAAATAGAATACAGGGCCGGCCGCGTGGCGCATTGGTTAAGCGCTGGTTTTGGGATGCCAGCGGCACCGGTTCGGATCCCACATGAGGGCCAGTGACACTGCCCTCTACAGCTAACAACAGCTCCACCTGGAGCTGGGCTGTGCGAGCCCCGGTGATGGTGTGGGCTGCAGCCCCTGCTGCAGTGGGCTGCCATAGGCTACAGTGAGTGGCCCGCAGCCAGCGTGAGTGGCTGGCAGCCAAGCGTGAGCTGCCAATAGCCGCAGTGAGCGACATCCATCGGCCAGCGACCGATCTGCCTCATCTGGGAAGAGCGCAATGACGATACCAACAGTGAAGCAACATCCTCCACAACTAAACTGAAGAACAAAAAGACAGCAACTTGTCTGTTCCCCTTCCCCGATTCCCCAACGCTGTTCCCCTCCGCCAATTCCCCAATAAAATCTTTAAAAAAAAAAAAATAGAATACATAAAACACAATGGCAATAATGTATATACTCTTCTACTTGATTTCTCTCCATCTCACATGTCTAAAATTAGACTGCAATAAATTAATTTTTATGAAGTCCTTATAATGCATCCTTAAAAGAATATACCATATGGTGTATACAGTTTACTACGCACACAAAAAGAATACACCTGATGAACACTTTTTCCACACCCAGAAATTTAGACTTTTAACCATCCAGGGCACTTAAAGTCATAGATATAAAAAAAATGTTAACAACATGAAAACTTTCTGCAAAATTTTTACTTTTTATAAATACAAGTTCTGGAAAATAACTAACGAAAACTATACTTTTAGTTGGTCTCTTTCTAGTCAGTTACCTAAGAACTATAACTCAGTTGTCTCAAACCCCCTCACTTCCTTCAGTAGACCCAGTACATATCGTCCTTGTTCTTTTTTTAAAGGAAAAGTTGCAATGTTTTCTCCTTGTTATTCATCCTTTGGGACAAGTTATCACTAACCCATGCATTTCTCATTTACCAACATAGTTTTGTAGCAATGAGTCACTTGGATCCTTGCCCTTGGAAAAGGCATCTATCCCCATATTCTCAGGCTTAGGAGTATGCAATAGAATGCATTTATCAGAACATGCGTTATTTTTTGACAGAAATTCACAGACTAGTTAGGACACTCCAATGATGAGAGTCAACCTATCTTTGTCACTAAGCATTAAAACAACCACCTTTCCAAGTCTTGCCTTACACATCAGTGTTTTCAAGCTTTATCAAGAGGACAGGTACTAAGAAAGTAGGACACACTAACCCTTAAAAGAAACTCTTTGGGGAAAAGAGATAATGCTCCTTTTAGTTACACAGGAGTTGGCCCTCAGTATCCATGGGTTCAATATCTGAAGATTCAACCAATCAGGGATCTAAAATATTTTCTCAAAAGTTACATTGGTGCTGAAGTGCACTATGTAGTCAGGCCTATGATGGCTGCATCTGTACTAAATGTGTACAGACTTCTTTCTTGGCATTTTATTCCCTAAACAACACAATGTAACTATTTGCATAGCATTTACATTGTATTAGGTATTACATGTAATCTAGAGATGATTTAAAGTATATGGGAGAGGGCCGGCCAAGTGGCGCAGAGGTTAAGCAAGCCAGCGGCCCTGGTTCGGTCCCACATATGAGGGCCAGTGACACTGCCCTCAAAAAAAAAAAAAAGAAATTCCTTTCCTTAAAGTACATGGGAGAGTGTGTGTAGGTTATATGCAAATACTACGCCATTTTATATGAGGGACTTGAGCAGATTTTGGTATTCTTGGGGAGGTGGAGGGTGTTCTACAACCAATCCCCTGCAGATACTGAGGGATGGCTGCACTTTGACATCACAGATAACTGAGATGGAAAACGGTCACAACATTCCTCATCCTACATAATTTCCTAATACACTTCTTTTAAACTGGACTTCTCTGGGAAAACCAATCAGTCTCTCTCTCTCTCTCTCTCTCTCTCTCTCTCTCTCTCTCTCTCTCTCACACACACACACACACACACACACACACACACACATACACGGACTGTGAAGAACACAGAGAAGTTTGCTTTGTGGAGCCAAATGTGGAATAAGGCAGTGCACAGCTATAGGAAAGAAAGTAGAGTCAGTCAGAGAAGTAATACTGTGTCAACCACAAATAAGCTCAGTTGGATAATTCTAAGCACATGCTAACTGTCCCAAGGTATAATAAAATGCTCAGCATGTTTTAATTAACTACGCTTTGACTGCACACATGACAGTATAGGCTGCCAAGAGGCAAAAAGTCTCTGGGAATGAGAACTTGTGTTCCAAACTGATAGGTACCTATTTTTCTTCCTTTGAGAGGAGAGCCCAGGGCATGCAAGATCTGGAGTTGTGGTCTCTCTCTTGCAGACAGCTGCATCTAAAAGGGCCTAAAATGAACATGTAACAGACTTGTTTGTCTTCAAGAAGTTCCTGCAGTAGGAGGACATGAGGAGCAAGTAACAGAAAATGTAACAGTAACAAAGGCCCACCTTTTCTTAATTCTAAAATCCAAATGCTTTAAAAAGTGAAAGTGTTTCCTTTTTTTTTTTTTTTTTAGCTGAGCCATCCGGCTACCTGTTGGCAGCTCAGCGGCAGCTCAGCTCGGGCTAGGCATCGAAATGCTGTTGCTCAGAGCTCAGCTCGCACTCTTGAGTAAGCTCTTAACCAACTGAGCCACTCGGCCAGCCCTGTGAAAGTGTTTTTATAATTCATTTGGCGGCAAACTCTGATCTGATTAACCTGAAAGTATTTTTAAAATTCTTTATAACTCATTTGATGGCAAAAGCCTCACCTGAATACATGTATGAATATTTACTATATTTATTCCACAGAGTGTGACCATTCATTTCACTGAGGAAGTAATGTGTGATTACAGGGTTGTCTCAGACTGCTGGGGTGTTATAAAATAGACCATATATGAGACATCAAAAGAATTCTGAATCCCAAAACACATCTGTTACCAACGGTTTTGGGTAAGGGATTACAGAACCAATAGTGGTGTTAAAAATCTAGGGCTGATCATGTTAAAACATATGTCAGAACTCTCTCCAAAGGCTTCCTGGGTCACTCAGAATAGAAGCCAAACTCTTGACAACTGCCTACAAGATTGCTATTCAAAAAGGACCACAACATTAACATCACCTGGTAATTTGTTAGAAGTGCACAATTGCAGGACCCAGCTCCCATCCAAGCATCAGAATGTGCATGTTCACAAGCTCCCCAGGTGATGTGCACACACCTGGTTTTTCAGAAGCGCTGAGCTACAAGACCTTAGATGATCTGTCCTTCTCACCTGGCAGAGTTCATCCCCTACTGCTCTCTCCCTCAGTCACTTTGGTTTCCTTGCCACTCATCAGACATATGAGAAACGCTTCCACCTAGCTGCTCCCTTGGACTAGAATGTTCTCCCCCCACGTACCTCCGCAACTTACTCCGTCCTCTGCTCCAGTTCTTTACTCAGAAGTTACCTTCTCAGTGAGGCTTCCCTGTTCTGTCTGTTTTGTCTCTTCGGTGCTTATCACTACCTAAAAATACTAACATTTTACCAAATTATGTTGTTTTTGTCTCTGCCTATTAGAATGTAAATTTCATGAAGGCAGGGATTTTTTTTTTTTTTGTCTGTTTTTCATACTGCTGTATCCTTCATGCCTAGAACAGCAATTCTCAGGGTGGTTTGTGGATAACTGAGACTCTTTCAGGAGGGTCCACAAGGGCAAAACAATTTTCATAATTATTCTCTGCAGTTATTTGCCTTTTTAACTGTATTGACATTTGCACAGGTGGTGCAAAGACTGTGGTAGGTAAAACTGCTGGTGCTTCAGCACAAAACAATGTGGTGGCACCAAACTGTAATAGCTGTCACTGTATTCTTCAGCACCAAAGACCCATAGCTTAAAGAAAAAACTCCATTTTACTTTGGAACATCCCTGATGAAGCAGTTTAAAAAGCATTAATTTCGGGTCGGCTGAGTGGCGCATTGGTTAAGCGCTGGTTTTGGGATGCCAGCGGCACCGGTTCAGATCCCACATGAGGGCCAATGACACTGCCCTCTACAGCTAACAACAGCTCCACCTGGAGCTGGGCTGTGCGAGCCCCGGTGATGGTGTGGGCTGCAGCCCCTGCTGCAGTGGGCTGCCATAGGCTACAGTGAGTGGCCCGCAGCCAGCATGAGCGGCTGGCAGCCAAGCGTGAGCTGCCAATAGCCGCGGTGAGCGACATCCAGAGGCCTGCGACCGATCTGCCTCATCCAGGAAGAGCGCAATGACGATACCAACAGTGAAGCAACATCCTCTGCAACTAAACTGAAGAACAAAAAGACAGCAACTTGTCTGTTCCCCTTCCCCGATTCCCCAACGCTGTTCCCCTCCGCCAATTCCCCAATAAAATCTTTAATAAATAAATAAATAAATAAATAAATAAATAGCATTAATTTCATTCAATCTTGACCCTTGCGTACATGTCTTTAATATTCTGTGTGAAAAAACGAGAAGTGTGCATATCGCTGCATACTACGGTATAATGGTTGTCTTGAGGAAAAGCATATGTGGGATCGAATAGGGAGCTGACTAGCTGCAATTTTCATAAACACCATTTCACCAGTCAAACAATGACTGACACACTATGACTACACAGACTTGTCACATTAAGGAAAAAATGGACTGCATTTATTGCCAGTCATAAAACCCAAGTTTTCAAGTGAATTTCAAAAGAATTTGAGGAAACTTTTATCTACCATCATGAGTTTAATAGTTTGTTAATATTTAAAGGCTTTTCCAATGAGTTTAATAGTGATATTAAAGAATGTGATTTGTTAATATGCTGTACAATGAAATGTGTTAACATTTGGAAGACTTACATAACTCAATTAACTAGTATTTTTGACATGACACATGCATGACAATACCAAATCATGCATGGGTAAAAGATTTAGTCAAAGTACAAGACAGATAAATGGGTTTTAATGTAGCAGTAAAAAATGTTCATCGATTTGATTTCAGAGTCTACATTGCAACTGACCTTTATGAAACTACCACTTGTCAAGTTTTAGTGTAGTATCAAAGAATATCCACAACTATTTGAAAAGATTATTAAAATACTTTCCTCTTTTCCAACTATGTATCTGTATGAGGCCTGATTTTCTTCATATACTCCAATCAAAATAATATATTACAACAGATGATTACAGCTATGAGTCTTTTCTTTTAAGTTAAACATTAACGTGTTTGTAAAAATGTAAAAGAATGCCACTACTCCTACTTTAAAAACATAGTTGTTTCATAAACTATTATATATGCTAACATGTAATGGGTTTATTATTTTTTTAAACCAATTAGTAATTATTTTAATTTCTCAATTTTATTTTTAAATACAGTAAGTAGCAATACATACAACCCACATAAAAAAATGCTCCTTAGATTCCTCAATGTTTAAGAGTATATATGATTCCTGAGATTTAAAAGTTTGAGACCCACCAGCCTAAAATAATAACTAGTAGATAGCAGTAAATTTTGTTGCACTGAACACTTATAACATGCAGAACTCTTGGTAAATGCTTTTATATGTATTTCTGTTATGCCTCACAACAACCTTCTAAAGTAGGTATTATTACTATTACCATTTTACAGATGAGAAACCAGTACCTGAGAGACAGATCAAGGTATCTGTTTAAAGTCACAGCAGCAGAGCCAAGAACGTGAGCCGAAATCACACGACTCCAGATCTCCTGCTACTAACCACTACTGATATATAATAAAGGCATGTAAGTTAGAAACAAGGCAAATAGTGCAAAGCCAGGTGAACACATTTTAAATATCAAAACAATTATAAGAACCCAAAATACAAAGCCAAATGAGAGCAGAAGAAAGGCCAGAACAACTTCTCAGAGGCAGAAGGAGATGTTTGAGGAAACAATTCAAGTGTAGCCCACAATAATACATCACCTATTGTTAGGTTGAAGAATGGACAATAAAAACCCTGAGATGTCTATTTAGTGTCAAGACCAAAGGATGTAGAGACAAGGTGGTATACTTATGGTCAGGTTCATTCATGATGCTCTTCAAGTCTTCTTGCTATTGTTGGTTTCCCTGCAGCTCAAGCTTGAGTATAATCTTCAATGAAATGTTTAGGATAATCTCTGGTTCCCATGTACAAAGAGAGTTTCCACCTCGTTAAATCTATCAACCCCAAGAAATGCCTCCTTGCAGGCCCTAAGTAGGGTGATACCATGAAGTGTCATCATCCCAATGGAATTAGTGACAAGAAGGGCACTTATTGTGTACACTTATGAAGCATCCTATAAAGTCAAGAACAGTAATCCATCCCCAACTTCCAATTTTCTAAACTAAAAATTCCTGCTTGAATATGCAGATATACTTCCTACAACCTTGAAATTTCCACTTTCTCTAATATTTACACCATGAATCACTTTTATTAGGGATGATCATAAAATGAATGATCTAGGATTTGGAAAACAAAAATCAGGGGAAGTAGTGGCAGAGCAGTGGTTAGATTTAGCAGTGCAGCATTCGGACAAACAACAGAAGTTAGGGCAAACAAAAGCAAGTGAAATCTTGGAACTGTTCTCACTCTATTAGGAGAGAGGAGGGAGGCCAAAAAAGCAGGTTAGCGTTCGCCCATGTGTAATGTGTTCTGTGACGAGACTGTGAGGAATTGAGCTTTAGAACCCTATCAGAGAGGAGGTTTGAAAAATTCTGACTCAGGTATGTGTATGGAAGACCAGAAATAGGAAAAACAGAACCGCTTAGTATCCATAATATCCACAGCAATGGAAAAAATAAATTTATAAACATATTCTCAAACTTCCGGATGAGGGAGATCCTGAAAAGTTCCTGGCATACAAGGGATGATGATAATAACGGATATTCTCTTTCTCTAGTCTTCTATCGTCATTTCATGTCAGTGAATATAAAAAGAAAACTATGAGGGCTTTCAGAGCTAGAGATCCAGGACTACCCGAACAATATTTTTGCCTAGAACTCTTCCATTCCACAACCACACACATTTCTACAGGGGCTCATCAAGGTAAGAGCCTAGGTTAGAAAGAGAACGCTGGGTAATGACTATGCTCACTGGCGTTACCCAGAGCTGAGCGGGCTGCTGTCCAGTCATCAAGCCTCCTTCCTCCACAGCCCGTACTTCAGCATATGGTGTGCAGAACTACAGTGACTCAGCGTTTTGCTAGATCAGAAATCAGAAAACATGCATATAAAATTGTGCAGTAATTGGTGTTTTAGATTCCAGAGCACATTGGTCTCCTTGCATGATATCAATGGACCGACTTAGGCTACTCAAAGCCCGGTCATAAAACACAATTGTCTTAGGAAGGACAGAAACTGGAGCACAAGCTGACAATATATCCATGGGGGTTAGGAAAAATAAGGACTGAAACAATGTTATGGAATACTTTTCAATGAACATATCAAACAAGCAAAAGATGCCTGGGATATTTTTCTATGAACGTATGAAACAAGCAAAAGGGGCCTGGGCACTTCACTTCTGAGTACTTAGGAAGAGGAGGAATTACACACTGTCTGCCAGGCTGGTGTGAGTTCGGTACAGACTATGAGAACTTGCCTCACTTCATGCTACTAGCTTCAGTGTGCAGGGGAGTGGTCACAAGTGTGGGCTCTGACTCTACTAGAACTTACTGATGGTGAGTCTGACCTTGGGCTAGTCAATTGGACAAATGAATATTCACTATTACTATCAGCAAAAAAAGGTGTTTTTTAACTTGATTCTTGAGGTACTTGACATTAAAGAAATTTCTACAGAAAGAAATGTAGTGTCACTAGTTAAGATTTTCATAGACAGTATTCAGAACATGTAAGATGCCAAAACCTAAGCCATTACACAATTACATTCCTATTTGTCATTCTGCAATAAGCATTTCCTAAGCTACTGAGCATTTTCTGTGGCATGAATGTCAAACAGTTTAACAGAAACTGTTATTTGATGTGGTGCCAAAGTTGTCCAATCTGATTGCAGCCAACATTTTTATCTGTTATGATGCCAACACCTATGTACATGACAATTATATATATGACAATATATGAGGTCCGACAATTAAGTTTGCGAACTCATCCTAGAAAAAGTGCTACATACTTCATTGCTGAGTATCACTGCAGTTACTTTCGAAGTACTCCTCTTGGGAAGCTATGTACCGACACCAGCGCTTAGCCCACCCTTCAAAGCAATTCTGGAACTCTTTCTCTGGAATGGCCATCAGAGCTATTATTGTATTACCCTCGATGTCCTGAATGTCATCAAAATGTTTTCCTTTCAATATTTCCTTTATCTTCGGGTAAAGAAAGAAGTCATTGGGGGCCAGATCAGGTGAGTAGGGAGAATGTTGCAATACAGTTATTTGTTTACTGGCTAAAAACTCCCTCACAGACAGTGCTGTGTGAGCTGGTGCATTGTCCTGATGCAAGAGTCATGAATTGTTGGCACAAAGTTCAGGTCGTTTTTGTCTTTTTCATACAGCATTTTCAGCACTTCCAAGTAGTAAAGTTGATTAACTGTTTGTCTAGTTGGTACAAATTTTTAATGAATAATCCCTCTGATATCAAAAAAGGCTAGCAGCACTGTTTTGACTCTTAATTTGGACTGACAGAACTTCTTTGGTAGTGGAGAATTGGCTGACTTCCATTGTGCACTTTGACTCTGTTTCAGGGTCGTGTTGGTACACCCATATTTCATCATTAGTGATAACGCATTTCATCACCAGTGATAACACGGCCCAAAACATCATCTTGCCTCTTCAAAAGGTCTTGGCAAACTTTGACTCTCCTTTGCTTTTGTTCATCAGTGAGCTCCTTCAGGGCCATTTTTGCACACACCTTTCTCATGCCAAGATTTTCAGTTAAGATTTTCCTAACTGTTTCTCTGTCGATGTTTCCTTAGTCTGCTATGCTTCTACAGTCAACCAACAATTTTGATGCACAATTTGACAAATTTTTGCAATGTTTTCATCAGTTGTGCTCATTACTGCTCTCTTCATCATGATGTGTTCTCTCCCGTCAGAAAAACATTTAATCCATTTATACACTGCTGTTTTCTTCATGGCATTATCCCCATAAATTTGGCCTAACATGTCCCTGATTTCACTTCCACTCTCGCCAAGTTCAACAAGAAATTTAATGTTTGTTTGTTGCTCTAATTCTGATGACTGCCTGGACATATCTCACAAAGCAATAAAAAAAACAAACCAAAACAAAAAAAAAACCCTCTTCCCATTTGTGTTAAGATATTAAATAAGTCTGAACATTCTCTAATTCAGTGCAGTTTCCAAAAGTGACAGCTTAGTTCACCAGCATTTTGTCCATTAACTAAGGAAAGCAATTATTTTTCTGATGATATGGAATGTTATATTAAAAATGGACAGATTATAAAGTAGAATATCAAAATTCACATTAATTTTTAAGATACAACATTTAGTTCAAAGAAATATCATGCTTATGGTTCTATCAGTTTAGGTATGATCCAGAAATGTCCCCCAACAATTCCTAACCTCATCCATTTATTCTCCGCCTTTGGTGGCAAGTATGAAAACAAATGTAAGGTTATGTTGCTGTAGATCACTTTTCCTGTTAGCAACAGCACATATCCTCACCTGGTATTGATATCTTTCCGCAGCTGAAAAAGTTATACGCTGAAAAATATCATGTTCATTTTTTAAATGTATAATTTAAAATGTATTCTAAAAATACAGTTTTCCTCACATGCATATCCAGTGCCCTCCCTCCCTGAGATTCAGAAGTATTTTACTTAGTGAATTGGGTTTTTCTAAAGACTCTAGTGGTAAGATTCATCACCACCACAAAAGTCTTTTTAAAACACACACACACACACACACACACACACACACACACACACACACACAGAGGCAAAATAGTGTTAGAGGTCAGGAGACCGATCAACTTTGGGGAGGCAGGAGGAGAACAAGATTGGGAAGGGCTCCAAAGGGGGCTATCAAGGATGCCGGTGATGTTCTGTTTCTTGACCTGAGCAGGAGTTACACAAGTGTGTTCATTTTATAATAACTCATCAAGCTTATGACTTCTATATTTTACTTATTTAATTATTTGTCTATTTTACTCAAATGGGTCTACATATCATGTATTTTTCTGTATGCTTGTTATACTTTAAAAAATCCTTGAGGAATAAATAAATATGGCTCCTTACAGTTCCAATGTTTTTAGTATAATGTCAGTAGTTCTACTGATCAAGTGTGAGGAAGTTGCAAAAATTATCTCAAATAGACAAAAAAAGAAAAATCCCAGGGAGGTCCCATACACAAATTTAACATACCACAGTTAGCGATTAGAAAAATAAATGAGTAAAATGTATTTAAGTCTAGAATCAAGCTCCAGAACTCTTGCAATCAGTCGACCAACTGAAAAGACAAATCCTTTCCTTCACAATTACATGCACGTCTACTTTCTAAAGATATGAAGGAAAGGACCCACAATGAACACTTCACTTTCAGAAGTTTAGAATTTAATTCTAGAAAAAAAATAAGTGAAAATGGGCACATTTGAAACCATAATCTCCATTTACCAATGGAAAAACAATCAAAGCACTTTAAAAATAAAATCTTAGGATCTCAGGACTCAAGGGTGCCGGTGGATGAATCAGCCCGCTGTGTTGGGTGTACATCCCCTGCATCTGTTCCCATATTACATTTCTCTGACTGATGCTTCTCTAGAAGTTTCTTAGCTCAGAAACTAATTTAGCCTAAATTCCATGTTTACATAAATTCAATGAAAATTATTGAACTTTAAAGAGTTTGTGTTATGACCCTTTTTAAAGGAGACCCTGTGCAAAATAGTATGATGAAAATGATGCAACCTGAAACTGAACACTAAACCTTTGATACAGAAAAAGGACAAGCTAACAACGGAGTGGTTTCAATGTGCAGCCTACCCACGGGACACATTTATTATGCAAGCTTCGCAGCGAGTACATACAATAATGGTTTTTAAAAAGAAAACTTTCATGATTCTGTCTTCATATATAATAGATTCTTTCTTCACAAACCTTCATAAGAATGGTGAAAAAATGACTACTTTCACAACCACCTAAAATATTTGGTTCAACTTAAGCTTCAACTTAAGACTTTTCAAGTCTGACTTAGTTTTCAAGAGAAAGTTTCTTTTACTCTTTGTTCTATTGTATGCCTTTAATTGTATTGCTTGACCACTTTTATGATAAGGCTGAGAAAAATCAAACCTATGCACTGCTACAGACCTAAACCTAATTTGTTCTAAATTATATCTAATGATATAGTTTCCTACCTCAGTCTTTTATGAATATAGCTCTTTTCACTGAAATTATAAGAAGAGTTTCATAAAACAATAAACAAATATAAAACTTCCCTTACCAACTGAAACATAATTTCCTTCACAAACAACATTAATATAAACAGTAAACATGTAAAACAGTATTAATTAAATGCTAAAATATAGGGGTAAAAATGAAGTCTAATGTGATCCGTATTATACTGGGTTAATTCTTGTTGCCCTTCATTACTGCTCCACTTATTAAATTTCATTCATAATTAGAAATTGCTTTTAAATAGAAAACAAAACAATTATTTTAGAACAATTAGTAATGGCTAGGTCCTTATAAGTGTCAGTACTTTAAAACATCTAGAAACTACACATATAGACCACATGTTCATAAATCATATATATTCTTTAAAAATAAGTGTTTAAAGGCAAATGGAATGAATGGAGCCAGCCCTTCATAAGATACTGATCAGTGTTTTCAAAATAACCTTAAAACAACAAAGACTCTTAGCACTTATACTAGAAGTGAGCACTTTCCAAAATGTTAAAGGATTTTAAGGAGTCAAGCTTTCTGGAAATCTAAACTTTACCATTTAAAATACAGAAATATTTAAATGTTCCTTCTTAAACTGTTGCCAAACTTCCTTAAACTAAGGAAAAACAGAGGAAGTAGGTTAGCAAGCGCCATCTTGTGGATTCCCTAGAAAATGTTATCACTCTCTTCATCAGTACAGTTCCAGAAGCAAATCATTATAAATATTCAATAAAAATACTCTCAATACCCAAAACGTTCCTTTCATTTAAATCAGAGTATTCACTAAAGGTTAATTTTCCAGGGTCCAAATGCTGATCACTGTAAAGAAATGTATTTTGGGGTCTGAGGTAAGATTCTTCTTCTAAAGCACTTGAAATATTTATATCCAAACCATCACATTTGATCTTTATAACATTCTCAGGAGTTAGGCTGCAGAGATATATTATGCAACAATGAAGACTACAAATCTTATATACCAAAGGAATTAAAAAAGCATCTAGTCAGTGGAGAAGTTAGAATGATTCTCCTGGTTTTGTACAGTAGCAACATCATAGAATATTGCCTTACAAAATAGAGGCCTTTTGTTATTTATAAAAGCTAAATCAAAAAACTTATCAAGAACTCTAAAGTTCAGTGGAACTAATAAACAGATACATCCATAGATATGTGTGTGCACCTTACAAGCAAAAATTTACAAATTGAGTTAGGGGTTAAGGTACGTAGTAGATGAAGATGAAGAAACAATATCAAAAACAAAAGACTAACAGGAAAGAAAGCCCAGAGTCATGCCCATATGATTCTTTTTAGACTTTAGAAATAGCATGGTTTTATTTTTCATATAATAAAGAAATATTTATATTCTAAATTTACATAGTGGCCTGGAGTTGTGTCACCTGCCGCCCAAAGGTGTGTTTTCTTTGGCCCACACAGCCAAAGGCCCAAAATAATTACCAACATGCAAAATTAGGAAATTACTCCAAATTCCCCACTATCTATGTTACTTATCTGCCAACTGTAAGCATCCAAGTAGTAGCCCTTGGTGTACAATTTTTCTTTCTAACTTCCCTAATTTTTTCTTCAGAGTTCTTTCCTCTGGAACTCCTTTTTTTTTTGGAGGGGGGGGAGTGTGGGTGGAGTGCATAATGGCAACCAAGCTCATGTCTTACAGTGTTAGGATGCAATGCTAATTACTTGAGGATCCTTCCCCAATTTTCTACTTAAAAGGTGCTTAATCCCAATTCTGCTATTGGTTGATGATGCAGCACAGCCTGGAGGTTTAAAGGATGTTCATCTTTTTATAATTATGAGATACAAATGCCTCTGCTTTCCAAAGGAAATCCAAGTCTACCACTGGTTGGAAGAACTAGGGAGATTTGTGTTATGGTTTGACATTTACTTTATGGAAGGAAAATAAAAGACTAAATACTTGGGGGAGGACATTAGTTTGGCCAAGTCTAAGTTGGCTTAAGATCTGAGAGCATTTTAAATTTCTATAACCTCCCACATCTGTTTTAATAAAATTATCCCAGAGCATACCATTTTGCTAGTGTCACTAATGACTTTTTTTATTAGAGTTTTATGTGATTACTTACAACATAACTACTTCAATACAGTTAGTTACCTTGTGATGACATGATAGATAATATTTCTATAGCAGCTTCTCAGGGGCTGTGAATCTTTTTACAATAAGGCACTAGAAAATAAAATGTGAAGCATATTAAACTTTTGGGTCGTCGGGAAAGTCATGACGTATTTTTCTATGCTTTTCAATGCAAAAAATGCATCATGACTTTCCCGATGACCCAATATATCTTTAGTTTGAGTTCTTTAGAAAAGAGTCAGTATGTAAAGCGATAATAAATACAGGGTTAAATGTACCTGTTCATCCAACTTTTCAACATTAACAGTGTATTTTTGTAATTAGGAGAAAGTTTCAGATGGACGCAATTTAAGGAAATAGATGTGAAATACAGAACATCAGAGTTTAAAGTGGTAGACTTCATTAATTTCAGATTATATTACCATTTCTAAGTCTGCCTTAAAATCACAAGTTTGAAAAAGTGCTGCTTGATAATATTTATTATTAAAAGCTGCTGCATTTTCTCAATAATAAAATTTAAATGAAATTTAATTATTATAAATTCTTGATCTCTAAATCTAGGGATTATTAATTAAATGCATTTTAATTACATTTCCATAAGCCTATTTAAATTTTAAAATAAAAGGTAAATATGTCAACTTTTCAAAATTGTATCTTGCCTTCTAATTATGGTAGCTAAAAATATACAGTAAGCAACGTATTAAAACTGCATATTTATTTTAGACGTAACCTTACTAATGAAAGAAACCCCCTGGGACAGATTATTTTGCAAATTATCTAATAATGATACACTTAACATACATTAATTTTCTTTCTTCCCCTGGTAATGGAAAACAGCTTATTACAAGACCTGAAAATGCTGGACATTTTTTGTTGAGACTTTTACCAACTTTTGATTAAGTTAAAATTATTTCAAAAACCCGTTTTTAAATTTTCAAATGCCCCTATTTTCTCTAAGGCCAATTATTATACTTGAAAATCAAGACTAAAGAAGAAAAGTTTTGATTAGAGGAGTGAAGTCAAAAGGCATCTTGAGCTGAATGAGGTCTCAGCCTAAAGGATCAAGTCCTGGGACCTGCGTGTACATGTATACAATCACTGCTCCTTCCTCTCCATCCTTCCAGAAGCTGGTGCTTTTGTGTGTGTGTGTGTGTGTGTGTGTGTGTGTGTGTGTGTGAGAGAGAGAGAGAGAGAGAGAGAGAGAGAGAGAGAGAGAGAGAGAATACTAAAGGAGAGAGAGCAAGAGCTCCTCTGTCTGGAGAGACCCAAGAACAGCAGATGGAGGCAAACCACGAGGCTTGGGTACTCTCCAGAGAACTACAGAGCCATCTATCTGGAGAATTCAGTATAACAGCCTTCTAACTATTCTTCAAGTCTCCTTATTATATAATGATGTCTGTTTCCTCCTTCCTTTTTATTACTGTTATTATTAACCCATCATGTTCCTTTTTCTTGTTCTTTTGAAATAATTTATCCTTTTTAACTTCAACTAAAAGAGTGAACTGAGAAATTGAGAATCATTTCTCATTCAGGGAATATAACCTAAAGCCTCTGGTTAACTTTTTTTTGTTGTTTTTTTGTTTGTTTGTTTTTTTGAGGGCAGTGTCACTGGCCCTCATATGTGGGACCGAACCAGGGCCGCTGGCTTCCCAAGCCAGCGCTTAACCACCGCGCCACTTGGCCGGCCCCACCTCTGGTTAACTTTTAATTACGATGAAGTAAAAACAAACAAACAAACAAAAAAACCTTACCATGAATTGTTTTTATGGCTCCCATCTTTAACTACATACTTTGCATATGTGTGTGTCTGTGTGTGTGTGTGTGTGTGTGTGTGTGTGTGTGTGTATATATATATATATATATATATAAAATGACCACCTTTATAACATCCAAATCTTAACAAATGCCATCCAAACACTTAAATACACAGTCTCACAAAAAACAACTTAGTGGTAGCAAAGGTCAATTTCATCCAGTTTTTTTCTCCCTAAAGTATTATCAGCAATATGTGAAATGTCCTATAAACGATTGACTTTATTTTTCTTTTGGGGTTTCAGCACATTCTAGTAAACAATCATTAGCATGAGCTTTTGGTCCACTGCTTAGTGACTTCTATTCAACAACTTTAAAAACAGTTTTTAAATGGAGGAATAAAATGCAACTATCCTATGAACTTGGCTAGTTCTGAAAGGGAGCTTGAACAAGGAAGGGGTTCCCTTCACCATCTCCCTGCTAATGGCCTGAAAAAGTCTAAAAGGACAGAAAATAGATATCAAAGGAAGTACCCATTATTTTCCTTGACTTTAATACAGTCTCTCAGTAAGTTTGTTTCCAGGTAAATGGTGGATATATTAAAGGGACCAGCAAATCAACTGGATTAACAAACCCTGTGTTTGCAGATACGATTTAGTGTCCCTTGTCCTTGCTCTGAAAGTTGAAAGAAGGACAAAGAAACTTTTTACAGAATATAAAGCAGTATAAATCGAACTAGAATTTCACCAGAAACTTTTGAAGAAAGAGAAGCTGACAAAGGCAACCAATCCCAGAGACTGGTCCAAAATGGTGGATTAGGTAAATACTAGGCCTACTGCCTCCCAGGATCACACCAAAATTACAAATAAATTATAGAATAATCAACCTCAAAAATCATCTGACGACTAGCTGAACAGAACCCCTGTTACTAAGTATATAAAGAAGGAGCCACACTGAGACTGACAGGAAAGGGCAGAGATGCGAAATGGGCTGACCCTAAACCCACAGATAATGGTTGAATGCTGGGAGGGACACCTCAGTGGCAGAGGACCCTCTAATAGGGAGGGGCCCCAGCCCCATGTTGGGCTCTCCAACCCAGGGGTCCTGAGTGGGGCAGAGGTGTTTACATGGCATCTGGAGGTGAAAATCAACAAAGACTCTTCTTCCCTTCCCGGTCAGCTGGAAACCCAGACACCCTCTTATAGAGCCTGCACACAGACTCACTCACTCACCTGGTATCTGGTGGGGGAGCGGCAGCTCGGGAAGCCCAGGTACATGGGAAGAAATGAGTTGTGTGGCTCCGGCACATGAGCTGGAGGGACAGGAGCCATTGCTGTCCATGTGTGGAACCTAACACACATGTGGCCTACGGGGGAGTGCCATCTTTTCAGTGTTAAGCCCTCCACCAAAGGGCCAAGACTGGGACCGCATTGGTCTGATAAAATCCGTGTGTTCATGCCACCTTGGTGATGCCCTGGGTCCCTACCCAGCACAGCTAGGACTTCATTGTTCGGAGTAGGCTCTGGGGTGCCAGCCCCACCCTAAAAGCTGTGGAAACCTTTTACCACAGCAGACGGCCTTCACTGGCCTGGGAAATTTTGGTGGTAAATACTGAGCCACACCCTGCACCGCAGCCTCTTGGGTGATTCTTGGATCTGTGGGCCCGGGGTGAGAGGTGATGGGCTGCGGTGTTCTCAGGGCATTTTGCAAAGTAGTCACAGACCAGGCACTGGTGGAAGAACTGAATCTGCATTAACCTTATATAAACTACCTGCCATGCCTCATGACTCCCTGGGACCCCATCCCATTCAGCTGCACCACCAAAGGCGCTCTCAATACCAGCCTGGCCTGCAAACCTAAGGAGGCTCTTTCAACAGTTGAGCCCTACAGGCAGCAGCAGATAGCAACAGGCCTATGGGGCCCTGGGCCTTCTCCTAAGCTGCCCAGGCACAATACTGATGGCAATAGGCCTCGGTTCACAGCAAGGCCATCTCTACATGCTTCCAGGTCCAACAATGGCAGCAGGCAACCACATATAGCTTTGTACCTCCTACCAGGTAGCCCCAGGCCAGTCATAGGCAAGGCTGAAATTGGGCTGCATGGGAGCCTCTCCCAAGAGACACCAGTAACAAAATATCCAGAGGCTGGTTTCAAACCACATCAGAGCACTACCTAGTTAGCCCCACAAGCAGCACACTAAAAGGGGGGTCTCAACAAGTACAAGAGCCCATGGGGGTGATCCCGCTCTGAGATATCACCCGTACACACAGACTGTGGGCATAGCCAGGCCTCACAGTCAGTCAGCCTGGGACTCAATCTCACCCACTGATGTGCAAAAGCCATCAAAGCTCAACCACAACAGAACACACCCAGCGCCCTCAAGGTACACTCCTGGAACACACTCACAGGAGATGAGGGAGATTGTGCCATTGGACCACACGGGACACATACTACATAAGGCCACCCAGCAAAGACTGAAAAACATAGGAGATATATCTAATACATAGAAACAAACACAGAGAGGCAGCCAGAATGGGAAAACAAACAAACATGTCCCAAATAAAAGAACAGGAGAAACCTCCAGAAATAGAACTAAATGAATGGAGGCAACCAACCTACCAGAGACAGAGTTTAAAACACTAACTACTTAAGAGATTTGGTGAGAATTTCTACAAAGAGATAGTAAGCATAAACAAGGATACAGACACCATAAAAAAAAATCAGAAATAAAGAATACAATAACTGAAATAAAGGATACACTAAAACTAATCAACAGCAGATTAGATGAAACAGATGACTGAGTAAGCAATTTAGAAGATAATGTAGCAGAAAACACTCAATTGGAACAAAAGAAAAAAGAATGAAAAAAAAAAAAGATTGTTTGAGACCTTTGGGACAACATTGGCATTATAGGAGTAGCAGAAGGAAATGAAAGGGATCAAGAGATCAAGAAGCTATTTGAGGAAATAATGACAGAAAACTTCCCTAACCTGGCAAAGAAAATAGACATATAAGCCCAGAAAACAGAGTCCAAAATAAGATGAAACCAAACAGGCCCACACCAAAACACATTATAATTAAAATGGCAAAGAGAGAATCCTAAAAGCAGCAAGAGAAAGACAGCTAGTTACCTAAGGGAACTCCCATTAAACTATCAGCTGATTTCTCAACAGAAGCTTTATAGGCCAGAAGGGAGTGGCAGGAAATATTCAAAATGATGAACACTAGGGGTCTATAACCAAGACTACTCTACCCAGCAGGCTATCATTTAAAATTGAAGGAGAGGTAAAAAGCTTCCTAGACAAGAAAAAGCTAAAGGAATTCATTACCACCAAGCCAGTATTATAAGAAATGTCAAAAGGACTTCTTAAGCAGAAGAAAAGAGAAAAGAAAAACAAAGATAAAAAATATGAATAATAAAATGGCAATAACTATGTACCTATCAATAATCACTTTAAAATGTAACTGGATTAGGGCCGGCCGAGTGTCGCATTGGTTAAGAGCTGGTTTTGGGATGCCAGCGGCCCCGATTCGGATCCCACATGAGGGCCAGTGACTGCCCTCTACAGCTAACAACAGCTCCACCTGGAGCTGGGCTGTGTGAGCCCCGGTGATGGTGTAGGCTGCAGCCCCTGCTGCAGTGGGTTGCCATGGGCTACAGTGAGTGGCCCGCAGCCAGCGTGAGCGGCTGGCATCCAGGGTGAGCTGCCAATAGCTGCGGTGAGCGACATCCAGAGGCCAGTGACCGATCTGCCTCATCCGCGAAGAGCGCAATGATGATACCAACATGGGCCAGTGAAGCAACATCCTCCGCAACTAGACTGAAGAACAAAAAAACGGCAGCAACTTGTCTGTTCCCCTTCCCCAATTCCCCAATAAAATCTTTAAAAAAAAAAAATGTAACTGGATTAAATGCTCCAATCAAAAGACATAGGATAGTTGAGTGGATAAGAAAACAAGACCCATGAATGTGCTGTCTACAAGAGACCCACCTCAGATCAAAAGACACAGAGACTGAAAGAAAAGGGATGGAAAAAGATATTTCACGCAAATAAAAACAAGGAAAAAGCTGGGGTGGCAATACTTATATTGGACAAAATAGACTTTAAAGCAAAGACTATAATAAGAAACAAAGAAGGGAATTACATAATAACAAAAGGATCAATCTATCAAGAGTACATAACCTTAGTAAACATTTATGCACCCAACATAGGAGCACCTAAATATATAAAGCAAATATTGACTGACATCAAGACAGAGATCAACAGTAACACTATCATAGTAGGAGACTTTAACACCCCACTGACACCAATGGACAGATCTTCCAGACAGAAAATCAACACAGAAACAGTGGCCTTAAATGACACACTAGACCAGATGGATTTAATTGATATTTTCTGAGCATTTCATCCCAAACAGCAGAACACACGTTCTTTTCTAGTGAACAGAGAACATTTTCCAAGACAGATCACATGGTAGGCCACAAAACAAGTCTCAATAAATTTAAGGAAACTGAAATCATATCAAAAGTCTTCTCTGACCACAGTGCTATGAAACTAGAAATCAATTATAAGAAGAAATCCGGAAAACACAAATACACGGAGGCTGAATAACATGCTACTAAATAGCAAGTGGGTCAAAAATGAGATCTAGGAAGAAATGAAAAGATACCTTGAGACAAATGAAAATGAAAACACAATGACCCAAAATCAATGGCACACAGCGAAAGCAGTTCAGGCCTAGCTAAAGAAATAAAAAAATCTCAAATCAACAGTCCATCTTTACATCTAAGGGAACTGGAAAAATAACAGCAAACAAAGCCCAAACTAAGTACATGGAATGAAATAATAAAGATCAGAGTGGAAATAAATGAAATAGAGACTAAAAAAACCCCAAAAACAACAGATCAATAAAATCAATAGCTATTTTTTTTTTTTAGAAAAAAGATAAAATTGAAAAATCTTTAACCAGACTCATCAAGAAAAAAAGGGAGAGGACCCAAATAAATAAAATCAGAAATGAAGGAGAAGTTAACAATCCATAGAAATTCAAAAAATTTTAAGAAAATACTAGGAATAACTACATGCCAACAAATTGGATAATCTGGAAGAATTGGATAAATTCCTGAAAGCATACAGCCTTCCAAGGCTGAATCAAGAAGAAACAGAAAATCTGAAAGAACAATTACTATCAATGAAATTGAATCAGTAATCAACAAGCTTCCAACAAACAAAAGTCCTAGAACAGATGGCTTCACAGGTGAATTTTACCAAACATTCAGAAAAGAATTAACACCTATTCTCCTCAAACTATTTCAAAAAATCCAGGAGGATGGAAGGCTCCCAAGCTGATTTAATGAGGCCACTACTACCCTGACTCCAAAACCAGACAAAGACATCAGGGGGAAAAAAAACAAAAAAAAACAAAAAAAACTACAGGACAATATTCCTAATGAACAAAAATGCTAAAATCCTCTCCAAAATTTTAGCAAACCTAATTCAGTAATACATTAAAAAGACTATACACCATGTCAAGTGGATTTATTCCTGGTATGCAAGGTTGGTTCAATATTCACGAATCAATTAACTTGATACACTACATAAACAAAATGAAAAATAAAAATCATATGGTCATATCAACAGATACAGAAAAAGCATTTGAAAAAAATCTAGCATCCATTTGATAAAAACTCTCAGAAAAGTGGAAATAGAAGGAACATATCGCAATATAATAAAGGCCATATATGACAAACCCACAGCCAATATCATACTCAATGGGGAAAAGCTAAAAGCATTCCCTTTAAGATCAGGAACAAGACAAGGGTGCTCACTTTCAACACTTTTTTCATCAATTTTCTTTTCACCAAAATAATTATTAGAACTGATAAATGAAATTATTAAATTAGCAGGATACAAAATTAATATTTAGTAATTGGCTACATTTTTATACACCAATGATGAACTATCAGGAAGAGAAATTAAGAAAACAATCCCATTTGCAACTGCATCAAAAAAAATAAAATAAAATACTTAGGAATAAATTCAACCAAGGAAGTAAAAGACCTGTACTCAGAAAATTATAAGACATTGAAGAGATAAATTAAAGAATATATAAATAAATGAAAACATATACCATGATCAAGGATACTTGAAGACTTAGTATAGTTAAAATGTCCACACTGTCCAAAGCAATATATATAGATTCACCACAATCCTTATCAGAATACCAATGGAATTTTCACAGAACTAGAACAAATAAACTCAAAATTAATATGTAACCAAAAGAGACCCCAAATAGCCATGGTAATCCTGAGAAATAAGAACAAAGCGGGAGGTATCACACTACCTGATACCAAATTATACTATAAGTCTATAGTAATCAAAACAGCATGGTATTGGCATAAAACCAGACACATAGATCAATGGACTGGAAGAGAGAGCCCAGAAATAAATCCATGCTTATATGATCTTTACACTGGAGTAAAGACAGTCTATTTAATAAATGGTGCTGGGAAAACTGGACAGATACATGCAAAAAGATGAAATTGAACCACCTTCTCACACCATATACAAGAATAAACTCAAAATGGATTAAGGACTTAAATGTAAGACCTGAAGCCATAAAACTCCTAGAAGAAGAAAACATCGGAAGTAAAATCTCAGACATTACCCTTAGTAATATTTTTACTGATCTATCTCCTCCGCACAGGAAACAAAAGAAAAAAAAAATGGAACTACATCAAACTAAAATGTTTTTACACAGCAAAGGAAGCCGTTAATGAAAGAAAAAGACATCCTACTGAATGGGGGAAAATATTTGCCAATAATACAACTGATATCCAAAATTTATAAAAACTCATAAAACTCAACACCAAAAAATCAATCTGATTAAAAAGTGGATAGAAGACATGACGAGACTTTTCTCCAAAGACGACATACAGATGGCCAACAGACATATGAAAAAAGTGTTCCACGTTGCTAATCATTAGAGAAATGCAAATCAAAACCACAATGAAATACTACCTCACTTCTGTTACAATGGCTATCATCAATAAATCAACAAACAGTAAGTGCTGGTGAGGATGTGGAGAAAAGGGAACCCGCGTGCATTATTGGTGGGATTGCAAATTGGTCAGCCACTATGGAAAATAGTCTGAAGGTTTCTGAAAACACTAAAACGGGACAACCTTATGACCCAGCAATTCCACTCCTGGATATTTATCCAAAGAAATCCAAAACACTAATTCGAAAAAATATATGCACCCTATATTTACTGTAGCTCTATTCAAAATAGCCAAGGTATGAAAACAACTGAAAATTGTGGTACATTTACACAATGGAGTATTACTCTACCATAAAAAAGACTGAAATCTTACCATTTGCAAAAACATGGATGGACCTAGAGGGTATTATGTTAAGTGACATAAGTCAGACTGAGAAAGACAAACACTATATGATCTCACTTGTATGTGGAATCTAAAGAACAGAATAAACAAGAAAACAAAAACAGAAATAAACTCATAGATACGGAACAAACTGATGGTTGCTAGATGGGAAGGGGATTGAGGGATGAGTGAAAGCCTGAAGGGATTAGAAAATACATGTTTTAGTTGCAGAAGAGTCATGCAGATGTGAAATACAGTATAAGGAATATAGTCAATAACGTGAAGACTATGTAGGGTGTCAGATGGGTGCTGGACTTGTCAGAGAGAAATACTTCATAGATTATATAAATGCCTAATACTGCACATACACCTGAAACTAATATAAAATAATACTGAATGTCAACTATAATTAAATATAGTTGACACATATAATGTCAACTATAATTAAATATATATTGGGTTGTCGGAAAAGTCATAATGCATTTTGCAACAAAAAACATAGAAACAATACGTCATGACTTTTCTGACAACCCAATATATAGTCACAGTGTGTAAAGTACAGCATAGCGAATATATTGAGTCTTCGAAAAAGTCATGACATATTTTGTCTGTTTTTCAAAGGTCATTTATTTATATAAAGAACAAAGATCAATCAATGATATACTGCCTGCTTTGTTCGATAACCTTATGCCATCTTTCAGTGAGCTTCATAATTCCTCATTCATAGAAGGACTTGTCTTTATTGGCAAAAAACTGAACAAGGTTCTGAATTACAACCTCATCTGAATTGAACGTGATACCACACAAGGAGTTTTGAAGAGAGGGAAACAAGTAGAAGACTGACTGGCGCAAGGTCAATGAGTATGGTGAGTGTGGCAACACATCCCATTCAAGCTCCAGTAATTTTTTTTTTTAAGATTTTATTGGGGAATTGGGGGAGGGGAACAGCGTTGGGGAATCAGGGAAGGGGAACAGACAAGTTGCTGTCCTTTTTTTTTTTTTTTTTTTTTTTTTGAGGCCAGTGTCACTGGCCTTTATACATGGGACCTGAACCAGGGCCGCTGGCTTCCCAAGCCAGCGCTTAACCACCAGGGCACTCGGCGGGCCCAACAAGTTGCTGTCCTTTTGTTCTTCAGTCTAGTTGTGGAGGACGTCGCTTCACTGGCCCATGTTGGTATTGTGATCATTGTGCTCTTCCTGGGTGAAGCAGTCACTCGCCGGCTATTAGATGGCCACCCATGGTGGCTCATGGCAAGCTCCAATAATTTTTGACAGGTGATCAAACTGGTGTGTGGTCTCGCGTTGTTGCGATGGAACCAAACTCCTTTACAATTAACAAGCTCTGGATGTCTCTGGATGATGGATTCATTCAAACTGTCCAATTGCCAACAGTACACATTCGAATTGATTTTTTAGTTCCTTGGTAGGAGCTCGAAAAACACGACACCTTTAAAATCCCGCCATACTTAGAGCTTCCTCTGATGAAGGTCTGCTTTCGATGTCATTTGAGGCGAATCTTCACGTCGGGACCAAGACCATTTGAGCACCACATTGTTGTAAACAATCCACTTCTCATCAGTTATCAGTCGCTTCAAAAAAAGATCGTTTTCCTGACATTTAATGAGCATATTGCAGATGTTTATACACATCATCTTTGTGTTCATGCAGAACCCAAATATCGAGCTTGCTTATGTATCCCAGCTTCTTCAGGTGGTTGTGAATGATTGAACGATGAATGTTCAATGTTTCTGCAATCTCTCATGTCGGGTAATGTGGGACTGACTCGATCAATGCCTTTAGTTTGTCGTCATCAGCCTCGGTGGGCCTCCCTGACCAAGGAGTGTCGTTGAGATCAAAATCACCAGCATGGAATTTCGTGAACCATCATTGGCACTGACATTCTTGTAGAGCATTGTCACCGTAAACTTTATGCAACTTTTCACAAGCTTGACACACGTTTTTCCTTTTATGGAAGTAAAACAGTAAAATATGGAGAAAATGCACAGCATGGTCTTCCATCTTCATTTGTAAAATCTCCAAAACTCAACCAAATCGCTCAATTTTTTTTTTAGAATGAAGCTAGAACTGTCAGTTGTCAAATGACATAGCAATCACATAAATGCAAATGACTCTAGCACGTCCAAAAATGAACAAGTGCCATCTGTTGCAAACATGCGTCATGACTTTTCCGAAGACCCAACAGTCAATCGCTATGTACAATGTCAGAGGGGCAGTAGACTTGGTGGGGTTTTCACTTTGTGAGGGGTGTAAATGTCTAATCATTATGTTGTTTTGTATACCTGAAACTAATAATAAAATTGAATTTTAAAAAAAGGAACCAATCCCAAAGTAAATGACATATCTGCCCTTGACATGCATCAACTTTGCAGGGATATATGTATTTCTTTAAAAACTGAAAATAAGATCACTAGGCAACAAAAAATAATATGAGAGATTTTGAGACATGTTTACTATTGTTATCCTGGTTAAAGAATTATAAAGTCATAGGAGAAAATTAAAGAATGATTTATATTCCTGCCCTGAGAATTGTTAAACTACAGAAGTATCAAGGTTTAAGGGCTATTTTATTCACTTAAATATTTTTGAGCACGTGCTATGTGTAAAGCACTGAGCTAAGCATAATGAGGAGGACAGAAATGAGAAAGAATGAATCTAACCTTACAGAAACATTAGCCTAAAAAAGATATGACAAAAATACATAACTATTATGAAAGGAACACACTGACAAACGTCACAGGAGACTCACAGATAAAATAAAGAATTAAGAAGATGAAGGGATTCCTTTTGAATGGGTGGCAGGGGCAGGCTGGAGGGCGGGTACTGACTGCAGTCCTGAAAGAAAGGGCAGAGCAAGAGTTCGAAATGCACAGAAAGAATAAAGATATGGAAACTATTTCAAAGACTAAGCTGCAAGAGTTAGCAGCTGACTGAGTATTGGAGGCAAGGGAAGAGAGGGTGGAACAGGGAATGCAAGCTAAGGATTTGGGGCTGGGAACATGGGGACTCTGAAGTGTGGGTGGGGAAATCCTGACAAGAGATTTGGAGGGTGGAAGGAAGGGCCATGTCGGAGATGGAGACGGGAATCACCCACACAGCGCTCGCTGCTGGACATCTATATATTCCCAAGTGAGAAAGGGAGGTCAGCTCTTGGAAAAGCACTCACATTTTAGGGGAGGAAAGTGAGGAACAGTGAGAGTGAAGAAAAGGAGTAGCAGAAAAGACAATGTCTTGAAAGACAAGAGAAAAAAACGTTAAAGAGGCAATCAAAAATATCTAATAGTGCAGAAAGGACAAAGGTGAGGAGTGAGGACAAGCCACTATTCCCAAGCTATTAACTGATAAAGCATTTCCAGGGCAACAGATGCACAATGTAAGGAGATACTTGTGACAGGAGGCTGTCCTTGATCAAACCTACATCAGGCTCCTCTAAGCCCTCTTCTTGACTAGGCCTCAACCTTAGCCCCAAGCCTTGCCAGGCCTGCAAAGCCCAGTTTTAGCAAAAATTTTGCCAAGTCAGTTTAGAAAGAATTCCCCCCACCCTTGATATCTGATCCCTCTTTATATCTAATCAAATTCCTCATCCCTCATCTTTGAAATCTGATCACCCTGGCCTGCCCTAGGCAAGAATCCTGTTAGGTCAGTTGAGCAAGAAATCACTCTATCCTCGAAGTCTCCTCTTAATAATTTTCTATCCACCTAACCCCCCACCCCCAACCTGCTTCTTGGCTATAAATCCCTACTTGTTCTTGTATTCTGAGTTAAGTCTCATCCCTGTCTCTCCTATTGTGATGGTCTTGACGCCTATCCCAATAGTCTTGAATAATGCCTTCCCTGTTTTTTTAACAAGTGTCAGAAAAATTGTTTCTTCCACCGTTGCCCATCTTTCTTTCCACTAGAGCTGAATGGCATTCCCAAATGCCTCATAAATAATTATGACAGGCACTCAGGGCCTGCCACATGCTGCCCGCCTCCCCCAGCCTCCTGCGCCCCCACCAGCACCATGAGCAGTAAGGCCCTCATCCCTCTACCTGGTTTGTCCTGGCTGTGACATTCCCAGCGTGACCCCCACGGAAGCTGACCACTGGGAGGTCCTTTGGAGAACAGGGCTGAAATCCTTTAATGGTGTGTGTGTGTGTGTGTGTGTGTGTGTGTGTGCGCGCGCGTGTGTATGGGTACAGACAGAGACAGTGCTGCAGTGAACACTGTAAAGTGAAATGAGTAAAAATTGATATTGACTTGGTCTGAGGGTGGGGATGGGAGGCTGAGCTTTGAGGCCTTGTATAATTGAGCAGCTACACTAAGGTTTGGGTTGACATCATGAAAGTAAGAAGGCTGAGGCTGGGCCTGATGGGATTAGGGTAGGTGATTAGAGCTAAGGAGGGTTTTCTGAGGTCTCCTTTTACTATTGAGTACTACAGGGGCTATTTTTTTTACTTGCTTCCTAATCGTATATACATTTTAAGAGAAGTGTTTCTTATTAAACTTAGTTCTGTAATCTAAGTCATTGTCCCCAATTTATGTTTCCTTTGAAACATTCCGTTTTCTTTGTTTCTTTGTTTTGGGATTCTCATCGAATGGGATTCTGTGTTCTACTACCATCTCTTGAAATCCTGCTCATCTTCTAATGTTTGGTCTTCCCTTCCTTGTACAGTTCGCCAACTGAATAAAATTCAAATTTTATTCCAAAAAAAACATTAACATGATACAACACGATGGCTGAAGAGATGGTGTAGACAAGGGTTGAAGAGCAGGCACGAGGAAGGGGAGGTGGGGCATGCCGAAGGCTCTCTGTTTAAACCTCTGGAAAGAGGAGGATAGAAATAATTCATGGTAGTGCTTTCGAGGGCTCCAAAGTTGAGGAAAGCCTTTCTCACACCGAGTAGAAAAGCAGGACTATAATAACCTAAGGAAAATAATCCAAAGGAGAGGAAGAAACTAAGGATACAAGACAGAGAAAAACAAATTCCCATCCAATCCTCTTGAGTTGTATCTTATTGTAAACGACCTGAAATTCTTTCAGGAACAATGTGAGGTATTAATACGTAACAAATAACACTTTTTTATCTATTTAATATGAATGTTTAAACTGTTGTTTTTACCTGCTCTCCTAATAAACAGGAAAACTAATACGAACGTTCACGTAGCACACAAATTTATTATTATGAGAGGAGTATTGTCTTTATTTTGGATTTCTAAAAGGTTAAGTTAGCCATTTTCATACTGAATTCCTGTTCAATTTGATTATGTTCCCTGTGAGGGTGAAACATGAACAAACCAAGCTAATTTATGTATGCCTCCTTTGCACCACTGAAATGAAAAGGAACAATAGTGTAATGAAGTGGAATTTGTTATCTAATTATGCCAAATAATTTAGAAACATCTGCTGGTGGTTAGTAATACTCTAGTTAAACCTCAAAGAATCTGCTCCCAGGGAGATTTCCATTTTATTCAAGCCTTTGTGAGCTTCCATATAAGGAATCCATATTAGAGTATGGAACCAAGGGATAATATAATGACACATTTACTGAATTTTTTTTAAATGTCAAAAAATAATAAGAGGTATATATCATATGGATTTGGGCCTTAAACTTAACTCCCAAAAGTAAGAAATATAGTAGGCTACTGTAATGTCCAACATTCATTCAAATGTTGAGTAGCTGGTGTGCATCCGACCCTGGCAGTAGTTAAGGATACAGAGAAGAAATCCAGAGTAGATTTCTTCCACTACGTGAAAAGTGGTAAGGCAGAGATGTGTACAGGGCACTAAGGACACAGAAAAGGTATAACTAACTCACAAAGACTGCTTAGAAAAGATGACTATTCAAGCTGAGTTCTGCAAGATGAGCAGAGGTAAGGGAAAAGAAGGGCTCGGAAAATGATGGTGTCAAAGGCATACTGAGTACAATCCCTTCTGGAAATATAAGAGATGAGGCCAGGCCAGTACACAGGGGACCTCTCTTGACAGCCTATATACAAGCTATGGAATTTGGACTTAATCTTAATGGGATGGAGACTCACTGGAGGACTTTAAGTAGGGAAATGAATTGTTAGACAAACCAATTTCTAAGCAGCAGGTTTACGTTTCCAGTTATGGAAACTAGTAAGCAAGAATAACCCAAAACAAAAGAGGGGAAAAAGGTAAATGAAAGCAAATGTTTAAACTGAGTTGAGGTTGTTCACAGGCTAAGTATATAGAGAGATAGTCCACTGCTGTATATTCATTCATTCATTCATTCATTCATTCATTCATTCAATAAACTTGTATTGAGCACCTAGTATGTGCCAAACATTGAGTTTACAGTCCTTTTGATATATTTTAAGTGTCCTGAAGGCAGAGGCTAGATCTGATTATATTCTGGATTACCTCCCGAAGGGGAAGTAAGCATTGCCTATTGGCAGGTGTAGTTTTTGCATTTTCAGAGTGCAACAGAAAGTATCAAGTTTCCAGCTATCAGAAGTCTATCTGGTCTGCACTGTATATCCTGAACCAAATCTCCACCAGAGCATTCTCAGACAGTCTACAACAGCATGTGGCATGTACTTAGCCACACACATAAATAGAAATATTGCAGAACTACTTTTTCATGAGGATCAACATATATGTAAAATAAACAAATGGGGAAGCTGCTGGTATGTTGGATCTTTGCTTATATGTATAATAACAATAATATTAGTGACAATATTAGCTACTAGGTATCTTCAACCACTGTATTGAGAACCTTACATACATGATCTCATCTATTTCTGCACGAAGGGGAGAAGAGAATAGCCCATTTACATATAAGGAAAACGAGGCTGGAACATACAGCTGACACTTGGCAGAGAAAGGATTAAACATACCTGTCTTACTCCAAAATCCAAACCCTTTCCTCCCCACTATATGCTATGGAAGCATCCTCCACGAACTTCCCATCTCACTCAGTAAACCTGAAATCCTTACCATGATTTATAGGACCCTACAAATCTCTGACCCCAACACTCCTGCATCCCCCGGGTAGCTCTCTGTCCTCACGTCCTACCACTTTGCCCTGGCTTACTCAAATCCAGCCACATTGCCCTTCTTTCTAGTCCTCAAAACTATGCATCCCTGCCTAAAAGCTTGTTCTATGAGGTGACTCTCCCACTACACGTGACTCATTCTCTCTCTTCCTTCAAGTCTCTGTTCAAAATCCACCTTAGCTGTGAGGCCATCACTGACCACGCTGCCACAAAGCTAGCCCCAGCCTCCTCACCCTGCTTTACTTTTCTTCAGAGCACTGGCCACCTGGCACATTATACCTTTTTTTTTTTATGTTTCCCTCCACTGCAAATACAGAGGGTGCCAAAAAAAAAACTGTACACACATTGTAAGAAAGGAAAAAACTGTATTAAAATTGTAATACTCAATATATACTAATAACAAAAAACAAATACAAGTCATGTGTATACATGTTTTTGGCACCCAGGTATAAATTCTTTAAGGACAGGAACTAATATATACCTGGCACATATTAGGCAAAAATTCATTGAACAGATGAGTATACAAATTACAAAAGAGGAAAAGACATACCAAGCCTCAGAGCTACTCCTCAGGAAAAAATCTGAAATAGTACACTTCCTGTGTTTGCTTCCTTCTCTCACTCCATGGTATCCTGTCATCCATTCCTTCCCTTAATCCCAAATGTGCTGTTTCGCTTATTACACCACCCACTACAGGTCCTCCTTAGTAATGCCCCAACCTCTAAATAAATACTTGCCACTTTGTTTTCTCTTACATAAGTGTGTGGCAGACAAAATGCTTGCCCTGCTTTAAGATCTTCAGTCCCCAAATCAAAATCATTCTTTCATGCTATATGAAGATACCTATATTTAGCATGTTATTCCTCATAGGTAACATGCTAAGAATCATGCTTTAATATTAATATAATGGTGTAAAATTTATTCACAAGGGAAGGCCTGTAGGAGGAATAGTTCAGTTAGGCAGATGTTTACATATCCCTGAAATGGACATCTACACCACTTACCTGTCACTTGTCCTACCTAGCACAAGCCACTTCAAATCCCAAAATCTCTCTGACAAGATTTCACAGCCATTAAGACATTCTATGAGTATATAAAGGCACAACACAGAAAGAATAGATGTACTATAATGGCTGAAGATATGTGCTAATGGCAGAAATGTGAAAATCAGGAAAGATTAGCAGTTTTAAGATGAGAAGCCATTCAGTTTTTGAGATGTCAAGTTTGTGGTCATAAAAATCTATCAAAGCAGAGACATAATTCACTACATCATTTTTCTGCTTGCTTTAGACCATGAAATATATGGCCCAATGAAATCCAAAGGAAAAAAAGTCAGAGTGGAAAGGGGAAAGAACAACTCGCAGTGCAGCTGGATAAAACGAGGAGGTGGCCCCGCCACACCACTGAGCAGCTGGCCACAGGCCTAGCCTGACTCATCTTCCTTTCTCCCACAAATCACTCAATTATCCACATTAACTCTTTCCACGAAGTATTTACTTTTCTGAATTTAAAACAACCATTCAAAACAGACAGAGGCATTTTTAACCTATCCACTGTTAATTTTGTTTTTTTGTTCCTTAGGGAATAAAAGGAAAAAAACTTTCTAAAAACTTCTAAAGTTTCCTGGGTATAAAACTACTCTTCTAAAAATAGTATTTTGTTTTTTAGTTTAAATAAAGTAAATTTCCTTTCTATTCAATCTGATTCCCTATCCCCTCAGGAGATTTTATTAGTAACAGCTTATATTGAGATATAATTGACATACCATACAATGCACCCTTTAAAAATATACAATGCAGTGGTTTTTAGTATATTCAGAATGTAGTCATTCTGTTTTTAAAAAATAAGGAGCCAAATTAGAAATGTATATTTACAAAATGTTTATTTTGTAAGACATGATTTTTTTTCAATATGACTTTTTGATGTAAAATATGGTCAGACCATCCCATTTTCTTAGTTTCTTCCTATTCTGCTTTATAAAGTTAGCAGGATTATATTAATAAATAAAAATCAAAGTTTATGGGAATCATTTTCTATGTAAGAGTGACTTATGACTGGGAATTTGGTTGTAATGCCAGGCTCCGGGAATTCTCTTGCATTGGGTTTGCATGAACTTCAATAACTTCATTTAAGTTTATATACTGCAGATAAATAATAAAGTTTTCTTAAAGGTGCTGTTACTGATACTTTATATAAAGATTGAGAAAACATCAATTACCCATATGAAAAGATGTCATATTTTTAGTAGAGGGACTTTGAGAAAAGCTACACATGCCCCCAGCCCCAACAAGGACTTCTTTGTTATGGCTGCTCTCAAGATAATAGTAACCTGTGAATTCTGAGGTTAAATCAAAATGATGGAAAATGTATAACTTATCATTCTAATGTCATACTTCAGAACTATTATGATATGACATACAAAGCACAACCACACAGTATTTTTCTGCCTAGCTAATTCTCTTATGACTGCTTTAGTCTAAAACATGTATTCTCAATGGAGGGTAATACTGCCCTCAAAGGAGCCACAACTGGCTTTTGGGGAAGTCAAAAAACACTCTTTTTGTGTATAAAGCAGATACACATACAGTCCATAAAAAGATAATACAGTATATCTCTAGTATTAAAGTTTCATGGACAGAACAATTAAGAAAAAAATGACTAAAAGACTTCTTATAGAGAGTGATTCTTTTTTTAAAAAATTGAGAAATACTGATATAAAAAGAAACTGAAACTTTTCTTGAAAATCATGTCAAGTTTTTATAATTATGCACATCACTATCTTCCAAGATTAGGCTGCTTATAGGATGGTTATTTTCAGGGACAAATGTGACTTGAACAACGGCATCACCAATATTCCTTTGTGCACAGATGGTGACTATCAGAGTTACAGCAACTATAATTCTTTTATCTCTCTTACATAGGACCAAATCTCCAAACATGAAAAGAAAGCTTTAAAGCTGAAATATTAAGTTTCTGATACCAGTAAGAGAATACATGTGGATAATTACTTAAATATGGTGGTTTTAGCGACAGCTGAAAAAATGAAACATTTTAAGAAAGCAGCTGGCTCTCACCATTGGACCATCCTGCTACTTAGGTAACCCCCTCTCATATTCTTTGATGAGCAACGTCTGAAAAATAAAAGCGTCAGTAAAGAATGTATTTAGGGCTGGCCCAGTGGTGCGTTCGTTAAGAGCTGGCTTGGGACGCAAGCAGCCCAGGTTCGGATCCCACATATGAGAGCCAGTGACACTGCCCTCTACAGCTAAGATGTGAACAACAGCTCCACCTGGAGCTGGGCTGCTGTGAGTCCCCAGGATGGCATAGCTGCAGTTCCTGCTGCAGTGGGCTGCCATAGGCTACAGTGAGTGGCCGGCAGCCAGCTTGAGTGGCCAGAAGCCGGTGTGAGCTGCCGGTAGTCGCAGAAAACGGCTGTCCAGAGGCTGGCGACCGATCTGCCTCACCCGGGAAGAGCGCAATGATGATACCAACATGGGCCAGTGAAGCAATGTCCTCTACAACTAGACTGAAGAACAAAAGGACAGCAACTTATCTGGTTCCCCTTCCCCGATTCCCCAACGCTGTTCCCCTGCCCCAATTCCCCAATAAAAATCTTAAAAAAAAAAAAAAAAAGAATGTATTCAACTTAGTTTTTGGACAAATAAATCATAGTGAAAATCTGCAGCTGACTTGTCTTTTTAAAGATAAATGTTAAAGCCAGGACAGTCATGGGAAATCAGAAAGCTTCCTAACTGAATTACAAATACTCCGCTTGCCATGTAACTGCTACAAAGGGTCTTTACCAAGATGCCCACAGGCCAATATGTCAAGATAGTGAGAAATGCCGAATGAAGTAACATAATGAAAGGTTTCTATGGCAGTAGAAGAGTCTAAGGAAAGAAGGTAAGAAATTTCAGTGAAATCCTAAGTATTAGAAGCAACCTATGGCAATGATGATAATGACTATATGGTAATGAGACAAAAAAAGGGGGGGGGAGGGAGGAGGAGCAATGTCAAAGCAAATTCTACCCTAGAGAAGAGAGTTATTCAGGGTTCAGCCTGCCCAGCTCAACAGTTGGTTTGGGCTGTAAACCACAGCCCCCATTTAGTTATAAATGACAGAAATTCCTGCCAAAGGATGACCTGGCAGGATGCTTTATCACCCAGCTCTGTCAACTATGGCTCTTTTGGTGCGTACAATTAGGACATTCCATCAGGTACACCAGCTAAAAAGTCCTAAATGAGATGATCTCAGCCTTTCCTTCCAGCGTAACAATTATTAGAAAACATGTGCTTCTCTGCCAGGGATTTCTAACAAAGCCTGTGCGGAGGTAGTTAAGTGCAAACATTATAGTTCTGGAATGTAAGCTCTAAGAAGGCAGGGACCATGTCCACTGCAAATTGCTATAGGTGTTTGTAGAACGAACAATCAAGGTGAGTGAGCAGAGAATGAACTACATTTGGAAAATGTTTTTGATATGAGGATTTAAAAATGATTTGTATCAATGCTGATGACTGAGAGGTGGGTTCCTCTGAAAAGTGCAGAAAATCTCTTGCAAATTTGTGAACCTTCAAAAATGTACATTTTCAACTCCCAAATGAGACTAAAATCAGGAAGGACTGGGGTCTGGTTCTCCTATCACAGAAAAAAGCATTAATTTCCATTAAAAATATCCTTTTAAGCATTAAAGGCGATTAATAGTGAACACAAGAGATAAGACATTCTTCATAATTTGACAATTATTTTATTAAATTCCTACAATTACTTAAAGTGAAAAAATTTAAATGTATACATTTAAATGCATGTAAATTTTACAGGCTCTCATTTTTTTAAATGAAGCTAACTTTCACTAATTTCCTATAAAAAGAACACTCTACAATGAGTAAAAACCTGGATGGAAATATAAAACACAAAGTAAAAAAAAAAACAAAAAAATTAGACTCTAGTGCTGGCTATGCATGGAATTGTGTCCCCCTACAAATTCAAATATTGAAGCCCTAACCCCCAATGGTATTTGAAGATGGGGCTTCTGAGGGGTAATTAGGTTTGGATAGGTTTGGATGGGGTCATGAGGGTGGGGTCCTCACGATGGGATTAGTGCGCTTATTAAGAGACCAGAGAGGTTGTTTTCCTTTTCTCTCTACCATGTGTGGACACAACTGGAAGTCTGCAAGCCAGGAAGAGAGCTCTGCCCAGGAATCATCTGAAGATACCTCGGTCTCCACTTCACAGCCTCCAAAATTGTGAGAAATAAATGTCTGCTGTGTGAGCCATCCAGTGCACGGTATTTTACTAGAGCACCCAAGCAGACTTAAGACACTGGCCTAACCAACTAACATATGTAAGATACAAAAGAATAGAGTCCTGGCATGGGTTACTTTGGGAAGGCTTAGCTACTGAGATCTGACTTTGATAAGTGGTAAGTCACATTTGTCTAGCTTCGTGTTCCTATCTTCTCTTCACCACCATCTCACAGAGCTTTAATGATTTCATAGCTCCTGTGTTCTAAACTGGTTATTAAAGAGTAAATATAAAGGGATAGAAGGCACTCCTGACTAAGACCAACTAGTTAAATACTAATGATAGTACACCTGAAACTAATTAAAAATAAAATAAAATTTAAAAAAAAAAAATACTAATGATAGCTAAAATAAAACCTTTTTCTTCTAACCCTGGAGGACTGCTCTTTACATATACAGAAGCTATTTAAAATTGGACAAATGTGAGGAAATCTACTATTTATCTTTAATACAATGGTTCTCAAACTTGAGTGTGCATAAGAATCACAGGGGAGTCCCTTTAAAATCCCCTGCCCCCAGAAAGGCAGATGCTGTAGGTCTCTGGGAGAGGAATCAACATTTTTAACAGACATTTCAATGACTAATGAGTGGAATGTAACCACATTTTTTGAGAGCAGCTGCTGCTCTATCAGAGGCTACTGAAAAAAAAAAAAAACAAGCCTCTATATACAGGTGTACTTTGCTTTATAACAGAGAAATGTCCTTAAAAATTGTAACCAAATTTGATTTTATAAACTAAATTCTATTTTCCCACAACTTAAAATTTTTGAAGATACTTTATTCCTTCTGAGGGGTGGAAGTGGTTTATACCTTCTTCTAAAGGTGAAATTCCACGTTCTTCCTTTCCTCATTTCCACTTCAGGAGTTAAGGATTTAACAATTTAAGCATCCTTTTAAAAGTCTTGTCACACACTCCACTTCTCCCCAGTTTATCTGTTTTATTCGTCAAGAATGTCAGTATTCTAAAAGTGGTTTATTTGTAAACCTACCTTTGAAAACAAATCTTGAAAATGCAGGAAGGACAATGATTTAGTCAGAAACAGTTTTAAAGAGAAATTTACTTCTGGAAATATTACTGCTATGTACTAGGTACAACAGTTTAAGATAAATGTTTCAACAAAAGAAAATATCAACTATGAGTAAAGCCTTTCGTCATTTCTAACTTTTGTACAAAAAAGTCCACACTTAGGAAAATGCATCTACTAAGTAATGTAGACTAAATACAGTATACTGGAAAACAACAGTGAGATTTTTATTATTTCTTTCAGAGAAAGAAGAAACATGTTTTAAAGCACCTATGGAGAGTCAACACCAAATAAGAAATGTCATTTCTAGTACTGTGGGTTATTTAGGCAAAGGAAACAGCCCCAGACAGAAGACTGGCAAATTGTGTTCTAAGCTCATTTTTGCTACAAAAGGGTCATGTGACCTTGGTAAATAACCTGTGTGGGTTTAAATTTAATTCAAAAAATAAAATGGTTCAATAAAAGTAACTGATTCCAAAAGATTAATTCACCCTAGGTATTTACATCAAAAAGTATTTGTGGTATGTGATTCCTATAACGTGCTCGATCAAATGACATTAAAACGTAATTGGAAACATGATACTTTAACTTACTAAGACTGTCCTTGTAAGCTATCAGTTCCATATCTTTGTACTTTGCTTCTTTGAAAAATTGTATACTTTGAACATCTGAATTTCACATGCTGTACCCATTGAACTTTCTTAAAGCAAGGTACATATGTACTATAATCTGTTTCTGTAAAAGGAAAGAATGTATTTTTTTTTCAGTCCTTTCGAATCCATTGTCATTGCTGACTCTAGGGAAAAAAAACAAAACCTTGAAGTCTTAACCACTGCAACAATGGTGTTGCAGTAATTACATCACAGAAATAACATTTCTTTCCTGAAATACTCAAAGATAGTCTCCTGGGATTACTTACTTTCAGTAGCCAACTTTCGTCTGTCTGCTTTTATATTCGTTAGAGCAAACATTTTCAATGCTAGCAAATACTAAATTCACCACTTAGTCTATATAGTTTATAAAGGCATATACCGAGTCCAAAAAATTCCCCCCAAATCCCACAAGAATCCACACATGCATTGGGCAAGTCCAAGGAGGTTGGGATGCATAGGCATCTTGTTCCAAATAAATAAACTTTCCAGGATCTTTATTTACCGACTTGACAATCGTTAGGTTTGGAAACAACCAGCTAACTTCGCTCCCAAGTTTGCATCATAGAGAATCCTCCGTTTACAAACCACCGAGGACCTCAGAGCCTCCCATCCCAGAACTGGCCAAGGGAGCACACGCCCATCAGCGCTGCCTGGAGAGGAAACAATGGGAGAGGCGCGAGGGAGCGAGCCCGGCGCCCCCGGGCGCCCCAACTCCACGACCCCGGCCCGCGCTCGACACCGCGCGCGGCGTCCCCTCCCCGGGCGCCCCGGGCCCCCCCGCCCCCGAGCTCTGGGGACGCGGCCCACCTGCCAGCGCGCGGGCCAAGGGCTGCACTTACCAAACAGGGTCAGGGCCATTGTAAAGGCGCTCGCCAACTGCTCGCCGCCGCCCGCAAGTCCACGCGCTCCTCCCAGGCCCACCAGAGATCACGGCATCGGCCCGCCGCACTCGCACCTCGCAGGGAGCGGGGAGCCGAAGGGGCGTGGTGGGAACGCCGGCGCGCGGGGAGGCTGCAGGCCGGGATGCAGGGGGCCGCTGCAAGAAAAAGTTATGCACGCGTTATTGTCAGGCGCACCGGGCCAGGGGAGAGCCGCTAGCCCCGGGCAAGCCGGCACTTGTCGCTGCCATCGGTGCACTACGCGGAGCGCGCACGGGCCGCGGTACCTGCCAGGCGGGGAGGCTTGGCCGAGGCGCAGTGGCAGGAGGAGAGGCGGCGCCGCAGTGGCGGCGGCGGGGAGGAGGAGAGGAGCAGCCTCGCAGAGACCCCGGCGGGGCGCGCTCACTCCGCATCCCCCGGCCTCGCAGACGCCATCTTGCGATAGTGTCTCCCACTGGATCGGCCGCTGCGCCTCCTCCCGCCTCTCCCTCGGGCGGGCGAGCTGAGTGCGTTCCCATGGCAACGGGCGCGCGCAGGGGCCGGGCGCGCGCGCCCCTCCAGCCTGGGTCCGGGAGGAGTCTCCCCCGCCACCCCGGTAGGCGGCCTCCTGGACCCCGGCTGGGGCGGGGGCGGTGTGCGTTTTAGCTGAAATCCCAGGGTTGTTTTTTTTTTTTTTTCTTGAATGAGATTTGAGAAGGCGCAGAGATAAACACTGAGCTGTTACTCGAAAGAGGAAGAGAGTCACGCATGAATGCTCCATGAATACAAGGATCCAACCAGGGTCATCTGGGGATCGGGTTCGCTTGAGGATAAATCGCTCCCCTGGCGCCCTTGGGGTTAAAGGAGAGTCTGGAGCCGGTGACCTGAAGCTGCGTGACTCGGGAAGAGGGCCTGAAATCGAATGGAGAGGCACTGAACGTTGCTTTCCATTCCATTTGGATTTAGGAGCCACAAGGAGTAGTTCTGAACAGATTGTCATGTGCGAGGAAACAGGAGTCGGTTAAAAAGCAGCTGGGAATTACCTAAAATAAATTGTTACACAAGGTCAATGTTTAAACCTAATTTTCTTCGTTTTACTTTACACCGCTTTGATATTGTCTCAAGAAAAAAAATCAACATTCCTTACTGATTGGCACTTCTCCTTTACCACAAAAGATTGCTCCCCGGAGCTTTTCGCATTTATCTGAGAATCACTGGCAACATCCTTCTTTCTGTGATGTTCTCTGCTGGCCTCTGTCTCTGCCTTAATTAACAAGGAGCCATGTAACGCCTTGAGATTATCAGTCAAAAGGTGTTCTTGAAAAGCTTAGGATTTTTTTTTTTGGTCGTTTGCATTTAATGTATTCAAAAATTCAGTATTCTCTCGTTGCTATATTTGTTCCCTGTTTTAAAAATTCCTCCTTTTTGCTTCCTGTCTGCTTAGGGATTTGATACTGTATCAACATCTAATCATGAGATATTCTCTTTGGTTCTCATTTCTTCCTACCTGCATCTTTCATCTTTCAGTTCCTCAGATTCCCTAATGTCATTTTCCCCTTCTAATTTTCAATTAATTCTTTTAAGGATATTATATAAATAGGTTGCATTTAATTTATCTTGAGCATCAAAATCGTTTTTTTTAATTAAAATTACTGCTTCAAATGGAACCACAGTTAATTCATCATTTCACAGCCAACTCAAACATCAGAAAGAAAAAGAAAAGAGTTAGAAGGAGGAGCCAGAGGAGCCAAGCCTTTTGTTTCAAGTCCATTATCTCAAGAAAAAAGACAGAATAATTCAATATGAATGGGCAAATATTTAAGATGCTATAGGCTTGAAATTTTCTGATGTTGTAAAATGGCTCTCCTTTGGCCACTAATATCAAAATAAAACCTGCAATTCCCAGAATTTTAAATCTTTAATGAAAAGGGCTCTTGATTTTGAAAAACTTTTCTACTCATGAAAAATTACAAATGCACACAGTTCATGAAGATAAATGAGGAACTTCAAAGGGAATTTGTGGGACAGATTTTATAACCATGTAAAGATTAATGCTGATTTGTCTACAACCAGATAAATATCACCACTTACTGTCTCAACCAGTGGTCTTTAACCAAAAAAGGTCGAAGAAACCTAATTTCCCTTGCAGGCTCTAATAAAAATACTGTCCCTCTTCCTGGAAAAATATTTATGTGCATGTAGAGTCACCAAAAATTTTTCACGCTATTTCAGGAGGATTATGGACTATTCCAGGACTCAAGGTTAGCCCCCAGATACCCTTTGTAATCTCAGAAAGTTTTGTTTATAATGAACGCTTTTAAAAATCTCCCCTTTCACATAAACACATGGAATTTTCAAGAAGTGACCAAGTTACCCGAATGTACAGATTAGGAAACTGAAGGCCCAGCAGTCAAAAGATTTTCCCAAATGTGCCTATCTATTTAGTGGCAGAACAGGAAAATCTTAGGCCATCTGTTGTCTTCCCTGACCACTTTCCCCTGCCTTCTATCCCCTACCAATTTAAAGGGTAAGTAGTTTAAATTTAAAAAGAAAAATCTGTTTAGTGTTAAAAGCAGAGTAGCAAGGCGGGTATTTTGTTCTCAGCCATTTTGCATATTTGGGTCTTGTAGTTTGGGAAGCTGTATTTTGTTTCAACAGGCTCCTTCCTCTACTCAATATGATGTGTCCAATCAGGCTAAGAGAGGAAAGATGCTTTTTCTCTCTTCTTGTTAAGCTCTCTTAGGTACCACAGCATCAGTTTTGGTGCTACACCTCAGCTTGCTGGTAATTATCTCTGTCCCTTGGGAATTAACCTTGGAGGGGATGGGAGGAGGGGGGTGCAGGCGGGCGGGGGTGGGGAGATCAGAGGGAAATTAACAGTCCTATGCTCAGAGTCACACTTTGACCATAAAGCCAAATTTTGGGTCCTGGAGCAGTTTTGCACTCACTAGTTATGGCCAAACACAGTTGAATCCTAGTGATAGAGGTTCAGCTTAAGCTCAGATGGGGACCATCTTCCCTTCTCCTTCCTCTTTTCTGTACAAGTCTTGGCACTCCCACACCCAAAACACAGACACACACATCCCAAGAGATGTTTTTAAAATAGTATTTGAAACAATACAGCTGAAGGTTGCCAGGTTTCCCTTTTTAAATATCTAGCTTTCCACAAGTGATTCCTTTTAATTGATTTCCTAATCGTTTGATAATCTAACAAAATGCTTACTGTACTTGATCAAAGTGCTTTCTTGAAAAATCTTATTAGTTTTTATAACATTATATTATCCAATGAGGAATAGAGTGTGTTTCTTTTCACACTTAGCTGGAAATAAAGCAATAGGCTTTCCGCTACAGATTCAATGTAAGGAAGGGCGTTAACCACTTGGGGGTGATTATTATGGGTGGTGCCTTAGATTGTTTATGAAAAAGGGCAAAAAATGAATTGATTTTTTCAAAATATTTATGTTTTCATTCCAAGATTTAATTTTGTGCTTGACATGCAAGCACCTAGAAGAGCTAGATTTGTTTGCTGTATTACTAACTAGTTGTTAAATATTTAGACAAATGTTTTACTCTTTCTGATTCTTATCATCCTCCTTTATAAAATGAAGGGATAGGACTAAGTGATCTCTAATGTCTCTTTTAGGTTTAGCTGTCATTCTGTGATATTTTAAAATATTAAAATTAAGTGGATTATGGGTAGAACTAGACATTTTTATTTGACTATTCAATATATTTAAAGTGCTGGTATATCTTGTCAGTCTAAGAGTCATAAGTTACAGTTTCATAAATACCTAGTGTAATAAGGAAGTCAAATTTTATTAAAACATTGTTACTGCGATTTCATCTGCAGTATCTATACTAACATTTATTGTATAAAGAACAACCCTTTTTTTTTAGGTTTAACAGGATTACAATGTAAAGTATGCACTGAGCAATCCATTTCAAATTTATTAAAACAGTTTCTCATTTTTATTTAAGTTTTGTTAACTAAACAGAACTTAAATAATCCTTAATTTTTTTCCTACATTTTAAACTAGCAACTTAGCACAAGTGTTTTGGGTTTTCTTTGTGTTACTCGTTTAGTTTCATTCCCATTGGTAAATATTGATTTGTTTCTCAGTTTTGAATGAAGTAGAAATTAATGAGGCATTTTCTGCCTCACAGTAACAAGTTAAAATTATAGCACTTCATCATGCCAACACAGCTTTAAACACTAGGAATACCAGTGCTATTAGCACAGTTCCCAAAATAGTGCACAAGTTTGCTGTTGAAGAAAAAAATTACAGAACATTTCTGCTAATGTAATAAAAACATTTTCTATTTCTCTGCTATGCTGATTAAGAGTTAAATTATTTATGAAAAATATTTACAATGTGACATTCTCTCTGTCCTATATTTACTTATATTACCGGTTGAAGTATTTATGTCCATACTGTGAATTTGTTTAGAGTGGATTTGGTCTGTTTTTAATAATTTTTTCCTCAAATACTTAATCCAGATGAGTTTTTCCCCCTTTCTCCTTTTATCTGAGGCTTTCTTAATTAATTCTTTTCCTGATATTTTCATCACATTCCATGATTTATAAATAGCACTTTCACAGGACAAACCCATATACATAGTATTGGAGGTAGCATTTGCCTTGAACATAAGGATTTGGACCATAAAACTATTCAGGAAAAAAGAATATTTATGTGATAAGCTATAAAATTGGCCTCTAACCTTAAATAAATCAAGTTGTATTTAGGAGAGTTAGTGGTTGTGTGTTGACCACCAGGGGGAGCCTAAATTATATCCACAGCAATAATCTTGGATCTCAGGAATGAAGTAAAATTTGAAAAATACAAAGACATTCTTGAGAATTGAAAATCTCAGTTCCCTTACACAGTACTTCTTACAGTAACAGAAGAGAATCCCACCCAAATTATGCTCAAAGAAGAGATGGCTATTGATTGGTCAGGCACAGATTTGGAATTGCGTATTGCTGAGCAGTAATTATATCACTTCTAAAGTGAAAAAAAAAACTGTTTGTAGAAGGGCGAGTGTGTGTGAGTATGTGTGTGTGTGTGTGTGTGTGTGTGTGTGTGTAGGTATGAAGATAAGGAAAACTGGAATTCAAAACCAGAATGAAAAGATTTTCTATTCCTGAACCATGATAATGGATTTGTTGTTAATTGTTGGCCTTGGAGAGAAAATTTTGTTTTTTTTTGTTTTTGTTTTTTGAGGGCAGTGTCACTGGCTCTTATATGTGGGACCCGAACCGGGGCCGCTGGCTTCCCAAACCAGCGCTTAACCACCACGCCACTGGGCTGGCCCCAAATTTTTTTTATTTATTTACTTTTTAGAGGGCAGTGTCATTGGTCCTCACATGTGGGATCCAAACCGGGGCCGCTGGCATCCCAAGCCAGCTCTCAACCAGCGCGCCACTCAGCCGGCCTAGAAAATTTTAGTTCAATAGGTGATGTGACCACAGTATTACTATGAACCCTGGGTTAGAATCTTTTGAAGGCCACAGGTCCCACCTTTAAATTTTTGTGATAAAATTTATTTTGACATGTCAAAATGACCAGCGGTTTGGAGTGGCCAAGAAAAAGAAAAGATCTGTTTTTAATTAGTTTTGAATACATGCGTAAAAGAATGCTTATTTCCTGGTAGATAGCATAGCAGATCTTTTGGAAATTTTTATAGGCCTAAAATCAAATACATTTTTTAAAAAAAAGCACATTAGATAAAAGAGTGATTATGGCTGCTCTCAAGTAAATGTTTTTGTTCTGAACTACAATCATATTATAGTACTTTAAGCCAACATTTCCATTTGCGTGTATTTTCCTGAGGTCACCAGGCATAACTAATGCACAGTGTAACTGAATGTCTGTCTATTTGACTTGAGCAGTTGGATTCCTGCCAGATTTCGTTTTCAAGGGGGTATAAGGAGATTTGGCTGCAAATCAAATCTCTCCAACATGGCCACGGTTTTTCTGGTTAAGGTTGGTATCCGCAGTAAGATGACTTATGGAAGTTAATTACATTGTGAGCTGTAAATCAGCTATGAATTCTGGGTGAGAATTATACAATCTCTAATAGAATAACAGCTGAAAAGGAGAGAAGTGTATTTCTATGGTTAAAAATCACAATCTAGGCTCAAACCTTGTCTATTCCTGTGAGGGTTTTTTTTTACAAATCTCCTTTGTACACTGTTGTAAAATAGTTCTTGTAGCAGACCTTTAGGACAATGGACCAATAGGAATTCACCCATGCATCCTTTATCCAATCAACAAATATCTACTGAGCACCTATGATATAACAGGCATTATGCTAGATTCTGGCAAAGGACTCAAAGATGAATCAAACATGTATCCAGATCTTAAAAATGTTGTAGTCCCTGGGGATAAGACTTATAAATGGGACAATAATAAGGGCCACCAGGGTCTGGATTAAATATTGTGGGAGTTCAGAGGAGGGAAAGATTATTTTAGCTGATGAAATAGATAAAGGCTTCATGAAGGATGAAGCTGTGCTTTGAGGTATGGACAGGAATTAGGCAATCAGGTAAGAGAGAAGAGCATGATGAAAGTCTTGAGGAAAGAGGTGGGAAATCATGAGAGAAGAATTGCAGGCAGGACCACCTGGCTGTAGCAAGGACTTGTGGGAGGAGATGCTAGACTCATAGGTGGGGACGTATGCGGAGGGCTGGCCCGTTACATTGATGCTTATTATGTTATCTGAACCCCGCCAGCTTTCTTCAAGTATTTGAAGCAACTAGGAATTTGGATTCATTATGTAAAACTCTGGTCTCAAATTTTTTTATTGCCCTATTTTCCAGTAACAAAATTTTAAGTGCCCACCAATATATGTGTGCATATGTGTATATATACAACACACATGTGTTATTGTAAGCTAATAACTTATAGCATAATATACCCTCAAGGTATAGTTTATCATGAATGATATAAATCCATATTTTAAAGTCTTCTTGATAATTTCTAGTTTTCGGTCACTTTTACCCTGCCTTTATTATATCATTATTGTTTTACTTCATAATGTGGCTGACAAAGAGCTTGCACCAAGTTCAGGAGTTATGCCAGTTTTGCCATTTCTGTTATGTTTACTTATGCTTATATTAGTATGATTTTCAATGCATGGTTTCCTTGAAAGGATCTTTTTAAGACAGTTGTCCATTTGGTAAGGATTAATTCAGTTAAAAAGCAAATATTATAATCCACAAATCCAGTTAACTTGGCCATGTAAGTAGCAGTTGTCAATCCCATCCCACATTGAAACTCCTTTTCTTCCCTCAGGATAACAATGCACATGATGTAGGATTTTCCAACATATAAACTGAGTAAAGGGATCTGTGTCAATCTGTATCTAAATTATCAATAAAGCTTAATTTTTCTCCTCACTTTGAAAACAACTAATAACTATACATAAAAATGCTACTTTTTCTTTCCACAAGGCAATGGGATATGCACACTGTACTTTGGAGATTGCTGGGTGTAGGCAATGGGAAACCAGAGCAAATATTTGTGAAATGGTATGGTCAGGGCTGACTTTCCGAAGGAGGAATCTAATATCTGTGTGTAGAATAGGTTGAAGGGGGAGAAACTGAATTACAGTGGCCCTTAGCTCAAACCCTATCTACCTATTATTGCAATTATCACTACATTTTAAGGATTCTGATCTGAAGTTTGAGCTAGTCTAGCTTTCAAGCAATTCCAAAGGTCACTCAAAACCTCTGATACCCTGGGAAAATGAGGCTAAATTTTAGAGTTAGGAATAGAGAAATACTATATAAAGAATATAAAGAAATGAAAGAGTTAGCATTGGAGTGGACCCCTCCACAACTTAGAAACCAAGCATGGTGAAAGAAAGAGTATTTTAAATATTTTGGGGCCGGCCGAGTGGCGCGGTGGTTAAGAGCTGGCCTGGGACACCAGCGGCCCCGGTTCGGATCCCACATATGAGGGCCAGTGACACTGCCCTCTCAATAAATAAATAAATACATAAAATAGTTGCCAGCTATAAAAAAAACAAAACCAAAACCAAACACATTTTTTTTTCTCTTAATATCGAGTGGAAGCATAGTATATAGAACACAGCCTATGAAACACTGGACTTAACTGAATCCAGGGTTGAGGGTGGGTAATTGTCATCTGCTACCTCCCTCGAATTTCTCCAATACTACAGTACATCTTTGAAAACACTAGTCAGAAAGTCTGGTTCCAAATCTTGACTTCATCTCTCACTACCACCTCTGTAAAACAGAGGTACTCTCTGTATCACTTGGTTTGCAACTTTTGGTTGAAATTGACAGAAAACTTAACTTAAATTGACTTAAACTAACAAAAGGAATTTACTGGCTCTGTAATGGAAAAACCCAGAGTCAGGGTGAGTGTCAGGAAAAGCTGATCCAGCAGTGCATAAAATATCCCCCAAGTTTCATTTCTCTAGTCGCTCTCTTCATATAACCCCCACTCACGGCATCTCCAGGCTGCCCCCTAGCGGTAGTAAAATGACTTCTGAGACTCTAGACATCAAGCCTCTCTACCTCCCCATCCAAGGGAAGAGAGCCTTGCACAAGTCCTTGAATATCTCACTCTCATTGACCTGAATTGGAATATGTGCCCATCTATGAATCTCGGCTGTGGCCAGGGAGACGGGGTGAGAGCAGGCCAATCAAAGGTTACCCCGAACCTGAGTGGATTAATCCTCCCAAACCTCATGGCCGAGATGAATTCCCCAAAGAAAACCCAGTATACCACTTGGAGAAGAGAGAAAGGGCTGGGCAGGCAACTCATACATGTCTGCCTTTTAGGGTCATTTGGAGGATTAAATAAAGCACAGAGTGGACATTCAACAAATATGGTTTTTCTTCCTCTCTCCATGAAGATTCTCTATCTCAGTATTCAGTAAAAAACAAATTCTCTCTGAAGGTAGGTTCCCAAGTTTTCTGCCAACAAATCCTCTCCTTCCTTAATAAAACAATCTCTTCTCAAATGTATGAGCAGCACCCAATTCTGTTAATCTCATAGATATCTGCTTCCCAGATTATCTACTCATACAGTCGTGGCGGCATCACTGACACAGCCTGCAGGACACAAACATTGTAATCAATTCTTTTGCAAAGTGTGTTTTTCTATGCAATGTCAACTACACAACTGGATCTTTTTCATTAAATCAGCCATTTATTTTGTCATCATATTTTTCAGTTTCTAAATAATTTAAATATTTTAAAATATGTTATTGATTCAATATCAGAAAATTATTTTCTATATGTTTCAGGATTTCCTGTAGAACCTCAACTGATATTCCAAGTCTGGTTGTGTGTGGTGAACCAGTAGGCTTTACAGGAGCATATTTACATAAACAATATTCATGTATGAGTGTTATGTTAATAATTGGCTAATAACGATAGAGCTGATAAGATGACTATATCCCAGGACCCCAAATGGCCTACTCTCTGTGTAGATTGCATCCTGAGAAAAGGTCCATCTGGCAAAAGTTATTAAAGATTTCACAAAGACTATTAGAGTATATTCACCTTATACTGCACAGGAATACATTTTTTTCCTTTTTAAAATTTTCCTCTTTTTCTGCCATATCCCACAGCTGGTCCGGAGCAGAGCATTCTCAAACCTCCCCAATTCACTCTCACTGCTCAGCCCGTGTGGCCATTCCTGCTCTCTCCTCTACCCCTATTTCCTAGTGCATAGATTGGTCTCTCTAGTTTCTGTTCACTTTCCTTAACCTTTAACTAGTACCTAGATTCTTCATTACACAGGGGATCCAGGAACTGGCCCAGCAAGCAAGAATCTCCCTCCCTGTCCTCCTGCCTCTTTAGTGCTAATCTTTCTCTGCCCACTACCTTGATTCTGCACCCCCCAAAAGCTTCGAAATCTGGCCTTTTCCTTAGTAGGTGAGATGGTAAGAAAGATGGCCAAGACAAAATTCTAATAAATGATGTCCCCTGCTTAAAATGGGTGCCAGGAACTGTGGGAAATTCCTTGCATACATTTTCTCGCTTGAACCTCAGGGCAGGCTTATGCACTAGAACTTGGAATCCAACTTCTGACTCAGAACACCAGTGCTTGGTTAACTAGAGCATACCACCTCCTCTATAAAAAGGCCTGGTCGGGCCGGCCGAGTGGTGCATTGGTTAAGCGCTGGTTTTGGGATGCCAGCGGCCCTGGTTCAGATCCCACATATGAGGGCCAGTGACACTGTCCTCTACAGCTAACAACAGCTCCACCTGGAGCTGGGCTGTGAGAGCCCGGTGACAGAGTAGGCTGCAGCCCCTGCTGCAGTGGGCTGCCAAGGCTACAGTGAGTGGCCGGCAGCCAGCGTGAGCTGCCAATAGCCCCGGTGAGCGACCATCCAGAGGCCGGCGACCCATCTGCCTCATCCAGGAAGAGCGCAATGACGATACCAACATGGGCCAGTGAAGCAATGTCCTCCACAACTAGACTAAAGAACAAAAAGACAGCAACTTGTCTGTTCCCCTTCCCCGATTCCCCAACGCTGTTCCCCTCCCCCAATTCCCCAATAAAATCTTTAAGAAAAAAAGGCCTGGTCACAGACACATTTTTATCTTTGGCATATTCATATATATTGGTATAGCTTGCTCATTGAGGACCCTTTATTGTAAAAGTTAGCCTAATACCATAAACAAATATTTTGCTATTTAAAAAATTGAGTTTAGGGCCAGCCGAGTGGTGTGTTGGTTAGCGGTTGGTTTGGGATGCCAGCTCTGAGAAGCAAAGCCCCGGTTTGGATCCCATATGAGGGCCAGTGACCCTGTGCCCTCTACAGCTAAGATGGTGAACAACAGCTCAACCTGGAGCTGGGCTGCTATGAGCCGCTGTGAGCGGTGGTCCAATAGCGGGCAAGCAACTGCCTCAACTGGGAAGAGAACAATGATAATACCAACATGGGCCAGTGAAGTGACATCCTCCACAACTAGACTGAAGAACAAAAGGACAGCAACTTGTCTGTTCCCCTTCCCCAATACCTCAATGCTGTTCCCCTCCTCCAATTCCCCAATAAAATCTTTAAAAAAAAAAAATTAAGTTTAGAGTTGATACTCTAACTTGAGTCCAGTTTAGAAATGAAACATTTATTCATTTGACAAAACATTATTGATGATGATAATGTACGAGGAGCTCAGATATACAAGAGATAACATCCAATTAATAAAGCAAACATCATATATATCCAAAACATCTATTATGAATTCAATATTTTGCAAAGTGCTTTGAGAGAAATCTTTTATCTATGTTTTGGACAGACAAAATGAAAGAGACATTATATAATTGGATCAAGGTTAAATATTTTAAATTCTGCTGATCTTGCCCTCAGATCTCTCTGGATGATGGTGAGTGGTGGGAGACAGCTGGATAAGCAATAGAAAGAGGAAGAGAAAAAAGGAGTCCTGTCCTTAGAAGCTGCCTGTCATTGGACCATCAGTGCCACCAGGATGCCCAGATATGGCTCACCCAGGAATTACAAGGAGTCAAAAGATAATAAGCTTTTCAGCAGATGAGTGCCAGGATGAAATTTATTTTACTGGCAAGTAAGATTTTCAAATTCCAGTCTGAGGTAGGATAAACAACTTTCTGTTGAGTGTTTATTATATCCATGAGTGACTTAATGAATACTCCTATTTTCTGAGCTTGGGTTGGCCTGATTCCTAGGCTTTAAAAGTGTAAGGGCCGGTCAAGTGGCTCGTTGGTTAAGAGTTGGCTTGGGAGTGCAAACTCTGAACAGCAGGGCCACCAGTTTGGATCCCACATGGGCCAGTGATGCTGCATCCTCTACAGCTAAGATGGTGAACAATAGCTTGACCTGGAGCTGGGCTGTGAGTCACCGGCGACATAGCAGGCTGCAGTGGGGCTGCAGTGGGCTGCCGTTGAGTGGCCGGCAGCCAGCGTGAGCCGCTGTGAGCCGCTGTGAGCAGCCATCCAATGGCCAGTAAGCAACTGCCTTACCCGGGAAGAGTGCAATAATACCAAAATGGACCAGTGAAGCAACGTCCTCCACAACTAGACTGAAGAACAGCAACTTATCTATTCCCCTTCCCCAGTTCCCCAATGCTGTTCCCCTCCCCCAATTCCCCAATAAAAATCTTAAAAAAAAAAAAGTGTTGTAAGTGCCTAGTATCTCTTGAGCTGTGAAGGGAAACCGGCTGTCTTAGGGTATGTCTCCCTGTGTTTCCTGTGAGGGACAATGCAAATTGCAGAAAGATAACCTCCAGAGACAGGGTGTGATCAGTGCTAGTCCTAACAAAAAGGAGAAAAAACCCAGACTGAGAAAAAGCTCTCATATCGGGCCTTTGCTCGGCATGGTCGTGCCTGTGTTCTCCACCGCTTTCCCATCCTCGGTGCATTAGGTGAGGTTTGTTCCTCAAAATTGAAGCTGTCTCCAGTTAAAAAGCCTCCCCCCACAATTGTGATGGGAAAACATTAGTCTTTCTACCATTCAACATACATTTTTATCCCATTACTTAATGGAATGAAACAGCTAATTCGTTTCTCCAGCTTTGTTTTATAGTACAATCTGCTTCAGGGAAGAACTGTTTTTGCTTGTAATCAGGGGCAGACCCAGGCATCCCTTAGAGTGAAGAAGTCAGGCTTGACAGCAGCCACATTCTACAGTGCCCTCTCTCCCCAGCCCTCAAGGCTTCAAAACGCTGCCCTGCCACAAAGTTAGGAGTTTCATTTATTTAAAAATATTTAATGCCAGGGCCTCTTTCTAGTTTTCAAGCCTGTATGGCCCATGGCAATATAGAGAAATGCTAGTACAGATGCTTGATTAAAAAAAACAAACAAACACAAAATATATATGATATATAAAATACATATTTTAAAAAATGTATAATGATTTTGTTTAGCTGAGGTCCCAAAACATTCATTTAAACTGAAATTCTACATGAAGCCAACCTACCCAGGAGTAATTTACTCACAGAGAACTCTGTGCTTCAAATATGCATCTAAACGCATTTTACATTTTATTATAATTATTTGAGTCTATATATGCAAATATATAAAATATATATTTGTGAATATATATGTGAATAATACACACAAGTGCGCACATACACACATTCTACACTTCTACCTACTGGATCCTTAGCTCATGAAAAGTAGGATTCTATTGTGTTTTTCTCTGTATTTCCCAGCACATAGATACTTAGCAAACATCAGCTGAATGTATTGATGTAAAATAGAAGCTCACACAGTGATTCAAATAGGCTGCCCACGTGCTGGACCTCCTTTGGGGTGCATGCTAGGGTGCTGATAACATTCTGTTCAATGGTTTACATCGCCCTGCACCACTTTGCCTATGTTTTGGCAAAAGCAAACAGAAGGTTTTGTTTAAAGTTTGTACTTACAGCATGGTGCCATGACAGAGGACTAAGGAACAGCAGGATGTAGTAAGGTTAATTGTAGCTGCTGAGTATTTGGCTTTTCCATGGTTAGTTTGTTTGCAGTTCAGTGGAATAGACTTTGCAAAGTCAAGCCAGATTTTTTTTTCACACCAGGTCCCAGAAAACCTTACTTTATTTGAACAGCCTTTCTATACCCTATAGCGAGTGGTCCTTTAAATGCAGAAGACCAAAAACAGGTACCTACTCTTTCCTTTTAAAAACTATTTTCAGGGCTGGCCGAGTGGTGTGGTGGTTAAGAGCTGGCTTGGGATGCCAGAGGCCCCGGTTCGGATCCCACATGAGGGCCAGTGAAACTGCCCTCAAAAAAACAAAACAAAACTATTTTTAATTAGAAAAATGTTATTTTTCTACATATAACAATTACAAAAATATGTATGCAACAAGAAAAAGAGAAAAGAGAAATCACTGTTAATTCCACTACCTGAAAATAAGCAGTTAACATTTTAGTTTATATACTTTGAGATTTTTTTTTTCTCTCTGATTCTGTAGATGTGGACATACAAGCATGGGTTTGCCCCTTTCTCTGCCCCCTCAAATCCAGATGGTTACAACATGTTAGAAACATGTGACTTTATCCTCTACCAGAGTCACTGGGTAGGTGCATAGATGGACACTGACCCAAGCTGGGTCATTTAGAATTATTCTGTCTCTGAGGATGAAGCTGTAATGTTTAAGTTAGGGGCTGCTGGAAATAAACTTTGACCATGTGGAATAAGAAACAGAAAATGGTCCAGAGTAAAAGAGATGCAGAGAAGAAAAGAATAAGAGAAAGAACCCTGACAGTATCCAAGTGTCTGGTTCCAATTATTCTAAGCTTGGAAGGACATAAATTTTCTTTAAGTTGTGTAGGTAGAGTAGATACTTGGTGTGCTGCCTGAGTTCTTCCCATCAGGACTGAGATACCTGTTCCCCCAGATGTGGGAATGTCTGTTGCTAATGGCCCATAGCTGAGTCACTTCCTAGGACTTGTCCTTGGACTAAAGGAGCTGCTTGGACCAAGGTCACACCCCCTCCCCACAAGCAGTCTACATCCATTGATTAAAGGCCTGATATCCTGGCCTCAATGTGGGACAGCGCCATGTCATTGACTGTGGCATTGGTAACTGCATCACAGTTCAAGCTTACCCTCTGCCCAAGCCTTCTTCCCTCACTCCCTTACAGGTATTGATTCAAAGAACACTGTCCAGTAAACTTTCTGCATGCAAATCTGTCCCCATCTGTTTCCTGGGGAGCCTGCCTTAAGACAGTGGGTGTGTCTTAAGTTTAAATGTCCCATATAATGCATTCTCCCCTTCTTCCTTTGTAATATGGCTTATAATGTATCCTTGTAAGAAATCATTCCACCATTATTAAGATAGCAACCAAAAGAGTTCTAATATATCACTTTCTTACAATAAATTTCTAGAAGTAAAATTAATATTATACAAGAGATACACATTTTAAGACCTTTGATCCCTATTGCCATATCCTCCTTCGGAAACATTGCACCAATTTACAGTCTCATCAATAGTGTATGAAAGTAACCATTTCCCAGGCTCTGCACTATGTTTTAAAAATTAATTTATTAGACATAAGTTTACGGAGTGCCTGCTGCGTGCCTGGCTATGTTCTAAGGGCTGTGGATAAATCCCTGCTCTCATGGAGCTTAAATGGAGAGACAAACCATTTAGAAAATAAGTAAGTTGTACTGTGCACCAGATAAATGCTACAGAGACACATAAAAAATACGGGAGGGGAGCAGGTAGTGTGGTGGGTAGGCATCCAATTTCTAACAGTGGTTAGAAAGCCCTCACAGAGATGGTGACTTTTCACCTGGAAGGAGGTGAAGGAACAAGGCATGAAAATATCAGGGAAGAGCGAATATTTGGCAGAGCGAAGAGCAAGTCCTGGAGTCTGGATCATACCGGGTGTGTTCAAACAACAGCAACCAGTCCGGAGGCTGGAGTGAGTAGGGGAAGATGCGATTAGTGAAATCACGAGGCCTGGGGCTTGTGGTTTTGCTAGACCAGATGGAGAGCCGCTGGAGGGATTGGAATAGAAGAGACATGTTCCGATGTGTTCAAAAGGCGCCCTCTGGCGGCTCTATAGTGAAGGCAAAATTAGAAATGGGAACCAGTTAGCTGTTTGTCCATGGGCTCCACTGAAAATGTATTTCATTGTTGTTCATTTCGCACTTGAACATTTTATATGTAAATTGGTTCCATGTATTTCTTATTGGAAATGGCGTATTTTAAGATCTTTGCTGATGTTTCTATTAGCATATTTACCGTTTTTTATGGACTTTCAATGAATTAAGAATGTAGCAGGCTGGCCGAGTGGCGCGGTGGTTGAGCACTGGCTTGGGAAGCCAGCGGTACCGGTTCGGGTCCCACATATGAGGGCCAGTGACACTGCCCTCAAAAAAAAAAAAAAAAGAATGTAGCTCTTTGTCGTATGGGTAGTTCTCTCTTTCCAGTTGTTCTTTGACTTTAATCTTGTCTGATTTTTTTTTGGATAGAGAAATATTTATGAGGACTTTAAAAAAAAAAACTTTTACTTTAGGAATTCTTCTTGTGATACCATACTTAGAAAATATTTTGCCAAGATATTGCTTCTGTCAAGGCTTTATTTGAAAGCAATAGAAGCTGGCTTAATTAAAGGAAAATTATTATAATACTTGGGATTTAAACTGGAACCCACAGGTAGAAGATTTAACCAGGCCACATGAGATTCTAGAACTAGGAACTAAAACCTTACCTGGAACCAAAGCATCTTTCTCATTTCTCTGACCTTACCTGCTGTCTCCTCTTTGCTTCTCTGTAAGCATCTGCTTCATTCTTCTCTCTTCTTTTCTGATAAATGGTTTATCCATACTGTAGCCACTCCAGTTCCAGCACCCCTGACAAGTGGACTAGCATCTCTGTGCCCCAATTTCAACTCCTGGGAAAGAGAAACTAATTCATACAATCCATCTTAGTAGATTAGCCTATTCCTCTCCCCTCAAATGCCCAGCACCACCACCCTCACCCCATGACAAATAAGCTATGTCCAGGGAGTGTTGGAGTCACAACTGTAAGGGGCTCATCTTGAGGAGGCATGTGGAGAAAGAGCAATTCTCAAAAGGAACAGGGAATATGCATTGAGAAAGAAGTATAATTCACATTCATCTATATTTTATACTAATACTTTTATGGTTTAAAATTTTTCATACATCTGAAATCACTTTTTGTATAAGGTATACTATAGAACTATCACTGTATTTTATATTTTATTGCAAAAGGTTAGCCACTTGTCCCCAAATTTAGTAGAAAAAAGTTGAACTTGTGCCAAAATGGCAATTGAAATGAATCAAACGTCTTATATCTTAGTTGGCTTAAAGAACTTGGATGAGCATTGCTATTTAAATAATGTTTATCTAATTGTTGGAAATTCCTCTTGGTTATATGTTTTGTAGTTGTTGTTGTTCCTTACCAATTATGAAAGCAGGCCAAAGGATAGAATCAGACAACATGATTAGGTAGACAACTCTACCTAATGGCTTATTGAGACAAGGAGAATGGGAGCCACCACCAGGCCACCATGTTCAAGGAATCCCTGTCCAGACTTTTGGTGGAGAAACAGCTGAATTCAGAAAGGCACAATCAGTCAAGTGGCCGTCACATCCTTCCCATTCATTTTTCCCGTGGGACAGGTGTGTCTCTAGGTTGGATAAATCAGAGAATATTGAAGAAACAAAAACCAGCCAAACAAATAAAAAATCTGGCTAGATTGCTGTTAGTGTTTATTTTGAGGAGGCTTGTCATTTGCCCTGTAAGATAATTTTAAAATTAATTAATTATATCATGATTAAAAAAAAAACCCAGCCAAATACCTGTAGGCAAATTATTATTATTATTATTATTATTTATTATTATTTTTTTAAATTGGGGAATTGGGGGAGGGGAACAGTGTTGGAGAACCAGGGAAGGGGAACAGACAAGTTGCTGTCCTTTTGTTCTTCAGTCTAGTTGCGGAGGACATTGCTTCACTGGCCCACATTGGTATCATCATTGTGCTCTTCTCGGGTGAGGCAGATTAGTCGCTGGCCTCTGGATGGTCGCTCACTGCAACTCTTGGCAGCTCACACCAGCTGCTGGCAACTCACGCTGGCTGCCGGCCACTCACTGTAGCCTATGGCAGCCCACTGCAGCAGGGGCTGCAGCTATGCCATCCTGGAGACTCACAGCAGCCCAGCTCCAGGTGGAGCTGTTGTTCACCATCTTAGCTGTAGAGGGCAGTGTCACTGGCCCTCATATGTGGGATCCGAACTGGGGCCGCTGGCATCCCAACCCAGCTCTTAACCAACGCGCCACTCGGCTGGCCCCAAATTATTTCTTTGATTCTCGATTTTCTAATTTGCTAAATATCACTGTTGAACTAGATGATTTCTAATGTTTCTACAAACACAAACATTCTGATGTACAGATTTACTAGTTTCCTGTGTAGAAGTCAGTTGGGCTGCATAAAACCATTAATTAAATGCTGCCTTTCCCCAAAGGCAATTCACATCCACTACAGCCAACACCTTCAAAGATAACATACCAAAGACACATTAAGAAATTTGCACACATTTAATAATTTCTCCAATAATGGTGATTGCAGAGGAGGAAGGTTATCATCTCTTTTCCAAATCTTTTTTTTTTTTCTTTTCCAAAACTTTAGTGGGGACTTTGTAGAAAATATTTTAAACAGCTTTTTTGAGGTATAATAGACATATGACAAAGTGTAATATTTAAAATGTGCACTTTGATGCAATTAGACATGGATATACCTATGAAACCATCACTACATTCAAGATAATAAACATCCAACACCCTAAAGAGTTTCCTTGTTCTCCTTTATAATTTCTTTCTCTAGCTGCTCCCCTCCAGAAAAACCACTGATTTCCTTTCTGTTACTATAAATTAGTTGGCATTTTCAAGAATTTTTTTAAAAATTGAATCATATATCATATACTGTAATACTTTTTTTTGACTGGCTTCTTTCATTCAACATAATTATTTTAAATCCATCCACGTCATTGTGTGCATCAATAGTTTGCTCCTTTTTGTCGCTTAGTGGTATTTCATTGTGTGGAGGTAACAGTTTGTTGATTTATTCACCTTTTGAAGAGTTTTGCATTGTTTCCAGTTTGGGGCTATTATGAACAAAGTGCTATGAACATTTGTGTACAAGTCCTAATATACACACTTGCTTCCATTTCTCTTAGGTAAATATTTAGGGGTAGAATGGTGAGGTCAGATGATAAATGCATTTTTAACTTTTTAAGAAATAGCCAAACTGTTTTGCAAAGTGGTCGTGCAATTTTACACTCCCACCAACAGTGTAGGAGAACTCCTATTCCTCCACATGCTCGCCAACACTTGGTGTGGTCAGTCTTTTTAATTTTAGCAATTCTAATAGGTGCACAGAGGTATGTCAAAGTCTTGGGTACAGAGACATTATGGGGGGACAGAAGGTTGGTACTGATTGCCTGCCAGTGAATCTCATGCTCCTTAGATGCCTCAAACTGGTGAGCCTGGTTCCTCAGCTGATTTTATGATTTTACAAGCCATCCCAGGCCTTCAAACACATTTCCTTTATCTATGAAGCAGCCCACATAGGCCCCTCTAGCTTTCAGCCCAAGGCTTCCATCTCCTGTAGGTGGCTCTTGTGTACTTCTGCCTGGCAGGCTTTCCCTCATCTTCTACTGGTAACAAATCCCACCCTCTAACCACAGCACCTTTGCCTCTAGATTCTATTGCCTCCAAACAAGATCTACTCCTCTTATACTTTGGATATCTGAGCCAATAAATCCCTCTTTTCGGCTTAATCTAATTTGAGCCACTGAAGAAATCACCCTACCATGAGCCTTCTCCTTGTCTGTCCTGTACATGCGTACCCAGCGCCAGGCAGAAGGCTGAGTAAATAAATAAACTACTACACTCTTAAAATAAAAAACATTTTTTATAAATCTGAAGATGACAGAAAACTAGAAAGTTTGCTTTGCACACCTCTCCTGACACCAGACTGCCTGGGTGTGAATCCTAGCTCTGCTGTTTATCAACTATGTGACCTTGGGCAAGTGATTAATTTCTCTGTGTCTCAAGTTTCTTCAATTCTACAATGAGGACCTACATCATAAAGTTGTCATGAGGATTAAGTTAGTTAATTTATACAAAGAACTTAATGCCTGATACATGGAAGTGTTTTACAATTTTGCTTTTGTTTTGATGCTGACAATTTTTTGGATGCTGGAGTCAAGATTGAAACAGACTTTGATGTGCTATCAAGGTATGATATGCTAAAATCTCAGTTGTGGGATCTTAGATGAAATGCTTACTCCCCCTGAGAATCAGTTTTTTACTATTTAACCAGGCACATATAAAGTTCCATACTCTGGCTCAAATAATTGAACACAGGTAGTTTCACAGAAGTTCATGTAATAAAGACTTTGAACTGACCTCAACTTCATTTCGAGGTAGTAGAATGACAAGGCTATCATAAAACGTTCAAAGATTAGACTGCGTTTGGGGGTTCAGTGTACGGACTTGCTCTCTGCCCATGAGAGCTGTCTGGTGATGGAGAGGACTGCTTTGCAAAGCTGCAAGCCTCTGACCCCAAGAGGAGTCAGGAAAACATGAGTTTCGGAACACATTAGCATAGAATGCTATATTCAGGAGGGATGGATCATACATGACTGCTGTTTCATTTTATCTTCTACAAATGCATGACTATTTGTTTTTTGAAGATTTTGGTGCTTTAGATTTAAAGGAGGTTAATCAAACACTAGACCAATGAATTGCAACTTTTGAAAAGTATAAGAAGCTGCCTGTTGCCCTACAGGCCCAATGAAAGTGGATAGAGCCATTGTTGTCCCTAACTAGATTGTCCCTTCAGGATTGTGCCCATGTCGTTAATGTTGAGTCTACTTTCACTATTGCTGTTACTCGTGGCCACAGCCTCAGAAGAACCCAGAAGAAGCACTGGTCCTGCCCCGGTGTGATGTTAAGATGAAGCCTTTTGAATCCTTTTAATTGCAGTGTTTTATTCTGGTCTCTTCCCTCTCAGTCCTGGAGGCGCAGAAGCAGAGCAGATAGTGCAAATCCGGTCTACAGGTGCATTTCTTTCTAAAGAAAGGGTTACCAGAATGTTCGCTCACAGGATAACCACACTAAGTAAACACAAAGGAATTAAATGAATCAGAAGAACCAGAATTACTCTGTTTACTCCACAGTGAAAGTGGTTTAATTTTTCTTTGGAAAAAAAAAAAGATCCTTCCTTCTGTTTCCAAACACTGCTCCACCTCCATGCTGCTTAAAAAAAAAAAAAAAAAAAAGCCGAGTGGCATGGTGGTTAAGCGCTGGCTTGGGAAGCCAGCGGCCCCGATTTGGGTCCCACATGTGAGGACCAGTGACACTGCCCTCAAAAAAAAAAAAAAAAAAAAAGACAAAAAACAGTATATGGATTCTTTTCAGCTCTTTGAGTAGTCAGTACTGAGTAATTCACTGGCAAGTAGTCTCAAAGAGGCCATATGCTGATCTACTCTTTGCTTGTAACTTTGTTGACTCCTTGAAGGAAATAGAGACTGATCAAAGGGTCCTGGGCCAGACAATAGAATACCTGGCTACTCCGAATTCATTAAAGTTGTTCTGCTAATGGGCTTGCCTTCTTTGTATGGTTATAAGCACCAGGCAGCTTAACTTACACTTACTGGCAATCCTGGAGGGCTAAATGGCCCTGAAGAGCAGCAGGGCATCACCTGGGAACTTGTTAGAAATGTAGATCCTCAGCCCACCTCGGACCTACTGAGTCAGAAACTCTGCAATGGGGCCCAGCCATGTGGTCTAACAAGCTCTCAGGTGATTCTGATGCTCACTGATGTCTGAGAACCACTGCCTTAGATGCCCCACCCCCCAGCCCCATCAAGGGGACTTGGATATAACTGACTCACACTCTCAGCTCAAATCACATGTATATCTGGATCTGGGTGGCATATATACTGATACATAAATCCATAAAAACTCTTCAAGCTCTACACTTAAGATGTGTGCATTTTACTGAATTTAATTAAGCTCAGATTTTAAAAACTCACAGCCAAGTTATATTTCTAAGAAAGCTGGTTGGGGCTGGGCTTGCCCCTAACAATGTGGGTGGGCAGATCCAGGGAGCTGGGCCACAGTAGCAGTGTTCTCTAACCAGCGATCTCTAAACTGCCCTGATGGGCCATTCATTCCACAGTGACTGACAGACAAGGAGGCCTCTCTGCAGCAACCGCAAAGGGATTTATAGACGCCATTTAACAGTGTGTTAGTCCCCAAGCAACAACCTCAACTTGTTCAACATCATCCTTAGTATGTCTCTGAGACGTGAAGACACAGTGAGCCCTAATGTGACATCTGGAGGCAGGTGGAAGTACTGGTCCACTCAAGCTGGAGAAGGGAAGTGGGAGAAACCTGGGAAGCAGTGATAAAACTCAGCAGACCTGGGCTGTACAGACAAGTCTTGGGCAAGAGAGAGAAGCCATGGCCAAAGGCCATGAGCCACACCAGCACAGAGAACAGATCTGCTGAGCCCACCTGTCTTAGATCCTCAAAGGAGCATGAGAAAGGAGGAGGAAGGATGCATGGGCCAAGAAGGGCCCTGCAGGCCACAGCCTCTAGCGCTCACCTGTCCGCCATCCTGGCCGTAAGTGTGATGTGCAGACTTCCCTGAGAGCCACGGTGTAAACTCTACACCCAGTCTTAAAACTACAGAAATCCTCTGCCTCTGCCCTGAGGTGCCTTGTGTCTCTTGAAATGAAAAAACACTCACCCAGCTTCCAGTCTTCCATCCCGACCTACTGAGAATTGTCCACTTTTGCTAAGCCCTGCACTGCTGGGAAATGCAAGCCTTGCACAGTGAAGGCTAGGGGAGGGAGAAACTGAAGAAAAACTGAGCCAGCAGGTGGACCCAGAGTCCACAGTCTGCTGTACTCATGCGCGCAGGGCCTGCGGCGTTCCCAGCCAGCCCACAAGCCCTCAGAGCTGCTTCTGAGCCCTGGAATCTCTCCTTCTGTCAAGGGTAACTTTTTTCATTCAAGTACAGGTTTCCCCTGCTATCTAAAAGTAGAGCATCCCTATGAAACCATTCGTAAGGCAAAATGGTGTAAAGTGAAGAAGCAATGGCCATTCATTTATATGAAAAAAATTTTGAGTATTCCCACACCCCAAAAACAACATACCAAATCATACCAAATAATACATAAAACCTAAAATAACACTAACATACAGTCAAAACAGTACTACTCTCGCTGCTGTCTTTATAAGAGCTTGCTGCAGAACAAACACTGAGTTGAACTCTATTTTTCCTTTCCTTTTTTTGTAAAAGTGAAAATCCTCTGTTAGAGAAAACAGGTGCCAACACAGGTCTTTCATAAAAGCAAAGTGACGTGCCCCGAACTTTTGAAAAGCACGGGATCCCTGTACAAGGTATTTTCAGTCCACCCTCGCCCAGTTGAAATGGAAACAAATTTTAAATTATTCCTACTCAACCAATGAAATTTCCCTTCATTTCCCAGATCATTTCAAACTGAGAAGCAGGCCTCAGGCTTTTGGGTTCCACCTCCTTCCCAGTTTTGTTTCTGATGCTTTGATCTGTACTAGTTTCACTATGGTGGATGCTTGTTGGTTCCTTTGGCTACTCAGTATCTGCACGTTATTTCCATGTTGGGAGAGTCTTCCATTGCGTAAGTCTTGGTGGGGAAAGACCTCCCATTACACAACCTGAGTCAAACAGGTAACCTCTCTCTCCATCCTGGAAGAGTCAGCATGAGCAGCTGGAGACCAGCACCCAGCCAGTCAGATGCTGCCACCTACGACTTTAACTCTTGATAAATTATGCAAAGATGAAGGGACCATTGAGAAATTATTCACTGGACAACAGTGCAGTCTGAGTAAGTGTCCAAGGGGAGCAGAACTAGCGGCAGCTTCCCATTGTTCTAAGATGTGACCTTGTTAGCTAACTACCCAAGGCTAGTTTCTGTTCTTGGCTTCCTGTGACTAGTTTAGTGCTTGCTGTCCACTTTCCCCTCCTGGGAGACGTGAGTTGCTTTCCCCAGATCCCAGGGACACCAGTCTACAGTGAACCTGCTGTGGGTTGCTGATGCTGGTTTTGCAGGAGCGGCTTTCCTGGTGATTCCGGCACATCCTCTGCTTGTCTGCTGAGAGCCAGCGTTCAGCTTATTTATTTATTTATTTTTGTAGCCGTCAGGTTTCTTGGTTATAAACTACATTTAAAAGTTCAGCAAGTTGATGTGACTGGTCATACCATGGAACAAAGCAGGAAAAGCAAAGACAGCTTCAGAAGACATGTGATATGGGAGACATTTCCATGACCTGACAGTTCCATGACAGTTCCAAGACTCTTCTCTTACTTTCTTTTTTTTTTTTTTTTTTTTTTGAGGGCAGTGTCACTGGCCCTCATATGTGGGACCCGAACCGGGGCCGCTGTCTTCCCAAGCCAGTGCTTAACCACCGTGCCACTCGGCCAGCCCGTTCTCTTACTTTCTTAAATTCCCATCTCCTAAGCACTGGTCTCTGCTAAGTTTACAAGGTTTTTTTTTTGGCATGAGCATTCCACCTTTTAGGAGATTTTTCCACCTCCATCCTTTTCTTCCCAAGTGACATTTTGGCTCAGAGGGAACCACAAATTACATCACAGCAATAAAGAAGGATGGTTCAGTTTCCAAGCTGTCATTCTGTCTTCACAGATATCCTCTGAGGTCTTTCCCTCTTGAGGGATAGATGCCACCTGTCCTTTAATCACTGTACATGGGCTTCTGCAGCTGGTGTTGGTAAGTCTTGCCTCAAATCACCACTGTCCTGACCCTACAACTCTTTCAGACTCCCAAGTCTCTGAGGACTTTGTTGCCCCTCCTTTGGAGTCCAGGACTTCTTAGCTGCATTTCCTGTCCCATTCTGGAGGGACTGGGCCTCTGTGGAGCTGCCCTGGGGCACATCCATCTACACAGCTCTCTTATCCACGGCTAATCCACTTCCGGGGTGTCATGTTCTTCTGGCACCATTCCAAACACAGGGCATCTCTAGGAGGCTGTCTTTGCTATGTACCGGAAAGCAGGAAACAAGCCCATCTGCTTTGAGTTTCTTGGAACCTATCTGCTGGTCATTCTCATTCCCTTATATCAGCATGTTAACCCCATATTGGGGGTCAAGGAACAGACCCCCACATGTGTTGAGCATTCATCCCCTCAAATCTCTCCAAGCTCCTCCCATCCCTGGAAGCATGACCTATAGGTCACATTCTGCAGTTTTCTCTTCTCCTCAGTTCTTGGTACACTCTGTGATTAATTTTCCAAATTTAATTCTTAGTGTTAGGGGGCATAGCAAGAAACTCTATCTTTTTCAAGTGCTTATTTCTTGCTGTAGAAAACTGGGCCACTCATTACTGTTTTTTCCACCATAGGCTTTACAGTGTCTGTTTTGAACGTCAAAGTTGAGCTATATCTTTTCGTCTACACTGTCTCCATTGTTTCTCTGCAGGTCATGTACCTAGAAAACTATTGGGTTGTTGGAAAAACTATTGGGTTGTCATGACACATTTTTGCAACAGATGGTTCTAGTTCATTTTTGGAAGTACTAGAGTCATTTGCATCTATGTTATTGCTATTTCATTTGACAGCTGATAGTTCTAGCTTCATTCTAAAAAAAAATTGAGCAATTTGGTTGAGTTTTGGAGATTTTACAAGTTGAAGATGGAAGACCAAACTGTGCATTTTCACCATATTTTACTGTTTTACTTCCGTAAAGGGAAGAACGTGCGTCAAGCTTGTGAAAAATTCCGTAGTTTACGGTGACAATGCTCTATAATAAAATCAGTGCCAACGAAGGATCATGAAATTCAGTGCTGGTGATTTTGATCTCAATGACGCACCTTGGTCAGGGAAGCCCACCGAGGTTGATGATGACAAAATAAAGGCATTGATCAAGTCAAACATGAGAGATTGCAGAAACATTGAACGTCCATCATTCAAGCATTCACGACCACCTGAAGAAGCTGGGTGGGATATGTAAGCAAGCTTGATATTTGGGTTCTGCATGAACACAAAGATGATGTGTATAAACATCTGCAATATGCTCATTAAATGTCAGGAAAACGATCCTTTTTTGAAGCGACTGATAACTAGTGATGAGAAGTGGATTGTTTACAACAATGTGGTGTGCAAACCGTCTTGGTCCTGACGTGATGATTCGCCTCAAATGTCATCAAAAGCAGACATTCATTGGAGAAAGGTTATGCTCTAAGTGTGGTGGGATTTTAAAGGTGTCGTGTTTTTCCAGCTCCTACCAAGGAACCAAACAATCAATTTGAATGTGTACTGTCGGCAATTGGACAGTTTGAATGAATCCATCATCTAGAAACGTCCAGAGCTTGTTAATTGTAAAGGAGTTGGGTTCCATTGCAACAATGCAAGACTACACACAAGTCTGATCACCTGTCAAAAATTACTGGAGCTCGGATGGGATGTGTTGCCACACCCACCATACTCGCCTGACCTTGTGCAGTCAAACTTTCACTTGTCTCGCTCTCTTCAAAACTCCTTGCGTGGTATAACGTTCAATTCAAATGAGGCTGTAAATCGACACCTTGTTCAGTTTTTCGCCGATAAAGACAGGTCCTTCTATGAACGAGGAATTATGGAACTCACTGAAAGATGGCAAAAGTTTATTGAACAAAACAGGCAGGATATCATTGATTGATCTTTGTTCTTTATATAACTAAATGACCTTTGAAAAGCATACACAAAATACATCATGATTTTTCCAACAACCCAATGGTTAGGGTGACAGGGGCAAGGTAAAGAAATAAAAATTGCATAATTTAATATTAAAACATTAGGCCATTAGAGAATCCTAGCTCTGTTACTTCCTGCATGCCCTTGGGAAAATTATCTGCTTAGAGCCTCAATGTTTTAATTTACAAAACAGAAAAAAATAAATAGAACCTGATTCATGAGTGTGTTGTGAAGATTAAGTGAGATAATTCATTTAAAGTTCAGCATAATATGTATTACACAGCTCTTGCTTTTGTAGACACACAGATACAGCCCTTAGGTTCCACTCCATAAGGAAAGAAGTATTCAGTGATATTTGGTGCAACAGGATTTTATCTGCCAAGGTTTTTATAGTTATAGTCAACAAAACAAAACAGAAATATGTAAGCCCTTGAATATTTTAATATTAAACTAAAGATACCTGGTAAAATAAACTGATAGTGAATTGATTCCAAATTTTCAAGAAACTTTTCTCTTCACTTTTAAAATACTTTCAACTACCACTAGGTGGTGTTTTGTTCAATTAATTCAAAAGTAAAATTTTCTTTTGACTCCTATTTCAGAAGGAAATGTACAGAAAAATAAACATGTTACCAGCTGTATTTCAGTCATAGTATTTAATTTCTGACTAATTCCAATTTTCTAGACCAGCTATGGTAAAAACAAAAACTTTGCTTTCCTCAAGTTTTACACGCTGTTCTTTTTGTGTGAAATGAAACGGAAATGAGTAGATCTTCCTTTTTCTCCCCTTAAAAGGACCTTAGGAACAGAATGATGCAGGAGGCAAGCCCTAATATAAGAGAGAATTATGAATGGTTGCCTGATTGAGAAGTCACTTTGCATTTGCAATTCTTGCACTTTTCTTTTAAAATAAAAATTGCATATTAAAAAAAAATCAAATTTCCTTTTAAACTAAAGACACTTACTAGCCTTTTTAATTCCTTATTTAATAGCACATACCACTCCTATCCTAGACATATTAAGTCTTTTACAAATTTATTACTAAAAATACTGTTAAAAACCAAAATTATGGATCACTTATGAAAATACTCCCGGTAAATAGTACAACTATTTACCATTTTTCTCTCATTAGAAATGGTAAAATAGGCTTTTACGTATCAAGCCAAAGCCTTCCATTCCCTTTATGTCCAACTGAGGCTTGAATCCCAATTGTGCCACTTGCCAGCTCTAGGCCCTTGGGCAAGCCCCTTTACCGCTCTAAATCTGGGCTTTCTCACCTGTGATACCAGTATTTGCCTCCCAGGGTTGTTATGAATAGATTTTTTTTAAATGTAAAGCTTTTGGTACAGAATGCTTAAATAAAAATGCAGATATTAAGTATAAGTGCATTCTTTCAGATTCATTGATATTTCTGCTTGAAAACTAAATAACATACAGGAGTTGTGCAGGATACCTTCCCTCCCCGACTCCAGGTCCAACGCTCACCCGCTTCCATCTTGTTTTCTGTCCCAGGGGGTTGACTTGGATAGAGTGCATAAGCAGGTCCCTTTATTCTCTGGCTTCTGGTTGAGTGTGGCCAGTGGACAGGAGATTGGAGGGAGCATGGAGAAAGAGGTTGGGATTTATTCATCCAGGTCCCTTCCTGTGGGGTCCTCCGGGCTGGCTGTAACTCTCAACTGAATGTCGCAGGATCTGAGGGGCAGCCTTCTCCACACAGCTCTCTCTCTCCCTCTGGGTTTCAGTAGCTACTCACGCTCCTTGTCCCGCTAGAACTAGCCCCAGTTACTGAACTAGTACCACCTGTAAGCCCTGCTCACCCCTTCACACAGTCTCTTTATTAAATTCTCCTCACATGATGTAATTCAAGTGTGCCATTGACTTCCTGCTGGGTCTCTGTGACCCAGGAATTAAACTAATTTCGGAGCCACCACAAGAATTATCCTTAAGACTGTTCATTCCTTGGGGCCTCTGTGCTTCTCCAGAAATCTTGATGATACTTGGTCTGAACACAAATCCAGGGATCTGGATGAATTCAGAAGCCTCCCCACCACCCCTGCCCACTCTGTTCTGCTGCTGTCTGTGCTCCTGCATCTAGACCACCGTCTTGTTTCAGCTGAAGATCAGACCCAGACATGAAGCTCCATCCACTCTCCGCTGTGTTCTAAGCACTCTCCACACATTCGCCATTTTGTGATGCTTGTGACTTTGCTGAAGAGTGAGGGCGACGCAGCAGGGACAGCATGGTCTTCCACCCAGGCTTCAGACATCTTTACTGCCCCCCTGAACCTGTTTCCCTCTCAAATGAACTCCCATTATCTGTCTCATGTCATCCAACTCCCTTGCTCCCCAGCCCCCACTCTCTCTGATTTGAGCACCCATGACAGCTTAGTCTACTTTCCCCAGTAGCTTCTGAAATTCCATGGAACAAAGTCACCTCGTCTTGTGACCCTTGGAGAAAACAAACAGGTTCAGCAAACCCCTGAAACCACTCAAGGTGCTGCGTACTTGTGCTAACTCCTTACCTAACCTCACTGACAATTACACCCCTAGAATCCCACAGCAGACGCTGGAGGGGCGCACAGCTTGGGGGCAGCTGGCAGGAAACAAACCAGGCTTTGGGAACCACGCATTGAACCCAGGACTCTACTGGATGAGCCCACATGCTTGGTGGACTTGGGGCTTTCCCTCCTGTGTACCCAGCAGCCACTTTTACACAGTTTAAAGAGCTCCTCTAAATCAATAATGAAATACCCGCCCTCCCCAAATAAACAAAGAACAGCAATAGAAGGAGGCCCTGTCCAGGGGTGATGGGCACCCTGCCTGGGGCCCCTTCCTCTTGGAACAGGAGGTGGGCTGGTGGTGAGATCTTGGGCCTAGAGCCTCTTTGGCCAGGGTGACTATAGGTGACATGCAGGCCCAGCCAACTGCCAGCGGCAAGGAATCCAAAGAGGACCTGAGCGGGTGTGGGAGCTAAGGGGCCACAGTGACTGATGGGCACTGGCCATCTCAGCCTGCTGGTGCTGGACTGTGTGCTACAGCTGCTGTGCTCTCCCCTGCACCAGCTTTGCCCCAGTCACTCATAGTGAAAGCTGAAACCAGGTAGGAACATTAAAAAACACAGACTTTCCTGACGGTCCAGGGAAAAGTACCACACAGGGAAAAAAAAAAAAAAAATCACAGAGCAACAACACAAGAGCAACATCAACCTTACCCTAACCTGGGGCCCCTTCCTCACTCTCAGCACACCCCAGCTAAGAGTGCTCACCCCAGGCATCTCCATGCCCAGGTCCCGGCCTGCCATTTGCTGCGACACTTCTCCTTCCAGCCGTTCCTGGGATGACTGGCAATGAAAATATTCATCCCTTCAGGGGAAAACCAATTCTCTACATAGAGGCTTTATAGACTCAAATGGATAATCACCCAATAATGTGAATAAATCTCTCAAATTCTGAGCTAGTTTAACATAAGAGTAGTTTGGAACATCAAATTGAATTGAAATTGGGTTGTAGAACAAGCTATGTCTACCTCCTTTTCAATTTCTCTTCATGAATTAAAAATTCTTGGGACCCAGCTTATGCATGGCTCACTTTGCTCCAATATATTTTGGTGAGGTGTTGTTCAGGATGAGATTTATTGGGCCAGCCGGGTGGCACGTTGGTTAAGAGCTGGCTTGGGATGCCAGCGGCCACGGTTCGGATCCCACATGAGGGCCAGTGACACTGCCCTCTACAGCTAAGATGGTGAACAACAGCTCCACCTGGAGCTGGGCTGCTGTGAGTCCCCCAGATGGCAGAGCTGCAGCCCCTGCTGCAGTGGGCTGCCATAGGCTACAGTGAGTGGCCAGCAGCCAGCATGAGCGGCTGGCAGCCGGGTGAGCTGCAAGAGCCACTGTGAGCAGCCATCCAGAGGCCGGTGACTGTCTGCCTCACCCGAGAAGAGTGCAATGACGATACCAACATGGGCCAGTGAAGCAATGTCCTCCACAACTAGACTGAAAAACAAAAGGACAGCAACTTGTCTGTTCCTCCTCCCCAGTTCCCCAACACTGTTCCCCTCCCCCAATTTCCCAATAAAATCTTAAAAAAAGAAAGAATGAGGTTTATTTATATTTTTGATTGATTTTTACCATTTTAATATAAGCATTTTTGTCTCATTTAATACTATAGACTTTTGAATGCCTGTTTGCCGATATTAATATTGCCTGATCTCTAATTTTATTAGTTTGCATTTCCCAGTATATCCTTTTTCCTCTTTTTATTTTCAACCTTTCTTTTTGCTTTATATGAGATCTGATCATTAAGTTTGCATACTCATCCTAGAAAAAGTGCTTACATACCTCATTGCTGAATATCACTATGGTCACCTTTGAAGTACTCCCCTTAGGAAGCTATGCACCGATGCGAGCACCTAGTCCACCCTTCTAAGCAATTTTGGAACTCTTTCTGGAATGGCCATCAGAGATGTCATCATAGTACCCTTGGTAACCTGAATATCATTAAAATGTCTTCAATATTTCCTTTATCTTTGAGTAAAGAAAGAAGTCATTGGGGGCCAGATCAGGTGAGTAGGGAGAGTGTTCCAATACAGTTATTTGTTTACTGGCTAAAAACTCCCTCACAGACAGTGCCGTGTGAGCTGGTGCGTTGTCGTGATGCAAGAGTCATGAATTGTTTGGGAAAAGTTCAGGTTGTTTTCAACTAACTTTTTCACACAGCCTTTTCATCACTTCCAAATACATAGTAAACTTGGTTAACTGTTTGTCCAGTTGGTACAAATTCATAATGAATAATCCCTCTGATATCAAAAAATGTTAGCAACATCGTTGCAACAAGTTTGCTATCTTAGTTGTCCAATCTTGTATGTATCTCTTGCACAGAGAGTATAGTGAAATGGTAATTGGTTTTTTTCATCCAAAGATGTATTTATGTTCTATTGCTGTACCCTCAATTTCATGATGTCCACTGTATTAATTTTTCCCCCTTTCTTCCTTCTCCCTAAATTGCTTTAGTTTCAACAAGACTATGTAAGTCTATGTTTTATCATCAATGTCTGGTGACTCCATGATTTCAGGAACATAGGCCTTTTTAATCTTATTACTCCACTATCTGCGGTGTTAACCTTATCTACCTGGCCATTGTGACTAGCCTCCATGTGGACACTGCAGCCCCAGGAAAGGGAAAAGGGGAGGGATGGCCCAGCAATTGCACATGTGATTTCCATTAATTCAGTGAGCTGGACTTCATCATCTGCCTGCCCCAATGATAAGGGAGGCTGGGAAACCAGTTGGACTGGTTATCAGCTGTTACCTCTCTGATGTATTTTCACCTTCTTAACTCTGGTTTTCAATGCTGAGATGGCGACTTGGGAAACTACAGTTCTCCTTTGTCAGCTGACTTCATGATAAGCTCCACCAAGGAGAGGCAGTGGAGGGATACGGAGAGGGGAATTGCTTCTTCCTTATTTGCTGGTTATACCTTTCAAGTCACTCCAAGAATGGTCCTGAAGCCCAATAGCATCAATTGGTCCCAGCCTTGCTTTTAGCACTTTCAGAACCAACCACATCAGTGGTAAATTGCATATTTCTAGGAATTTATCCATCCTTCTAGGTTATCAAATTGGTTGGCATGTAATTGTTCATGGTAGCATCAATGATCCTTTGTATTTCTGTGGTAACAGCTGTTAATGTCTCCTCTGTCATTTCTGGTTTTGAGTTTTTTTTCTTCGTTGAGTCCAAAGTTTTGTCAATTTTGTTCATGTTTCCAAAGAACCAGCTCTTAGTTTCATTGATCTTTTCTATTGTCTTTCTGTTTGGTCTCTATTTCATTTATTTCCACTCCTATCTTTATTTCAACCTATTTTGGGTTTCATCTTCATTTGTTCTTTTTCTAGTTCCTTGAGGTGTAAAGATAAGTTTATTTGCATTTTTTTTTGTTTTGTTTTTGAGGGCAGTGTCACTGGCCCTCATATGTGGGATCCGAACTGCTGGTGTCCCAAGCCAGCGCTTAACCAATGCACCACTCGGCCAGCCCGAAAAATTTTTTTCTTGATGTAGACATTTTTCATTACAAACTTCCTTTTCAAACTGATTTTTGCTGCATCCTGTTAAGTTTTGGTATATTTCTATTTTCATTTGTCTCAAAGTAGTTTTTGATTTTTCTTATGATTTCTTTTTTGATCCACTGATCAGTATCATGTTGTTCATTTTTATGTATTTATGAATTTTGGATGTTACATTTTCTAAAAATTCTCTTTACTAAGTTATTGCTATTTAATTGTTATTGTTTTAATGCTTTGCTGAACTGAATTCCTTTTTCCTTCCTAACATTATTTGTGCTTTTAAAATTTTAACTTTATTGAATTACAATACCATATATAGAAAAGCACACTAACCATATCCTTTCAATTTTTGAATCATTTCTCCCTCAGTGTTTTTTTGGTCTCCCTCCCTCCCTTCCCTTTCTTTCCTCCTTCTCTCCTGTCCTCAAAACCAACTTTGGGTGTTGTTACTCTATTGTTTTTTAAAAATACTATTTTCCACTTTTATTTTCCTTTATCTTTTGTTCTATTTATTGTTGCATTTTCTTGATTGTTTTCATAACTTCTTGAGCTATAGTTAGCTTTCTTCACCTTTTCCTATTTGTGAAATCCTATGTACTAATTTAGCAGCAGCCCACACATTTTGACATGTCAGGTTTTTCAATCTCGTTTGTCCTTACTCTTAAAAAAAATGGCATTCTCGGTTGACTATCATTTTCCCCTCCAATGTTGTAAACATTTTTTATTATAGTTTTCAAAAACACTGAGAGAAAATGATCCGGCATTAACAATTATCAACATTTCTTCAGCACTTTGGAGATACTATTCCATTTTCTTGACTCCTGTTATAAGTCAGTTGTCATTTTTTGTTCTTATTTCTTTGTGGAATAGTATCTTTTCTCTGCTTTTGTCTTTGGTGTTGGTATTAACGTGACAGAGACTTAGTTTTATGGAAACCTTTTCTTTTTTATTTTTTTCAAAGACTTTATTGGGGAATTGGGGGAGGAGAACAGCATTAGGGAATCAGGGAAGGGGAACAGACAAGTTGCTGTCCTTTTGTTCTTCAGTCTAGTTGTGGAGGACGTCGCTTCACTGGCCCATGTTGGTATTATCATTGCTCTCTTCCCGGCTGAGGCAGTCACTCGCCGGCCATTGGATGGCCACTCATGGCGACTCACAGCAGTCCAGCTCCAGGTGGAGCTGTTGTTCACCACCTTAGCTGTAGAGGGTGCAGCATCACTGGCCCTCTACATGGGATCTGAACCGGCGTCCCTAGCCAACTCTTAACCAACGCACCACTCGGCAGGCCCTGTAAACTTTTTCTTGAATCTGAGAATTCATGTCTTTTATTTACAGTAGATAATTTTCAGTCATTATTTTTTTGATACTTCTCCCATTTTTTTAACACTCTCCTCAAATTGCAATTAGATTACATGCAGGAATTTTTTGTTCTCTCTTAAAAAAAATTATTAAGATATAGTTGACATACAGTATATTATATAATTTCAGGGGTACAACGTTGGGATTGTGTGGTCAAAATGTGGTCATCACAACTCTATTAACCAGCTGTCAATGTACAAAGTTATTACAATATTATTGACTATATTCCCTGTGCTGTACACTGTATCCTTGTGACTTATTTTGTAACTGGGAAGTTTGTACCTCATATTCCCCATCACCTTTTCACCCATCCCTCTCCCTGCTCCCTTCTGGTAACCTTGTTTGTTCTCTGTATCTGACTCTGTTTCTGTTTTGTTTTTGTTTTCTTTTAGATTCTATATATAAACAGAATCATATGGTATTTTTCTGTCTGATCTATTTCATTTAGCATGTTCTCTAGGTCCATCCATGTTGTTGCAAATAACAAGATTTCATTCTTTTATATTGCTGAAAAATATTCCATTGTATATATGTTACACTTTTTTATACGTTCACCTAAAGATAGACACCAAGATTGCTTCCATATCTTGGCTCTTTTAAATAACGTTGCAATGAACACAGGGGTGCATATAACTTTTCAAATTAGTGTTTTTGTCTTTTTCGAATTAAGAAGTGCTTAGAAGTGGAATTACTGGGTAGTATGGCAAGTAGTTCTATTTTCAATTTTTTAAACAACCTCCCCAGTTTACCAGTGGCTATACCACCTTACAATCCCACCAACAGTATTAATGGATAATGCAAAAGGATTTATTTTTGAAGAATGGTACTGACAGGTTTTCTCATTTCCTTAGATATCATATGATGCACTTGTTCCCAATTATGATAAACTCAGACAACTTTATCATCTTAAATCCCTCTAAATAAACCCTGTTAAATATTTTTTGCCTAATTTTTGTGTCAGGCTATGGAAAACAGCATCTTAAATTACATGCTTTACTGTGGTGAGCGACCATCCAGAGGCCGACGACCGATCTGCCTTATCCAGGAAGAGCGCAATGACAATACCAACATGGGCCAGTGAAGCAATGTCCTCTGCAACTAGACTGAAGAACAAAAAGACAGCAACTTGTCTGTTGCCCTTGCCCGATTCCCCAGCACTGTTTCCCTCCCCCAATTCCCCAATAAAAAATCTTAAAAAAAAAAAAAATTACATGCTTTAAAGAAATTATTAAAGCGGGCCGGCGGAGTGGCGCAGTGGTTAAGCGCTGGCCTTGGAAGCCAGCGGCCCCGGTTCGGTCCCACACCTGAGGGTCAGTGACACTGCCCTCAAAAAAAAAAAAAAAAATTATTAAAGCAAAAACAATTTTTTTGCGGGGGGGAACATTCTCATGTTTTCACAGAAAGCAAAACTTACTGTAAAATTAAGTGAATAAACCAACTTGACATAATTAACATAAACATAAGATTTAGAAATAGAAGTATTTTCCCAAATAATTGAGTAATGCATAGTAAAACCATGGCAACTATTACGTTAAAAAAATTCTAGCTCATGGAATGATGTCTTAAATGGAGTATCTAATGCAAAATAAAGAGGCAAGGGAAGGCATTGTGACCGTGACAAGGGTGTACTAATGGCGTCCTCTTCTCAGAAAGCCATTGAAAAATTTTGCATGTACATTTGAGGAAAAAAGTGCAATTCATTAGCTACTACTGAATAATAGAACTCTTCTAGTTTGATTGTTGACATATTTGATAATTTATTTTACACTTAATGTTTGATTTGGTGCTTTGGACTGCTGCAATAGAATAAAACTATACATATTTCCTCTTTTATTATATGTTCCAATGGCCTTTGTTATTTCAAAACTAAGAAATCCTTCAATTTTGGAATCATTTTTACTGATCACTTTTTATATGGCAATATGTAATTGGCAATTTGCCATTTACTTAAATAGTAGGGCTATATCTTCAGAAAAACCTTTATTCTACATCTTTTCCCCCCCACATAGCATGCTTGCTCTCTATCTTAATATTTGCCTCAGTGAACACCCAAATCTCAATCTATAGTTACAGATCATTTGAAAAGACCTGGGCTTTTATTTTTAACCATGTGAGAGAATTACAGAAAAAAGTTATTTGTATTTATTATAAGTTAAAAAAAATTATTTTTTACAACTACATTAGACAAAAATAGTGTTAACTCTACTTGCTTCAAAAGTAACTATTATATAAGGGACTCATACAACTCTACAACAAAAAACCCCAGCAATCCAATTAAAAAATGGGCAGAGGACCTGAATAGATATTTCTCCAAAGAGGACATACAAATGGCCAATAGAAATATGAAAAAATGCTCAACATCAGAGAAATGTAAATAAAAAACCACAATGAAATATCACCTCACACCAGTTAGACTGGCTATCAAGACAAATAGTAAGTGTTGGAGAGGCTGTGGAGAAAAAGGAACCCTCGTACACTGTTGCTAGGAATGTAGATTGGTGCAGCCGCTATGGAAGGGAATGTGAAGAGTCCTCAAAAAATTAAAACTAGAACTATCATGTGACCCAGCAGTCCCTCTCTTGAATACCTACCCAAAAAATCTGAAAACATTTATCCGTAAAGATACATGTGCTCCGATATTCATTGCAGCTTTATGGGAGCCAAGACAAGGAAACAACCAAAGTGTCCCTCCATAGATGATTGGATAAAGTTGTTTTATATATATATTCATATATATATGAATACTGCTCTGCCATAAGATGAAACAGTGTTATTTGCAACAACATGGATGGATCTTGCGATTATAATGCTAAACGAAATAAATCAGACAGAAAAAGTAGAGAACCATATGATTTTACTAATATGTGGTATATAAAACTGAAAACAACAAAAGAACAAGAAAGACAAATGAAGAAACAAAACTCATAGACACAGACAATTGTTCAATGGTTACCAGAGGGTAAAGAGGAAGGAGGGTGGTAGATGAGAGTAAAAGGGATCAAATATATGGTGATGGAAGGAGAACTGACTCTGGGTGGTGAACACACAATGTGATATATAGATATTACAGAATTGTACACCTGAAATCTATGTACCTTTGCTAACAACTGTCACCCCAATAAACTTTAATTAAAAAAAAAAAACACAACTAACTATTATACTGTGGCCAAGATAATCTTGAAATGTGAGATTAAAATTTTTTTCTTCTAAATTTCTTTTAGAACTGCTTTGATAATTCAGTGTTCTCTAGGTGTTTTTGTGCCTGTAAATATATATAAGATGAAGGCCTAGGAATAAATAGGTTTCTTATCTAATTACATTCTTACAAATTCATAGTGTCAAGCATCAAACTCTATAGTTTCAAAGAATTAGCAAAACTCCATTTAAGAGTAAGTACACACCTGAGACAAGAGATTACCTTTCCTGTCCACTGAAATAAGTCGAAGGAAACATGTGTTTCATCTTTTAATACATCAGTTGCCAAACTGCTACAGAAATACATCAGCTTGTCTTCATGTTCTTCTATCTAGTATCACATAATCTAGGTTAAGAACATTTGTTAGAATGTGTACCTTAAAATAAAAAAAAAAAAGCCATGTGATTCTTTGCATCTCTTCAGACTGATTCAATCTAAGACTGAAACATCACTCTACATGTTCTCCAGCAAAACTGTTCTGTCTTTTTCACCTAGCACTTAACCACTTCTAACATAATACACAATGTACTTATTTACTAACTGTTTCCCAACACACTCGGTCCCTTACACCCGGTAGAATGTAAGCTCCACAAGGGGATTCGTGTGTTTTGGCCACTGGTGCATTCCACGTGCCTAGAACAATGACTAACACTTTGTAGCACTCCAACATTCACTGAATAAAACAATGGTAGGAGATGAAGCCAGAGACTAAAGGGATGGGTACAGATCATCTAGACCTCATAGGCCATTGTAAGGACTCCAACTCTGAGTGCACTGAGGAGCCATCCCAGGATTTGGAGCAGAGGAGGGCTGAACCTCACTTATGCTTGAAAAGCGTCACTTTAGCTGCTGTATTTGAGGATGGGCTGTAATAAGTGGGCCAGAAGCAGGGAGCGAGTTACGAGACAGGCCTGGGAATCTGGGTAAACGATGAGGGCACAGATCAGGGTGACAGGAGTATAAATGGTGAGATGTGGCTGAATTATGGCTTATTTTAAAGGTAAAGCAAACAGCATTTCCTGATGCGTTGGATGTGGGCTATGAGAAAAGAGAGGAAATCAAGAATGACAACCAGGTTGTCCTGGCTTAGGCAGCTGGAAGGGTGGAGTGTCACTGGCTGATGTATGAAGGAGTGTGGGAGGGCACACCTGAGGGTGGTGTGGTGGTGGACATGTTATGTTTAAGATGTTAGGCACCAAGACACCAAAGGCTGGTAGATTTGCATGGCTCAGGCTGAAGGAATGTTTCAGGCCAGGGACATAACTTAAAGGTTCACTGTACATGAATGTGGCTGAGCGTGAATAAAGAGAAGAGGAATAAGGCCTGAGCTCCCTGCAGTTAAAAGGTCTTTGAGAAGGAATACATTTTATCACAGAAACAGAAAGACTACCAGGTTCTTCTCAGGTAATGAAATGCCCTGAAGGAAAAAAAAATTATCATTTACCGAACGAGGTTAGTTTATGAATGATAGGTAAGAACAAGCAAATTATGAACATAATTTAAAGATAGAATTTATTCTCTGATGGTTTACTCATGCAAACTGCACATAAAAGAAAATAGTACAGTTTGTGTAACATTGCAAATATAAGGACTCAAAATGCTACGTACAGAAGTAGTGTGACATCCTGAAAGTCAAAATGAAATTTTTTTTATACAACTAATAATTTTTATTTGCTGAGTACAGACTGATTTACAATGAAAGTTTTGCTAACGTTGGTAAGCTCATTAACCGTTTACATGACTTCTTACATCTATGTAGTTTTATTTTACAGTTGCAAGAATTCCTGTTATCAAAGAACTTTAACTTGCATAAATAATAAAATGAAAGGAAAATGCACTGAAGGACTTAAGAGAGAAAAATTGAGGCTTTTCCTAACCCATTCAAACTACAGTAAAAAATAGCCTTCTTGCAGAATTCATATTTTGTGCCTTTGAGATCAACTCCTTAGCATAACTATGAGAAAAATCATGAAATTAGATTAGAAATTACTTTAAAATTATAAAATCAGTTAAAAATAAAATTTTAGAAGTAGAATTACCAACTAAAAATGCTCTCATTTTTAATAAGCCAAACAATAAAATTCCTATTATCTTCTTAACTTAAAAGTCCTGAAATGTCATTTGTATAATTTGAATGTTTCCCAGTTTGGAACTTAGGCAGGTGGGACATTTCCTTGAATTATCAAGGATTTTCCATATAGGCTTTTAAATGTCAGTCTCATTAGGAGATGGCACTGAGACTTAAGCAAACAGTGTAGTATGGATGCAGAACAAACTACACAACTTATTATAAATGCATTACAGATATTTACATAATGAAATCCTGCTTGAATGCCAGAAGTTGCTACTGGGTAGGACTCATAACTATTTTACAAAGTTTTCTTACACACATCTACTACTTCTTAATTTTTAACAATTTAGTCTATTTTAAAATAGTGTACTGTATTTTGAACGTAAGTGCAGAATAAAAATAGATAATGGCACATTAGAAAACTCAGTATCCCACAGATGAATGGATAATGAGAAAAGTGTACCTACAATCATCTCATCAGAAACAAACTACATCATGGAATGTTAGTTATCCAAGCCTGCACAGTAATGACGTTTTTAACTGCAATCATCTATTGGCCAGCATCACACTGAAGGCATCATTAAACATTCAAGCAAAGATTGCTGGCATAAACTAGTGAAGGACACGCACACACGCGTGCGCAAGCACACACACACCACACACACCTTTATACACATACACGTACTCTCTCACACTCACTCTGGTTTCCCACATTATAATTACATTGTTCTAAAGATAGATACTGATTTTTTCCCACGAGAAACATTATCAAAATTTGCTACTAAAAGATGACAGTGCTTTCACAAGAATAAGTACAAGTTAGCTTGCAAGTACAAGACAATGGGGGCAGACAGTCTTAAATTTTCTAAGTAGTAATTTTTAGGCTTTTCTGGCAACCATACCATACTTGATTATGCATAACCTTCTCAGTTTGTAACCTGAAATCTGCAAAAAAAACCAAGAACAACCTAATTAATTTCAAAAAATTATTAGATATCTGATAACCCTGCATTGTACATTGTATAATTTCATTAGCCTCAAAACATAGGGTTTAAAATACTGAATTTAAGAGTTGAAAAATAGTCATTTTTGAAATGATAAAGGATTTCAAAATTCATGTCTACTTAAAGTCTTTAAAAAGGAGTATACACTATTAATAATCTTGATTTAGTTTCAGATTAAGAGTGCATAAAAGCACTGTATATCTTTTACCATGTTTTCACTCAAAAAGTGTTCTTTAATGTTCTTCCTTTGCATAATGTGCAAAATAAAAGGCAAAAAGATTAAAAGCAAATTTCTATCTTTCTCTTGCTAGTGCTTTATGACTCTGTTAACCTTACAAAGTCAATAGGGACTTAAGAAGAACTTTGGTATAAATGATGTAACAATATCACCATCACAGTTGAGGATTAAGTGGTCAAAAGAAATGGAAGTGGGAAGAGATTCGGCAACACCCCCATTTATTAAAATACCACCGTAATTAAAAGTGAAATAAACCATGATGAATTATAATACAATTTACACATTGAGCACAAAAACATTAATCTAACAATATTCATAAAAAAAGCAAAATCAGTCTTTTTCCAGAGACTAAAAATAAAAACTGTTGTTCAGTCTGATCATCAATGCTGCCATCCAACTTTAGAGCCCAATTTAATTTCAAGTAAAAAAAAAAAAAAAAAAAAATTTACAACCACAGATTTCGCATACATGGAAACTGGTCTTTCCTTGATTTCCCTTTGAAGTTACTAATGAGTATCTAAAACTGCTGCACTGCAGGTTTCTAATCAACTTCCTGAGGGCTGTGACTGGGAGGAAGGAGCCATAACAATCTGTGAAAGTGCAGGCTCTGTACTCTGGTCCGCCATCTGGGTGAGGACTGAAGTGGCGACAGCTTCTGCCTTGGAAGTTGAACTGACTCCATTGGATGTGCTGACAGAACTATGCTGTATAGCTTCAGTATGTGGACTACTCGGCACTGACAGGTCTTCTGAACTATCATCTTTATCAGCAGCTGAGTGGAAAAAAGAAATTGCTCAGTTTCTTAAGAAAGTATCTGTCAGAATGTACCAGTAGGTTGAGTCAACATATAGAGTAAATAGTTAGAAGGTATTTTATAAAATCAGTTATTTAGATACCTCAGTATGCGGGGAACTGGGTAACTGAAAGGTAGCTGCAAGTCATGAAGTAGACAATTTTATCTGCACCAGGTCAAACGAAGGCACACCCATGCACATAGAAACATCTGGGTGCCCGGTGCCTCAGAGAATAGAGCTGAAGAAATATTTGCTACACAGTGTTAAGAAAGAAAATTGGGTAGGAATTTGGGAGCTAGCCTTCTATAGCTATAATAAAACACTTATCAAACAACACATTTAACAAAAGTAGTCTGTTTGCCTAACATCCCATTCTTATTAAAAGGTTAAAAAAAATGTATAACCACATAAACAAAATAAATTCTTACATATAAATTATATCTTCAAATTATTTCCTCTGCATTCTCCAGAACTATATTTATTCTGGCTAACTTTCCATCCACTGCAGCAATGGATGATTACAACACCTGATTCTAATGATGCATACACATGAGAATAAGCAATATTTAGAATCTAAATGCCAACCAGCTGTTATAGTTACATGAATTAATTGAGATTCAAATAAAAATTTACATAAAACTCCAGATACTGCAAGTGAAAATCAGATATTCAGGAAAGGGTATTCTAAATATTTATAGAAATAAATCTACCAATTTTTAAGCTTAAATAATGAATCTCCTGTATCTTATTTTAATAGAGTAGAATCCAATAAATTCATTTAGTGAAAAATTTGATATGTACAACACACAGTTATAGTGCATAAAGTTCTGAGACACAGTAGCATGAACACCTGTGAACATGACCCCTAACTTAAACCCTGATGCTTCCTTCCAAAGGAAGCTACTCTTCTTACCAAAGGTAGTGACCGTTCTGATATTTCGTTAACCATTCCCTTGCTTTTACTTTGAAGTTTTGCCAAATAGGTATGTATCCCTAAACAATACTATTCAGCTTTATTATTGAACATTCTAAAAAGAGTATCATACGAGATATATTGTTTAGTACCTTGCTTTTTTCACTTGGCATTAAAATAATATTTAGTGTTTAGACGTGAAAATATATATATATATATATATATATATATATATATATATATATATATGCAGGCTTTCTGTCAAACCTGAGAATGCATACTGGCCTGGTTACTGACGGGCAAGTCCCCATTTTGAAAGTCAATTATTAAAAGACTACGGGTTCTATGAATTATATAAAGAAGATGGAGGGGGAGGAACCTAGTAAGCACAACTTTTATTCACATAAAATTCTTTATTTTGAGGGTTTTCTGAAAAACAGTAGTTCTTACAGAATTTTGACACATTTGACCCAAATTCATGCATTTTTGAAAAGCAGGTTTTAAAATTTATAAGTGAAATAAAATCCCATCTTCTCTATAATCTGCAATGAATGCAAAACCACACCCTGGATAAAAATTTGACCCCAAGATATTAGGAAACATCACAATCAGTAATCCTTTTTAAATTACATAAAGAAGAAAAGATACTTTCTGATCAAGCAATAATGAATGTTATATTTACAATTCACTTAAACAGCCAACACAATAGTTACGTGTTTGAAGAAAACACTAGCAATGCCAGCTGAACTGGAGAAAACACTTTTTAAAAAGCCCTGTTTATTTTACCACTATTCAACAGGACAACAAACCGACCTTTCTCTCTCGATGTTAAATTCTAGGGATAAACCCACTTTCAAAAATAGAGGCTGATCTGTGATGAGTGGAATAAGGAAATGTAAATATATAGTAGAAACAATGACTCAAAATTAAACAGTAAATTCTAAGAGACAAGTGATTATCTCCAGTCTTTCAGCTTTAGGTAAAGCAAATCTTTAGGTTGTACAAAGAATCAGGTACTCACTTATAAATTCTGTAATGATAAATTTAATATATACCTTTATAATGTGATATATCTGCTCCTATGTCCACTTCTGGAAGGTGAGGGAAGAAAAATTACCAGTATAACCACAAGCATGTGAAATACAATCTGAAGACTATGAATAATGGCAATAAGGTCACTCTTGTGCTTTTGTTCTTCAAGGAGCCCAATCACTTAGAATGTATTCATATTTTCATTCACATTTTATACTATTTGACTGTTACGGTGCCAATTGTCAAGGTTTTCCCATGACTGTCGCGTTTCCTAGGATGCAGGACTTTTCAGTGTTAAAACTGAGACCCTATGACAGTGTGACTCTATGCTGTCACCTTTATCTGGAAGATTTTGTACAACGCCTTAATTTCTACTAATCCTTAGTTTTCTTTCACAAATGTTTTGAGAGATTTAACTAGTACCATAGCTCACCACGGCAACTGCTGTGAGCAACATGATGAATGGTGTTAGGTATTTGTGATTTCCCCATATTTTCTACAAGAAATATTCACTTAGCAAATCTCTATATTTACCTTGACTATTAAACAACAGAGAAGTTAGATGTTTTTTTCCCAAAGACTTCAAATTTGAGGGCAGAAATTACTTTAAAATTTCTACAAAACCCAATTATCTCCCAAGAGTTGAAGAGAACTAATTTTATGCTAGAACTACATTTAGTTAATTTGATTATCTACATAAATAGACAGGGAAAAAGGCAGGAATAGTCCCCAAAACCAAAAATGTCTTATTCAAAATGTCCTGCATTCTTATGACCTGGTATAATACATGTTCACTAAAAACTTATTAATCTAGATTTTCAGTCAGTTTATTTAAGGGTATATAGTACATAAACCCATACATCTACACACTTAAAAATACCTGTATAAAATTATTGCTTACAATGAAAAACTGGCTTGCATTTGCTGAACATATATTGCCTGGAAAACAGAAATAAAATTGTTGGGATTATCTAATAAATTATCTAAGATTAAACAATGGCAAGATAATTTTGAATTGAATGCAATTTAAGAGTTAATTTTCTAATTTTATAGAATCATTTGTATATTTCCTTTTGAACTGTCCAAATTTAAGAGAGCTCCCTTGGTTAAGAAAATCAAGTATGCTTAATGCTGAACTCAGTAGCTATAGGAAATTATGTTAAGTCAGATGGGAGCCATAATGGCCTCATCCTTGCAACAATCATTGTTAATACAAACCTCAAACATATTTCTATATGGCTCCAATTTACTCTACAATGTGTTTCACCATCCTGTCAAAACGACTAGATATTAAAGGACTGATTTATTTGCTCAAAACTGACAAAAATCAATGTTCTAAATATATATGGCAATAGAGAGTTGCTAAATCTACTGGATCTTTTAAATTAAAAAATATTGCCCATTCTGATGAAACTGCTTACAATGACTACAAGTAAAGATGGTGGCCATTAAGTTTTATCGTGAGCACCTGAGGAACTGTTTGCATCCAATACAAAATGTTTCTTTCTTTTGAATTACTGACACTGGCAAATTAAAATAAAGTGGATACATATGGTTGAAACAATCTTCACATTTACAAATATCCTGAAATATCACTAAATCATAAAAACGAAAGCTGTGGGTTATATATTATGAATGTTGCCTAATGCATTCCCAGCTCTGTTATTTGTTACAAATTTGTGTACGATGGACAAAATTGGCGATTTATTCAAGAGTAACAGCTGGTTCCAACATTGTGTATCTTATCTAAAAGAAGGATATTACAAGAAGGAAAAGCACAATTAACCTCTAAAATGCTGAAAACAGAAAAATCTCATTTTGGGGGAAAACATTTAAGAGGAAACTTATAAGCAGATAATTTAAATACTGGTCTGTTTTAGCATTTTTATGACTGAAAGACTCAACGTAAAAGTTCACAATAAAAAAACTGCACAATGCTGATATCTAAGAAAGAATAATAGGGTCTGATACTATAAATGGATACTAAATTTAAGTGAAGACAGTTGATTTTTATAAAAATCTATCACTGCTAAACAAAGGTTGGAAAAGTAGTAGTGTTTCAGCCTGTCAATCTAAGACAGTGTTACACTAGGAAGATAAACAAAATAATCATCAGTACTTACAGTATATTTTAAATTATTAATTAACCCATTTTGTTGATCTACAGCAATCCCTTGAAAAAAGCTAGACTAGGAAAACTCAGAAACTCTAGATTCTAAGAGATATACCCCCATCCCACAACTACCTTGTAGAAGCTGTGATATTTAATATTAAATATTAGCACTGCAGTCTATGGTTTTTAAATGGTAGCGTGGCTCACTTTGGCAGTATTTCACTGATGTAGCCTAGGGCTATAGGTAATGGAACATTACTCACTATGATAGCCAGATTTCTTCTGCATGGCGGTTACAGGGCAATCTTTATGAGCCAGAAGAAGCTGTTTCAGCTGTGCCACTTCATTTCTCAGCAGGGTGACTTCGCTCTGGAGAAGAAACAACTTATGCACTTTACCAGCATCAGATTAAACATTTCTTACTGTTCAAAACAAGTGAAGATTAGGATATGAAAACCAGACATCTTTAGCAGAATATCAAGGAATAAACAAAATATGCTGCTAAAATATGTTTAAACCAGTACGCATCATTTTATTATATTTTAGCATTTGTACAAAACCGCAACTTTTATAAAAACGTACAGAAGTTAACACCAGGACTAAATAGCATATTTCAAAGTTTCTACATTTCCATTTGCCTTGTGACTGCTTACATATTACAGGTTACCCGTTCAAGGTATTTTTATTTTACATACTTTACATACTCTTATTTGAAAAATTAGAAACATCAAGGGAGTCAGGATAAATTTTCACTCACTCTATTTAGCTGAAAATGAAAAATTTACTCTAAAGACTCAAATAATCAAGTTTCTAGTTTTCTAGAAACTAGGAAAAGCTCTGTACGGGACACCAAAATAACCAAACAATCATGGATACCTAAAATGCATTGCCAGGCCCTGTGTTGGGCATGGAACCAATGAAAGTAATATCTAAATGGCTTAGCTGCCTTTGAGCTAGGCAATTTGTACATATCTACATTTAAATCTGATGAATCAATGGTGACTTGTCCTATTCTTCATTACCGAATGGGCACTTCAGCTTTTGTTTTGGATGCATTAATCCGGAAGATTCTATTTAAAATTTCAAATTGAGAGTCCAGTTAATTCCTTTGGGTCATGCCCAAATATTAAAAACACATAAATTAGTGATAATACCAATATTCAAGAGTTATAAATAATATTAATTTAATAAATTGATTAAAAAGTCCTAATTTACAAACACCTCTACTTATTTGGACTTAGATTAACCTCAAACATTCAGATTTCAACTATGAATCCAAAACTGAATGCGTAAGTAAAGCAAACGGGTATACATAAAAGCTCAGGCACTTTCTTTTCCACCCCTCAGTCTCTTAACCAGAAAGCTGAATATAAAATAATTTAGCAGGTTAGACTCATTAGGCCTCCTGATGTGATTAATGACAAACATAAAAATCAAAAGAATAAAAGTTAGGCACTATAAAGGCAAGTCTGTTGGGTCAAATAATTCCTCACACCCCAGTAATAATGAACTGAAACACTATATTAAAGCATAGAACAAAAACTGATGCTCACAATAATTCTGAACACATTAACAAAAAGGTTAAATTATGTTTAGAATATTGTATTTGAGAAAAGAATGGATTTATACTGATCAAAGCACAAAGGAGAAAATTTTAAAGTTTTACTTTGAAAAATAAGCTGTTATTTAGTAAACTCATTTCTATGAAATACTGCAGTCATTAATGTCAATACTGCTAATTATAGATCTTTATAAATGACACTATTGATAAGAAACTATATTATGAATAATCCAATATATAACATCCAAAAGTTTCACCATCTATCTGCTGTGTCAGCTTGATTTTGAGACTCACGTCTATAAGTTTCTCTCAATTTCTGTAAATATAAAATAGGCGTGGGTATGTATTTTTAGTAGTCAAACATACACAATCTTTTATAATCTGGTACCTGTGACCACCCTTCACATTTCTGAACCTATAAAATAATCAATATTTAATCATTTTTACCTACAGAAATTTTGTATGGCTAACTAAATACATACTGTTGTTTCTACCTAGAAAATCTTTCTCCTTTTTGCCTTGCCAATTATTTCCCTCATCTTTAAGAATCAACTCAGTACAGTATAAATTTGCACAGGAAAAGAAGTTAGGTATCCATTTCTATGTTCCCACAGACGTGTGTGTGTGTGTGTGTGTATATATATATATATATATATATATATATATATACACACACACACACACACACACACACATACATGTGCATACATGTATGTGTGTGTGTATTTACATATAGTACTTATCACACTGGGTTGTAATTTTTGGTTTGTTTGCCACCTCTGTCAGATTAGGATTTTCTCAAGGGAAGGGATTACCTTGCTCTTTGTATTTTTAGAGCATAGCTCAGCCTGGTATAGACTGAGTACATAGTTATATTGAGAGGACCATGGTAATTCTATGTCTAAGGGGTAAAAATACCAGAGTGGAAAGTGAAATGAAATAGCTTAATATAAAACTGGTCAGAGGTCCTAATTTCATTATTTGTGCCAACAACCTCAGCAACATAGCTTTACTGTTTACTTTCTCAGTCATGAAATGAAAACTGGGTATTTTACAGCATCATCTCAATTACAGAATTTTAAATATCAAAAGCGTGATCTTTACTAAATACTCTATATTATGAACCAAATGCTGTATTGGATAAAATTCCAGAAAGCAGTTATAAGTTGATTAAATTGATATGAAATAGTTGATATAAATAATTCTGAGGATTAACAATTAAAACAATATCTCCATGCATTCAAAACTGAATAGATTCGAAATTTCTCTTTAAATAGGCGGATTTGAAACTGATGAATGCAATATCTTTATTTCAAACTTAATAGTTGGTGGTATTATAGCTGTTCACTAATTAAGACTACCTGGTCCATTAACAAATGAACAAATGTGAAGATGCCACTAGCTAAAAACAGGTAATAAATATAAGGACTGAACAGGTAAGGTACATGGTTCCTGTTATAACAATATATTTTGTCTTAACTGAATTTTAATTGGAGTTACACTTAACAGAGCAAGCAACTGAAGAGACCAAGAAAAGGAGGAAGAAACTAAAAATAAAATCTTTTGAACGTTTTAAATATAATTTACCTCTACCTAAAGGATATAATATGAAAGTATGCTGCTGTTCTTTATCCCAAATTCAAATAATTGAATTTTTCCCCTGCAGTTTTTTTTTCTTAAAGGTTTTATTGGGGAATTGGGGGAGGAGAAGAGTGTTGGGGAATTGGGGAAGGGGAATAGACAAGATACTGTCCTTTTGTTTTTCAGTCTAGTTGTGGAGGACGTTGCTTCACTGGCCCATGTTGGTATCATCATTGCGCTCATCCCGGGTGAGGCAGTTGCTCACCAGCCATTGAACGGCCAGTGGCGGTGGCTCAAGGCAGCTCATGCCAGCTGCCAGCCGCTCACGCTGGCTGCCAGCCACTCACGGTAGCTCACTGCAGCCCACTGGAGCAGGGACTGCAGCCTATGCCGTTTGCCAGCGACTCACGGCAGCCCAGCTCCAGGAAAAGCTGTTGTTCACCATCTTAGCTGTAGAGGGCCCAGCGTCACTGGCCCTCATGTGGGATCTGAACCGGGGTCCTGCTGCTCATAGCTGGCACTCACAAGCCAACTCCTAACCAATATGCCACTTGGTGGGCGCATCCCCTTCACTTTTTAAATGACAGAAAGGGTAAGAAAAAAAAACTCCCAACAAATTCAAGGTATGCTCAACACAAAGTCAATCCAATCTTTTATATCATCCTATCTAAAACGTTTTACAATGATAAAAGGTGTTCTAAATGATCTTAAATCTCAAAATGACTTTTGATTGAAAGATTAAATTACATTAATAGTTTATATTATTACTGTATCCTAATATTTGATATCTTTAAAAGCTGATACCAGAACTAGACTGAAAGCAGCAAATGGAACATTGAAACTAGCAAGGAACTGGTGTTGAGAGAAATACTGCAAAGCAAACACAGCTAGAGTGCTGTTGTAGGAATAAGAGTGGGCCAACCCTTGAAGAAAGATTTAGTTGAGCTGTAGAGCCCCAAATGTAAGCTTTTGCTAATGGTTAAGATCAAGTCAAGCAGAGGTTGAAAACAGGAGGATCATGCAGTTAAAGGTAACTGAATTAGACAGAAGAGGCTTAAGCCTGGCAGTTTTTAAGTTATTTGTGCTCAATGTAGTAAAATTCAATGAATTAATGCAAACACCCATGAATTATAGCCTCATACCCATAAGTATAAAGGACTTAACCACTTAGGCATGATGATATTAACAACATTTAAGTGGGTATATAAATCATGACATTAATTCTGAAATTTTTCTATGAAGAAATATCAGAAGACAGGTAGAATCAGAAAGACCTACCTACACATAATGAGAAAAATGCCTGAAGATTCTAAAGAAAGACCTGATTATTAAAACAAAGGAAAGCAGTCACATATATTTGCACTTTTTGTATTTAAGGTATGTTTTTTCATGTTCAGTTTTCAGAAAAACCAATTATGTATCACGATTCCTACCACAGTTTCAAGGGTTGTCATCAATGCAAAATCTTACACTTGAGAACAAAATAGTTCTTTAACTTATGTCTACAACAATAGAAAAAGACGACAAGATTCTTAATATTTTGAAAATACTTTGTAAAATGAATGATAATGACTCTTCTCCTATATTCATACTTGTTTCATGTCTGTTTCCTCTGCTAGACTACAAATTTTGTAAGTGCAAGGACAATATCTTTTTCACTATTATATCTTCTGTCTAATAATATACTCTGTACACAATAGATGCTTAATGACAGAATAATTAGTATTTGCGTAGTATACTTACAATACACTTTTCTATGTCCTCTTTCTTTGATCTTTATAATAGTATCCTATGACTTTGACAGATTGGAAATTAAAGTCTTAGAAAGATTTCTAGTAAAGGCTAGTGGAAAAAAAAAGTGCTAGGTCTCAAACTCTTAATAAAATGGATGAGATAGAGGTGACATCACTATTACCCTTTCTCCCTCTACAAACAGTTAACCTATGGGGAAAAAAGAGAAGAGAGTTATATCATAAACTAATATTTTTTCCAGGAATTAAAACAGACATTGTATAGCATCTTGAACACTTACTATTTTAAGTGGTAAATACTAAAGATTTGATCCTATTCCCTTTAAGTTAGTGGACCAATAAACAAAAACCTTTTCCATATTAACTTATGAGTGAAAACCCATGTATCCAGCTATCAAAGAACATGTCTATTCATTTATTGAGCTTCTACTCCACATACATTTTGCAATACCTAAATTTTAAAAGCAAAATACACAATAAAATCCCCAAGTTTTACTCAGAGTAATTGTTTAAGGAGTACTGTTAATAAAGAAAAGACTGACTTTTGTTCATAAATATGCTGAAATTTTAAATGGAAAACTAACACCCAAAATGAATAAGAGTGAAAGACAAAGCCATAAAGAGGTTAAAACCACTTCAAGTAAAAGACAACAAAATCATATATTACCTTAAAAATATAATAATTTATAACCAGTATCCAATTCTTGGTCTCAATTACCATAGATGTCTCTAATGCAATTTAATGAAATTGCTTTTTTTCGCAATGATTTTAGAAAGCTAAAACAATTAAATTCAGTGAGTGGAGCAATAAGGTTGAATAATTTCTTTAAAACTTTATATATATTTGGTATAAATATGAATGGTCATATCTCAACATTTGTTAAATGTTTTATTATATACAATATATAAGTAACCATGGGTTGTTTCTTCCCACTACACTGATCAGCTAAGCCTGTATGTCACATGAAGGATTATTAAAAAAATGTAGAACTGATGAATATTTTCACATAAAGTAGATTTTAATTATTTCTTTGACATTCAATTTTCTTTATAAGTCATTCTGTTCTTCACAGTTAGCGGTTCTGCTGCTGGGATACTGAAAGAAATTTTTTCTTCCTGAATCTACATGAAGAGCATGCTAACTCTTCACACTCTAAAAACTATCACCTGCACTTACTATTTTAAAACTTTTTATTTTATTTGACAAATAAGTAGAAAACAACAAAAAATAAAAATCATACATCCACTTGAAATAATAGAGAAAGTTACATCTTGGTACATGTCATTCCTAAAGTTTTACCAACATTTATTAGGGATTCATTTCTGTATGGATTTCCATACCTATATTTACCCATCTAACTTAAATATAAGCCTTTTATTAATGAGAAACATTTATGGTATACATTTTAGTACACAACTAACTTTTCATTGAGTAAATCATTGAAGTGAAATTTTAGAATTAACCATTTTAAAGTGAACAATTCAGTGGTGTTTAGTACATAAACACTGTTGTGTATAACCACCTCCCTTTACTTAGAACACTTTTGTCACCCCAAAATTAAACCCCTTACCCAGTAATCGATTTCTCCCACTCTCCTCTTCCCCCAGTCCCTGGCAATGACCAATTTGCATTTTGCCTCTATCTGTTCTAGATATTTCATATGAATGGAGTCATATAATGTGACTTTGTATCTGGTTTCTTTCACTTAATCATGTTTTGAGGTTCACCTACATTGTAGCATGGACATTCCATTCCTTTTATGGCTAAGTAATATTCCATTGTATGTATATATCACAATTTATTTATCCATTCATCCACTGATGGACAGTTGGGCTATTTCCAGCAACTTTAGTATTGCCCACAACGAAATATTACATACATTTTCCCAGGTTAATACATACAGATGAAACTTACTCTTTTTCATTTTTGCAGAAGTATTTTAATGAAATCCCTGACAACACATCATTTCACCTATTTTCATATTTTGTTATGCACCTCTAAAACTAAGCATACTTTCTTATCTAACTATCATGCCATCATCACACAGTTTTTATGATTAAAAATACTGATTTTAGGGCGGGCCGAATGGTGCGGTGGTTAAGCACCACTTAACTGGTTCGGGTCCCCCATATGAGGGCCAGTGACACTGCCCTCAAAAAAACAATAAAACAAAAAAAACAAAAAAAAAATCCCCCACTTCTTTGAAAAGCCCAATAAAACAAACAAACCTTTTTAAAAAAAATACTGATTTTTACTTGTTCTGTTTGTAATTTGAGGTATTAAGCTCTACAGTTGAATATAATTTTAGTTAGTTTAATGGTTTCTTGAATTTGACTTCTACTTAAGTTTCATGCTTTGAAAATGATGTACTTGCTAACTTTTATCTAGATAATAAATCTTGCCTTAATGCTTCCATTCGAGAAATTTCTACCTCACTTAGGAAATATAAAAAACATGAGATTAGTGAAGATCACATTTATTTTCAATACTGAATTTCACAAGGTTTTCTCAAATAATAAAGCACCACTGTTAGTAATAATGGTGACCAGTTCTGCAGTATAAGTAAGGAAATAGTAATATCTCATTAAAAGCTGTTATACTGCTGTAACTTGGGTCAAAGAAGAAAACTGGCCCAACCTGAAGTCCAAGTATACCCTGTAACTGAGACCATATACTTACATACCACTTAGTTTACAGACATTTTTGCTTCTTAAAAAGGCACAATAAACCAAATTACAAAGGAAAATAAATTTATCTCATTACAATTAAAATGTATGTATTTTAAATACTTGCATTCATTCTAATTTAACTGATTTACGCAACAACCCAGAGAAGTAGACTAACAGGTGTTATTATCTCTATTCTTTGGGTAAGACAACTGAGACTAACAAAAAATATATATAATGTCACACAACTATAAAACAGCCAAGTCATTCAGAAGAACGATTTTGTTAAAAACAGAAAAGAAAAAAAATAGATAAACCTAAATCACTTTGTTAATATAATATGAATACTATTTGAAAATTTAATATAGTTAAATAGTTTTTAAAAAGTTAATATTTTTACAGAGAGACCTGGTAAAGAACAGCCATTTTTAACAGTGTAAAAAGAAATTGGTACCTATAATCTGTTTCATTTTATTTAAGAGGAAAAAATTCACAAGTTTTCTTCTAAAAATTCATGAAAATGGTTCTTGAATTAGATGACGATAACATAATAATTTCTTAACATATCCTAGTAGTTGAGTATATATTTGAAGTTTCACCGCACCACTTGGCTGGCCCATGCACAGCATAGTTTTAAAAGATGTCTCCCTCACATATGAACAAATTTTAAGTTACAAAATTTACATCAGGTTCGAGCTGGCTGAGTGGCAGGTTAGTTAAGAGTTGGTTTGGGACGCCAGCGGCCATGGTTTGTATCCCACATATGAGGGCCAGTGACACTGCCCTCTACAGCTAACAACAGCTCCACCTGGAGCTAGGCTGCTGTTGAGTCTCTGGGACAGCATAACTGCAGCTTCTGCTGCAGTGGGCTGCCACAGGCTACAATGAGTGGCTGGTAGCCGGTGTGAGCTGCCAAGAACCGCTGTGAGTGGCCATCCAGAGGCCGGCAACCAATTTGCCTCACCCGAGAAGAGCGCAATGATGATACCAACATGGGCCAGTGAAGCAATGTCCTCTGCAACTAGACTGAAGAACAAAAAGATGGCAACTTGTCTGTTCCCTTTCCCCAGTTCCCCAACTCTGTTCCCCTCCCCCAGTTCCCCAATAAAATCTTAAAAAAAAAAATAAATTTACATTAGATTAAATGATATGCCTGATGCTAAAAACTATTTTATAAGCTTTAATTTAAACAGGTATTTATACTGGTGGCATCTTTAAGGAAAGAAAGATAGATTTAAGAAAGGAGCGGGCCTCATCATCAATTATGATGTATATAAAAATATTTCTTTTTTACTGAGAATGAATTAACTCAGAAGGCTGACCAATAACAACTATAATTCATTAACATCAATTTTCTTGTTGATGCTCATCAATTGGTAGTTTAGATGATTTTACTGGAGAACATTCACAACATTTAAAAAAAGGACAAAAGGAAAAAACAGAAGGAAGAAAATAGACTTGGTACTGCCCCATATTATGATTGGAAATCTTATCAAAGACTGAATGGGAAGGAGCCTTAACACCTTTACACCCCTTGAGGTGCCTAAGAAATGTTATCTGAGGCACACTGGCAGGGCAGTATGAAATGATTCTTACTGCCACTGGCCATATTGTACCTGTTTTGTGGATAATTAGAGTCCTTCAGTTTCCAAAGCTGTCAATCTGGCACCTCTCTTGAGCACTATATTCACTTTGAATAAAACAAACAAAACAAAATTTATAATTCAAAGAACAAAAGAACTTAAAAACAAAACTGCACTGAAGCCAACTTTATAGTTATGATATAAACCAAGAAATGAACATAAAATGTGAAATACCAGGGATATTTTTAATTTTAACATTTTGTTTGATTTTATATCACAACTTGATAAAGTTTAAGCCAGCTAGTTTAAGTACTTTTGTACTACACAATTAAACACTTAAATTTAAAAGTCTTCGTTGTATCAGTATTGAAAGTTTTATATTACTTCATCTCAGTATTCAAATAGGTTTATAAAACTATGCTTTACTGTAAGTTCCATACACACCCAGTTCTGTGTCCTAAAATGTCTAGACGGCTAACTAGAAAAAACAGGCAAGGGCTATGTTCAGGATTATGAAAAATAAAATCAAATTTACATCTATGCACCATACCTGCAGTTGACCATTTAATGAACTCAAATCTTCTGCTTTCTTCTCTAAAGACTGAACCCAGACTTTCCTTTTTTGTCGGCATCTTGAAGCTGCTGCTCTATTTCGCTCCAGAAACTTCCTCCTTTTTTCATCAGGGTCTTCATTCGCTGCTCTTCTTCGACGGCCACTTGTATTTTGGGTCTGTGGAGTTGTGTGAGCTGGAGAAGCCTACAATAAACAAAAATGAAGCTTTTTATATTTGTAACTAGTGCATGAATTAACACAGGCAGGAAAGAGTGGCAGAAGGGGAGAGCTACTAACTTTATTTTCATATTTGTAACTAGTGCATGAATTAACACAGGCAGGAAAGAGTGGCAGAAGGGGAGAGCTACTAACTTTATTTTCAAAGTCTCATTGTATATGTCAATATTTTGGGGTAACATGAAAATCACCCTGTGGTTTAATAAATTCCTTGCAATAAATGAGCGTCGCTAAAACAACATTCTCATTAAGTCACTATTATATTAATTTTTTAGTTTCCATAACATTTTCATTTAATATAGAAATAATATGAAGACACTGAAAATGTTACACAAATGATCATGTATACATTTTATTTTTTCAAGTGAACTCTTAAAAGTACATTATGGTTTCGTTCAATACATTATGATATTCAATACTTTTAAAACTAATAAGGTACTAACATAAAAATTTAATAACTTATTTAAACTAACTACGGGAAACCATGTTTTCTATGCTACTTTTGAAATTAAAAATAGCGTTAAATCTGTAAATTTTCTATAAAAATTGGTTTCTCGAAAATTAAGGAGTGAAGTATGCATTATGTACATACTTTGGTATACACACAGGTGCCATTTAAAGATGTTGATACATTCTGAGGAATGCATCGTTAGGTGATTTTGTCATGACACCACCATTGGGTGCACTTACACAAACCTAGAGGGTGGAACCTACTACACACCTGGCTGTATGGTGTAGCCTATTGCTCCTAGGCTACAAGCCTATACAGCATGTTACTATACTAAATACTGTACGCATTTGTAACACAGTGGTAAATATGTGTGTAGCTAAACATATCTAAACACAGTATAAAAGAGAAAAAGTTGTGCACCTGTACATGGTACTTCCCATGAATGGAACTTGCTCTGGGTGAGTGAGTGGGTGGTGAGTAAACGTGAAGGCCTAGGACATTACTGCACACTACTGTAGACTTTATACACACTGTATACTTGGGCTACACTAAGTTTATAAAAAAATTTTCTTCAACAATAAATTAACCTTAGCTTACTGTAACTTTATAAACTTGAAACTTTTAAAAAACTTTTTGACTCATAAAACACCTTAAAACTTAACATACATTGTACAGCTGTGCAAGAATATTTTATTTATATTCTTATTCTAAACCTTTTTTCTATTTAAAAATATTTTTTCACTTTTGAAACTTTTTTATTAAAAACGAAGACACAAACACATACATTAGCATAGACCTATACAAGGCCAGGATCATCTATCTCTGTGCCATCCACCTCCACATCCTGTCCACAGGGACTAGAACGCGAATGGAGCCGTCATGTCCTATAAGAATGTCTTCTTCTAGATTACTTCCTGAAAGTCCTACCTGACGCTTTTCTTCAGGTGTTTTTCTTTCTAGAAATATGTCCACAGTGGTTTGCTTGGTTTGTTTCTTTTCTTCATCACAGATTTGCTTGTAAGTAGATACCATGATCCTATGGAACCACCGTCTTATATGCAGTCTGTCCTTGACTGACACGTCATTATGTGGCGCATCACTCTGCTCAGCCTTTTTCTTCAGTGTATGATATTTAGGGTCAGTCTTTTTCTAAGGGTCAGGTTCATATAATTATTAATGTTCATTTTCCTGGCGGGTAGAATCCTATAGGAGTCCAGGTTTTCATTTTAATTTGTCCCCCATCACTCAATTGTGGTTATCTAAGTTCAGCCAGACAGGAATCTTCACTTACTAGTGATATTGTCTATCGTCTAGGACTATAGAACAATAAATATCTTCAAGACTCTCACTAATCCCCAAACTGAGACACAGAACATTTGAAGATGGGAGACAGGAAATGAACCCTTGGAAATAGTGCAAAGGAAACAGAATTTTGTGGCAGCAGGCACGTGATCCAAAGAAGCCGGAAAAAACAATCTGTTACCTATAAAATTACATTTTAAAATGGTATGAACAAATAAAGCTTCTATCTTCTCCTAACCTATATAATAATCTTTTAGAAAAAAATATTTCTATGGCTGACTTCAAGAATGGCAATCTTGAAATATTTTCTTCATCCTCTTTTAACTTATTGATAATAGCAGGTTTTTTCTTTTACTCATTTGGCTGAACAGGAGACAATAGTTGTTTTTTTAATTGACAACTCAGTTACTACAGCAAAGGCTAATGACAAGTATTATAGGTGAAAACTGTTACAGAGTTACATTTGTATATTTTTATACCTCCAACAATGACTTGGAGTTAATTAGAAGCGTATGTACCTCCTTCTCTCCCTCCTTCCATCGATTCATTCATTCCACTTCATTTAAAAAAAAAAAAAGGGAACTATTCTAGAAACTAGAGATATAGCAGTGGAGCTATCTAATACAATAAAATAAATAAAAATTGGATCCAGGGAAACTACAGTTAGTATATGAAATACATTATATTTATTTATTTTCTTTTAACACATTGTATGTGGGAAACGAGTAAACTCGTCATATAGCTTTTTATGCCCGATTACAAAGTGTATGTGGGAAACGAATAAACTCGTCATATAGCTTTTTATGCCCACTTACAAAGTGTTAAATGAACTTCGAAAGATGTAGAAACCATACTTAGCTTGCAGACCATACCAAACAACAGCCCTGGGCATCATCTACCCCATAGGCTAATTTGCTAATCCTGAATTATGACATTAAAACACTTGCTTACTTTTCATCTCTCAAACCCTTAGTAAAGTTTTTTAGTGAATTACAATCACAACTATGTTTCATTTTATGCTAAGTTTTGTAAAGATAAAATATAATTATCTAAATACCTATGCATAGGAGGCATACTAAAACTTGTTTACCTGTGTTTCTTTAAATGGAAAATTTTGCTTATTAATGTCAATGCTAACATTATTTAAATAGATAAAAGGTCTAGAGTTATGAAACATTTAACAGAAATACAGTAACACTTTATTGCACAAATATACTGTAGACATATAGAGATGTCAATCATCTAACAGGCAGTCACACAGTAGAGATAAGTGAAAAGAGTCTCTAGTGCAAATGGCTGCCATAAAGTGTATCTTTTGCTTTGGCGATGTTTCACAAATTTTAATTAAAAAATCATTTATGTTAGTAATGTAATACGTATATATATTACTTGTTGAATACAATCAACAGGAAAAATGTTTCCCTTAAAAAGTATTGGTGGATATTGTGCCATGTTAGACCAACATACATACAGGATGTCATCCACAGTAATAATTGCTCAACGGATTGACAGGCTAGACTGACTTTATTTAATATCAATACCTTTACATTGAACTACCTTTTCCTAAGGCTTCTGATACACTTTCAGAATAACAATATGACCAAAAATAAATTTTTTCAAAGTATATAAAGTTTAAGTTTCACTTACTCTTTTAAGGATAAGAGTGCTGAATGATAAAAACAACACACATACCGGAGTTTCTGTAGTGGATGTGGCTGGCTGTTGTAATGACTGTGGTCGAGATTCCTCTGATTGAGTCCTAACCAACCCGCTACCATGACCTTTGACAGTATCGCCATTGGTGACAGGAGGATGTTGCTGGGTCAAAGCAGCTTTTAATCTCTGAAATGCAAACACCAATTTAAAAAAAAGTTCTCTGCTTCCCACCCAAATCCAACTCCTAACATACTCTTTGGCTAACCAAAAACGATATTTGTTAAGAAATGCATAAATTCATTCAGCTTTAAAACTAGTTTTGATTTGTCATAATTCATTGCATTCCTCAGATCATTCATTATAAATACTTGTTACCAATAAGGTAAACAAAAGGACCTTTGGAAAGCTTCCCTGAGTCTTTCTGTCTGTGTTACTAGGGGATTCTATACTTTGGTGTTCCTAATCAATTTTGAAATAAAGGTGAAAAATAAAAACACCACTGACTGAAAATAACTAGCTTTGTTCAACTTAAATAAGTTAATTATTTACACTTTCACCTATTTTTCCCCACCCCATTCCTGTATCTTATATCCTAGGATTCTCAGGCTGTTAGGTTCTTAGACCTAAACCTCTTCTTTTCCAGGTTTGGGCCCATCTGATCTCTGCTTAGAGGTCTGATGTCAGTGTTGACTTCGACAATAACCTGATGTTGCCTTTTTTTTTAGGCCACTATATAGTCTACTATACTGTCCACTACTACTGTCTACTGTACTGTCTACTAAACCTCCTCTGGGAACCTCCAGCTGCTTCTGCCGCCCTTAGGTCTTTGCTCAGTCTCCAGTAAGCAGATCTAGTTCTAAGTCTATCCCTTCCACTATGTTCCATTTTGCCAGTTAAATGGGTTGTAACTGACCCAATCTCAGTGTGACAGATCCTGTTTTAGAAGGAGGCCCTAGACATTTATGACTACCTCGTTTATAAGGATAAGGACACAATTTGAATAAAGCTTATTTTTCTATTAGTAAAAAACATGTCGTATGTGAATTTATTATCTCCCTAACCAGACAGTAAGCTTTTTAAGAGCAGTGATTGCCTTATATGTCTTTGCATCCCTTTTGGCAACTGGTACATTGATTTGCTATATAAGTGAACAACAAATACATTTGCTAATAAACAGAAATTGGTTTCTTTGGTGAAAATGGCACATGTGATTTTTTGGGTAGCTTTACTGTTACCATCTGTGAATTTAAAATAATTAGCACAAGACAATCAATCATACTATAATATGTTAGCTATGAAAGAGACCTTGGGGATCTGTGGGGCCTGGAACTATTACTGCTGATATTGTTCTTAATAACAAAGATGTAGTTCTTGAGCCCAAATATAATTTTTTTTCCACAAAATTTGATGCAGAAATATGTACACTACGTTTTCCTAAGATCCACACTCAGGTGTGTATTTGGAGGGAGAGAGGCTACAAACATTGGTATGAGAACTGTGTTGTAGTCTATCCAGTGCTTCCCAAACTTTCTAGAAATGAATACTTGCCAGAATGTTTCATGTTAAAAACAGATTCTTGGCAACCTCTTTTCTCTCTCTCTTTTCTAGGTACAGCAGAAGTGGGTGGGTAAGAGAGAAGAGCTTTTGTAAAACACCTTCAAATGACTCTAATACAACTGCTTACATTCATACCAACTAAGAACAATTTAGAACATTTTACAACTATGTAAAAATTTGTAGTTTCTGTATTTTTATCTATGCATATCCTCTTACCTTCTATTAGTGATCCAGATCTCTTAAAAACCGAGGCATATATGAAAAGATCACCAGATTTCCACTGAGGCAATAATTATACCTGGACAATTGTTAGTGGACATTTTCTCCTTACTGCTAATCATTGTAGATTCTAGATACGATTTTGAAAACTAAGTCAGTAGTTTAAGAAAAGTTTTGCTGAGGTGTAAGTTAAATACAGTGAAATGAACTCTTTTTAGTGTACAGTTTTCTATAAGCTTTAACAAGCACATGGTCATGGAACCACCTCCTACGACCAGTATACAGTACAATTCTATTATCCCCTAACTTCCCTTATGCTCCTTTTTGCTCTCATTCTCTCTGCACACACCCAGCCCCTGGGAAACCACTAATGTTTTCTGATCCCAAAAGTTTTGCTCTTTCTACATGAGAATACCATATAAATAGAATCATAGCGTATATAGCCTTTTGAATCCGGCTTCTTTCCTTTATCACAATGTACTTGAGAGCCATTTGTATTATTGTGTTATCAATGAATTTCTAATACAACAATATCCCTATTTTACAGATTAGGAAACCAGAGATCATTTGCCCAAGATCAAACAGCCATTAAGCTAGTTCAAATTCTGGATTTGTTTGAAAAACACAAGGAAAGATCAGAAAATAATCTGAGGCTGGGTGGCTTAATGATTCAAAAGACAACCACAGGGCGGGCCAAATGGTGCGTTGGTTAAGAGTTGGCTTAGGACACCAGCTTTGAGCAGCACAATTTGGATTCCACATGAGAACCAGAGACGCTGCGCCCTCTACAGCTAAGATGGTGAACAACAGCTCCACCTGGAGCTGGGCTGCTGTGAGTGGCGGGTGATGACGTAGGCTGCAGCGGGGCTGCCATGAGCCGTGAGTGGCCGGCAGCCAGAAGCTGACATTAGCTTTTGTGAGCCTCCGTGAGCGGCAGGCAGCTGGAGTGAGCTGCTAAGAGCCACCGTGAACGGCTGTCCAATGGATGGCAGGCAACTGCCCCACCTGGGAAGAGGGCAATGATAATACCAACATGGGCCAGTGAAGCGACATCCTCCACAACTAAAGAACAGGACAGCAACTTGTCGTTCCCCTTCCCTGATTCCCCAACACTGTTCTTCTCCCCCAATTCCCCAATAAAATCTTAAAAAAAAAAAAAAAGACAACCACAAAGGTTTAGGAATGCCAAATCTGACACTGCAACTGCTCAAGCCACCCCATCCCAGCGTCAGTATCTTTTTCCCTCTTTTCTTACAGAGTGCTACTTACTTCATGAATTGCAAACAGCAAGGTATTAAGTCCTAGTGTCTTCACTGGCTGGTATATATAATGTATGCTATATACATGTTTGTGTACATAATACATATATAGCTGAGAAGACACTTCATGTTCAGAATTTAACTCTGCCTCAAATTATCTGTGTGACTCTGAACAAATCATTTAATTTTTGAGTCTCAGTTTCCTTATCTGTAAAACTGGGAATAATAACAAATGTCTTGCAGGGTGAAGGTAAAGATTAAGTATAATATGTAAAACTACCTGACTCATAAAAAGGTGTCTCCAATGTCAGCTTCATTATTTCTTCAAAAACATCTATTGAGGCTTCAATTTTTTTAGCATGGCTGTGGGGTGGAGATGACAAAGCAGCAGCTGCGTTCCTACACTTTTGTGTTTTCAAAATGTACTTAGGAAAATAAATGTACTTTGGGGTCATCTTAAGCACTGGATTAGCCTCACATTTTTATTATGTAAAATACAATCTCAAGACCACGCCATGCACTGTATCTTTCCGCATACAGATAAAATAAGATTCCTTGTTCCTTATTTCTCTCTTTTTAAAACAAGCAGAAATAACATTAGTGGCCAAGACACAGAAAATTAGGACACTCATAACTGATGGGATAATGTGGAAGTGAATGAATTAAAACTAAAATTAGGTAAGTGACCAAAGCAGTAGTTGGTTATAATAAGGTAGGAATACTTAGGCTAAATGATCAAAGAACAATTAAAAGTTATAAAGATAGGAGTTTGAAAGTGTGGGTCATATAAACAGAACAAAGGAGGAGACCTGAGGAGGTGGTCACTCTGCGTAATTATTATCTTTTTAAAACAGAATGTAAGACTTCAAAATACAATGAATGGTACCCAGTCTCTACTGTTAGATTAGGGTTTTCATTTCTGGATATAAAATGTGCATAAAGGTAAGTAGCGGTTGAGATGTGAAGCTTGGTAAATTGTGTTGGTAAACATTTTTAAGTCCTTTGGTAGAAAACATAGAATTGAAGAGCATTTAAAGTTTTATAGTGAAGAGCTTAACTCTTGGAATTAATGAAATACAGTAACTGCACATAAGGGAGTTTGAAGTACATAAACATCACTCTCTTGAATAATCTTTAGTAGGGCAAGTTACTACCTTATAGCGCACTTAAAAGCAGCATCAGTATTCATTCATTATCCTCTCTTGACTGCCCTAGGGTATACAGTGCTCATCCAGTGAGGGAACGCTAATGTTTGCTTCATGCTGTTACGCTGATTACAATGGATCTGACTTGGAAAGTATGCCACTGGGTAAAAAATTTAAGAAGATTCTCAAGGGTTAATTAACACTGCTCTGAAATGCAGATTTTTAAAAAAGCAATAAATATACATGTATATTAAAAAATCTTGAATAGATTAGGTGAAAAAGTTATCACTAAATATGATTCATATAAATTTTACAATTAATGTAAGAATATCTACAAGCCACCGGTATAGATTTACTAGACACATTTTTAAAGAAGGACAAACACTTTGGTTCAAAAGAAATTAATAAAAACACGAGGACAATGGGAATTTATTTTACAATATAATTTTTGAGCTAGCAGGGATATTGGAAACCAATAGTCCAATCACCATCTTACAAATAAACTAAGGCCCAAAGAATAAGTTACTTCCCAGAATCACGGAGTGAGTTAGAAGCAGAGTTAGGACAGGAAATTCTGTCTGTTGACTCTAAGTTCACTGAACATATTTTCAACACAAGTTTTGCCAAACTTGAGCTTTTATCTAACATTAAGTATTCTAAGTATATTAGTAATTGATAAGAGTATTAGACATTGGTCAATACCTCACTAAGATCAAAATTTCTCTCAATAGAGAAATTTATTAAGTAAAAGATTTTTGAGTACTTAATGAAATTAAGATTTAAAAGGTTTATATTCTCCAACATGTACAATAAAACAGGTATAATTTTAAACTAAAGTATGTACATTGTTTGAAAGAAAGCTAAAATATATTATTACATATAAAAGAAGACTAGTGTTTTTTGGTTTTTTGTTTTTTAAGAGGGCAGTGTTACTGGCCCTCACATGTGGGAACTGAACCGGGGCCGGTGGCGTCCCAAGCCAGTGCTTAACCACCGTGCCACTCGGCCAGCCCCAGACTGGTGTTTTAATGTTTGGAATTTTTAACGACATAACATTTAACTCCTCTAGTGAAAACTTTTTTTTCTTAGAGAGATATGGGCTGAATTAATTAAAGGGTGAATAGTCTGTTGTGCTGATCAATTTGACATGTTCATTTAAGAGCTGATGTGATAAAAAATAATTTGCTATTCAAATTCTATGTTATATGTTGTACCCTTGAAAACAAATTTTATTACATCTGTCAGAACCTAGTAGGAACAAACTACTCTATCCGAGTTCAAAGAAAAAATATAATGTTCTCTAGAAACAATTTATGAAAAAGTCAGATCCATATTTCATATGTGCCACAAAAGCTCATCAGAGTAATAACCCTTCTTCTCCTGGGTGTTATGCTACCATCTGCTGCTCTATTACTTATCTTTATTTTGCAACTAATTAACAGCATAATCTTCTAAATTCAGCAAGTTAATTATCATTATTGTGGTCTTTGCAGCATCATCAGTCCTTATGAAGTCTTGTCTCCCCACCCCCAGAGAACATATGAAAATGAAGTAGGTTGGGAGAGAGTCTGTTTCTTTGGAGTAGGCTCATTAGGTGTTTGCTGATTAGCTTGGCATGCAGAGGCAGGTCAGAAGAATTCTGCTGAACATGAGGTTCCATGCAGGGCCCAACTAAGTTAATGTAGATTTCTGAACATTTGCCAAGATGCCCTCTGTCAGCTCTCAGTAGAAACCCCCTGCAGAAAACCTACTGGCTACCCACTGTGTGCAAAGATATTTCTCAGTTTGTCACACAAGTCTTAAAGGAATGATTCTGAAGAATGCTACTTAAATACTTTATTAGATCTTCTTAAACAAAACTCCTAGATGATTAGCATTCAGAAAATTTACACTCTGATTACAAATATTACATAAGAAAACTGCTTTCTTAGAAGAACAAGAGAGACAGTAAATACCTATGGTTTGTGCTTAATGACAAACAAAACCCTCAATTTAAATTTGGTGAGATCCAGAGCAATTTTGTAGACAACAGTTCCTATGAATTTTTCTGTAATATTAAAAAGTACTAAATAATTATATAAATGTCTAACCACTATTCTGTACACCTGAAATTAATACAAAATAATACTGAATGTCACCATAATTGAAAATTTTAAAAAGGGGGGTAAGGTGAAGGGGAATAAGAAGTTCAAACTTCCAGGTATAAAACAAGTAAGTCATGGGGATGTAATATACACCCACAGCGAATATAGTCAATAATACTGTAATAGCATGGTACATTGTCAGATGGTTGCTGGACTTATCATGGTGATCACTTCTTTAGGTACATAAATGTTAAATAACTAAAGTGTATACCTGAAACTAATACTGTATGTTAGCTATATTTTAGTAAAAATCTTAAAAACAAACAGAGTTTTCTCTGCAAAAAGTACTAGATAGTCTTATATCTGTAATTTCTTTTTTGCCACCTAAAATTTTTTTGCCACATTTTTACTTTTCCAAAGACTTATTTTAAATTTCTTAAAATTAAAAAAAAAAAAAAAACTTGCTCTGAAGAAATTTCTTTAGCAGAAAAGAAGGATTTATTTCAATATTTATAGAGGACACAAACACAATGCATATATAATATCTTCCTGCAAGCACCAGGCATCTGAAGGTCAGTTTCTTTCTCTTCAGCTGTAGTGCGCTGCTCATTTTATGTGTTGCAGTGCAGCCATTTCTCTTACATTATTTTTTAACCACAGGTCATTTTAGCAGAATGACCACTGCTACATTATTTAGCATATCATTAATAGATGACCACAAAGGGCAAATAAATGCTTAAGAGAGATGCAAAACCAAATAGGGAGGATGTTTTAAATATTTTCAGAGAGCTGAAAACAACAAGCAAAATCCAACTGAAGCAGTGAAAGAAAAATTATAAGTTTCTTTCATTGAGGGGCTGCAGAAAAATTATTTCAAGTTTAATGTGAATCTAAATGTGAGCTGGGAGCTTCTCATTTGGAAAGCATGGATTTGGAGTTCTATCACTGATAGAGAAGAGAATCTCTAAGATCCTGTGATCACTTGTCTGGTCACTAAGCAACTTCTGTTTACGGGATATGAACTTTCTTCATTTGGGATGATACAATTATTTCTTCATTTGTAAATCTTTTTATTTTTAGCTCCCTTGAAGCTTAAAAAAGTAAATCAATGACAATAACATTTTAATTCAAATTTAGAAATAATCTGTACATATTTGGTATTTTATGCTCTAAAAGTACCTAAAATGACTTGCCACATAGAATAGCAGATTACCCTTGGATTTCAATTTAAAATATTTAAGAGACTGATTTATTCCAGTGATTTCAGTTGAAGAGCTAAAGATAACCTTACTTATCCTCTAAATCATACAGGAATGTTTAAGAAAACCAAGCATCATTATATCTATTATTTAATTAAATTTAAGGGTTATTAAAGTACTTGGGAAAGTTTCTTAGATAACTGAGGTACTATAGAGAAAACAGTATACATTTTATTAAGTTTAAAATAAAGTTTAAGATGTTTAATATTAATTATATTTTAAGTCCTTTAAAAGTGTTAATTATGCAGTTAGATTTGTAAACTCGCCTTGAGAACTAGGGAAGAATGAAGTTTTTAGATTTGTAACTTAAAAAAAATCTAATATTTTTTTTAAAAAGTAGTACCTCAGTAATGGTTTTGTACACAAATCATATCAAAGATATCAAAAAATCAAAACCCAAAACCAAACACCTCATTAATATGATATAATCCTTTTGGAACAGGTGAAATCAATAATGGCCTTCTTAAAGGTAAGACTTTAATATCACATGTGCCAAATTTCTTGGTATCCAAGAAATGTTTGTTAAATAAATAACAATCGATAGAAATAATTGTTAAATGAGACTGAGGCAAAACATAAAAACATGAATTAAACTACAAAACCCAAACTCTTTCTGGTTATTCCCTAAGGTTGATAACTTGTCCTGAACGTCTAACAATATATCAGTATAGTTTATGTTGATGAGAATGACATGCAAGTGCTAAAAATTCTTGAATCAAACAGATACTAAAATAAGGTTCATTCTATGTAACTTACTAACATAGTGAAAATTGACTAATAATACTTGATGAAAATATAAAACCAATAGTGAAGTGTGAAATAAAATAATTTCTGTACAACAAAAAAAATCCCAATCAATCAGAGTTCCCTTAGCATTCCGGACAATTGGTATTTTGTTACCAGTTCATGTTACTTGAATAGCATGGCACCATGCATTGTTTTCACAAATGAGCCAAATAGCTAATGATATATTAGAAAATGGAAACACAAATGGGGCCAGCCGAGTGGCTGTTGGTTGAGCGTTAGCTTAAGAACTTAAGCCCTGAGCAACAGGTCCAGCGATTCTATTCCCACATGGCCAGTGACACTGCGCCCGAGATGAGCTGCCGCGGAACTGCCAGCAGGTGGCAGGATGGCTCAGCTGGTGAGAGCACATTCCTAACAAGACTGCCTGTTCAATGGTGGGCTATGTCCGCCCACAATTGAGACTGAACTCTGCACCTTGAGCTAAGCTCCACCCAGAGGGCTCAGTGGATAGAGCTTGTGCTCTTAATAAGGCAGCTGGTTCGACTTCTGCATGGGACGGTGGCTACACCCACCCGCATCTAAGACTCAACACAGCACCTTGAGCTTAGAGGCCATGAGCTGCAGACGGGCTGTCAGATGGTGACTGGGGCCCCCTACTACTAAGATTGGAGAACAATTTGGCTGGTCCCCTTCCCCAATTCCCCAACACTGTTTCCCTCCCCTAATTCCCCAATTTAAAAAAAAAAAGAAAAAAAAGAAAATGGAAACACGAAGACTATCAAATATATCAAAGGTGATATGTTACCAAATCACAATGTAATTAAAATAGAAATCAATAAGAAAAAGCCTCAAAGTATTTAAAAATTATACAATACACTTTTAAATAACTGATAGCTCAAAGAAATTATGAGGGATATTAGAAAATGAATGATAATGACAATATAGCAGATCAAAATTTGTGCACAGAGAGAAAAATATAGTTTTAAATGCCTATATTAGAAGGTAAAAAATTATTTAAATCAATAATCTAAGCTTCCACTCTAATAAACTAAAAAAAGATAAGCCAATTAAACCCAATTAAGTGGGAGATAGAAAATATTAAAGATAACAGTAGCAATCAATAGTACAAATATACCATTAAGAAAAATAAAGGCATATGTAACAAAAAATTTGTATCTAGTATATATAAAAAATTCATGTAACACAATAATAAAAGACAAGTAACCCAAATTAAAAATGGGCAAAAGATACCACAAAATGTGGGGCCAAACTGGAAATGCAAATTAAAGCTACACTCCTAGAATGTCTACAAGGAAAACAATAAAACCAAATATTGACAAAAATGTGGGAACAACTGGACTTCCCATGCACTGCTTGCAGGAATGTAAACCTTTGGAAAAAGCTCTTACAGTTTCTGAACAAGTTAAATGTATGCCTACCGTCTAAGAAAGTCTGCTCATTGGTAGATACGCCAAATGAAAACATACATCCACAAAAAGTTATATAAAAATGTGCATAGATTTAGTCACAATAGCTAAACACTAAAAGCCATGAAGTGTCCATCAACAGGACAATGGATGAAGAAATTATAGCGTATTCTATTCACACAATGGAATACTTCTCAGCAATAATGAAGCAAACTATGATACCCTCAACAACTACAATAAATCTCAGACATATGCTTAGCTGGACACAAGTGTGTGTGTGTGTGTGTGTGTGTGTGTGTGTGTGTATATATGTTATGTATAGAACCCAGTTATATGAATTTCTAGAACTGCTGGTGGCAAATATCGGAACAGTTGGGGGAGGTGAACTGGTTGGGAAGGAAAATAAAGATACTTTCTGGGTAGATGTTAATGTTCTATGCCATCAAAGGGGTTTGAGTTATATGAAGCACTTATTTATCAAAACTGTACAGTTACAATTGGTCCATTTCAATGTATGTAAATTTTACATTAAAGAAGGCCTATTTAAAAATAACTGAGTGGGAGTAGAAAGTGGTGTGAGGTATAGATAAAATAAGAATGGCAGTTATATTTGCTAATAATTGGAGCTGGGTGATGGGTACATGGGGATTCATTATATTACACTGTTTACTTTGTATATGTTGGAAATTTTCCATAATGAAATGTTAATAAAAGGAAATAAACTAACTTCCAAGTCTTTTTATCTAATTAAAAATAGGACAATCTTATTTACTATCCCAATAAAAATATGCAATCATCTAAATATAGTTATTTCACATTAGTAAAATTCTAATAAGAAATTTATTTGGATTATTAAATTTAAGTGGGGCAATCTGTGACTCCCCATGCTATTTTGGGTGCTTTCAACCAATGATTATTTTCCATATATAAATTTGTGAAAGTTATACCTTTGGTATTTTTTAATATATAAGCATACAACACACTTTTATTCTTATTAATTTCCCGGTGACTTAGTAATTGTTATTTAGGGAAGTGCTATATATATAATAGTTTCTACAAATATGGCACACTCTTGTAATCCAAGAGTATTTCTTTAAATCTGATTTGTTCATTTTGAATTAATTTCTAAGAAAAAAAGTCCACTGAATATGTAAAAATATTTTTAGGTGCAGTGTACACAATATGATCTCTTTAACTCCTATTTTTACTTTACTCAGTTCTCACTAATTGAATTTTTCATTAATATGGGTTTAAAATAAAAAGTATAAAAAACATTCCCAGTGAAGCTCTTTGCCTATCAAGCGAAGAAGGTTCACTTTAGTATTTTCAAAATTTTGACCTAAACATGCTGTTAATGTGAAAATTTTCCCTCTCAGGTTCCCAAGCTCTCCCACCACAACCAATAACAAGCTAATTTTTATGCTCCTCAACCAACTACTGTTCATTCAAATAATGTGTAAGTTTTATTGTTGCCAATTTCAGATTGGTTATTTGTAGTAATGGAGAATAGTAATAAAAATTTTATATATTTTTTTAGCTGAGCCATCCTGCCACTTGTTGGCAGCTCAGTGGCTGCTCAGCTTGGGCTGGGAATCCAACCAGCAACTCTGTTGCTCAGAGCTCACACTTTTTTTTTTTTCTTTTAAAGATTTTATTGGGGAATTGGGGGAGGGGAACAGTGTTTGGGGAATCGGGGAAGGGGAACAGACAAGTTGCTGTCTTTTTGTTCTTCAGTCTAGTTGCAGAGGATGTTGCTTCACTGGCCCATGTTGGTATCGTCATTGCGCTCTTCCCGGATGAGGCAGATCGGTCGCGGCCTCTGGATAGTCGCTCACAGCGGCTACTGGCAGCTCACGCTGGCTGCCGGCCACTCACTGTAGCCTATGGCAGCCCACTGCAGCAGGGGCTCGCACAGCCCAGCTCCAGGTGGAGCTGTTGTTAACTGTAGAGGGCAGTGTCACTGGCCCTCATATGCGGGATCCGAACTGGGGCTGCTGGCATCCCAAAACCAGCTCTTAACCAATGCGCCACTCGGCCGGCCCAGAGCTCACACTCTTGAGTGAGCTCTTAACCAACTGAGCCACTCAGCGGGGCCCAAAATTTTAAAGCCTTACCATATATAATGATTTTTGTGTGTACCAATTTATATTGTTATTATACTGCCTAGCATAGAATTGAAGCACATAATAGGTGCCTAATAACTATTTATCTGTTGATTTCCTAAGGATACATTCATTAGTTGCTGTTAAGAATTTGCCCTAAAGCATGTTAGACTGTAGAAGAAAGAATTACACTGATTAAAAAAAGGTGATGATGCACAGAAGAGGCATCATACTGCGTACCGCTTTCTGGAAAGCCAGCCCCCTTGTTGTTGACTGCCCTGCAAGTCGGATGTGGAGGGAAAGATCCTCCGTTCCCATTCTGTAAGTCCATAGGTCACGGTATCATACAAGGGACCTCTGCTGGCGTTCAATCTGGGATATACAACTCCCTTCTTTTGGCATATGGGCCTTTGAGGTCTCTTCCCAAAGCTGTTATGGAAACCCACAGCCCCTTGTGTGCAAGCTCAGCATAAAGAAACTGCTGTCCTCACCTTTACCCCACAAACCACAGAGAGCTTCTCCAAAGGAGTTAGTTTACCATAGTCCTGAGGCCTAGGGACAGAGCGGGGAAGGTTAATAAAATAAACCATGCACTGAATTAGCTCAGTGATGTCCTTGAGCACACCTAACTGCAGAACCATCCCCTCAAAAAATTCTGGGGGACTCCATCTGAAAGAGGATCGTGAATTAACATGCGTTAAAGGCTTTCTCAGGTCCTACTATCCTTTGCTTCAAAGGTTCACAACTCAAGTAAGACTAAACAGTACTCTCTGACAAAGCCACGATTCAAAATTGTGGTTCTATTATTTTTCAGCACAGGATTGATTATCACAGGGCCTCTTAGGGGATTCATTTATATACAGTATAAAGTTTACTGTCATTTTAAATAAAAACACTGTGAAATTTAAGACATATAAAGGGTATAAGAGAATTTTTTTTTTAAAAACAGCAGCTTCAGGTCTTCTGCCAAGAAAATTAGCAAATTTATAGGACTTGGGGCTAAGAGAAAGCCAGAAATCGAAATTTAATCCCTTTATTTTACAGATGAGGAAACTGAGTCTCAGAAAAGTTAAAGTGGCTTAGTTAAGGGTGGTGAATAGCAGAGTCAGAATTAAAATTAATACATTTCCTGGCTTTTAATCTATAGTTCATCGCTTAAACAACATCAATTTCTTAGTGTTCTAAAGAAAATAAAAATTTACTTTATATATTAGTGCAATGCTTATTAACATGTAAACTATTTCAGAATTGTCAATACTGTTCTACAAATTTATATCACTTTTTAAAACCGTTATTCATGTCAGCACTACCTTCAGGTTACAGGTAGTTTGAGGTGTAATATTCCTAATCTCCACCAGGAGGAGAGTTTGTTTAAAAAGCCACAGTCAAAAACCAGACAAACCAAAGACAATTAGAAATTTACTCGCAATCTGTCCATTTATTTTAAAGCATCACCAACTAGTCACCATGCTAATGGAAACTTTCGTTTTCCAAATTTTCTGGTTCTTTTAATAGTGTAATGCAGTCCATAATTTTGCAAAATGGGATCTAAATTGTGCCTTTGAAGTGGGCTTTAATGGAAAATACTAATTCAAAACAGGTTCAAGAAATGTATAGGACAAATAAAATCTTGTTTACCATTTTTGCTTCTGACTGTACTGGTTGAGGAGATGAAGGACCTGGAATTCCTGGAACACTAGGCACCATGGTGACTGGTCGGACGAGCTATGCAAAAGATAGTGAAAAACAATTGCTACACAATATATTCAAAATGAGATTTGTGCTTTATTTGCAAAATGGCTACTATAATAATCTGAGACTTCGGAATCAGAAAACTGTTATCTCTACTCTAAACTCTTATTGATCTTACATCCTGATTTATTCTTCAAAAGTTGTCAATTTCTCTGAGATATTTGCTTCTCTAAACTTCAATTTCACAATTTCTTTTTTTTAATGTTTCCTCCTTATAGAAACTCAATATTCAAAGTGATTGATGCAAAACGTCTCACAGATCTGTCACACTTCCATTTTGAATGTGAAAGAGAAGAATGTCAAAACTTGTGACAAATACCCATAAAAAATAATTTCAACAATGAACTGTACTTTTCTAAAATATGTATAAATGTTTTGTTTCTTGCTTTTTTAAAAAATCTAGTATCAACACCGATTAGTTATTGTATAAAATGTACCTCTTTTTAATTTCAGTTTCTTTCATCACAGTTACATTTACAGGATAACCATATAATCTCAAGTACAGGGCAAGAATGTTTCCCCCCTCCAAAGTATCCTCAGAAAAAAGTCTTCAACTTATATTTGAGTCCTTATAAAGTATCTCAAATAATGTATTTTGGAAAATTGTGCCAGATGTCTTAAAAAGTAGTTCTAATGATGAAAACTTTAATGTTGAAGGCACAATTGAGTAAAATTGTTTTATGAAATGTGAGAATACAAAAAAAGCATTATTTCTAACTGACATTATTCCAAAAAATGTGCTTTTAAATATTCACTAAATTATTAAATGTTATAAAAGTAGATATCAAACTACTGCCTAGGTCTTTCAAAATTTATGTAACTTAACATGCATCTCAAAACACTTTTCTTTTCGATTTTCTCATTAGGAAAGTGGGGGACTAACTATTGTTTTACACTGTTTAGATTTTCACATGCTTGGATTAGCAAAAAATTCCATAAACACAACTTGACGATAAAAATTCACAGAAAGTGTAACAATTTCTACACTAATTGAAATACCATGGAATTGCCTGACAAGTGTTCTAGTATAACTAACTTCTTAATAAATAGAAATGTGTTAATATTTGAATTCTAAAAATCTAGTCAAATTGAAACAGGATGAATAGGAATAAAATTCTTAATATTAAAAATACAACAAAATAAGATTTTTGAAGAAGAAAAAAATATTTTCTATCCAATTATGTTTGCCTTGAATGGTATATGTTTTCATTATAAATATCAATGAGTAAATACTACTTGCCACTAATATTTTGTTGAATTCAGTTTCATAAACCAATCAACCTGCCCCACGTGCATTTTCTGATTACAAAGATCACTTTGGCTATAAAGATATAAATCGTCTAAATTTCAAACTTACTGGGACTGCAGCTGGAACATGCACATTAGAACTTGTAATTGATGCAGGAATAGCAACAGGCATGGTTTGTCCATTGGGAAGATGTAAGAGAAGAGGAAATGGGCCTGGTACAGGACTAAGAAAAACAAAAGAAGGGAAATTAAAGAATTCTGTATCAACTGTCTGTAAAAATACAAGAGTATTTTTACTCCTATTACTGTATCAGCAAAAACAAATTTTTTTTACCAATGCAAATTGTAAAATTTAATTATTTTAAATTATATCTTAAATGTATAATGTATCAGTGTGGAAAAAAATGGAAAAAGTTAAGATTTACTTAGGACAATCTCCAATATGGTAGGTGAGAAAAATTCTTATCAGAAAGCTTTTGGAGAACTATACCTCTCTGAAAGAAATTTCATCTGGTGACAGAATAATTTTATGTGTTTTGTGTGAAACACATGCAAATAAGAGACCACCTTAAATTCACATTTGTTTTTAAAATTAAGTTTTAGATATTTATTTTTTAATCTATTAGACAATATTTATACTTAACAAAGACCACCCAAATACTTTATCCAAAAATCAAAGCATGTAGAACATGGTTCACATACACACAAAACTAGGTTCACAATTTTTGAATTATCAACTGTGTTAGAAAAAAATCATGACAACAAAAATGTAACAATTCATAAATACTTCAATGACTGGCCCAAATCACTTACACAATTGGCCTGTTGGAGGATGGTGCCTGGGTGATTACAGTACTTGAGGTTGGTGAAGGTACTGCTTGCTGAATAATTACACTTGAGTCAGAGCTTGTAAGCAGCACATTGGGAACCTGTAATGATGCTGGACGAACAATAGCTGATGTGGGCTGTGCAGTTTGTGCCAATGGTACTTCCTATTTAATAATGAGATAGAGAAAGGGTGGAATTTAAAAATGCAAGTCAATTTATGTACTTTAATTAACAGACTGTATAACACACTTCCAAAAGCATCCACAGGAAAATACTTAATACCACCCAAAAATAATATCTAAAGTTAATTAAATGAAAATTTTAGAAGAAGCTTAAGGTTTCAAATGTAATGGTCATATTTTAATTTTAAAACATTTGAGTGGTTTTACTCAGTATAATTTATTTTCCTATTAATCTAGAAATAAGCTATGCTGAGCAACATGGTTATGATTCCATGAGAATTTTAGTAAAAAAAATAAAAAAACAATCTATTCTCAAGGAATCACAGAACTTAAAATCCAGAAGGGATTGCTTAATCTTACTCCATCATTATACTGTAAAAAGAGAAAAAAGGTCACAGAGACTGTGTTATGGCTGATCATATTCAGTAACAGAAATTTTAATAATTTTTTTTAAGCAATACAAATGTTTGCTTTTGATAGCTCTCCATTACCATAATTTCTCAGTATCAAAAGGCCAAGTAACATTGGTATCTTGAATATAACAAATAATTATTGCAGTGAGATCTTTCCGAATTAAAGAAAAAACACAGAATTTGTGAGTTAGCCAGGACCTTCCAGATGGTCGTTTCCCCGGTTTTACAGATTAGGTAACAAAGAGATCAAGAGTACCCAAAACTCCTTAACTAATTAGTATAAAATTGGGCCTACTGTATACTTTGACTTAGCCTTTATGCTGCCACTGATTATAAAAATCTTATTAAGCTACACAGGAAGAAAGATAAACTAGTACTACTGGAACTTCATCTATTCAACAAAGTTTGAGAATTTATAACATTCCCTCAAGGCCTAGTGGGAAGAGAGAGACAATAAACAAGTAAAATAAGTAAGAAAATTTCAGATTGAAATGTGTTACAAAGTAGCAGTACAACATAATAAATCATGAAAGATTAACTGAGAGAAGGTTGGCGTTGGATACGTTAGCATAGCGAAGTAAGATAAGCTTATTTGAAAAATGGTATTTGAACTGATACTGAAAGGATAAGGAGGAGAACATTCTAGAGAGAAGGAAGCAACACCAAGAGTAATGTCTTTGAGGCAGGAAAAAGCTTGAAATATTTAATGAACACACCAGAGAGAATGAATAGGTAGACAAACTCAAATCAAAGAGAGCTTACGGAAGGAGTGTGAGTTACCCTGAGAGAAATGGCAAGCCACTGAAGGATTTTAAGCAGGTAAGTAACAATGTACTATGATGGCTGGGACTAAAGTGGTGACACTGAAGACAAAGAGGATAAATTAAGGATATACTTAAGTAGGTTTAATAAAATTTGCTGTTGGTTTCAGTGTGAAGAAAAAAGGAATTAAGGATTCATGGCTTGAGAAACTAGATGGATGGGGAGAAAATTTACTGAGACAGGGAAAACTGTGAAAAGAATCAAAGGCTCTGATTTAGACATATTAAGTTTAAGATGAGAGCCCAGGTGGTCCCAGGTTATGAGGCTATTCAAGATCCAGAAATGAGGCCTTAAACCATACTGTACTAAAAGTTTCATCAACTCAGTTGCTGCTACCAAAGATCTGTTGCTGAGAATAAGTAACTATGTCTTTAACACTTTAAAAGCCTACATAAATAATCTTTGTTGAAAGAATTTTCAGTTGCAAAGATTCTTAATTAAGCTGTCACTATAAAAGTAGTAAAAAACAAAATAGCAAAGCCCTGAAAAATTAAATTTATATATCCTTTAAAAAATGTTTTTTCTAAAATGACTGCTATTCTCCCCTATCAATTTCCTGCATAACAAAAAGCTGATTGTCTATAAAGGCAGATTCTTCTTTCCCTGATTATTTCTTTCTATGAGTATTCACAGGCTTTCACATATGACTATTATAACCTGACACTGAATTATGTACAATTTATTATCTTAATATTTTACATAGATCAAATATTAAACTTTACTTAGGGTGTTGATGTTCTCCACTTGATGTGTTTCTACCATAAATGCAAATTTCTAACCTTTTCATCACTGGTAGTAGACTCTGGGTGAGGTAAAGGACTATCCTGGTGAGTTGTTTCTACAACAGATGGCTCCTCAATTTTGCTTCTTATGATAGGTGTTGCAAGAGGGGATAAATCTAGAGGCATCTAAGATAAATGCAAACATTTTAAAAAATGTTAGGAATTAAAAAATAGCCAATCAGTATATCTACAATAAGAAAGCAGGAAGTGTAAACTATAATTATTGTTCTGTCAGAAGTACTCTTTTTAATTTCATGGTTAAAAACATACTTTTTTAATGTCGTCTTCTGAGGCTTTCTTGAATTCATTCTCAAATGGACTTGCCAACTCATTAAACAAACCCACTTCTTCACAGTTTTTCAAGAATCTTGTTGGTGTTGGGGTCTGATCTGAAATAAATATCAAGAAGCAATCACACAGATTTTAAAAATCATACAGGACCCTAAAATATAGCTAGTAAATTAATAAATTAGCAGGACTGGTTCAGTCAGCTGTTAATTCTCTCTTTGGAAAGACCTCTTCCTTTAAAGCAAACAAAATTTGGTTAAGTTTTTGTTGCAGTTCAAGATATTTCCTCCAAGTTTACGAACCACAAAGTATGAAAGAAGTCCTTCTTGCTCCTTAGTCCACACCTTCTCCCTGAGTAGAGTGACATAAGCATCCTCTACTCATAGATCTACTATCATTATTTAGCACAAAAAGAATTTTTTAAAATTTACATTTAAAATATATGCAATTTGGGGAAAACGAGGACAAGAGCATGTATATTCACTCTAATTGGGCCCTCCACTAGTGTTCATGCTCTATTATGAAAGAAAGCTTAAAAACAGAATCTTTAGTAGGTAGATCAAAATACTACAAGGAAGAAAAAGAAGGTTAAAACAAGAGCCCGAAAACTAAAACAAAACAAAATCCTCCCTCATTACCATCTATTAAAGCTAATTTTCTATTTTAATGCATTTTTCAAGCCTGTACAAGTTTCATATCTATGACATGTTCTAGCTTAATTTCTAGCCGGCAGCAGAATAGTCCGCTCTACATTCTCAAAACTTGATGTATTTTAACTGTACTTGAATTTATACCCATGCTATGTACATTAACACATGTATGGAATGTGTATGTGTGCGTGTTGATTACAGAACAAGTGACATTCATATAGAATGAAAAATAGTAAATTTATGTATTTTGCCTGTTAAGTCTTATTATTTTCAAGGCTCTTTATTAATATTGATCAGTATTGGTAGCACAAATTCTATTCACATTTTATAGATTTTAGGGCATCAATTTTACAGGTTATATCAGGGATCTAGCCTAAGTTAAATAAAGGTATAAGGATGACTCCTAGTTTAAGATAAAATACGCATAAAATCAATGAATTTAAAATTCATATATTTGTTAACTACTGTTTCCCCAAAATGGGCATTAGTTGTTTTATCTTCACCCCCCCACATATACTGATATTATATTAGAGTACTAGTAGGTTTACTACATGTAAATATGATTGCCACTTGTCATACATATTAGACATAATGTAGGCCTATCTCAGACACTATCAGTATTATTAGAATTACTGAAGGGACTCTGTTAGTGTCATCATTTTACCTATTAGTTAGTCTGCAACTTATGTACCCTCTACTCCTCAAAAGACTTCCAAAATTGTATTATAGTAAGGGCCCAGTGTGCATGTATCAGCTTAGGTCCATCATGAATGAATTAGTAAACTGAACATAAATTTGACTCCTGTTCACACTTAAAGGGTTTATCTATCTGAACTCAACAAAAGGCTCCTAATTTGTGTTAGAGAGAAAAGTCTTAAAAATAAAATGCATATGCATAAATCACTTTTATCAGATTACTGAAATGACCATCTTGAGAAAAAACAATATAGGCACAGTTAACCAGCAGATGGCTTAAGGCTATTGATCATCAATATATACCACACACATCATGTATTATATTTATATAGTAATGCTAAACTATTCACCTCAACATATGTTAGTAAAAAAATGATCAAGTACTGTGTTTCAATGTGTTCTATTTTTCTATTGTATTAAATATATACAGATAGGAAAGTAGTTTCTAGAAAGCAATCGCAAACATTTTTGAGTTAAAACGTTAGAGAGATAAATACTGCTCTAAAGCAATCAATTTCAGAGAAGCAAAGAAGTTCATGCCTAGGAGACTGAAACTTCCAGGCACTTAGGTTGCTTGTTTGACTGTTTTTTGGTTCTAGCTCTTAATATCTGATGCACAATATTCTAAAGAAATACACACCTCACTCTTTTCTGCTCCCTTTCACACACAGAACTGAAGATACGTTGAACATTCCTCTATATTTTTCATACATAAATTCTTTTTGATAAATTACCAACTTTTTGTTACCTCCAATTTTGTCATTACAAAAATTTTGATGCTCAAAAAACAGGTAGAACCATCTAGTATTTGCCTCCTTATCTCTCCAAAGATTACATAGGACAATTTGATCTCTGCTTGGGTAATAATTTAAAAGAATTAATAACATTAGGTATTCCAATATAACTAGACTTACAAATAGTATAACCTAAGGTTTAGGTTATACAAAAGAATTTAGTTAATTTACGTATTTACATGTGAATCTGTGGTTGTCACAAAACGGTCTGAAATTTATATATTAAAATTTATATAAACTTTTTATTATGCTTATAAAATATATAAAATGCAGTGAAATATATATATTGCATGTGTGTACATGTACATAGATGTGTGCTAATATATATTTAAATACCAAAAAGGGGGCAACCAATATAGCATCGAGGACAATAAACCAATGCATGAATTGGGTTTCTCTTTTCACATATTGTGAAAGATAATCTTCTGCTTAGGTGATACTGTATGTTCATAGGATCATACCAAAAAAAAGCTCTGACTGAATTTAGGAGGGTATTAAGAGCATTTTATTAACACAGTTGTTTAGTCTAAACAAAATTCTAATGAACTACTTGCTAGGTGCTCTTTCTCCAACAGGAGGAGCTTGATCACTTTCTATCCTTGCACATCATTCTAGACCAGATGCAAACAGCTAAAAGAAACAATAACTAAACATCACATTAGTTCAATTATCAGTTGAATGTAAACTTTGGAGATGATATGAATGTTCCTAGGGTTCTAATTCACTTCCACAAAATTGACATTAAAATCTATATTTGAAAACCAAACAAAAAAGTGAAATGAGTGGTCAGAAGAAAACATGGAGATGTAATGGGTAAAATACATGTTGCCAACATTTATTTAAATGAAGTCATTGGAGTATCACCAGACTATATTATTTACAGAGAATACACAAAAATTGTGCACATTCCAGGTGAAATATGTATATAAGCTATTAATAAAAGCATATACTAACCAGCCACAATGACACTGTCATTACGTGCTGGACCAAATTTCAGTGTCATCTCATGTTTATGTTTATGGACAGCCAAATGATCCTCGTTGGTAAAACGCTGTGGCAAAAAGTTTTAAAATATAGTTAAGATTTTCAATTTGATCAAATAAGTAAAATAAGGAAATTCATTTCCACAACATGTAAAACCACCATTAACAATGAAATTGCAGTTTGTTAACTATAAAGAAATCTATTGTTAGTATATACATACTAGATTTCAAATAATCATAGTGAAACCCATTACCCAAGAATAAGTACTACTGATATATTATTCTTTCACATAGCTCATTTGAAAGCATATAATAACAAAACCTGAGGCAAAGAAACTTCATATAAATTTCATTTGGACACTAAAAATAAACCACTATTAATTTTTTGCCATTATCACAGTAGAAATATATGCCTTATGGTGTAATCACTTTTGAAGGAAGTACTGCATTTACCTAGACTTCAGGTTACTTACCACTTTCAAAATGAGAATTTTCTTATAAAAATATTAGTCCTGGATGAATTAAGAAGTAAATCAGGTGCTTTATGTTACTACACACAAAAAAGAATGCCTCTGTCATAATTCAGTGAAGAAATAGCAACCAATACAATAAAACATTTCATTTTAAAATACAATTTTTAACTTAAAATAATAAAGTGATTTTGTTTCATCACTTTGTTTCATCACAGTTCTTGTATTTTTAAAAATGAAGCAAAATTATTTTTAAAACTACACTTAACTTGGATTGGTCCTGCATCAAAGGTAACATTTATGATTACAACAAAACAAATTCATTATTTAAAAATCTCCTATGTCTGGATATCAGCCTTTATGAAGATGCTCTTTATTGAGCAACATTTATAACTGAAAACAGACAGCATTCACTTTATATTTCAGAGCAAAATTATAAAATGCCAAATTAAGAGATCTAAACTGACTCTCTAGACTACGTCCTTATAAATGGGGATGTTAAAATTACATATATTTGGGGCCAGTCGAGTGGCGCGTTGGTTAAGAGGTGGCTTGGGATGCCAGCTCTGAGCGGCAGGGCCCCCGTTTGGATCCTACGTATGAGGACCAGTGACGCTGCGCCCTCTACAGCTAAGATGGTGAACAACAGCTCAACCTGGAGAGGGGCTGCCGTGAGTCGCCAGTGACTGCGTAGGCTGCAGCGGACATGAGCTGCAGCCGCTCAATGGCAGACGACCGATCTGCCTCATCCGGGAAGAGCACAATGATCACAATACCAACACGGGCCAGTAAAGCAACGTCCTCCACAACTAGACTGAAGAACAAAAGGACAGCAACTTGTCTGTTCCCCTTCCCTGATTCCCCAACGCTGTTCCCCTCCCCCAATTCCCCAATAAAAATCTTAAAAAAAAATTATATATATTTGAACTTGGTTCCCCTAAACCATCAAAATGGATTCCTTCTCATGTGGTCCCTCCTCCCATCCCACTATAAAGTTCACTACATCCTTTCATGCAACTCATAATAGTAGCTTTACATTAAAATAATGTAAAAGAATATGTCTTTCCTTATGCTTTTTATTCTAAGTTTCTAATTATTCTACAAGTATGACACTGAGTATCTATATCATCCTTAGCCTCGCTCACCAGATCCTCAATCTGCTGAAGTTGATCCCTCTCATTTATGTCCCAATATGCTCTACACAATGCCTTGGTTATAGCACCTATCAATATTTTTTTTGTCTGTTTTTTTTAAGCAGACTGAGCTCCTACTGTTTGGGCTCCCCCAAAGTTAGCATACAGTAAGTATTCAATAAATGTTAATTGAAAGAATGAGCTCCCTAAAATCAGCGGAATCTTCAAGCCCAGTCTAAAGGAAAAACAAAAAACAAAAACCCACCCAAACCATAGACAATTTGGTAAGGTTAATTAAGCTTTCATATAACTTGTCTATATTTTGCTATCACAGTAAGAATGGTTTACCACTAAGGCTTTAGGTTACTGTACACACCAATGGAAAATGATCTATTACTATATGAGCCCTCTTCAGAACCTGCTTGTAGTCTCATTGAAGGCGAGTGTTCAGATGCAGCAGTACCTCTATTCCTTGACTTATTCATTCATTCAGTCTTCAAAGATTTACTGAGCACCAACTATAGTACTGGGACCAAAATCCAGCTCTTCGCCACTCAAGTGCTATTTTCCTATTGCTTTATCATTATAGGAATCCCTCCCAATTTGGAGGAATAAGTAGTCATCTTTTGATAGGCCATTGAATAACAAAGCTCTTAGAAAATGAACACATCCGTAGAGTTTACTGGCATTATTTCATTGCTTTTTACTTTTTGCATTATAGTTTTAAATGTACCTGTCTTACATTCCATACTATATATATCTTCAAGCAAAATTAATTTTATGTTTCAAATAACAATGTGGCTTCTTCACAGAAGACAATCATTAAACATCTGTGAATGAATGAATGCATTTTGGTAGAGGTCCTCGATTTTAAAATGGCAAAGACAGCATAATTAACAGATAAAAAGAACTTGGAAAATTATCTCTTAGGAATGTTAATTCTACCAGCATCCTCTGCTTGGATTGGCTTGACCACAAATTTCCAAATCAAAAAACAACTATGTACAGAATAGCACTGTTTTGTGCAAAACGTGAAAATGTCACCAAGATTGATCAGAAGTAAAAAGGAACAGCTAAAAGGACTCTAAAAAAACATTTAGGGTTATATTAAAAGGGGAAATGCAAGAAATATGAATTTACAAAGGCTCATGTAGGATCTACAGATTAAATTTACCTAAAAGATATGACTGTTGATCATCTAATGATATTTACATATATGGATAAAATACACGGCAATTGGTTCTTGATACAGGTGAGTTTAACCTTGGCTATCACGTAAGAAACTTTATTTACCTCTAACAAAAAACTTAAAGACCATGTCAAAAGACAATCTTGTCAACAGGCATTCACCAAGAAAAGACACACACACACACAAGGTGCCAAAAAAAAATGTGTACACATTTTAAGAAAGGAAAAAACTATTAAAATTATAATACTCAATATATACTGATAACAAAAGATGAACACAAGTCACATTGGACTGGTTTTTTTTTTTTTTTTTAAAGATTTTATTGGGGAATTGGAGGAGGGGAACAGTATTGGGGAATCGGGGAAGGAGAACAGACAAGTTGGGTGTCCTTTTGTTCTTCAGTCTAGTTGTGGAGGATGTTGCTTCACCGGCCCATGTTGGTATTATCATTGTGCTCTTCCCGGGTGAGGCAGATCGGTTGCCCGCCTCTGGACAGCCGCTCACAGTGGCTCTTAGCAGCTCACGCTGGCTATTGGCCACTGACTGTAGTCTATGGCAGCCCACTGCAGCAGGGGTTGCAGCTATGCCGTCCCCGGGGACTCACAGCAGCCCAGCTCCAGGTGGAGCTGTTGTTCACCATCTTAGCTATAAAGAGCAGTGTCACTGGCCCTCATCTGTGGGATCCGAATCGGGTCCCAAGCCAGCTCCTAACCAACCCGCCACTCGGCTGGCCCAAGTCATGTTTGACTTCTGCAATTACAAGAGGTGCTCAAAGTAGTTCCATCAGAGTCCAGACACTTCTGATTATGGTGAACTACTGCTTGAGCAACGTTGACCAAAGTGTCCACTTGTATACACTTTTTTTGCCACCCCCGGTATATATGAATGAAATGCATGTTTTTCAACAAATACAAGTAGCTACTACATGCTAAGATAAAATTATTGCAGAAACTATTTGAATTGCTTTCCCAGCCAAATTAAATTAAATTTATTTTAACACTAAATTTTGTAGAAAAATTATAATAATACTGCTAGTAACAACATCATATTGGATTTACATAATTTTCCTTTAGGCAATTGAGAGTAGAGATGCAAAATATGGTAGATATGTACAATATTTTGTTAAACAACAAGACTTTGAGCATAGAGCTGAACAAACAATGGGAAAGGCAGTCAAGAAAGGTAACCATCTCTCTTAAAATGTTGAAAAAGAAGGGTAACCTGACAAATGGGAGGGAAAAACTGATATAAGCTCTGATATCTGAGAAATCTATGTTTCCAAGGCTTGAACACACTCACCAGAATTAGCTTCCTAAGAAATCAGACATTCTGCATTTAACACATGCATTTATATACATGATACACATTATTATTCCTTTTTAACAGAAAAATAGGTACAATTAAGTTATAAAGCCATCAGGACACTAGTTGAAGGATTCTATTCAACATCAGGAAGTTACTGGGCCAGCGTGGTGGTTAAGCGCTGGCTTGGGAAGCCAGCGGCCCTGGTTCGGTCCCACATATGAGGGCAGTGACACTGCCCTCAAACAAACAAACAAATAAACATCAGGAAGTTACTGATTAACTCAATCTCAATCTCTCTCTCTCTCTCTCTCACCACACATACACATGCTTTCACTGACTTTAGACTGAATAAAATGAATTTTTATCTCCTTTGTAAAACAACTTATAATGTATATATTCTATCAAAAAACCATTTTCGGTAAGTGTCACCAAAGGCAGAGATATTATCAATAAAATAGAAGAGTTCCAATGTTAAATTAATCTTTCACTAAATTATCGCACTTTCTCTTTCACTGAATTCATTGGAACACCATTTTAAAACAAATGAAATTAACAGATCTCTTTTTGTGAAATATCCAACAGTGAATGAGGCATATAAAAAAATAATTTAATAACAAGTCAATAGTTACAATTCTTTGCATTGACCTCTATGCAAAGAATTTCTCTCTCTAAAATGATATTATCGACAAAATGTATTTTAAAATTAAAAAATCTATTTACAAATTGAAATTTAATGAAGTCTAGGGCTGGCCGTGTGGTGCAATGGTTAGGAGTTGGCTTGGGATGCCAGCTCTGAGCAGCAGGGCCCTGGTTCGGATCCCACATAGAGGTCCAGTGATGCTGCGCCCTCTACAGCTAAGATGGTGAACAACAGCTCGACCTGGAGCTGGGCTGCCGTGAGTCGCCAGTGACGGCGAAGGCTGCAGTGGGCTGCTGTGAACTACTGTGAGTGGCCGGCTGGCAGGCAGCCATGAGGGGCTGGCAGCCAGCATGAGATGACATAAGCCGCCGTGAGGTGCCGTCCAATGGCCTGTGGGCGACTGCCTCAGCTGGGAGAGTGCAATGATAATACCAACATGGGCCGGTGAAGCGACGTCCTCCACAACTAGACTGAAGAACAAAAGGACAGCAACTTGTCTGTTTTCCTTCTCCAATTCCCCAACGCTATTCCTTTCCCCCAATTCCCTAATAAAATCTTCAAAAAACAAATTAATGAAACCTATTGTCTTAATGATAAAATTCAAATTTGGAATAATGTCATCATTTAGTTGTGACAAAGAATAATTTTACTACCACAACTGAACTGATGATTCTAAAATCAATTGTTATTAGAACTTTTGATTTTCTAGGGAATACTATTTAAATCTAAAAAGAGACTATGCAATACTGTTATAGCAACATTTAAAAAGTGGATGATGCTGACATTAGCCAGGTTACTATTTTGATCAGTAACAGTTACAAGATGTTACAACAGAGATTAGAGATAAATAAAACAGAAATCATTTCAAGTCCCTTAGGGAACAAATACAGTCCCAAAAATAATAATAACACCTAAAATTGGAATGCTTATGATGAAAACAGTGCTTAAACTAGTAGAATAAAAAAACTGGGGGGCCGGCCAAGTGGCGCATTGGTTGAGAGATGGCTTGGGATGCCCGTGGCCCCGGTTCAGATCCCACATATTATGAGGGCTAGTGACACTGCCTCTACAGCTAACAACAGCTCCACCTGGAGCTGGGCTGCGAGCCCCTGCTGCAGTGGGCTGTCACAGGGTAGGTGAGTGGCGGGCAGCCAGTGTGAGCTGCCAAGAACCATGGTGAGTGACCATCCAGAGGCTGGCAACCGATCTGCCTCACCCAGGAAGAGCACAATGATGATACCAATATGGGCCAGTGAAGCGACATCCTCCGCAACTAGACTGAAGAACAAAAGGACAGCAACTTGTCTGTTCCCCGTCTCCGATTCCCCAACGCTGTTCCCCTCCCCCAATTCCCCAATAAAATCTTGGAAAAAAAAAAATTGGTTTAAGCTTTTAAAAACAATATGGTACAATGTATGAAGAACCTCAAATATGTGTATACATTTTGACCAATGCTGTTCCTAAAAATGTATTTTAAGGAATTAATTAGAGATACGTATAATGGATTATGTAGAAGGATATTTATCACAATGTTGCTTATAATACTGGAATTATAAAATTATATGATTATAAAATAGTATAAGTTATAGATTACATATTCTTATATAATTTATGATATAATTGTATAATAAAATTAAATATCATAAACATTTTATAAATTATAAAATTATAGAAGCCCACAATAGAGGAATAGGTAAATAAATTATGGGGCATACTCTGGCAACAGAATACTACATAGCAACTTAAACTCATGTTTTCAATTAAGACACAAAATTCTCGTGATACATATAATGTCATCTGCATACAAAAAGAATATAAAATTTATATGTGTACTATGGTCCCAATATTGTTTTAAAAATAAAAGGGGGAAAGAATTCATGAAATGCACAAAATGTTAACAAAAGTCCTCTCTGGATTATGTCCTTTTAAACGTATCAGCATTTTCTAGCATACATAATTAAGAGGAAATAAAAACGTTTTTATGTCAACTTAAAATAGAACATATACAAGCCCTGTATTTAAATACCCCTTGAAGTCTAAACATTCTCTTGTATTTAGGGATGTTTCATTATTCCGTGGGTGCCAAAACAATGTATACAAGTGGACACTTTGGTCAATGTTGCTCAAGCAGTAGTTTACCATATCAGAAGTGTCTGGACACTGATGGTAACCACTTTGAGCACTTTTTGTAATTGCAGAAGTCAAACGTGACTTGTATTCATATTTTGTTATTGGTATATATTGAGAATTACAATTTTAATAGAGTTTTCCTTTCATAAAACGTGTATACATTTTTTGGCACCCTTTGTATATGTAATACAAGAGTAGGCTTGGGTACAAACTTAGGTAACTGTGTGTTTCTGGAATAGAGTTTTTGTTATTGTTTTGAATAAACTTTTTTATTTTGGAAAACTTTTCAATTTACAAAATATTTGCAAAGATAGCACAAGAGTTCCTACACGTTCGTTACCCAGTTTCAGTTCCCCCAATGTCTTCATCTTACCTTACTGTGGTACATTTATCAAAACTAAGAAATTGACACTGATACATCACTGATAGCTAAACTCCAGACTTCGGTAACTTTGCATTACACTTTAAAAGTATTACAGCAGGTCCTTGAATAACATGTTTCATGTCTTGTTATAACGCTGAAAAAATGCTTAGGAACTTAACTCTCGTTTATATCAATTAGTTTACTGTACAACTGGTTTATTGTACATCATTAGGCCTGAAGTCACACAACCTATTGACAACATTAATGACTTGCTGATGTTTTATGTCCACAAATTCAAAATCATCTCTGAAAACTATGACAAGGACTGCCAGCTGCCATCCAATATCTTATTACTTTTGTTTCTTCAATGAAAGAACTTCTGAATTTTAGTTGAGTACTTGGTTGTCCAGAAAAAAACTACATTTTCTAGTTGTTTTTTTTTTTTGGTTTGTTTGTTTTTAAATTAGGTGGCCATATGATTGAGCTCTCATCAAAATGAATAAGTGAAAATTACTGGCATTATTTCCAGTTATGCCCCTAAAGTAGCAGGTGTGTGTGTGTGCACGTGCGCGCGCGCGCTCTGCTTCCCCTTCTCTTTCCCTTATTGCTGGAATATGGACTTGATGGCAGGAGCCAAAACAGCCATCTTGGATATAAAAATGAAAGTCACATGTTGAAGACAGCAGAGCAGCCAGCCTTGGAACTCCTACTTCTGGGTTGTTACATAAAAAATCAAACTGTTCAAGCTATTGTTGGGTTGGGTCTTTGTCTTAACCTGCAGCCTAAGTAATATAAGGGGCTAAAAATGTGCCACTCCTAAGACAATTTAAAATAACATGCCCAGGGGACCAGCCGAGTGGCGCGGTGGTTAAGCGCTGGTTTAGGAAGCCAGCGGCCCCGGTTCGGGTCCCACATATGAGGGCCAGTGATACTACCCTTAAAAATAAATAAATAAATACAATAAAATAAAATAACATGCCATAGCCTCCATTTCTTTTGTGTAATGGAATAAACAGAAATGTATAATCGTTTTTTTAATGGTGATTATATGGAAGAAAATATATCTGTATGCCTTCTTTTTTCCATTCAAACCTTCCATGTCTCATCTCCTCTTTATTTTATGCTCTCAGTTACTATGGATTAATTGTCTGCGGTCCTACCTGAGGTCAATCCCTCTACTTCAGCACTGGACCCCATCGTCTTATCTACATAAGGACACCAAACCCGCAACAGTGCCTCTCTCTGCAGTGTCAGATATGCTGTGATATTCCCACTTTAAAAAGCAAAACAAACAAAAAAACTCCATCTTCAATCTTCATCAAACTGTATTTTACTGTTCCCTTTAAGCCAACTGCTAAGAAATAGCTGTCTTATAATGTCTTCACTTTTGGTTCTCCCATTTTCTCTTCAACCTACTCCAATCACATTGCTGTCACTGCTACTTCACTGAAGCTACTCTTACCAAGGTATCTAATATCTGCCATATTTCTAAATCCAATAATAAACACTGAATTCTCCCCTTATCCTATCAACTATATGGCTCTATTGTCGTTTCCCCCCCAACACACCTTGAAACACTTTTTCTACTTGACTTCCAGGACACAGTTTTCTTCATTATCTGTGTCTTCTCAGCCTCCTCCTACATCCGTCCCCTCTGTGTGATTTCTAAACACTAGAGTACCTTAAGCTTACTTCTCCCCTTTCTTCTCTATCTATACTATTTACATACAGAAGTAAAACTAAGCAAATACGGGAATTATAGATTATCAGACAAAACGTATTATAAACCTTGATAATATAAAAATAGAATAATTATCAGACATCAAGAAATGGGAAAGGAGAGGTAGGAGGAAGTGTGAATGTTAACTCCTTCCATAATAAGGAGTCTAAAAACAATTCTAACTTAATGTTTTCCTTTTTTTAATATTAGGCCTTTTAAGAAACAATCTCTTATGATACATACATACAATATATATTCTTATATTCAGCAATAGGTTTCTTTTTGTTCTGTTAAATTTAAATGCAATGCTTTTTATTTAAAAATGGCATGTATATCGGTAAAAAGTCAATCACAAGATAACAGTTCTTACTATTTTAAAAAAACCGGAGAAGGAATTAGGGGCTTATTTGAGACTGTGAGCTTCTACGAATAATCACTAGAACAATGTAGTAAAACTGATCGTTATCCCAAGACTGGCTCTAGAAACATTATATTCGCTGCTATCCATGAGTTACAGAATCATGTTTTGTCTCTTCAATTCACTCCAGTAAAAGGGATGACGTGGGTAATACCACCTCTCTCCATTCAACTTAGTACCAAATCCAAGAAGTAAATTGTGATTTACCAGGATGAATAAAACTGGTTCGTGGAACTTCAAATCATAGCCAGAACTCTGATTGCAAAGGATTCTGGTAATTGTGGTTTTTAGCTTTATTGAAAAATGGATATCAAATATATCTCCAAAATGTATGCAAATCCATATACTGCTCCCTAAGTCCACTGTTACTACCTAGCAAAGCTACTGTTATTTCTCATGAGACTGCTGCCAGTCTATACTCTACCTGCTTCCACTCTTAGCTCAGCAATGACTTTTCGTTGCTCTGTGAATAAAATGCAATACCTTATCACAGTGTAGAAAGCCCTGCAGGGTATGGACTCTTTTCTTCCTATCTTTCTGACCTCATTTTTACCCTTATGCTCCTTGATCACTACATGCTCCAGTCACAACAGTCATCTTTCTGTTCTTAAACACACCAAACCCATTCCCTCCTCAGGGCCTTTATATTTGTGTGCCTTGAACCTGGAAAACTCTTACTCTAGGTATGTGTAAGATTTGCTCCCACATTTTCATTCACATGTCACCTTATCAGAGAGGCATTCCCTGATCAAACCATCTAAAATAGCACCAGCTGGCCGGTTAGCTCAGTTGGTTAGAGTGTGGTGCTGATAAAATAGCACCAACCCCAGAAACTCCTATCTTTACCCTGATCAACATTATTAGACACCATGTAAATTAAAATCAAAATGAGATACCACTACACTTTCACCAGAATGGCTAAAATTAAAAGGTTATGTAATACAACTTTGAAAAAGGAAAAACTAAATTGGAGAACCTACCCTACCGCACTGGGAGGCTTACTGTGTGTACTAGCATAAAACTTGACAGATTGAAGAAAGGAACAGAATGGAAAGCTCAGAAATAGAACCACATTTATATAGTCATTTGATTTTCAGTAAAGGAGCTGAAGCAATTTAATGGAGAAAAAAACTCTTTTTAGTAAATAATGTTGGAATATCTGAAAAACCATATGGAAAAAAAGTAAGTTTCAATTCCTACCTCACACCATATGCAAAAATTAATTTACGATGGAACAAAGACCTAAATAAAAAACCAAGCTTTCAGAGAAAAACAAAGAATACCTTTGTGACTTAAGAATAGGTTTCTTAGGTCACAAAAATCAACATAGAAGAGAAAAATTAATACATTAGACTTCATTAAAATTAGAAACAGTTGTTCATCCAAAGACATTATTATGAAAATTAAGACGTAAACCAGACTTGGAGAAACTATTTGACAATGGACTGGTATTCAGGATATATAAAGAACTCATATAACTCATTAACTAAAAGACAAACAACCCAATTTTTAAAAAACAGGCATAAGATTTCAAAACATATTTCACAAAATATGTGATATACAAATGGCCAATAAGCACATGAAAAAGTGCTCATCTTTTCATTAGTCATCAAAGAAATGCAAATTAAAACCCATGATATATCAGTATACACACAATGAAAATTGCTAAAATTAAGACAACACCAAATTTAACAAAGATATGGAACAAGATTGCTTATACACTGTTAGTGGAAATGTAAACTTGTACATCAGTTTTGGAAAGCAGTCTGGCAACTTCCTAAAAAGAAAATACATATCTATCACATGATCTCATCCTTATACTAGTACACCTAGGTATTTACTCAAGAGAAAAGAAAGCAGGTGTCCAAAGACTTGCGCACAAATATTCACACAAGCTTTGTAAAGTCTAAAAACTGGAAATAGGCCTAATATCCACAAACATTTGGATAAACTAATTGTGGAATAATGAAACACTACTCCTCAAGGATATTACCTATGGATCACACAATATGGAGAAATTATAAATTAATTATGTAGAATGAAAGAAGCCAGACCAAAGTAACTACTGTGTGATTCCATTTATATAAAATTCTAGGGCCGGCTGAGTGGCGTGGTGGTTAAGTGCTGGCTTGGGAAGCCAGCGGCCCCGGTTCAGGTCCCACATATGAGGGCCAGTGATACTGTCCTCAAAAAAAAAAAAAAAAAAAAAGAACTTAAGTATAAAATTCTAGAAAATGCAAAACTAATCTATAATGTCAGAGATAGGGTCAGTGGTTGAAGGGTGAAAGGGATAACAAATGGGCATGAGGAAACTTTTGGGGTGATGAATATGTTCACGGTATTAATTGTGGTGTTGGTTTTATGGGTGTATGTACATCTTAAAATGTATCAAATTGTACACTGTAAGTTTCTGAAGTTTTCAATTATACCTCAATTTAAAATATGAACTAAAGAAAACAAGTAAAAGCCAATAAGACACTTCAATGCTCATTTAATGATTTATAGTTCGTATGTTTACTCTGTAATTTCACTACACATTAAATTTATTCTTTCATTCTTTACTGTCTAGTTATTTTAAGATTAGAATAATTGTAATAGCAATATATTAATAATTGAATAGCCTGTTAAAAAAAACTGAAATATTATTTTCTGAAACACTGAATACTATCTTCTAAAAATGCTTCCACACATGTTCTGTATTAAAGATGTTAGACTTAAGAACATTAATATATAAGTAATATCTCAGGTAAATATTAGTTAATTTCATAAGAGTTTAGCAAGTAAAATAATTTGCATATAATATAATGTACATCTGACTTCCAATTAGGCAGCTTACAATGATTTTCAACCAATAATAATGGTCAAATGAAAATACTTTCAAACTCTGGATTTTGTCCAGGTTTTCCACCTTTCCATTATAAGACCTAACTTTTCCTCTATATAGGACTGAAATTTTTAAAACTCAGACAATGCTGTTGAGGAAAAAGAAGAATGTCTTCTCAAAATTTTTCTGGGTTATTTTCATTTAGCTCCAAAATTATATAAAACACTGTAAGAGAATCCTTTTAATGACACCATATACTGTCATCAGTGTTTTAACAAATATGCACATCCATAATGATTTAAAGTCATTTATATATTACCTGGCCACATCCAGGGGCAGTGCATAGAAAGGGTTTGTCATCACTCATATTCCACAGGTCCTTGTATTGCCTATAATAAAGCATTAAGAGATGGCTAAATGTTTTACAGTATAGATTTTTAAATAAAGAATAATTTAAAATGTAATATTATTTGATTTTTCACTGTTTATTGCCTTTTCTATTTGAAAAACACTTTTACTGACATTTTAACTTTGTATTCCATCTTCTTATTATGAGTTGACAAATACATGTATATGTAACATGCAATTTTACATTATAAAAAAAAGGTTAGGAACCCTGGTCTATCAGGATAAATCTTTCCTGTTCAACAGCATTATGTGAAGAATAAAATACTGTAGTTAGAAAATCACCAATGAAATAATGGATCTAGGCAACTATTATCAACGTCTGATAAAACCATTAGGAGAAAAAGTGATGGGAACATTGTAATGGCTGGAGAGAACTGACAACACCTGAACTCACAGTACAGTCTTAAATTAACATCACTAAAAGTGGGACAAATAGACATTGCATACTTCCTGATATGACGCAATAGAAAGCACATGAAGTATTCTGGGGGCAAAAAGTCAAACCTGAATCTCGTCAAGGCTCTCTAGATTCAACTATAGGAAATACAGGACACAGGAAAACATGTCAAACACTACCAGGTTGCAATCAGCTAAATTCTACAGGACAAAAGACTGTGGTGTCTCTCCAATACATAAATATCATGGGGAACAAAAGAAGAGAGGAGGCGGGGAAACACACACACACACACACACACACACACACTCTCTCTCTCTCTCTCTCTCTCTCTCTCTCTCTACCAGTTTTAGATTAAAAGAGGCTTAATAAACTTACTAACCAAATGCAATATGGTGACCTTTTTGGATCCTGACTTGAACAAAACAGCTACAAGAAAACACTTTTGAGTCAAGATTATTTTTCTACTTTTCAATTTAGACTTAAGTTTCCAATCACTCCTTTTATCAACTTGTAGATTTTTATTTTGTTTTTGCTTTCTTTCTAGAAGTTATATATAACAACTGTATTTGACACAACAAACAGTTCTGCAACACTGTTCCTTTTCAACAGTAGTTTGTTAACCCTTCAGAGCAATGTTTCCCAAAACATTTCTAACAGGGTTGACAATGGCTATTACAGAAAAAAGGTATGTGGCAACACAAATTTGGAAAATGCTGGATTACTTTGTTTTTTGGTAGGACTTTCCAGAGCCATTAATATGTTCAAGTGAAATGACTACAGGAGCAACTAGAATATGGCATTTCTGCTGCATCCATTTGCTGTTTGAACCCTTTTTCACAGAATATCTCATGGGGCTACTACTATATGGAGTCATTTTAGGAGATATTAAAACACTAAAATATGTTTGTTTTGTCATTGTTAAGGGTATTTTGTCGCTCTCTTTGATAATTTTAAAACACAACAGGAGTATCAGCTAAACTACATACTAGATAAGTGTTTTCTTATTAACGGGAAAAAAACCCAAATATTTATGTAGAAAATAAAAAATTTTATAATCTGAAATATTAAATAGCTAAAAATACCAAATATTGCATACATACCTGGCAGAATTCACACGTAACTTGAATTTCATAAGTTGAACAACTTATCACGTCCTTTTTTTCATGGCAAGGATACTGCAAAACAAAGTCGTTTCCCACTGTTAATAAGTTTTGAAACATTTCTTCAAATACTGTAGAAACTAAAAACAGTCAAATAATTACACTCCCTATAATGTTACTGTCATCCAAAAATCCAGTCACTATTAAGTCTTTTTAATAGAGTACTGCTTCTGAAATATGAGCACCCATGTAAAATGTCTTAAACTCAGGTATATGTTAATATAGCAACTCCACCATTAAGAGGGTGAAATTTCTTTTTTTTAATTTTATTGGGGAACAGCCATAGCCATTGTTTACACATTGCTTTCATGCATAAATGGCATAGTTGACTCTTTAGGGAGGGAACAGCTCACAATGGCCCATGTGGGTATTGAACCGGCAACCTTGGTGTTATCAGCACCATGCTCTAACCAACTGAGCTAAGCAGTCACCCCAAGAGGGTGAAATATGTAAATTTAGTCTTTACAGCTGTAGTTGAAGAGTAACCAGTAAAAGTGTGAAAAGCCTGACTTTTGATGTCTGATGAGAAAGATGAGATCTAGCATTTCAAAATATCTATTTAGAATGCTTTTAATTTTTTTAAATGTAGTCGGTGGTAGCCAGGTTCGCAGCCTAATTCATCAAAATCTATTTGTCCCATAATGTAGTTGATCTATATAAGCAGTTATTCCATAACTTTATAACTTACTCATTAGATACTAGTTTAAAGACAAGTACAGTAAAACCTTGGATTGCGAGTAATTAACTTGGTTTGCGAGTGTTCTGCAAGACGAGCAAACACTTCTAATACATTTAAAAAAAAATTCTTTTATTGTGAAATAAACATTTTTTTAAAAAGTTAGTTTCAGGTATACAATGCAGTGCAATAGTTATACTTTTTACCCCTCAAAGTGACAAGCCCCCCTCCCCCAATTCACCGCCCCACTCCCCCCCCATATCATACATATATATTACAATTCCCTTGACTCCCTTCCACAGTATAATCCACATCCCGTGACTATCTATACATTCAATTACAGTTGGCATACAATATTATACTCCATCCATGAAGTGGTCTCCCTAACAAGACATGTGACCATCTGACACCCCACAAAATATTTACATTATTAATTATATTCCCTGATGCCTTTCATATCCCTATGGCAATACTGTAGTTACCTATTTATGCTGTCTAATCCCTTCCCCTTCTCCCTCATCCCCACCCCCCTCCCAACTAGCAACCATCAGTTTTTCCTCTATATCTATGAGACTGTTTCTGTTTACTTTGCTTGTTCGTTTAGTTTTTCAGATTCCACATATAAGTGAGATCATATGCTATTTGTCTTTCTCCAACTGACTCATTTCACTTAACATAATAGTCTCTAGATCCATCCACATCATTGCAAATGGTACGATTTCATTCTTCTTTATAGCGGAGTAATACTCCGTTGTACAAATGTACCACAGTTTCTTAATCCAGTCGTCTACCGATGGGCATTTCAGTTGTTTCCAAGTCTTGGGTATTGTAAATAGCGCTGCAATAAACATAGGGGTACACATACTTTTTAGAATTAGCATCTTGGATTCTTCTGGGTAGATACCCAAGAGTGGAATTGCTGGGTCATATGGCAGTTCCATTTCCAGTTTTTTGAGATACCTCCATACTGATTTCCATAATGGCTGCACCAATTTGCAGTCCCACCAATACTGCAGCAGGGCTTCTCCACAACCTCGCCAGCACTTGTTTGTTGATTTATTGATGATAGCCATTCTGACCCGAGTGAGATGGTATCTCATTGTGGTTTTTATTTGCATTTCTCTGATTAGTGAGGCTGAACATTTTTTCATATGCCTGCTGGCCATCTGTACGTCCTCTTTAGAGAAATGCCTCTTCATATCCTCTGCCCATTTTTTAATTGGGTTGTTTGTTTGTTTTTTGTGTTGAGTTGCAGGAGTGTTTTATAAATTTTGGATATTAACCCCTTATCAGATATATCATTGGCAAATATCTTCTCTCATTCAGTAGGCTGCTTTTTTGTTTTACTGATGATTTCCTTTGCTATGAAAAAACTTTTAAGTTTGATGTAATCCCGTATGTTCATTTTTCTTTTATTTCCCTTGCCTGAGGGGACATATCAGTAAAAATATTACTCCAGGTAATGTCTGCAAATTTACTCCCTATGTTTTCTTCTAAGAGTTTTATGGTTTCAGGTCTTACATTTAAGTCTTTAATCCATTTTAACATGGTAAATGAGCAAAGTCTTGCAATATGAGTATTTTGTTTCCAGAACGAATTATGCTCACAAACCAAGGTATCATTCATTATACAGCATACTGAAACTATCCAGGTCAGTGGCCTTCCTATTTTTAAAATTCTGTTAATACTGCTTCATCTTACATTCACTGAAATTCCATCTAGTGGTGAACAGAGTAACTATACATGCATATTCAAATAAGCTAAGAGAAAAATTTTATTTTTTCATAATTTTGCTTATAAATGTGACATCAAGGATATCTGCTCAGAAAAAGTGGCTAGTTCATGTAGGGAAATGTGTAAACAAACAGCCACAGTTCTGAGTCCTGGAGTTAGGAGTGATCTGGTATAGCAGATAGGAAGAAGGAAAGCTTTTTCCCTGACCCCAGGCAAAAAAAAATCTGGTTGGAATCCATTTCTTCATTTACATCAAACTTTACCATGCTGCCTGTGAGAAGAGGGAAAAAAACATTAGAACAATCCAAGAAGCTATAAAGGTTATGCTTCTGTCACTGCCAGTAGAATGTGGGCTTCTCTTTAATAAGGAGCTTACTCTTGGGTTAACTATATAAAACAGGAGTGCCTCCTAGCTTATAGTATTTATTCATCAAATATTCAGGAATGAATACATAACTGTATGACATGAATTAGTCAAATAAGTTTAGTTCACTTTATCTAACTAAAAAAACCCTTGCAAAACTAATAAGAAAATGCAGATAAAATTGCTCCAAAAAAACCAAATATTTAAACTTAGGTAAGTTCCAGAAACATTTAAACACCAAATATTGGGTTGTCAGAAAAGTCATGACGCATTTTTGCAACAAAAAAAATTGAAAAATACGTCATGACTTTTCTGACAACCCAATATATACCAAGAGACAAACACGAAAAAAAAATCCTCTGCACTTGAGAAACTCACTCTAGCAGAAGAAAGAGGAATGCAGAAATCGAATTGCAATTCCTTTGGTAAAAATGAGTTAAAATACTATGAGAATATAGAAGTAGCGCAGGGACCAAGCTGATAGTTCTTGAAATGCACCCTTCTCTCTCATCTTTTCCATTCCCCACCACTAAACTGTCCCCTTCCTCCAAAGAAGGTGGTCCTTACCTAAATATCAGCCTATTTCCCAGCCAACCAATAAAAATTCCCATTCCTTATTACTGTTTTACTAATACCTAGGTAAGGTAACTGTAAATATAACAGTTGAAACATCTTGGGGTATAAATGATAATTATTCCACTGGGAGGCTTAAATACTATTTCTCTGTTAATCTAACTGAATCTCAAGCCTCTAAATCCAGACTTCTCTCCCTTTTACAGCCAGGTTGGAAACATGCTCATAGGGAAGCCTGTAATGGGGGCTTCTGTTCCACTATGAACTGTTGGGGAAGGCAATGAGTGCAGACAGAGATTTATTACTAAACCACGCACTTTCTGGCAAGCATCCACAACCCATGCTGGCAGGAAAATCACTGCCATAAAGAGTAAACAGGAGGATTCTAGGCAAAATTTAAAAGTCAGTTTCTTTGGTTTCTCTAATCTCTCTCTTAACTCTTCTTCTTACACTCCTATATCTTCCTTGCCCACATGATCTAGTGTTATCCAAGTTTGCCCTTTTCTTCTTTCAATCAACAAATATTTGAGAGTCTACTCTGTGTGTGGCACTATGCCAGATGCTAGGGATATAGTGGCAAATTAAGATAAATACCTGCCCTCAAAAGCTTCTGGGATAGCAAGGGAACCTACACTAACTAATCAAGCACCCAGCTCAGAATTTCTCTTTCCAGTTTTCTAAGACAATTCCACATCGAAACATGTATATGCTCCTTATATTTTTTCTATTTCATTGCTTAAGGCATTTTATTTTAGAACCCCAAACTTGGTTAAAGGTAGGCTTTGAATGTTGTTTGTTACAACACAGTCACAGCAATTTCCACTATTAAGTATCCCACATAAACAATCAATCTTACATAAGTATAAAAACCTTTAAAGCTTAAGTTTTAAATGGGGTTCAGAACTAAATTACACCAACTTAACTCAGATGTAAGGAACTTTAAATTTTGCTCCCAGAAAAATATCAGAGAACAAAAATAAATAAAAGCGACCCAAAATTACTGCCATTCAGAGATAACTATTGTGTAACATTACAGTCTCATCAATGTATAGATACATAACTTTAAAAACTAAAAACAGTTCAACTTCCTTTAAAATGTAATTATCTAAATTCTGCCACATGATTAGTGATATCATTAAATATTAGATGTCATTTTTAATAGTTACATAGTAGTCCACCATACAGATACGACAGATTTATAACTAATTCTCTGTTAGTGGATTTTTATCATCAATGAATATTCTTGAGGACAATTTTCGTGCAGTATCTTTAATTTCTACAGGATGAATTTCTAGACGTGAAATTACTATGTCAAAGTGAAGGTATATTTTCAAGGCTTTTGATTTATATTTAACTGTCCTCAAATATATAGTGTTGATTTCCACTTTACAAATAGTGTGCAGTAAGAACTCATTTCAATACCAACACTTGATATTATTTTTTAACATTTTGGTCAGATTAGTGAAAAAACTAATTTAAAATTACATATCTTGACACACTAATGAGGTAGAACTTTTTTATATATATAAAATGGTCCTATAAAATTATCTGTAAAATGCGTCCTTCGCTGATTCTTAAAAAATAAGAATGTTAGTCCAACCTTCTCTTAAATATAGATTATTGAATTGGCTCTTTCCTATGATACGGATTTGTGGTCATGTACCTCATTGTGTTCCTGGTCTGGTCTTAACAACTCAACCTACAAATGCAGTTCCAGAAAATGAAATGACTTACTCAAAGTAAAACATAAAAATGGGACAAGAACCTTTCTACTGCTATACTATGTCTACCAACTGGTATGCCTTGCTCTACTAAACATATTATACTTTGTTATTCCGTGCCTACCAACTATGCAGAGTTTTTATGTAAACCACCTTTAAAAAAAAACATAATACAGACAGACTCTTTTGGGACTTGTAGTTATTCAACTGACCATTATCAAAGAAAATCACACATAATATAAAATGCCAATAAGAAAATAGTAAAGAACACTTAAAAGGAAAGATGAATAGAAGAAAATGAGAGAAACTGGCAAACCATTTCATATAACTTAAAATTAATACAAAAGTCAAGCCTCCAGAAAAACATATATAAGGGTGTCTTCATTGGAGGCAGCTTAGGGCACTGGGAGACAGCCCAGTGCAGTATCAGAACCTGGACAAAGTGAGAAAGGTGTCCATGGGGGGAGATGGGGCAGGGAGGAGGGAGAGGAGTCTGAGTTGGGTGAGGAAAACATGTGATGTCAATGCCCAGGCAGGTTAAGGGGGTATCCACCTGATGTAAGGAATAGGGTTGGCAACAGTCCAGCAAAAGGTATCAGGGCCAAGCAGGAGGACATCTACTTGGTCAAGAGGAGAGGGGCCAGGTGACAGCAGGTAATTCATTATATACACATACAGTAATTGACTGAACAAGTAAATATATCAAGCCTGTGGTGGGTAAAGGCATATTCACACTATGAGTGGAGGTAATTATACAGAATGAACCTTTATACTAGATGAGATTTGGAGATATTGGTGTAAACTCATGACTTCCAATACAGATATATAGATACAAAAATACAGATGATAATGTGTACATATACACATGCATATATATTTATATTTCCCTTGCAGATGGTAGTAATACATTAATGTTAATTTCTTTTTTTTTTTTAAAAGATTTTATTGGGGAATTGGGGGAGGGGAATAGTGCTGGGAAATTGGGGGAAGGGGAACAGACAAGTTGCTGTCTTTTTGTTCTTCAGTCTAGTTGTAGAGAACATCGTTTCCCTGGCCCATGTTGGTATCATCATTGCGCTCTTCCCAGGTGAGGCAGTCGCTCGCCGGCCACTGGACGGCTTCTCATGGTTGCTCACGGCAGCTCACGCTGGCTGCCAGTCACTCACGGTAGCTCACAGCAGCCACTATAGCAGGGGCTGCAGCCTATGCTGTCTATGCCGTTGCCCAGCTCTAGGTCAAGCTGCTGTTCACCATCTTAGCTGTAGAGGGCGCAGTGTTACTGGCCCATGTGGGATCTGAACCGGAGCCGATGCTCAGAGCTGGCATTCCAAGCCAACTCTTAACCAATGTGCCACACTCGGTTGGCTCTTAATGTTAATTTCCTGAGTTTCATGGTTGTATGGTGGTTTTGCAGGAGAATGTCATTGTAGAAAACAGAGTATTTGGGGATAATGGAACATCATGCTGGCAACTTACTCTTAAAAGATTCTGAATTAAAAAAAAAGTTTTTTTAAAGAATTAAAAATTTTTAATTTTTTTTTTTTTTAAAGATTTTATTGGGGGGATTGGGGAAGGGGGACCAGCCAAGTTGTTGTTTTTCAATCTTAGTTGTGGAGGGCACAGCTAGCTCAGCTCCAAGTCCAGTTGCCATCCGGCTGCCCGCCAGCTTGGGGCTGCTCAGCTCAAGGTGCCCTTATTCAATCTTAGTTGCAGGTGGGCATAGCCCACCATCCCATGTGGGAGTCCAACCAGCAACCCTGTTGTTAGGAGCATGTGCTCTCACCAAATGAACCATCCTGCCACCTGTTGTCAGTTCAGCGACAGCTCAGCTTGGGCACAGCTCACTGGCCCATGTAGGAATCGAACAGGTGTCCCTGTTGCTCAGAGCTCACACACCAACTGAGCCACTTGGCCAGCCCCAAATTTTTAAAATTTTAAATTTAAAAAACATATAGGAGTTTAAGTTTTATATAAATAATGTGCACTATAATTCACTATATAACCATTATATAATTAGTATGTAGTTTGTAACAGTAGTTGTATGAGAAAAAAATGCTACAAAACATATGGATTCTCTAATAATTCTCTACTTGTTTCTGGTTTATAACTTTCATGTTATGAGATGTCAAAGAATAAAAAAACTATGTTCTGTACTGCAGGGTTAATAGCAAACAGAATCATACTATACTAAAACGATTTCCAGATCTGAATAGAGACATGAGGAGTGATAGTGATATCAGACAATTATTGTCTTACTAGACAATTTCCTCTTTTTTAAAAAATATGAAAGGTAGGTTAAATCTGTTAAGCAAGATAGATGATCCTTTGGACTGTAGTATCAATATTCCCATGCCATTTTGAATCCTATCATTCAAATGATTCAGTGGATACAAGTATTTGCTTTTCTTACATTTCTATCAAAAACGAATAAGAAGGAAAATAATTCACTTCATAGAAAATAGTGTGGATAAATGAATCTTAACATATAGAAGAGAATACATTTCTGGTGACTAGCTTCAGAAATTTCTAGGTTCCAAAATGTGAATTTGACTGATCCAGTTAATTGGTTACAGAATGATAAATGTTGTAACCTCTTACCTTTAACGCATGTTTCAAAGCAGATCTAAAATAAGAGTAATTCTAAATGTTTACTACAATGTACAACATTCCCAAACATGTCTAATACAATTTATTTTATGAAATTATTTGGAAAGCATCTGACTGCCTATTGTACCCAATACCATATTAAGAATAAGAGACATGGTCCCTGCCCTCCAAATCAGCTTAGTAAGGAAGATAAACAAGTGAAAATACTAGTACTAATTCAGTAATATATACATATAACAAAGACATACACAGACCAATGGGAACACGGGGGAATCCAGAGCATTCTGGAGCAGTCACCATTCCTCGGCATAGTCTGCTGTCATAATCTGACTGCCAATAAAGGGCAATCCTATATATCCATCACCCTAACATACCTGGTTCAGGTGAACCAGGGGACACATCTGACCAAGTTATGTGAATCAGATTACCTCTTCAGAAAATTTGTAAAAAGAAACAAAAATTAGCCAAACAGAGGTGGGCAGAGATCCAAAAATCATACTTAGGACTGATGGGTATTTTCTGTCATGTTCATATTGTTAAGAAATTAATGAAAGCCAGACTGGACTAGGCACAGGAAAAAGCCAAGATGATGAAACGTAGTTTCTGTGATGCCTGACTATACTGTCTATGACTGGGTCATGTGAGAGTCTTTGGTATCCTGAGTATGGGGAGGGGGAGTGGACAGAGAGAAGAATAAGCAACGGAGACCATATGTGGCGCCATGAAGCCTAAAATATTTACTGTCTTGCCTTTTAAAGAAAAAGCTTTCCTAACCTTACTGGAAAAAATGGAAAGATTTTAAGTAGGTGAACTAGATAATCACAGGAGCATGTTAAGAACACTAATAGGAGTGTGGAGGATGGATTAGATAGGACAACACTATGCATAAGAAAACCAGTACAAGTTACTGCTGAATTCAGGAAAGACAATGATGGTCTGAACTCAAGCAGTACCAGTCGAAACGAGAGGAAAGGACCAGTTCATGAAAAAATGCTCTTAGGATAAGGCCTTATATGTTTAACATTGTTTCCGGACCCTTGCATGGAGTGGCTCCTGCCTCCCACTCCAGTCTTATGCTACCTTTTGATCTCTTGGCTCTAGTTATGCAGACTTTTAATCAGCTTCCTCTCTCAGCATGGAATGTTCTTACTTCCCACTCATCTATCCCTTTCTTAGTTATCACCACTCACCTCTGATAGCCATCCCTCTATCCACTATCCCTCCTACCCGGAAATTCAGATCTCTCATTTAGTCATTCAGTCAATAAATGTTTATTGAGTATGTGCAAGAAGGTAGGAATTGTGCTAGATTCCAGACATAGTCCCTGTCTTCATGGACTTCCCATTTTATGGAAAATACTTCCAACCAAATCAGTGGTTTTTGAACATTTAAGTTGGACAAGTAGGTCAAAATTACTAAATGTAGGTATCAGTATGTAGGAAAAAATTATCAAGTGTTGCCACCCTTTCTTCCTTATACCAGCTTAAAATTTTTTACTTTTTCAAATATATATCGACATTTAAATTATTTTCCAAAATTCTTTTTTCAAAATTAAGAGTACCTATATTTACAGTTTCTTTTGATCTAAACCTCAAGATTCAGATACAACAGCACAGGGCAATTTGCTTGTGTATCAATATATCTGATAGTCTATCACCAGACCACCCTGTTTTGAAAGATTTTGTATGCCAGGTCACATTTATTAAATCAATATTTTCCTTCCATCTTTAGACGTTACATCTCCAAGCTATAAATGGCTTGAGACCAGAAATCACTGCACTTTATAAATTTTAACATCAGCACATTGTGACTGCCACATAGATGTTTAATAAACGTTATGTATGAAGCACTATATAACTTCCCATTAATGTTTCTGATCAGCATGAAATAATCATGGTACAAGCTGATATAATTCAATCCAAAAGCAAACAACTTTGACATTTTAGTTAGCCTGAACAGCCTTAGAGTAATATTTTTTGTCCAAAATATTTCTGAAATATAGAAAATACCTCATGGAGTAACTCCTGTTATTATCCTTATAAAATCCTAGGAGAATTGGGGCTTTCATACTGTGACCCTTTGCTATAGAGAAGGCTCCCTAGTCAGATAAGTTTAGGAGCCTTTGGGTTAAACAAAATTAAACACTTTAATGTAAGTCTTCAGTGTACTATTATGTGCTGCTATGCATAGTAGCTCCAACAGGACATTGTCAAATTTGCTGAACCTCAGAATTTTTTTTTATTAAACACTATCAGTACGATAGGACACCTGCATTCTGAGGATTACTGTCTGAAAATATCTGTTGAATTCAGTAACATTTGACAATCATAAATAAAAAGACCAGGGCCAGCCGAGTGGCACGCTGATTAAGAGCTGGATTGGGACACCAGCTCTGAGAAGCAGGGCCCGGTTCTGATCCCACATGAGGGCCAGTGATGCTGCACTCTGTACAGCTAAGATGGTGAACAATAGCTCGACCTAGAGCTGGGCTACCTTGAGTTGATGGCAAACAGCGTAGGATGCAAGTGGGCCTGGCCAGCAGCTGACATGAGCCGCTGTGAGAGGCCGTCCAAAAGCCGGCGAGTGACTGCCTCATCCGGGAAGAGCGCAATGATGATACCAACATGGGCCAGGGAAGCAACGTCCTCCACAACTAGACTGAAGAACAAAAGGACAGCAACTTGTCTGTTCTCCTCCCCCCAATTCCGCAATAAAATCCTTCAAAAATAAAATAAAAAGACAATTATTTTTTTTGCATTAAAAGCTTAAAATCTCTTACCTTTCTAGCTGGTGGGCCATGAGCTTTATTCACTTTGCAGCCAGGAATTCCCTCGGCTCTAATCAAGTAAGCAGTACTTCTCAGGTTTCCATCTAAGTATCCCTACAGCAGAAAAGGAGTAAACTCATTACTCTGCAAGATCTGAAGAAAGAGACTTGTGCAGTCCAACTCCACTATAGCATTTTAAAAATGTTTATTTTATACTTAAAATGCATGTGAATTTTGCCTCCCATTCTATTATTTTTTATATAAAAATTGAGGTTCCCTCCCAAGTCTTCTTCAATGCTCCAGGAAGACGTTTATCCTGTGGCTTCCCATAACTCCTGCCACATTGCCACGTATCAGAGGTATGTTTCAAGGGTGGAATACAGCAATGGAATCATGGTGAAAGGAGAAAAATGAGGCTTTTTACTACGGTAGAATTGGCATAATAGGTGAATCAGCAGTGCTGAATTTGAGCATCAAAATTTTTAGTGTCAGTGCTGCACCATAACATCCATGGGACCCACTATATGCTTCTTATTTGGAAACAGCTTGACTTTTTTATACCTGAATCAGTTAGGATTAGGTTCATGTGAATGACAGAAAACTGAACTTTTCAAAAATATCACAGGAAATTTCCATTGACATTCCATAAGCCAGAAGTTAAGTAACATGGCAGCAGCTAGCAGGAATGCTGGGAAATATACTCTTTATTTTGCCACATGCTCAGCTACAAATTGGAGCCATCTACAATACAGAAAAATAAGATAATGAATATTGGTAGAAAATTAGTTGTTTCTATCATTATACTCATCTCATTCTAAAATGTAAGATGGTTGGATACTTTGTAGAGATGCCTTGGCAGTCTAATAAGAAAGCTTTCAAAATCAGAAAGTCCTGCCAAGTGGCCAAGGAGCAAGACCAACGTTCTGAAGGAGGTCTCTAAATAAGCAAGGTCAAAATGTAGGGGACAGAAGAAGGGGAAAAATCTGAAGACCAGTATAACAACGCAAGAGTACAGAAACAACCTAAATGGTTGTAGTTTGAGAGGATATACTCGTATAAGCAGTCCATGAAACACAGAAAGCATTACATGGAACCATTATTTAAGTAATGGGAGTGCCCAAGGTGAAGGTGGGTCAGAACTTGGAAGAAGGCTCAGTTACCAAATGCGTTAGGAAAAGGCAGTGAAGAGAGGAGATATAAAAGGGAAAGCAGACTTCCCTATATCATTATTTGAGGCCTCAGCTCCCATAATTAGGCCATGTGTGAACTTTGGAGATTTCCCTATTGTATAGGCTGTTGGAAAGAAGGGTGGCACTTTATCTTGAATAAGGTTGGCTGAAACAGTCTTAATATGTTTAAAAATTTAATGTGAATATGGGAAGCTAGAAAGACTCTATTTCAAAGCTGGCAACAAAATTGTGTTATACAGACTATTCCCTAAAGGGAAATGGACCCAAACAGGATATTCAGCTAAACAAATGTAAAATGGGGACTATAAGAAGCAGCAACTCAAAGGACAAATGGCTCTGCAGGATGATGTAAAGGGTTCCCAACTTCTAGGTAAACTACTGCTACCCTACCCTAACTACTCTACATGTATTTCTTATATTTGGATATAATTAACCTGTGGGTAAAGGGTAGGGTCTCTGCTGAAGGGGCCAAACACTGCTAATATTATAGCAAGTATTCTAAAAGGAAGTAGTTGTGCCTGAAAGAGGGCCCAAAAGGTCGACATCAGGGTGAGAAAGAAGTTAATTCTCTTGAACATGGAATCAGAAGTCTAACATACTCAAGGGCAATCCTGGGTGGTAAAGAGGTTGGCTTCTGGCCTTGTGGGAATACAAGAGCTAGGCAAAAGAGGGACAGTCTTTCAAGGCAGCAGGTGTTATGTTCAAATAGGTGTTACGTATTACTGAAGGTAACTAAGACTTTCCAAAGGACATCTGAGCAGGATAAGTTTAAAAAAAATCGATTTCCATCTCTTCAACTTCCCTATATTTGCCTTCCTAAAAATGATCCACCTACTTTCCTTAAGTCCTCATTCTTCCACATTTCAAAACTCATCTCTCTCACCCAGACCAAATCTTATTACAATGCATTACCCTGGTTGTAAAAACCTCCATGGAACAAAGCAAGGGGATAATTTAAAGTGTCTTAAAGCTTCCATTAATCAAGGCACCATTAAACCTCAGACTTGTGTCTTCCCGTCTTATAAATATTTCTGTTAAAGCAAAGCATGGTTTAAGCAAAGCATCGCTTTAAGAATGGTGTTGGGCGGGCCGAGTGGCTCAGTTGGTTAAGAGTTAGCTTAAGAGCTCAAGCTCTGAGCAACTGGGCCACCGGTTTGATTCCCACATGGGCCAGTGATGCTGTGCCAGAGTTGAGCTGCCAACAGGTGGCAGGATGACTCAGCTGGTGAGAGCACGTGCTCCTAACAATGAGACTGCCTGTTTGATGGTGTGCTACGCCCGCCCGCAACTAAGACTCGGCACCTTGAGCTGAGCTGCCACCCGGATAGCTCAGTGGATAGAGCATGCGCTCTTAACAAGGCTGCTGGTTCCACTCCCGCTTGGGATGGTGGCTATGCCCACCCGCAACTAGGACTGTAACACAGCACCTTGAGCATAGACGCCACGAGCTGCCAACGGGCAGCCAGATGACAACTGGCGCCCTCCACAACTAAGATTGAAGAACAACTTGGCTGGTCACCCTCCCCAATTCCCTAACACTGTTCCCCTCCCCCAATTCCACCCCCTCGCAAAAAAAAAAAAAAGAATGGTGTTTAGGAATGTTCTGAATTCAGATATATTGTACAGTGTGATAACAGGAACAATAAAAACTTTCATTTAATAATTGGCTCTTCCATCCTCAAAGTATTGACCATAAATGTACCGTTCTGACAGACAGCACGATGAGAACAAAGCAAAGGGGAAAAAATAAGAAACTTTGAAACATTTAATTCATATTTGTTGCAGAGATGATAAGGTGATTAATAAAATACTATAAAACATTAAAATATACTCAATCCAAATAAAATTATGTTAGAAGTGGAAATTAAATAAAAGTTCAATAATAAAAAGGAACAATGAAAGTTTCCAACTGTTAAAGATGAATTCAGGTTTGTTTTTTAAAATCAATGATAATATTAAATCACCATGGAAATGAGGTACTTATGAAGTAGTATCAGTATCTATTATAAAGTGGTATCAATATCTACAAAAGCCAGAAATTATATTTTTTCAACCATTTAAATTTATGATAAAAATTTTAGGAATCAATTTAGAAATGTGCATGGGTACAGTTTATCAAATTTTGTTTCAAGCTCATGTATGAATGGAGTAGGCAGAATGGCCTTCCAAAGATGTCCACACAATAATCCCTGGAACCTGTGAATGAACAGGTTATGTTACATGGCAAATGGACTTCACAGATGTAAAAAGATTAGAGCCTAAAATAGGAAGATTATCCTGGGTTATCCTGGGGGTCCAATCTAATTGCAAGAGCAGAAAACTTTCTCCTTTTGGGGTCAGAGAGATCCAGCTGCAGGAGCAATCACAGATGGATTAGAAGCATGGGAGAGACTTGACCTGTCCTTACTGGAGGAGGGCAGCACTGAAAGCACTTCTGCTTCTAGGAGCAGTGGGGAAGAAAAGAGGGACCTCAGTCCTACAACTGCAGTCAGTCTAGTCTCTGAACAAACCTAGAAGTGGATTCTGCCCCACACACTCCAAAAAAGAAAGGCAGCTCTGCCAACATACTGATTTTGGCTTTGTAAGACCATTAAGCAGAGGGCCCAGGCTTCTGACCTACAAAAACTGTGAGACAAATTTATGTTGTTTTAGGATGTAAAGTATGCGGTAATCTGTGATGCAGAATTAGCTAATAGAATGAGCAAAAATGTTAAGGTACCCACCCAGGAGGACAGGCTGTGTTCCAGCTCATGAAGGGCAGCAACACCTTACAGACAAACACTTTTCTCTGTGCCATAATTTCCTTCTTATATCTTGGTCAAGCGCCATGAAATGCAAGGATTGATCCTAGGGCTCACCTTAGGAATAGCAAACTGGGCATAACAACAAACTTAAACCTAGGAGTTTGAAAACCTGTAGCTATGAGCTGGTAGGACTTTATTCCCCTTCCAAGGTTAAAGTTGAGTTTTTATATTAGGAAAATTTTAAATGGTATTATTTCACTGAGATCCTCTCCCATAAGAAACGGTATACCAGTTACAGGTTTGTCAAAAAGAATAAATGAAAATAATATATGAAAAAATACATATTATAGTAAATGGTACTCACACAGTATCTATTGTTTATTAGAAGTTTTACTGTATTTTATTTTGACTTTAAATATATTTTCCTAATGCTTAATTAATCCTAATCTTACTACCTTCTTTATTTTTAAAACCAGTCACTGAAACTACATGTTTAGTTTAACTTAGAAGATTTTTACATTAGTCTTTAACCCATGAATTTGATGTCATCTCATAGGATTATTTGGTACATAACGCTTAGTTCATCAATGTAAAGAAATCAAACTCCTCAGATGTAAGAAGAATATAAGCCCAGCTTTAATGAGGAGGAAAGCAGCAGTTTTTAATTCTTTCCTACTCACAGGCATGACAGACATCCTTCACACATATCACAACTCCCACAAGTATACTAGGGTTTTGATGAAATTCTTCCAAGTTCATGGGACACATAAGAATATCACGGACTTTTCTCAAATACTGTATTCATGAAAGTACATTATTAGTATGTGAATACTGATATCAGCCCAATATCTCAAAATATAATTTAATAAAAATATCAGTAGCCCAATTTTAAAGTTAAACTTCCTTTTTTAAGTGAGTCTTGATTATTCCCAGACCTTTAATCCCTAGGTGATATAAGTTCTTGTTTTATAGTTTAAAACTACAACACAACATTAAAAATATATAAATACAAAGAACTTACAGATTAATGGTTATGAATATGAGCAGTGCTAATGCAAGCTTTTTTTTTCTTTGAGGGCAGTGTCACTGGCCCTCATATGTGGGACCCAAACCGGGGCCACTGGCTTCCCAAGCCAGTGCTTAACCACAGCGCCACTCGGCCGGGCCTAATGCAAGCTTTTACTAGTGACATCATATCAGGTTTGGTAATCATATCTGTTATATGAAATAATGTCCATAGCATTATTTTTGCTCAAGGTAGATATATAAAATGTACTTATCTATCACTGCTTCTTTTCTTATTAACACATTGTATGCGGGCATTTGAGCGATATGACGAGTTTACTCGTTTCCCACAAACAATGTGTTAAAAATTTAACCTTTATAAAAGAAAAAATAGAAATTCATACCTACCCAAGTATTATAATAATTCGCAATCTTCATCACTATTAACTGCACATGAATAATTTTTTTTTTTTTTTTTTTTTTGAGGACAGTGTCAATGGCCCTCATATGTGGGACCCAAACCGGGGCTGCTGGCGTCCCAAGCCAGCTCTTAACCACCATGCCACTCGGCCGGCCTGATGAATAATAAATTTTCATTATTAAGAGGACACAAATAAGATAGGGTATGGATTAAGTACAATTCCCATTACAACACTGGTAAGCTCACCTCTCCTCTTTTCAAAGTATATCAAAATTCAAGTAAGTGAAAGAGATACCACTCTAGGAAAACCTTCAATTCATCATTTCAACAACCATTAAAAACCTTCCTTACAAATGATGAAAGACACCAGTGACTCTTGGCACTGGTTGAGAACAAATGGTGTAGTTATATTAGTTGAATAATTAGTAAAGAATTCAAAAGAACAAACATTAGAAATGTGGTATTTTAAGTTAATCATCTTTTCCACCAGAGAGGAAGAATGAAAGTTCTCACTGAAATGTTTATAAAGTGGGATTGGTGGAAAAAAAGAAAATAATAATTGGATTTTTATGGAAATCATAATATCACAACTTATCATCTCAAAATAGGATATGCTATACGGCGTGAGCTTTATATAGAAAAAGCCTAAGTTGGGGAGAAGGGGAATGAATATATGGAACAAAAAATATGAGATATTCTCTCACATGGATTTATGAAAATTCTAAGGTAGTAAATTCTATCACAATTTATAAGTTCCTAGGAAAACTCACCTATATTGCCAAAGCTACCAAACAGATGGTTGATACACTACCTCCAAGACACATCACACACATGCCTGGAGGGGGCTGTGATAAATTATGATTCTGAATTTTACCAATAATAATAATTACCACACCATATACTCAGTACTCATTAATTTCCTGACACTGTTTTAAGCATTTTATATACATTAATTATTTGAATTACCACAAGCTAGGAGTTAAGTATTATTCTTAAGATAAGGGAACTGAGGCACAAAGAAGTTATATTATTTGCTCAAGGTGACATAGATAAGTGGTAGAACCATGACAATCTGGCTCTTAATAACTACCCTAAAACATTAATTATATACTTACTATGAACCAGAAAACGATCTTGAGGAAGCAATACCTCAATTTGGCTATAACATGCACATTCTTTATTTCAAGGGTTACCTATATGGAAATGTTATTATGAATTTTAATAACTCACAGATCTATAGATCAGAAAGTAGCTCTTACATTAAAGGAAACTAGAATAAGACCCAACATGTAAACTATGTAAAACTGCATAAAATTTAAGCATTATTATTAGACTGTCAAAAATGTCAGTAATCTTTTAAGAGAAACAAAGTGAAATGACAGAAAATATGCAATATACAGTATCTATTCCAGCACATAGATCACTGGTAGACAAATAACTACAGATTGGTATGGTCAACTAAATAAAACTGTTCAAGAATGCAACTTATTCCCATTAATAATTCCTAATTAAGTAATCCCACTTCATTAACAAGCGTCACTCCAAAGGTGGTAAAATTATGACAAAGTTGGTGCATTCATATTCTCATTATGGTGTAAATCTAATCAACTGTTTGGGAGGCAAAAATTCGGCAACTGTAGAAACATTTATATCCTTTGACCTAATAATCTCATTTGAAATTAGTATCCTATGGAAACAATTCAAAATAAGAAAAAAGATATATGCAAGAGATGCTCAATTCAGTGTTAATATAGGCAGAAACTAAAGAAATTATTTTCCTGTTGTTCATTTAAAATTGAGGAAATTTTGGGCCAGCCGAGTGGCTCAGCTGGTTAAGAGCTTGCTCAAGAGTGCGAGCTGAGCTCTGAGCAACAGCAGTTCAATGCCCAGCCCGAGCTGAGCTGCTGCTGAGCTGCCAACAAGTGGCAGGGTGGCTCAGCTAAAAAAAAAATTTTTTAATTTTAAAAAGAAAGGGTAAAATTGAGGAAATTTTAAGTCATTTGGTAAACCATGTTAACTAAATACCACCTTTGTAAATATTACAAAGGTATCACAAAAACGCTGTTATAAAAGTGAAATAAACAAAACTCTGCAAATAATAATTCTATAAAACTATAATGTATACACACAAATTAGAAGGGAAAATAATGAAAACAATTATTTGTTAGTAGGGCAAAATTGGAGTTGATTTCTAGTAACACTATTCTAACAAGTGTCCAATAAATAAAAGGAAACACACAAGCTCAAACAGCAGAATTAGAAAAACAAAGCTATAAAATTGAGATAACAAAGGCTTAGGATCAATTAGGCAAACTAAAGAACATTTAAGAAACATATTTGTAAGTTTAACTATAGATGAAGGTAACCATATACTACCAAAATAAGCAAAATACACTTGGTATTTTGCCAAATGGTTTTTGCTAATTACAATCATTCCCACCCTGTCTTTCCCCACTAATCTTGTTGAGAATCTCTGTGTTAATAAGCTATTGCTACTATTGGGAGTGCTTTCTATTCCTTGGGTATTAAGACACAGAATAAGGTTGAGAACCATTATCTTTAAGATACCGAATATAGGCATGGGTGAATGGGACTTGCCCCAAAAGTATTCTATTTATTCACATACCTTCTTCTGAAAAAAAAGTTTTTAATCACTTTACTACCACTGTCAAAATATCAAGAAGAAAACAAAGCATCACCAAATGTACTTTAAAATGTAAATGAATATACCACTTTCAAGGTTAAAAGAATAAATGAGAATAGTATGTATAATATACAGAGGGTACCAAAAAATGTATACACATTTTAAGAAAGGAAAAAATGGTATGAAAATTACACTGATGGTAACCACTTTGCACACCTGTTGTAACTGCAGAAGTTAAACATGGCATGTATTCATCTTTTGCTATTGGTATATATTGAGTATTACAACAATTTTAATACAGTTTTTTCCTTTCTTAAAATGTATATATGGGGCCGGCTGAGTGGAGCAGTGGTTAAGTGCTGGCTTGGGAAGCCAGCAGCCCCGGTTTGGTCCCACATATAAGGGCCAGTGACACTGCCCTCCAAAAAAAAAAAAAAAAGTGTATATATATTTTTTGGCACCCTCTGTATATGTGTCTGTAATAATTATAATACATGATATATATTTATATCGTATGTAAATTAATTCCCATTATTGTTAGCCTTAAAGATCCACAAACTTCCTTAAATTCCTATGAAACTATATCTTATTCTAACTTTTTAACCTTGAGCTTAAGAAAGATAACAAAAGAAATGAAATGTTTTGTGGTGTTTTCCCCTAGATAGAAATTAGGTAAATTCTACCACTATTATCTCATCATTAAAAACTACAGTGAGAGAATATGTAGCATTTTAGATAAGTTAGTTCTTAGCTTCAAGGAATAGGTGCAAGTACAGGATAAACACAGAAATTCTAAGTTAAACTACAAACAGCAATGTAAATTTGTAGCTTTTTTTTTAACAGTACATTTTAATTACAGAGAATAGATAACAAGTACTATATGTATTGATTTCTATAAGAATCAGCTGAATATCCAATTATTGTTATTGGGTTTTAAAGGAGGTTTTATTATTTGCCTAAGGTGATACAGATAATAAGATCCACAGAGTTGATCTAACATGACCTAACCATTTTAATACCAGCAGAGAACATATAAATCATTAAAACCCAACTTTTCCAAATTACAAAAATTTAGGTAGAAAAAATGTAAATGGTCTCTTGAGAGGTAATGCTAGTTATAAGTAGATGTTTGAATGCATAACATATAATTTTTTGACATTCATACAGCTTCCAAATCTTGAATATCATAAACAATCATCCTTGAAAATTATTTGTTAAAGAGCTGACATAATAACCATTTCTACTGTTATCTTAGTTGAAAAATATGAAATACTCCAAGTAAAAAGGTAAATACAGGGATTTCTGGAATACATATTTAATAGATAATATAGTGCCCCAAATATGAAATAAATATTCTAATAAGGTATTTAAAAAAGAACTTTCAGGAAATGCAATCAGATCCACAGAAGGCACTATGTACCTTAAAAACACACACAGGGCCGGCTGAGTGGCGCAGTCATTAAGCGCTTTTGCAAGCCAACGGCCCCGGTTCGGGTCCCACATATGAGGGCCAGGTCCCACATATGAGGGCCAGTGACACTGCCCTCAAAAAAACAAAACAAAACAACACACACACGAGTCCCTGAAAGCTCCTTTCTTACTGATAATTTAAATACAGAAAGCTAAATTCTAAATTACCACATAATTATATCTTAATTAAAAACATAATGGCAGTAGCATCTTCTCAAAGAAAGATTAAACATGTTTTAGGAAAGCAGCATACAACACCACTGTAAATTTGCAAGATTCCTATAAATTACAAAGACTAGGGTTCTTAATTGTTACTCAATTAGTGATGGCCTTAAAGATCTATGAACTTCTTTTATTCTGTTTCTTGATCTGCAGAAGGGCATCTCTTGTTTTGACATACTTTTTGGTAATATTCTGCAATTTTGAAAACTGTGTAGTGGATTCTTCAAGTCAGTGTAACACATTTAATTAGGAGATATAACTGCTACTGTATGTGTTATTAGGGCACTTAACCCTGTCGGGTTGACTTTTTAACAAGCTACTCATCTTCAAAGCTTTGTTACAATGGACTAAGGATTATTATTTAAAGATTACGCCTAGAAAGGTTATTACTGACAATGCCAGTGGTTACCAATTCCTTCAAATAGGACGAAAAGTGTGCTCAGGGAACAGTTTTTGTTCTGATTTCAAATACATACATAAATTTATGCACTGTTACCGGTTCCATAATTTAAAATTCCCAAGGAATTGTAGCTTTCACCTTACAATTTAGGGATTAGTCAATGGACCTAAGGTCCATCAGGAGTAATCCCTTTTACGCCACCATATTCACTGTAGTTTTGCTCTTGGCCTCACCAGTTTTAAGGCTCCCCATTAAGCAAAGACAATTTTACACTACCTAAGGGCACAAAAATAGTCCCCCGGTCTTCCACCCTCACCCTCCTTCCAGTGTAGGTTCAAAAAGCGAACACAGAACTCTCTCTCTCTCTCTCTCTGGCCCCTCGGGCACGGATAAAAAGCACAGGTTATTTCCCAACAGAAGCTCTGCAGCGCACCCAGAGAGGTAACAGACGGGGGAAAAACACAAGAATCGGTCTGCACCCACCCCTCAGCCCCGCCCCAGCCGGAAAAAGTGGGGGGTGGCGAGGGCAGAAAGGACAGAAAAGGCCGAGACTGCCGTCTCCCCGGTTTTCCGTACCGTTTGTTCTATCATGCTCCAGCGCAACCACAGACCCGGACCCTATTTCCAGCCGCGCCTCCCTGGCCTCCTCCCCGCCACCATCGCAAACACAGTCCCCAGCCACTGAGTCCTGGCGCGGGGAGACCAAGGGCTGAAGGGGTCTGCCCGAGCCCTGCGCGCATCCGACGTGCGGCCCAGCGACCTCCCCACAGAACAGAGGCAATGAATCGGGAGGAGGGGTCTAAGAGCCGTGATTCCTTTTTCCTCGCCGTGAGGACAGCGTGCGAGCGGGGAGGGGCCGGAACGACGAACACCGGTTACCTAACGGTCCGCCCAGCAGGTCGGGCTCCGGCAGCGGACGCCGCGGGGCCGCCGAGGTGGCAGCACAGCCCCAGTCGCCCCAAGGGCTAGGAGCCGAGGCAGGAGCGCTCGAGGGGATGGGAAGCGGGGGGGTGGAGACTATGGTGAGCGACGTCGCCATGTTAGTGCCTTCTGTCTCCGTATCCCTACAGCCTCTAGTCTCGTGGCCTTCTCCCCATCACTACTCACCTTCCCAGGTTACTAATTCATGCTTCTCTCGGTCGCCAGCGAAGCCGGAGCTCAGCCGTGTTTACAAACTACCCCTGGAGGAAAGGGCTGAACCGCACTTTAAAGGCCACAGGCTCCCACAGGCTTCCGTCCTCTCTCGCGAGATCGGATTGACAAGCCGTCTCCCCGCCCCAGTCCCGGCATTCCCCCCCTTTCTTCTGGTGTCCCTCCCCTCCACGCACACGCCCCTTCTTCCCTTCTTTCGGACGGAGCGCCTCCGGGTCAGGTGATGCCGTCAGGCCTAAGGAGGAGGAGGCGGGACTTCAGGAAGGCGGGGACGGAGGAGGCGGGAACCAAAGCTCACTAGCAGATGATTGGACGAAGAGCATGAGGGGCGGGCAGCAGTTCTGGAGGGGGCGAGACCGGAGGGTAAAAGGCGGTGTCTCGGGAGCCCTGACTCTGCGGAAGTCTGATTGACAGCCGGCGGGAGTTGGGCTGGGTGTGGAGCGCTGGAGCAGGTGGAGGTTGAGGTCACGGGCAGGGGTTGACGGTGTGCACAGAGGCAAGGTGAACTCTGGAAAGGCTGTGAGTGGCCCGGGAGAGAGCGGGTTGAGTGCCCCGGGCCCAGCCCCGGAGCCCGCTATTTCCGTTGCTGTCACTTCCTGGCCCTGGGTAGGAAGAAGGTAAAGCGTTGGAGGCGCGCGCCTAAACCCATCTTCCGGTACCCTGGAGCCTGAGAGGGAGAGTTTGGGTTAAGCTGAGGTTTGAAAGGGGCGGGGTTTAAGGGGAAAAAAACCCCCAAAACCCAAACTACAAGCTTAAAGCGGGAAAGCCAGATACGTCAGTTCTAGAAGAGAGAAAGCCTTTACTCTGACTGGCGTTTGTTCGAATTTTACTAAGCTATTCTTGCAGCCCCTAAGCACCTAGTACAGGGTATGTATGATGTTAGCATATAATTATGTTCTAAGTAATTTACCAAGAGGAAATATAGAATGCCTTCTATTATAGCACCGTAATTTAAAACAGTGCAAGAACTTGTTTATAAGAGAAAGTCTTCCATATTATGGTGTATCCCATTTTATCAACTTTACTTAGTAGTTATAGATAAAATTTAGTAGAGATAATTTCAAATCTTTAAAACAACAACTCCGTATCTTAGAGAGGCCCAAAGGACACCAAATTAGAATATGGCATAGAGATGGCTTTCTTTCCACAATATTATCCCCCTGCTTAATAGGTGGCTGCAATGCCGAAGAAACGTCTGTCAAGCTTTGAAAGTAGCTCTTTAAGAAAAGGAGGAGAGGGGAAGATCATTTGATTAATTTGAGACAAAAGAGACCATATTTCCTTCTCTGCCATTACTGACACAGATAAACTCCTAAAAACACAGAAGTACAGTGCTGAAAGGATTTCTTCTTAACGTTGCTCTATGATTCTCTATACAACTTAAATATTTAAATGTTAACTATAGGAATATTGATTGTTCAATAAATACATACTGGCACAAATTGAAAAGTATGATAAGGGCCCCTGTGAAAATTTCCATTAACTATTTTTCTAAAAAGCAAATTATTTTCAGTTTCTTGTTTTCCATTTGTTAGGTGCTGACTTCTAGTCTTCAACAAAATTAGGAGTAAATTTTAAGTAATAACATAAAATGCACTCACAAACATCTCTAAACCAAAGTGAAACAAATTGTTAGAAGATTGTGGGGGACGGTATTTGAGAGTTAATGAACCTGCAGTTCAGTAATGGTATTTGGCATAAAAGTGAAATTAATGGCACTGGGCCTTTTAACAGGTTTCTGGCCTGTATACATGTATGTGAGCCAACTCACTTTTAAAACAAATTTCATTACAAGAGACAAGAAGCCAGGTTATTAACACTGTTTATTTCTCAAATTAAAATGAAAGTACCATCCCGATATAATATCAGTAACATTGTAGTAGAGTTAGTGTGTAACACTAATTGTATCAGCAAAAACCTCAGCAGCTGAGATACTGATGATGAACATGCTAATGGACAAAATGTGCAACTGACAAATCACAACTTGTTAGGTCTAGAATACATTCACTAATACGTTGCTGCTTCTCTCCATTCCCCAAATTGTCTAATGTGAGAAAAAAAAACAAAAAAACCTATAAATGTTATGGCATTTTAAAAGAAGTTTGCATCAATTAGAGTAGTTTTTTTAAACTATTATTTTTCATTCACTTATATCAAAAATTTGAAATTCCTTTTCTCCAGTTTTGTTTTCAGTTGACAGGTTTGGTTTTATATTTCTCCTCATCCCTATTTCTCCAGTCTACGTATTTATCTACATAATGCACTACAGGAACATGTTATTTTAAAGGAAGTCTTTCAGGAGCGCTCTTAGACAAGAAGCCTTGTCATTATTATAGTACTGCTTTCCAATAAAAGTAGATAGAACCACTCTTAGGGTACAGAATTTTGTCTGGCGTTCCAGTATCTACCCTTCATGGCTAATGTATTTGTCAACCTGAGGCCCACTTAATACGAAAGCCATGAATTCCCAATGCCAAATACCAAGGAGTGTCTTGTCAGATAGACCCTCCTGGGCCCTTAGACTAATACCTTGCTCTGTCCAGTTTCCTTCTTACCTTGGACACAGCTTCTTGGGCCTCTTTGGTTAACAGGCAATCAAATGCTCTATCTCTATAGCTCTATACTCATAAAGCCAAGATTCATTGAGCATGAAAATGCCAGGCACTGTTCCTGACCCTGAGGCTACAACTATAAACAAGACAAAGTCCCTTAAGGAGAGTCTCATGGGAGAGAGGAGACACAATGCATACATAAACAATGAGATCATTTAAATAATGGTAAGTGCTATTGAGAAAATACAGCAAGAGTGTGAGAACATGCAGTATTATAAGCTTACTTCTTTTATATGACTTGAGAGCTAGACATTTTAGATATCTCAAGATGGATAATTGCTTTGAGCTGTTCTTTAGATTCAAGTCTTGAGGGAATAATACTGAGCTGTCCAGCAGCTAAAAGACTCAGCCAGCATATGTAGCTATTTGAGGAAGCAAACCTTGGGACTCTTCTATAATAGGAGAGGAGCAGATCCTGGAGTCTCCATGGCTAAGAAGTACTGACTAAAAGCTGTTGTTGAATGGCAGCCACTGCCAAGAGCCATGGGTCTTCTTAGGAGTCTCTGGTAAGAATATTGTAGTATGTTAGCTCCCGCTAATAGGTGAAACAATCAAAAACCCTTGGATTTACGAGTCCCCGTTGATCTTAGGTCAATTCCTCTCTTCAATATTTAAGCTCCCTTGAGAATGGAGCTCTAAGGTACTAAATTTCTAAGAGGAGATAGATAATCTTATTGCATTAGTTAGGAGAAATAAGTACAGATTCTGACCAGGAACTTGGGCCAATTTTTATAAACAGATGGATAACTGAAAGGATGTGACCTAGTGAGATAGAAGATACAGGCATACCTTGGAGATATTGCGGGTTCAGTTCCAGATCACCGTAATAAAGCGAGTATTGCAATAAAGCCAGTCGTAATCTTTTGGCTGGTGGTCTTGCCTTTACTTTATTCAAAAATGCATCACCTGTGAAGCGCAATAAAGTGAAGTTTGATAAAAAGGGGTATGCCTATGGTTGTATCCTTGTACCTGCTTTTGCATTTGAGCTGTTGCAATATGTTGTTATGGTTGAAGTGTATGATGAAAATCGAGCCCTACACAGCTATGTAAGTGGAAAAAGAAGGACTTCATGAACCCCTGAAAGGATCTTAAGGTCCTCAGAAGTCTTCAGACCACACTTTTAATAATCACTGGATCAGCAGTATATTCCAATGGGAAGGGGAAAAAAAAAATCTCCCAATGAATGGAGAGCTTTTTGAAAGATAAGCAGTCTGAATCATGGTGTGCTGGAAATTGCAGTATTCTGTACAGTACTCCTCAAAGTTTAATGTATATACACATCACCTGGAATCCTTGTTGAAATTCAGATTCTGATTCAGAAGTTCTGGGGTGAGGCTCCAGAACCTGTTATTTCTGACAAGCTCCCAAGTGATGCCAATATTGCTGATCCATTGAGTAGCAATGCTCTGGTATGTTATGCTATACACATGACCAGAAAGCCTATATGCGCATGCACATGTGAGCTTGTGTGCACGCTGGGAGCGGTGAGGTGGGGCAGAGAGTAAGATAGGGATGGGCAGAGGGGAGAGAGGAGTATAAATAAACTCGTGATCTTTTAAAAAAATCCATAAAGATTTTCTTATAAATCCCACACTATGACAAGAAATTTAGAAAAAATTTTTTATTATAAATCCTACACTCCTACTTATTATCTACACCAAAGCAAGCTAAGCATAATGTTGCTATTGACAAGACAAAATCCAACAGCCATGTTTGTTGAGGCAGAGGAGAATGGCATTAGATCTGAAAAAATAACTTTTGCCCCTAATAATGTAAAATTGAGCACCTAATTGATGGACTTGGTGTTTGGAACTTAAGTCCATAATATTCTCAGTTGAGTTATAACATGAAATTACTAATATATGCTCAGCATGTAGAAAATTCAACTAATTTATAATTTCATTTATAGAATTCACATAGTATTGATTGCAGAGGCTAGTACTGCAATCAATACAAACTTTTCCTCTCCCAAACACTCAACACCCAAATCAAACAATATTGGCTAAAATTACTTAATACAATTTAAAACTTACATCAGAGGCATGATTATAGTTAATTTGGTTCTCAAATATAACTTCCCATTTGTCTACAATCCTTCCTTAAACTTAACTTCAATGGCATTCATTTCTAGCCACTCAGCAACTTGACCACAAATTGCAGGTTCATTACAAATTCATGTTACCTACCTGGAGCTGTGTCCTTACTGCTGCTCTGCACTTATTCACATCTACTTCATACTGTACAACATACCTTTACTCTCTTTTCAAGCCCACACGTCTCTCTGTAAGATTATACTCCAATTTTGTATTTAAAATTCTGTAACAAAACAAAACCATCATTTCTCCCGTCAGCTTTTTCCTTGCCCTCCCTAACGTAATCACACTAAAAATCAAAGCATGGACCTTGGAATCAAGGAAGATCTGAATCTGGATCCTGACTTTTGCAACTTAATGGCCATGTAATTTTGGAATTGTTTAACCCCTCTGAGCCTATTTTTCTCTGCATTTTGGAAAGTAATCCCAATTTTGTAGGGTTGTCATGAAGGTTATATTACATAGCATACATAAAGCCCTTAGGACAGGGAGTGGCATTTACTTGATGCACACACCCTGTCCTCTCCTAACTGGTTCCCAAGATCTAGACATCAAATCCTACTGATAAAACTTTTGTAGACTTTTTAAAAACTCGTTGCCACCATCCTAGACTAGCCCTCATTTCTTCTCAGCAAAGCTACTACAGCAACCACTGATCATTATTGGCCCTAGACCATCCTGCACACTGGTCTTATATTAACCTTTCTAAAATATAATTCGAAACCTTCAATGGCTAGCTGTGCTCACAGGAATAAACCCACATTCCTACATCTACCAGTTTACAAAGTCTAACTTTGCAGCCTGATCTCACACTATTTCCCTCCCCTACCCATGCAGCATTTTCTCACATGCCTTTCCTGATGCTATTCACTAGCCAAGAAACCCTCTTCTGGCCTGTCTTCATTCTACCAATTCCTTAAGGTTTATCCTAATTTGTAGATGAGTAACACTTCTTCATGTGATTCCATCACTGGAAATTCTTTCTACCTCCTCTGAGCATCTTAGTAGTTATTGCCCCTCTTCTAGGAGTCACCATTCTACTTTGCCTTAGTTATTTCCATACATATCTAGTGTCTGTGGCTAGATGACAAGTTTCTCTTTAGTTCAAACATACATTTCATATTCAAGCCTATATTTTGAGTTAATCCCAAAGGCATTAAAAATACACTTCTGCTTTGAGGAAAGGTTAACAACATAATACCAAGTAAAAAGTATGCTGGAAAACTGAAGCTTTCATTCTGAATAAATATAGTTGAATTGGCACTCTACATCTCTTAGGTGCTCTTGCCTATTGGGATTTTTTTAAAGAGGCCAAACTCATCAAAATGAATTCATAGGGTGTTTGATGGGAAATAACATCTTATTGGCCTGTTCAAAAACTAATAAATTAGTGAAAAGCATTTACCATTAATATTTGTTTGTAAGGCTCATGAACTAAGGGAGGTGGTACACAATAAACATGTCTGCTGTCAGATGTATTCCAGTGATGTACTTTCAATGTCAGAAACTTGTTACTGGAAATAAAAATGTAGTAGGTTATAGTCCAGGATATTGATCCTTTGATGCAATATATCCTTTTCCCTTCTAGGTAAAAGAGCCTGTGGTTGTACTTCTCTGTTATACTGACTTTCCAAAGACTATTTTTTGCTCAGTAACATGGTGGTCAGGCAGCCACAGTCCAGATACTTCCTTTTCATTTTCAGATTTCCTCAGCTGGGGCATCTCTTGCAAGAAACCTTGCTCCAGAATCAATGTTTCAGATCCCTTCAACCAACCACCAAACCAGCACTAAGAACAGCTTTTTGTTTGTTTGTTTGTTTTTAAAAACACAAGTTGATATTATTTAAATGAACTTGGAACAGAGGACTAATTAATCTAAGTATTTCCCTAGGATATAAAAAAATTGGTATGATTTATACCATGTACTTTGTGTTAACAGTACAGTACTTTTGGTAAAATACATTTGCTATTTTAACCACTTTAAAGTGTACAAATTCAGTGGCAGTTAGCACATTCACAATGTTGTGCAACCATTACCACTATCTAGTTCCAGGACATTTTATTATCCAAAAAGGAACCCCATACCCAGTTAAGTAGTCACTCCCCATTTTCCCCTCCCCATCACCGGGTAATCACTGCTTTACTTTGTCTCTATGGATTTGTCTATTCATAGAAATGGCCTTATGTAACATACAACCTTTTGTCTGGCTGCTTTCACTTAGCCTTTTCACATGCTACACGAGTAAACCTGTTCCTTTTCATGGCTGAATAATATCCCACTATATGGATATACTATTTTGTTTATCCATTGATCAGTTGGTGGATGTTTGGTTGTTTCCACCTTTTGGCTATAATTAATAGTGTTGCTATGAGCTTTCAAATACAAGTTTTTGTGTGAACTTGTTTTTAATTATTTTGGGTATATATCAAGGTGTGGAATTGTTGGATCATATAATACTGTACTTTATATTGCTGAGTTCAAATTATGGGTAGTACTATTCCAGAAAATAGTGAAGGCTCCAGGAATTTGTTATACAGACTAGAATGATTAACCAACCAAAAAGCGGTTGTAGTAACCTTTTAGATCATTAGCTTTTTCATGGCCTTGTTTTACTTTACAGACAGTGGGAAGTATACATGTAAGAGAGTGATTCTCTAACAGTGTGTAAAAATACTAGCTGGGAAATATTTTTTTAAATGCAGACAGCTGAGTATCATGGCCCAAGATTCTAATTCAGTGGGTCCAGAGGCTAGGGATTTGTATTTTAAATGGACATCTTAGGTGATTTTGTTGGAGGTGGTTGGTCTTCCCTCTGTGAAACCCTGGTGGTATGGATAGATCTTTCTCAATTTAAATCAAATTAGGCAGAAGGCATTAAAGAAATAAAATGTAGGTTTCCTAATTGTCATCCTAACCTTCATAGAAACCCTAAAACTGAGACGAGAACTGATAAGAGTGGCATTATATTTGCTAGAGGAAAAACTGAAGTCTTTCTCTATAGCACCACTTTCTTCCTTTTCTTAGGAAAAATTTGATCAAGAAGCAACATGTACTATTAGTAATAAAATACCAACTAACATTCCCAAGACTCCTACTATAAACATCTGTTAGTATCAAAGATATACAATGCTTTAGCAACTTTTGGCTTTAAAAATGTAGCCAGTTCAGTTTACTTATTGATACCCGGTTTTTAATGAGCCTTGTGTAGGCAAGAAACTAGTTGCTAGATTGAGTTTCTTCTTAGAAGACAGATAAGGTTCATTATAGATACACAACTGCTTAATGTAAGACTTACTGAAAAGCAAAAATTGGCTCCCACCCCCATTTAACTAGGTTTCAATTCCTCAAAAGCTGACGTGATATTTAGATCCAACTGTGAAAGATCAGCCAAGTTAATGCTGGAAGGTAATCCTGCTTCCAAGTATTGAACTCATGATGGCCCTTAAAAACACAAAACCATCTTAAACAATTAACTATCTTGGTTTAATTAATCATATTTCATAGCAGCTCAAAGCACTCAAATATTTCTCATTTAATGAATAAACAAAAGCCCTATAATTTACAATGCACAGAATACTATATAAAAGAATTCCCATAAAAATTACATTAGGATCTTTTTCATCAGTGAGGCAACTGCTGTAATTCCCTCGGACTTGAACAGCATCTGACTGAATGCATGTCCTTCTTTGTGAGGATCTAAATTTAGGTAAGTACAAATCACAGCAAAAATTAAAGTTTTCATCTTTAATGAAATGACTTTGGAAATAATGTATATTTCCATGACACCAATACTCTAGTTTTCAGAGTCACAGTAAGATACACAGAATTAATCCGTAATTAAGATGAATGCCAACATTTCAAACAGAAATTTCTGTTACATGGCAAACAAAATCAAAAAAGCAACCATCAAACAAAAGAGACCCATAGCTTCAGACAAGGCAAATCCCAGGATAGCATATGAGAACAGCTGCTGCTTCAGCGAAGGGTTTCTAAAAGAGACACAACACATTTAATTGTTACTTTGAGATATTACTTGAATTTCAATATGTTTGGTAAATATTAAAGACTCAGATTACTAATGTGGGGATCTTTGTAAACTGGAAAGTACTGGAAACGCATTTGCCTAGATCTCTTTTGCCTTGGGCTTTGACATTCCTTTCTCCTCAATCTTAATCATATGGGGGAAAGGCAGAGAGCTGTCTCTATATATCAATATGCATGGTTAGTTTTCATCCATTTTGGGGGGGTTCTGACATTCTTCTTATCCCTGTGAAAGTATGTTCGATACCTTTAAGATCTGACAGTTGAGAAATAAGGTCTTAAATAATAAAATGGAAATTTATACTTTTAAAGAATGCTCTAGTATATTACCAGTATATCTTAATAATTAAGAGTGCAGACTGCAAAGTCAAAAGGAGTTACAATTTATTTTCTGACACTAGCTATGACCTTGAGACCTGTATCTCTAGTCCTTCATAGGTAAACTGGAGCATATCTTCAACGGGGGTTATGGGGAGTTAAGTGAGATAATGCATGCAAAGCCCTGGAATATAATGCAAGACATAGAGTAGGCACTTAATACAAAGTAGCTATTATTATTTTACTAGTTTTCTAAATTTCCAACTATTTCAAGCATGCTCTTAAACTAGCTTATTTGACAATGGACATTACCTGGCATAACCAATGATAAGGCTGCCAAAGACTGTTCCAATACCAGCACCAGACCCAGCCACTCCTACTGTTGCAGCACCTGCACCAATAAATTTGGCAGCAGTATCAATGTCTCTGCTGATTGCACTGGTCTGAAACTCCCTTTGGATTAGCCGAGACACACCATTCTGGGCCCCATTAAATACCGTAGAGCCCTAGGGAACAGGAAATAAAGGCAAAGGTCAAATCAGTCATCACAGATAGCTATGTTAATTACCGTAATGTCAAAATGATAACTTGTTCTCTATTTTGTAGCCAAGTTTGAATAGGAGGTGGTGTGGCACAATAGACAAAAAAATCAAGGGCTTAGAATAATTCCCATCTTGTAGGAGTAACAGTATCTATACCCTATAAGGTTGTTGAAAATTAAGAAACAGTATATGTGCATATGCTTTTTAATAGAGTAGGCTTTTCAATAACTATAGCTATTATAATCTTAAATATAGGCAACTCAAGACTATATACTTAAATACACATACTGACTATATTTCTTAGCCAACTTGGGTGGATATCTTTTGGATACAGAAATTTATTTTATTGGTTCATCTTCTGCACATTTTTTTTGGATATAAGGATGAAAAGGATTCCACTCAAACTGTTCATTAATGAGGGTTCCCCCCACCCTTCTTCACTTTAATCAAAACCATAAGGCTTACTTGGGGGTGTCACTTAAATTCTATTATTACTACTATTACCTCTCCAGTCCTAGTCTCTGGTCGGGATAACACTGATGCAGAAATTGGTCTGTATGCAACTCTGGATCCAGCCCGGATCTATTAAGGAAAAAAAGAGTCCATGTAATAAGTAAGAATACAGATAAGACTTCAATGACCTTTCTTGCAGCGTAAGTTCTAAAAAAGCAAGCAGCAAAAATATATCACAAAGTTCATAACTTTTCTGTAGTGGCACTTATCTTGGCTGTTCTGTCATTTGCAACACATGAAGCAATTTTAATAGTTTTAAAGCCGCCAATGAAATTTTAAAGCTTGCCTCAGAAGCTACTTGTAAGACACGACACAAAAATTCTCAGAACTATTAGTTAAAAAGAACAGGTATTGCTTTTAAATTTTCAATTACTGTAGTGCAACAATTCAGATCGGAAAAACGACAATAAACACCCCACATTCGTTGGCGAGTTTAAGAGGACCAACAAGTGTCATTATAAAAGGCTGTCATTTAAAATAGCCCATCAGTTAATAGGAGCTCCCACCATTTCCAAGGTATTCCTGTATGTCCATTAATCATGAAATTAAAAAAGCAGTTCAAGCAATTCTATTGTACATCAGAGTAAGAATAATCGGTGAGATACTCTGACCATAAGGCCATATTCCAGTCCAGCTGTCTGCCTGCCCTTGAGTGTCCACTAAACTAAGGTCACAGAAAATCCCTTCAGAACCACGATCTGCTTCTCTACGACAAATCCCCCAGACCTTCACTCCACCCAAAGCCTCCAAAACGGTTTTGGAAATAACATTCCAGAAGCACGAAGAAAGCCTTTTAGAGGCTCCTCCACCACCTTCCTCCACCCACACAGGACGAGGCAAAGTCCCTCCCTCGGCAGCAGCGAGTTTGACCTACAGGCAGGCAATGGAGAGCGCTGCCGCGGAGACACAGGCCTCGACGCCCGCCACATCCTTCCCAGCACCCCAACCTTAGCGGAGACACCAACCCAGCAGGGAGGCCCAGGAGGTGGGGGAGGGGGCGCTGCAGGCCGAGGGGCAAGGAGGGCTTGACCTACAACGGCCGCGTGGGGCCCGACGGCTAGGCCTCGGCTGCCCTCCGCCGCCGAGGTGAAAGGAACGAGCCAAGGGAGACGCCCCAGGATTAGGAAAAAAGCAAAAAGGACACAGAGGTTACGGGGTGAGGGGCGAGCTGTCGCAAGCGGGCGGTGTGCGCCGCCAGGAGGTGCCCCATTCAACGACGTGGATGCTGCAGGCCAAGAGGTCCGGCCCTCAGTTCCCCCCCACGGCCCGGCCTGGGCTACGCACCAGAGCGGGGGTGCAGGCAAGCTTGGCGCAGAACATCTTACTCTCCGTGGGGCGGCGCGGCTGGAGGACTTGGGTGACAGGCGGCGTGGGCTCCTCTCCCGCTTCCTCTCTGAGGAGGCAAAGAGGCTTAAGGTCAAGGGCCCTCCGAGGACCTGTCCTCTGCCCCCCACCCCCCAGCCACCCCCAGGTCCCGCGGGCTCCTGTGCACGCTGTCAGCGTGGGCCCCGCGCCCAGCGAGGTGCCAGCAGAATGAATGGGTCCCTGCGGGAGCTGCTCGGTCCGCGCCAGGCCCTGCTCCTGCGCCCTCGGCTTACCTTCCCAGGAGGTGGCGGCGGCGGCGGCGGCGGCGGCAGAGGTCGAAGGAGTGGGGCGGCGCGCGCAGGCGCGGTCCGGCTCTTATTCCTGCCGCAGCACCCGGATGGAAAAGGCGGGGAGTCGGGCCCCGACGGGAAGACGCTCAAGGTCACTTTGTAACAACTTTATTGGCAACCCGTTGGGAAGGACGCCGACAGCCATCCAATGATGGGCTGGTGGGCCGTGGGTGGTGAAGGAGAGACAAAAAGAAGAAATTGAAAACTAGCGCCGGCAGAGAGAACTGAACAGGTTTTAGGTCGGAGCCGGCCGGAGGAAAGTGCTGCTTTTTCTTTCAGTGGATACCTTGCGAAACTTGGCGTTTTATTATTTGCATTTTTATCAGTTACCTGTTAGTAGAGGGTTCCCCTTCCTGGTCATCCTTCTCTGAAGTAGGACTGTGTGTATGTTGTGTGTGTGGAGAAGAGGTTCATTCACTACTTGACAAAAGAAATTAGGAATCCCAGCAGAGTGAATACTTTCTCTAAAGGAATCTGGAAAAGGATTCCAGAGGTACAGTTAATTCTTAAGTGAAAGAGGGCCTGACCTAGAAGTCCTGGGACAAAGGAATTAACAAAGTAATAGATCTAAGAGTTTTGTGAATTTGTGCACAAAGTTGGCTCTTGTAAAGCGAAGGAGGTCAGTTTTTCTTCCTGCTCTCTGATTGGAAGATTTAAGGAATTGTAACATATTTCATGTAGGTCCTGGGACTAGAGAAAGTCTAAGTATTTTCAAAGCCTATCCAACTTTAACACCGGATTTTGGTAACTTTGGACAAATCATTTTCTTTAGATGAGTACAGAAATGTCTCAGAAAAAATGGCTCTTACTGAACTTCTGGTAGATCTTTGAGTTCCATAAATTTGACTTAGTAATGCTAACAAATGGAAGTGATCCAAGTCAACATAAAAGATTAAACATCTAGTATGCCCAGCTGAAGGGATGGCTGGGAACAGAAATTCAGCCCTCTTAACCTACAGCTCTGGCATGGATGGCATCAACCCAGAGGATATCACCCTTTTTCTAGTTAGCACAGAGGTGCAGTATCACCTAGCAGCATGCCTTGGGAGAAGCCTTCAGGATTAAAACTTGAAGAATTAATAAGACTTTGTCACTAATCCAATTTCAAATGCAGATGGTTCAAAATCACATGAAAGTTAGTGCTTTAGGCTCAATCTTTAGCCCATAAAAGAGATAATTCACATGTGCAGGTAGGTCAAAGGTAATTAGTATATTTTCTCAAGTACTCAGTTTTTTCTTGAAGTACATGGTGTCCTGTGATGTCTAAAGTAGAACAGTAATGCTCTGTATTAATGTTTTCCAGTGAAACAGAATCAGTAGAATGGACACATACACACACACACACACAAAGATTTGGGAGATTTATTATGAGGAATTGGCTCATGTGACTATGAAAACTGAGAAGTCACATGATCGGCCATTGCCAAGTTGGAGATCCAAGAAAACCAGTGGTGTATTCAGTTAAGAATCCAAAGGCTTGAAAACCAGGGAAGCCAGTGGTGCAATTCCCAGTCTGAGGGCCAGAGAAGATGAGATGTCCTAGCTCAACAGTGAGACAGGGGAAAAAAATGGGCAAATTCTTTCTTCCTCTGCCTTCTGTTCTATTCAGGTCCCCAGTGCCCATCCACATTGAAGACTAAAGAAAGTCTGAGTGTTTTCAAACCTACCCAACTTTAACACTCGTTTTTGTTAACTTTGGACAAATCATTTTCTTCAGACGAATACAGAAATGTCTCACAAAAATGGCTCTTACTGAATATCTACACAGATTCAAATGCTAATCTCATCTAGAAACACCTTCACACCCAGGAATCATGTTTAACCCAGGCATCCCCATGGCCATTCATGTTGATATATAAAATTAACCATCATATGCCTGATGATTAATTTGCCTAGATCCCCTTAAGGGAAAATTTATTCTGCATGGATTTGTGTATGGAGTTGGTTTAAGGGAAGTTCCTATCCCTTCAGCCATCAATCAGCACCAGTAACTATTAAGGAGGATGAGGCAGGAGAGAAGCCAGGATCCCTATCAGGATCCCTTCCAGAGGTACTTACAGGGAGATGCCTATGGCAGGGAGAGGTGAAGTGTAAGTTCAGGCCCTGTACTGTCAACATGTCAATAAGCAGGGGAACTGGCCTAGAAGAGGAGAGAATAGGTCCTTTGCAGGTTCTATTGGTTAGAATTTAAATATTTGTGAAGAATATTAGCTGTTCAAAGAGCAGATGTTGTATCTTCAAGAATGTATGTGTGTGTGTGTGTGTGTGTGTGTGTATGTGTGTGTGTGTAATAGAGAGATAGAAAGACAGACAGAGAAAGAGTAAAAGAGAAAAGATCCAATAATTACTTGCTGGAGGAAGAAAGGCTTTAAAGAATGAGAAAGCATATCCACTTCACACAGGCTGGAGGTTAGAAACTGGACTTCGGGTTCTAAAGTGCAGCTTAGACAATTCTGTTGAGGGCCGTGTCTCCAAGGTGCTTTCTAGATTGATTTACTCACATTTTGCTAGGTTTTGCATCCTAAAACTTACACTGATGGAAGGAAGAGAGTGGATCTTGAGTGACGCCCACCCATGCTATAGATAGTACACATTTACTGAGGAAAATTAAAGAAAAAAGGCGTTTTCTGAGAGGCATAAAGTAAGACCATAAAGATGAATTAGGACTTTTTGTGAAGTATTTGATCCTTTCTCTGGTTTTTCTTTTTTTGTTTTTGAGGGCAGTGTCACTGGCCCTCATATGTGGGACCTGAACCGGGGCCACTGGCTTCCCAAGCCAGCAAGCGCTTAACCACTGCGCCACTCGGCCGGCCCGCTCTGGTTTTTCTTAGACTGTGGAAACAGTCATGTTAAGTTATGAGATATCATAATTAAGTAGTATCTGATAGACCTGGCTGATGATGGCACGGGGAAGAAAGGAATGGGATGGTAAAGAGAAGTATGAAAAATCATTTCCAAATATAGCTGCAACAATCTCTTCTATCCTGCATGCCCCTTTGCAATGTGAATTTGCCACTCATCAAGAAGTTGAGTCTGTTTTCCTTCTTAAATCTGAGCTGACCCTATGACTTGCTTTGACCAAGAGATGTATTACAAGTGGCAATTTGTGACTTTTGGACTAGGCCTTAAGAGGTCCCATAGCTTTCATTCTATCGTTCTTGGAAGCCAGCCACCACATCAAAAAATATATGTTAGACTACTAAATGATAAGAAACCACATGGATAGAAAAAAAAGCCTCATGAAAGAGACTGAGGTGCCCCAAACATGTGAGTGAGGCCCTCTTAGGTTCTTTAGTTTCAGTCAAGCCTTCCCAGCCAATACAACATGGAAAGAAATAAGTCTTGCCTAAATTGCTGACCTCCCAAGTCAAGAGAAGTAAAAGGGTTGTTGTTTGAAACTATTATGTTTTAGGGTGGTTCATTACACAGCAGTAGATAACTGAACCAGGAGATTTGCCAAATAGTCACTATTCCTTCAAGATCTGAATGGAGGCAGCAACACAGCAGTTTCTTAACATGGGGAATTTCAGTTCAGAATTCCAGGTATAGCTCATAGCAAACCAGACAGACAGAAGCACACGTTGCAGTGACTCACTCCCCTTGCCATGAAGTCCTGGGGTGGAGTAGGGTTGTTATTGTTAAAACTCTTGTAAGATAATTCTAACCCATATGAAAAAGAAGTTAAATTATCTACTTTTGAAAGTTTTCATTTTAATAGCCTGTAAAGTTTTCACCAGCCTTCTCATGCTAGAGTGATAAAAATGTGATTTGTGGAACTGACAATCAGAAATGTAAGTTAAAAATATTCTGGGCTCTATTATAAATATTTCATTTTCTCCATAAAAGCTTTTGTTTCTTATTATTGGCCTTAATTTGCTATCAATTTATCTTTAAAAAAAAAAAAGCCGCTACACCTGCACTAATTCTATAGGCTCATTCAATCAAAGTGAGCTCTGCATAGATACTATGTTCCCTCTTGGAACCTAGTGAATATACAGAAAAATGTAAGTTTACAATATAATTGGGGTACATGAAAAATTGAACTAAGATATATAAAAAAATTGGAGAAAAATACAAATTAGTAAATGTTCCGGACTAAGTGTGGTATGTGATAAGGAAACTAGCTCAAGAAAAGAGATTGGCCTGTTCAGAAAAATGCCTCATTGTTGAGGTAGGATGAAAGAGATGGGATAATTTGGTTAGAGAAAATTTCTTGGGATCTCTTATATAAAACCTAAACTCCCAGATCTAATAACTGCTGACACTACTAATCACTTTCTGGTGCAGAAATTTCTGTCCTTAAACTTCATTTTTTACTCTTTTCCAAATTATTTAGCTACATTCATGCTATCTAGTATACTGGAATAGAATATTTACTAAATGAATTACAAAGAATTCAGTAAAGAATTAAAAGTAGTATCTCTTCATATCCTCTGAGAGAACCAGAGGGTCTCGGCTAAAATTTATATTAAAGAGTTTCATGAAAACAATATACTTAATGAAATAAATATAATTCCATCCTTTATATCTGGTAAGATACACTAGTTATTGAAGAAAAACAATTTTATGTCATGGCCAATAATTAATATAGACAGACTATTTACATTAAAAGAAAATGAATGAGTACATGGATATGTCATTAAGTTTCTCTGCTGACTTTTGATTATCTCAAAATTTACTCATTTTTCAATTAATTTGTGAGATTCACAACTAGTTGCCTATCCAATATCCATTCTCCCCTTTTTTCTTACTTACAGAGCCCAGTTCATAGTTAAGAAGTACTGAGCTTGCCAGGTTTCCTTACAGTTAGGATGATCACTGATATGAGTTGAGGTTACTTGGCGTCACCTCCAAGAATGCTTAGAAAGGGGATAGATTCAACTGGCTCATTTCTTTTTTTCCTTTACCCTTTCTTTTTCCTGCCTGGAATACAGACCCAGTGTCTGGAGGTCACGCAACAATCTTGCACCCATGAGTACAGAAGCCACACATTAAAGATGGAGAGCTGGAAACTAAAAGGAGCTTGAGTCCTTACCTTTTTATTTTTGAATAGCTACAACAGCTTTTAAATGCCTATTAAGGACTTCATGTTACATGAGGAAATAAATCTCTGTTTGATGAAGCCACTAAAGTCAGTTTTACACAGCTCAATGCAACCCAAATATATAATTCTATAGATTTACATCTCTGAAGCTGTTGCATCTTTGGGCTGTGATTATAACAGAAATGGCCTTTCATCCGCAGAATTTACATTAACTTACATCTGTCTTTTTCGCCCCATACCATGGTATATCTGCCAGGGACCAGCCAGGATACAGAAACCATATCAGTAATCTGAACAAGGAAACCTTAATATAAAGATTGCTAACTAGTAAAAGGTGTCTAACTACACAAGAAGGGTAGAGTGGACTCTAAGGGATACAGAATAGCTACTACCCGTGGCTAAGGAAGAACTTAGAAATTTAGAGGGGGCGTGGCTGCCATAGGAAAGTACATTCCACCTGTATGGGCCACAAGTGAACCATGACAACTGCTGAGGTGAACATATTCAGTCACCTCCTGCAAACCAACCTACTGGCTCCACGTGAACAACAGCACCTGGTGGAAAGTCCTTTTCCCCTTGCTCGAGCCTCACAGTGTGTTTCCATTGCCCTCTATTGGCAAAGCCTAACACTTTGCCATTTGTCAGAGCAGAAATACCTCTACGGCCCAGCTCTGGAATAAGGAAACTAGACAGAGAATGGATTTGTAGCTGAGAAGTCCCAAGTTAATAACTGGCACAGATGGTAAAATCCTCATGGGCAGGGACTGGGTCTAATTCATATTTATTTCTTCTATAGCAGTTAACATAGTGTTAAACATCGTAGTCACTCAATACGTTTGCTCGATAATAAATAAGAAGCTTGTACAATTTTTTTTTTTTTTGAGGGCAGTCTCACATGTGGGACCGAACCGGGGCCGCTGGCTTCCCAATTTTTTTTTTAAGCTTGTACAATTTGCAATAACTTTATTATTCTTTTTTTTAAACTATGATTTTAGTCAATTTGGACAAATTATAATCACCTTTAGAATGTCTTTTCCTTTCTAGTATTACAAAATTCAAACTTAGAGAACCCAAGGAACATTTTTTGGTTTGTGGCATGAGTTTGTTCAAACAAACATTTTTGTATGCCTATGAATGATTCTGTGTTTATAATCTCATGGGCCTAAAAAAAATTAATTGAAAAACTAAAACATTAAAACACTTTATTGATCCATTTTGGATACAATAGAATATTGGCAGGAATGGGGCACAAGCCGAAGCAGAGCAAGGTCCTAGGCTGAGCTGTGAGGTAGGCAATGTCAGTCTGTGGTTACCCTTTCACTTCTTTTTTCCATGCCTTTGGTCCACCCCTAGGCAGCTTATTGTCTCTGCAGACATCTGGTATCTTCATGCTATCTCCAGACTATATAAGGCTCTCCGTGGTCAGCCATCTCTCTTCAGGCAGTGTCCAGGTTTTGAACTTTTTTTTTTTTTTTTGAGGGCAGTGTCACTGGCCCTCATATGTGGGACCCGAACGGGGGCCGCTGGCGTCCCAAGCCAGCACTTAACCTCCAAGCCGGCCCCAGGTTCTGAACTCTTATCCATGTAAAATCTTCATCTCTTAAAATTGCTTAAGATTAAGAGATTAAGCAGCACATACACTTCATCTCTTAAGATTAAGAGATCAGCAGCACATACATAAAATTATAATGATACAGAGAAGATTAGCATGGTACCTGCACAAGGATGACACACAAATTTACCTCCATAGAAGAAGTGGAGAGAGTTATATTTCCTATATTTAAAAACTAGGGCCGGCTGAGTGGCGCGGTGGTTGAGTGCTGGCTTGGGAGGCCGGCGGCCCCGGTTCGGGTCCCACATATGAGGGCCAGTGAAACTGCCCTCAAAAAACAAAACAAAAAACTAGAAGGTTCATAGATGGTTACCTGTGGGGGAAGGAATAGGTTGGAGAAAATAGGAATAACTCAACTTCTTTGAAACTAGACTTCTACAATACTTTGTTTTGTAGACTTAACTTTGGAACCATGCAAACCATTTATAAAGGTAAATTTTAAATTTAAAATTTTACTTTTTAAAAATTAAATTAAAAAAAAAATCCTTTTTTAATTAAAAAAAATCCCTAAAAATTGAACTAAATGAAACAAATGAATTTAACTGTGTCTAGTTGGTAGCATAACTATACAGGGTAAATACATAGAGTTTCGATAAATGGATAAAAAGACAACTCCTTCATCACTCTGTTTCAGATGCTCTGGCCTTTTTGGCTACTCCTTCAACATGCCAACCATATTCCACCTCACAGAATTGCATGTTTTGTTCCTATAGCTTAGAACACCTTTCCCCTGGATATTCACTTGGCTATAACTCCACTTCATTCAACTCTTTGCTCCAGTTACCTCTTAAGAGAGGCCTTCCTGGATCCCTTACATTTCTTTATTTTTCTTCATAGCACGTATTGCTACCTGGCATTATTTATTGTTTGTTTGTTTAACTCTCACATTAGACTCTAAGTCCATCAGGGCAGGAGCTTGGTTTTGTTCATTGCTGTCTCCACACAGTCTAGAATATACTTGGCCCATTCATAGGCACTCATCAAATTATTGAGCAATGAATGGGGTTGGTGACAGAAGCAAGTAACTGTTACCTTTTTCTTCACACACCTCTGTATTATTTGGTATGTTTATCATAAGCATGAATTACTCAAATAACTTGAAAACCAATATGTTAGGAAAGTTCTAATAATTCATAATAATTGATAAAATTTATTACATTATCCCCACTATGGTGCTTGCATTAATTAAACCAAAGGAAAGAGTTTTCAAATGTTGAATTTCAGTTCTTGTTGATGAGCTTGGGCAAACTTTTAGGCCCAATACTTTTCAAATTATATGAATATTCAAACTCTATTTATGGCAAGGCTATCCTTGTTTTCTTTTTTCTTTTTTTTTTTTAAGGCTATCATTGTTTTAAAATAGTGTGTGTGTGTGTGTGTGTGTGTGTGTGTGTGTGTGTGTATACCTTCTTATCTGTATATTGTCTGGAGTTTCTTGTACGTTATAAGAAGGTGTTATATCAATTTCAGCTATTTTTTTAAAGATAATAAAAAATGAAATCCATCCATATTCAGTGGACCTAGATATTTAACTTCTTGGGTTAAGAAATAAGAAATTTTACAATGCTAACAAAATGTTTGAGAGGACTCTTGCTTATAAAATTTTTCTGCTACGCTAGCTCCAGTGAGGTCTTTAAGAGTCATATTCTTTGCCTTAATGCCATGCTATATATGAGGGTCTTACATCAATTTAGGGATAGGTTTCCATATGGTACAAATGCATGATGCTAAGTAATGCTTTATTTTCTTTCCACTTTTGGATTATCATGACTTTATGGAGGAGTAACATGGTTACACAGCACAAATCACTTTTTCCTTGGCTATCTATTATATCACTGATTTTAGTCAACTATTCAATTACATAGTTTGTTTAGAAAATAGTCCCAAATTTTTCCTTATCCATTTCACCTTTCTAAGAATTTCTAAACTATGGACTTTGATACTAAGGTTAATTTCCTATGTCATGTCCCCATGCCAGGGAATTTGGCTTAAAGTTGTGATGGCTGGCTATTTAATAATTTTAAGGGAAGTGTGGTTTTCAGAGGCAAAACTTAAAGAAGATACATTCTACAAAGTGGGGTCAATATGTGGAAGCCTCAAGGTTCATTTAAGCCTCAAGGATTAAATTAGAGTGCTTGTTGAAATTGCCTTTCTTGATTTGAACTAGAGGAGAGCACAAGCAAAATGTGCAAGTTTCAAATGTAAAAAACTTGTATTCGAACTTGAAGTAGAAAACATGGTCAGACAAACATGCATGATCAATAACTATGGGAAAGGAAAGCAAAGTTCATAGTAGATAAAGGCATTAATTTAGAGGGTCCTATTCCCTCGTGATGGAACATTCCAGTTTGGAAAGCCACACATAGTAAAGCACTTGTTTTATCTCATCATATTTTTGTTCAGCCTTGTACAATCTTACAGCATGGGTCAATCATTTCAGGAGAATGGTCATATATTCATGGTAGCCAAAGTTATTTAATTGCAAATTCTATCAGTTATTTTAGGTTGTTCTTTGGCCATATTTCATCTGCCTTTTTTTGACCATTTAAAGGAGTCCTCTAACCTTGTCCTACCAGCAGAGAGGCACAAACCAATGTCCTACCGAAGTATAGCCTTAAAGGACCAGTGAAATTTTTTAAACGGTCCTTGTTCTATGTTTTCTCTAAAATGTCATGCAGTTTATATCATACTCTATTGTAAAGAGTGAGATAACTTAAGATGCTTTCACTCACTAGTTAAATTATTAATACTTAATTCTCCCCTTTATTATTCTATATCTATAAAACAGATAGAGTGGGAGCTAGGTATGCTTTTCTGTGGTTTTGCTCACTTCTTACTCCACTATTACCTACTTGGAGGGTGCAAGGACCTCAGCTTTAGTTGGGAGGATTTGTGGTCAGATCTTCCCCTCTCTGGTCTGCTCATCCCATGGTCTCTGGCTAATAGAGGGTACTTTAATATATAACAATATGGACAGTGGGTAGATAGTCCAATATTCTGAAAACTTGCTAAACTACAGTAAATTATATACAAAATCTTTTTTAAAGATCTTAATAATTTTAATTTCTCAAGAATTAACTTTAATCAAATTATTTCCCCTCCCATTTCCTCACTATCTTTCACTCTCTTGGCCCAAAACATCCCATTAATGTTTTTTTTTTTTAAAGATTTTATTGGGGAATTGGGGGAGGGGAACAGTGTTGGGGAATCGGGGAAGGGGAACAGACAAGCTGCTGTCTTTTTGTTCTTCAGTCTAGTTGCGGAGGATGTTGCTTCACTGTTGGTATCGTCATTGCGCTCTTCCCGGATGAGGCAGATCTGTCGCTGGCCTCTGGATGTCGCTCACCGCGGCTATTGGCAGCTCACGCTTGGCTGCCAGCCGCTCACGCTGGCTGCTGGCCACTCACTGTAGCCTATGGCAGCCCACTGCAGCAGGGGCTGCAGCCCACACCATCACCGGGGCTCGCACAGCCGAGCTCCAGGTGGAGCTGTTGTTAGCTGTAGAGGGCAGTGTCACTGGCCCTCATGTGGGACCCGAACCGGGGCCGCTGGCATCCCAACACCAGCGCTTAACCAATGCACCACTCGGCCGGCCCCCATTAATGTTTTTTACACCACATCTTTATACGTGATCTGCAGCAGTTGACTTCATCAGTCAACACACAGCATGCTGAGAGCTCTGGGAAGTGAACTGGAAAGGGGAGGATGAGGTATGAGGAGTTCAGGTTAAACTCAGGGCCCGAAGTGGTAGCTGCTTTCCTCATAGAAAGCCAGTGGCATCTTAAGATAAGCTTTAGAGGTTACTTTTGGGCAGAATTAGACCCTTCCCTAAAGATATCCATGTCCTAATCCAAAGAACCTGTGAATATGTTACCTTACAGGGCAAAAGGGACTTTTGCAGATGTGATTAAGTTAAGGATTTTGAGATGAGAGGTTATCCTGGAATATCTGGGTGAGCTTAATTTAATCATAAGCGTTCTTATATGTGAAATAGGGAGGCTAGAGGGTCAGAGTCAGAGAAGGAGATGTAATGATGTAAGCAGAATCCTCTGCTGGCTATTACTGGATTTGAAAATATGGAAGGAGGCCAGGAGCTAGGAATGCAGGCATCTTCCAGAATCTGGAAAGGCAAGGTCACGAATTCATAGAGCCTGCAGAAGACATGCCGCTCTGTCAATACCTTGGTTTTAGATCAATGATACCTATTTCAGGTTATTGTCCTCCAAAATGTAAAATAATAAATTTATGTAGTTTTAAGCCACCCAATTTGAGGTAATTTGTTACAGCACCAGTAGGAAACTAATAGAGTAGTCAAACTCTTATCTGGTTTCAGGCATAGGTCATTAACTTGGAAGTACAAAGCAAGGAGAGGGATGGGGCCTTAATTTTGGAATTCAGACAGCTCAGTTGCCCAGTGTTGTATGGGATGGATCATACATTATGGATTTTAGTTTAGTACAAGACCAGGGAGATAAGTAGGAGGGGTGACAAATGATGGCATGATCTTCAAGAGCATAGTAGGATATGACCAAGAGCATATGACCTAGCCAGCCGACTAGGTCATAGGACCAGGGTATCCTGTGTACACAAAACTGCCTAATGGGTATCAGAGGACAAGATTTATCTCTCTAGGGAGGCAGATACACATAGCTGATATATAATAATGCTGCTAAAATGCTCTTGAGCATAAAGCAACAGAATACTTTCTGAACCACACTGACTCGTAGAAGAAGAGCTAGGAATATCTTTCTAGGTTCATGTCCAAGATGCTCATAGGGTAGAAAACCCTGTAGGAAGAGGGCTGCTAGAGGAGAGTCATCAACGATAAGGTGTTGGCTGGAAGGGGAATAGAGTGAGGGCCCTGATGATGAATCCGTTTTAGTGATAGTTTACTGGAGGGTAAAAGTCGTAGGCTTCTGGCTTCACACTTCTTGAGTATTCAGGCAACTTAACCAGGTAGCAATGGATGGGCAGTAAGTCTAGACACATCCCTTTTTGTTCTTTCCCCACTGAAACCACTCTGTTGAGGCCAATATCTTACTAGTATTAGCCTACACTTATTTAGTCTACTTGTCTTAATTTTTCTTTAAATTCACGTCATTCATTTATTCATTCAGCAAGCATTTTATTTTTTATATATAATTGTAAGACTGCTTTTCAAAGATATTTCTTTGGTGAAAACTCTAGAATACAATGTATTCTGACTAATGCAAAATTAAAAGCCTTTCTTTTCCCCTGTCCCCCTGCTTCTCTGCTTTTAAAACACTCTGGTCTGGCCAAAATAGTCCACGTTCCATCCTCCAAACAACCATTGCATAAGAGTCTCTTTGTAACTCTGGCTGCTTTGCTCTGGCAAAGCTCACAGGGATCGCTGAGTCTTCAGTTACCTCCTCTTATATCAGCAAAACATATGATATCCAAATATATCTGAAGATTAAAAACAAAATCAAGGGGGTAGGTGGAAGGTTAAGGATGAGAACCAAGTCTTCTTAACTGTCTCTATTTGCTATCACTGCTGCCAGATTATCTGGACACCAGCATTACTCTTGAGATCTGCTAATCCCTTCCCATGCTATATTTGTCCTTTTTCAAAGTTTTTCATTGAATTTGGACCTCTAAACTGCCAAAATAGTGCCCTTTGTCCTACCCGTCTCATACTTTGACATCCTACCAACTTTATCTTAAAAACAAACAGGAAAAAAACACACCACAACCATCTTTTAAAAATGATATAAGCAACGTATGAATATGGGCCTATAAATAATGTAAACAATATAACATTATACAGAGCAAAAACTGTAGCTTTTGTATATTCTTCCCCCCAGAAGTATTAACAGTGTAGTGTGTATCTTTCCAAATCTTTTACTATGCTTTTACACAGAAATGTATAAATACAGTTATTAATTTTCTTAAATAAAAACTCATATCTTCTTTTTAACAAATAGTGCTGGGAAAATTGGACATCTACATACAAAATAGTTGGACCCTTATCTTATACCATATAAAAAAATTAACTCAAGATGGATCAAAGACCTAAATGTAAGATTTAAAACTATAAAACTCTTAGGAGAAAACACAGGGGAAAATCTTCATGACATTGGATTTCGTGATGATTTCTTGGTGATAACACTAAAAGCAGAAGCAACAAAAGAAAAAATAGATAAATTGGACTTTATCAAAATTAAAAATTTTGTGTATCAAAAGACACTATCAAGAAAGTGATAAGACAACCCACAGAATGGGAAAAAATACTTATAAATTATATATCTGCTAAGGAATTAACATCCAGAATATGTAAAGAACTCCTACAACTAAACAACACGAAGTCCAAACAACCCAATTTAAAAATGTGAAAAAGTATTGAATAGTTCTTTCTCTAAACAAGAGATACAAATGGCCAATAAGCACACAAAAAGATGTACATCACTACTCACTAAGGAAATGCAAATCAAAACCACAATGAGATCCCACTTCACACCCATTAGAATAGCTATTATAAAAGAGAGAGAGAGAGAGAGAGAGAGAGAGAGAGAGAGAGAGAGAGAGAGAGAGAGAGAGAGAGAGAGGGAAAGGAAAATAACTGTTGGTGAGGATGTAGAGAAATTGGAATCCTTGTGCACTGTGGGTGGGAAAGTAAAATGGTTTAGCTGCGATTGAAAACAGTGTGATTGTTCCGCAAAAGGTTAAAAATAGAATTACCATGCGATCCAGCAATTCCACTTGTAGGTATATACTCAAAATAATTAAAACCAGGAACTCAAAAACAGATACTTATACACCAATGTTCATAGCAGCATTATTCACAATAGCCAAAATATGGAAATGACATAAATGTCCATCAACAAATGAATATATAAGCAAACTGTGGTATACACATACAATGGAATACTATTCAACATTAAAAAGGAATAAAATTATGACACATGCTACAACATGGATGAATCTTGAAAACATTATGCTTTAGTGGTTACCAGAGGGTAAGTGGGGAGGGAGGATGGAAGAAGAAAGTAAAGGGATTCAAATATATGGTGATGGAAAGAGAACTGACTCTGGGTGGTAAGCATACAATATGATACGTAGATAATGTGTTATAGAATTGTACACTTGAAATCTGCGGAATTTTATTAACCATTGTCACCTCCATAAATTTAATTTTTAAAAATTTCAGGAAAAAACCCAATGTTATGCTAGGTGAAATAAGCCAGATGCAAAAGGATAAACATTGTATGATCCTACTTATATGATGTACTTAGAATAGGCAAATTCATAAAGACACGAAATAGAAGCTACCAGGGGTTGAGGGGCAGGGAAATGAGGAATTATTGTTTAATAGGTACAGACTTTCTGTTTGAAATGCTGAGAAAGCCCTGGAAATTGATAACGGTGATGGTTGTACAACATGTCAATGTACTTAATGCCACTGAACTGTACACCTAAAAATGATTAAAACAATAAATTTTGTATTTTGTATACTTTGCCATAATAAAAAACAAAAAAATTATATCTTGATTTTTAAATGAATGTCTATTAGTAGTGATTCAATTTCAGTAAACACACACTACCACAATCTCTTAAAAATAATGTTTAAAGTTTTATAATGGAAATTTCAAACATATTCAAAACCAAGGGGAATAGCATGTTAAATTCCCACCCACCACCCAGCTTCAACAATTATCAACACATGGTCAGTCTTATGTCTTCTATTCTCCCTCTCATCTACTTCTTTACGTCTTTACCCCATGTTATTTTGAAATAAATTCCAGAAGTCATAATATTTAAACTATGAATGTTTAAGTATGAATCTCTATAAGGATTTCTGAAAAACATAACCACAATACCATTATCACACATAAAATAATTAACAATAAATTCCTTAATATCATTAAATATGTAGCCAGTGATCAGGTATGCCTGATTGTTTCATAACATTATTTTTTAACAGTCTGTTGAAATTAAGAATCTGTGCAAGTTCTGTACATTATGTATTTTATAGTCTCTTTATATGTATTTTAAGTCTCTTTTAACCTATAGATTCTTCTTTCAAATTTATTAGTTGAAGAAACTCAGTTGTTTGTCATGTAGAGTTTCCCACATTCTGGATTTTGCTAATTTTATCCTCATAGCATCATTTAACATGTGCATGTGAACAATTTCCTGTATATTGGTAAATAGATCTAGAGGCTTGGTCAGTTTTTTTTTTCTTTTTTTTGAACTATCCTTTACAGGTGGTATTGTATACTTTCCATGTGCACCATTTAGGAGGCATATAATGTCTTATTGTCTTTTTTTTGATATTAAAATTGATCAATGAAGTCAACTTGATTACCCATTATAAAGTTCCCCATCAGCTTTTTACTTAATGATTTTAGTGGTCATTGATGCTTATTTCCCAGATCCATTATTTTATTAGGATTGAAATATGGTGGTATTCTTTTTCTAGCATTTCTTCTTGATTTATTAACTGGTATTATTCTACAAAGGAGGATTTTCCAATATCAACTATTTTTGTTACCCTATATTACAGATAGGACAGAAAAGGCAAGATAAATTGTTGGTTCTTTCCCTTTATTTACCAATTTTCAGAATAATGAGTCATATATAATTTTAAATCATCAGGAAATGAGTACAGAGTGATTTTTCCTGTAGATTAAGTGTGGGCAATATATCTTTAAGGAAATTTGGATGATTTTCTGTCTTTGAAAGAAGCCTGGACGAAGCGATCTCTCTGGTCCCTTTGAGCTCTTTTAGCTCATAATTTTTCTTGCTCATAAAAGACATTTATGCTTTAATCCTCAGTTTCAAAAAGAATTAGTTGATATATTCCAATGTTCTTTAGAAAGTAGACATTCTTTTAACATAAAGCATACTTTATTTGCCAAATAATTCACACTTATTTTTTGGGTTTTTCTTGAAGTACTGGACACTTACCTAATATTTTGGGGGGTACTATTTCACTATCTTTTAAATTTTTTATATAAAACATTTTAAACCTAGATTTTTTTTAAACCTAGATTTTTAAATGGCTCTCCTTTTTGCTTATTTTGTTGTTTAGATTCCACATATAAGCAAAATCACATTGCATTTGCCTTTCTCTATCTGACATACTCCACTCAGCAAAATACCCTCCAGGTCTATCCATGCCACTGCAGATGGCAAGAACCCATTCCCTTCCAGGCCGGGCAATATTCCATTTTATATATATATCTCACCTCTTCTTTAACCATTCATCCATCGATGGACATTGAGGCTGCCTCCACATCTTGGCCATTGTAAACAATGCTGCAATGAACACATGGATGCACATGTACCCTTGAAGTAGAGTTTTGTTTTTTTTCTGATAAATACCCAGAAGTGGGATTACTGGGTCCTTCTTTGTCCCTCGTTATAGTCTTTGTTTTAAAGTCCATTTCATTTGGTATAAATGTTGCCACCTCAGTTTTTTTGGGGTTTTTGTTTGTTTGTTTCCATTTCCATGAAATATCTTTTTCCATCCCTTTATTTTCAGTCCTTGTGAGTCTTTCTATCAGAAGTGTCTTATAGGCAGCATATGTAAGGATCTTGTTTTCTTATCCATTCAATTACCTTCTCTGTTGATTGGAGCATTTAACACATTTACATTGAAAGTAATTGTTGATAGATATATAGTTATTGCCATTTTATTTTATATATATATATATATGAACGGTAAGGGAAGTTCATCACCACCAAACCAGTATTATAAGAAATCTTAAAGGAACTTCTTTAAAATGAAATATATATATATATATATATATATATATATATATATATATATGTAATATATAAAAATATATAATGAAATATATATAAATATATATAATGAAATATAAATATACATATTTGTATATATATGAAATATATATATATTTCATTTTAAAGAAGTCCCTTTAAGATTTCTTATAATACTGGTTTGGTGGTGATGAACTTTAGCTTTTTTGGTCTGGGAACTCTTTATATGTCCTTCGATTATAAATGATAGCTTGCTGGGTAGAGTAATCTTGATTGTAGTTCCTTGCTTTTCATCACTGTAAATATTTCCTGCCAATGGCTTCTGGCCTGCAAAGTTTCTGCAAATCAGCTGACAGTCTTATGGGCACTCCCTTGGAGGTAACTAACTGCTTTTCTCTTGCTGCTGTTAAGATTCTTTCCTTGTCTTTAACCTTTGGCATTTTAATTATGATGTGTCTTGGTGTGAGCCTCTTTGGGTTCATCTTGTTTAGAAAGGACTCTCTGTGCTTCCTGGGCTTGTATATCTATTTCCTTCACCAGGTAAGGGAAGTTTTCCATCATTATTTCTTCAAATAGGTTTTCAATTTCTTGTGCTCTTTTTTCTCCTTCTGGCACCCCTATTATGCAAATGTTGGTACACTTGATATTGTCCCTGAGACCCTTCTTTGTCTCTCATGACATTGACATTTTTGAGGAATATGGGTAGGTAGATCTCATTCTTTTTCACTGCCATAATCATATACAGTGCTCAGTTTTCAGTCATTAACAACAGAAATTGCCTATGGTTTATTGAATCAGGAAAGGAATTTATTGTTTTGTTAATTTTTTTTTAAATTACAGTGGACATACAATATTATATTAGTTTCAGGTGTACAACATAGTGATTAGACATTTATATACCTTATGAAATTATCACCTCGATAAGTCTAGTACCCACCTGACACTGTAAGTATTTATTAAAATATTATTGACTATATTCCTTATGCTGTACTTTACATTCCTGTGATAGGAAAATAATTTATTGAAATGGTATTAAGGAGCTCTAGAACTTTGATGTATCTCAATAAATACATTTATTTTGCCTATGTATCAAACAATATTGTTTAGAAACAAAAATACTAAATGATATTTATTGAGCATTTATAATGTGCTCGACACTATCCCTATTGCATGTATATCTTATCCAAAACATAGCCCTATGAGGTAAATACTCCTAAATCCCATTTTTAAAATGAGACAATCGTGGATTAAGGAGATTAAGTGGATTGCCCAAGGTTACACAAGTAATAAGGGACTGAGAGTCCAAAGTTAAGTTTCGTTTGACACTAAAGTCCATCCTTTTTCTATTGTACTTATATGGTAGCATAACTTGAAAAGTTTACTGCAAGGTATTTGCAGAAAATAAATGAACTATGGTAACCTGAAACATTATTGTTTCAGTTGATATTATATAAAAAAATACACTTTTGTAGCTTTTTTTCATTCCTAAAAACACTTCACAGGCATGATCTAATGATAGAGGAGCTGGCCAGAAAATGCACTGTGTGCACATCAAAATGTACCCACTTGGGGGCACCCACAATGCAGCTTTTCTGCCTGTTCTCCTGCCCAGAAACTTCAAGCCCTGCAGAGCTGGAGTTGAGCCAACTGATGAATTCAGTCTGTTCTACAGAACTCAGACAGCCAGACCTGATGTCTCAAGGAATAGCCTCCTATATCTCTAAGATTGGGAAATAACTTACCTAGCATGCTGCTTGTACAAAAAACTATTATGTACTATTTGAAACATTAATAATTAGTGCATTTTCTATGGGCCAGATATCCTAGATATATTATTAGGATTTAATGAACAAGGACTAAAAATAATTTGTTGATTAAAAATGATATATTTGTCCAAAGGAGTTTTTGGATTTACGCTATGTCAAAATTAGGAACATAATTAACCAGTAGGGATAAAAATGTGCCATAAAATTAAGGTAAGTATTTTAAATTGATCTTGCATGTGCTCATATCAGAGGCATGCTCTCTGATACTGGTGTGTGTGGATGGAGATATATAAAACTTCTGCAGGTACTGCTGCTGACATCTTTGCTAGGTTAGTCATTTGGTCTTCAGCAGCATCAGACAGTAGAAATGCTCTTGAGATATATTGACATCGAAGATGTCATTGACCCAGATGTAGTTGCTGTGACTCTTCCTAGAAATGGTTATTATTTTACAGCATAAGGAGTGAAGATATTGAAAATGGGGTTGTACCAGACAGGGCTATCACAGTGTCTTTTATGCCTATCACCTCTGCTAAAGAGGCAGATTAAGGCAGGTATGTTTTGCACCTTATGAATCCACCTTTCAGACGTCTGATTGCAGCCAAGGAACCCAAAATATAGACTGGAGAGCAGTCTTATGGGGTGGCATGGCTCAGAAAGCTCTACTCAAAGAGGGGCAAACAGACCAATCATATGCTCACTCATGGGAACTTGATTTGGGAAACAGAATATGAGGTGGGTAACAGTAGGAATTGATATGAAAGAATATATAGAGGGAGTATAATGTAGAAAAGAGACCAAGATTGAAGCTGGGTTATAAGAAAGCTAAACTGTGAAGAAGGTGAGACAATAAGTAAGCAGAAACTATTAGAAGGAGAAAAGATAGAGTAAAGGAATCCAGTCTTTAGAGGGAGAAGTAGTAAGAAGACGTGATGAGAAACAGAGACAGGGAGAGGTTGAGTCCTCTTTGTGATGTAGCACGTGAGGGCAGAGTTCCACCTCTTGCTCCTGATGGTCCTTGGGTACAGTTCCAGTTTCTGTTCCAGTCTGCTCCCTGTTCATGAACTGATATGCAATCCTGGCTCCACCCGGAGTCTTACAATAAACAGCCGTTACTTGTGAAAACTTGAGTGACTAGCTTTTCCCCCACCAACCAAAGTAACTAACTAGAACAGAAATCTTTTAAAAAGTCTCTCCAAAGTCTTTCTGAAAACAATTGTGGTAAAATATACATAAAATTTATCACTATAACTTTTTAAATGTACAGGATACAGACATTAGATACATTCACAATGTTGTGCCAACTGTCACTTCTATCTGTCTGCAGAACTTTATCATCACCCCAAACTGTATCCATTAAATAATAACTCCCCTGCCCCTTCTCTGCAGCCCCTGGCAACCAATATCCTACCTTTTGTCTCTATGCATTTGTACAAGTCCTTTTTGAATGAATAATGTTGATATTATATGGTTAAGATATTATTTGTATAGTAAACCTGTAAGTGACAAAGCCACTACCCAGGTTTTTTGGGGAGCTGGATTTATCCCAAATAGCCTGGAAAGTGTAGACTATTTATTGCATGCAGTCAATCAACTGCAGGTGGAATGCAAACCAGACAGGAAACCAAACCTGAGTGGGAGGCCCCAAGGGAGTCTGAAATGTTGAGCTACGGTCTTTTGACATGTTCTAGCAAAGGGGCTGGTATGTTCAGAGGAGTACTTCCTTGTTGTATGAAGTGAAATGATCTTTGGGAGGGAAGACTAAGACCTGGCAAGACAGGAAGCCAAAGAAATTGTGGGTGAAGGTCTGCCATCTCTATTTGGCTAGTATAGAATTATTACAGCAACATGACTCCTGAAGCCTGCACTTTGGAAACATCTTCCTAAGAGATTTCAAAGTGTCATAGAATATACATTTTGCCAGTGGTCATCCTGGACCCTGAACGGTGGGTCTATGAGAAGAAGAAAGTAAGCTTAAGCTACATGAAGCAAGGGTTTTGGGGACTGACCTGACCAGTTTCCAGGGGAGCTGGATGAGGTCCAAATTATAAAATCCAAATTAAGGTATCAGATAAGGTGAGCTGGGATCTTGCAGGAAAAATTGTCTGAGAAGTAGCTATGTTGGGGATACTCAATGGATGGTGATATCATTTTGGTCGGATGAAAACAAGGTCCCAGGCAGCATGTGGGAATCAGGAACGCAGTCCAGATGCTGTGAAAAGTAGATTGGCCAGGACTGGGTGGGTTGATAGATTTTCAACCAAGCAAACACATTCAAGGCATAGCAGGCCTATTAAATAACCAGAAATTGTGTCAAAATCCCAATCCTCCCAGCTGAATTTCTGTGTAATTAATGTAAAAGGCTGCTATTTGTTTCTTTCAGGTAGGATTGGTGGAAGGAGAGAGAAGCAACACCTAAATATAGCCATGTTTGGTTCTCTTTAGCATTCCAATAGGGTGGGACTGAGCTGAAAGGTTGAACATCTTAACTGCCTACTTCTGGGCTTGACTGTGCAAGAATAGAGTATGTGACCATCAGTGTCTTGCTATTGAGTCTAGAGAAGTTCCGTGGCATTATTGACCATTTTCTTTGTTTAGACCATTTCATGTAAGGCTAAGTGGGCATTGTCTTGAGAACAATGATGGTCCCTACTTCAGAGACCATCAACCAAACATTGGACATGGAACTGACGTGTTTGATCAGGGCGTTCATACTGAAAGCTGACGTGGGAGATGATGTCGTGGCACTGACCACTGGGATTCCATGTTATTCTACATACTTTGTCCATCTCTGTTACATGTCACTCAGGTCCTCCTTCAATGAATCTTAATAACCCAGCTGTTAGGAGTGTTGACAGCAGATAATGTTCTGTTGTCAGCCACTTCAGGAATTAACTAACCAACAAGAATGGCCTTGCCCAAGATCATGTCCCTTCCAGGGTAACCCATATCCAGTGATTGACCAATGGGGAATATAAAGACACTGATATCTAAGCCCAGTTTGAGACAACACTGAAAAGCCAATCTAGCTCCATCACTTCCTATAGATTCAGCTGAGGCAGCTTGGTTTTCTCCTCTGACCAATTTTACTTCTGTCCCTGCTATGGTCTGAATGTTTGTGTCTCCCCCAAATTTATATGTTGAAACCCGAATCCCCACAGGTGATGGTATTAGTGGAGGCTGCAGGAGGTGACTAGGTCATGAAGGGTGGAACTCTCATGAATGGGATCAGTGCTCTTTAAAAAGGGACATCACAGAGCAGCCTTGCCCCTTCCACCAAGTGAGGACACAGCAAGAAGGTGCCAGCTATGAACCAGGAAGAGGACTCTCACCAGAAAATGTGGCCATGCAGGTGCCTTGATCTTGGACTTCCAGCCTCCAGAACTAGGAGGAATAAATTTCTTTTGTTTATAAGCTACCTGGTTGGTGGTATTTGTTATGGCAGCCCACAGTAAGAAGCCGCCCTTCCTTCCACAGCTGCTCATCTTAAGGGTATTCCTTTAGAAACATCCTTGCCATGGGCCTCAGTTTACTGTGGTGCTCATTCTTAGTTTCTGTTCTCAAGTCCCTGCCCTGGTGACCCGTTGTGTACCCAAGTCATCACACTGGGGCCTGGTCCTGTTCTGACTGATCTCAGCATGGGTGCTCTTGCCAGTTGGTTTCCATGCATTTGAGAAAATTTAGTCATAGGGCTGAATGCCAGCAGCATTCCTTAGCTGTGTAGAGCCAGAAATGTTTTCAAACATTTCCAAACACTCCCTCGCTTGTCATGCTACCCTAGTTGAAAACCACCAAGTCAGGCGCCTTCCTAGTGCCCAGGGGCTCTGTGCTGAACCCAGCCTGGAATCTCATTGTCTGAAGGCAGAGCATGCCTCACCATTTCCCTAGATCTTGCTGTGTCCTGTTCTGTTCATATGTTAGAATGGTTGAATGGCCACTACTTCAATAGGCCCATATGTCAGAGCCAAAGGGGACTGAGACAAGGGAAATGAGGCTGAGAGCTAGTAATAGATCCACACAATATAATCATTAGATGTACTAAAGCTAGTGACCACTTAATCACAGCTTCCTATGTGCTTCCATACATTAGCTCATTTAATTTTCATAACAACCCTATGAGAAGTAATAGTACCAATAGTTACTAATAGGTATTATTATGTTTCCATTTCATGGGTAGGGAAATTGAGATCCAACGCTATTAAATTACTTGCCCGAGGTCACACAGCTGGTAGGTGACAGAGCTGACATTCTGCCACAGGAAGCAAAGTCCAGTCATCATCATCTCACAATAGATTTGCTGAAAAACTGAAGGAACACCAAATACTAGTATATTAAGTTTAATTTTCCATGGAATTATATTAATATTTTATCCATGAACCTGAGTTTTCATCAATTCAGAGCTTCCCAACCGCAAATTTTTTGTATGTGAGATCCTGATCTCTTGCCCTCAGAGTGGCCAGGGCGTCATCCTCCCCCATTCACCACCCTATTGGGATGTGCAAATATTATCATGTCTACATGAGCCATGAAATGGGTAGTGAAAGCACAGCAAATGATGGATATTTCAATTTTTTCCTGCTTTTGCCTTCTTAGTCAAATACTTATACTAAATATGCTGGGTAAGTTGGAGGCTTAAAGGGGCTTTTTTCTTCTTTTTATTAGCTCTATTTCGACTGTTTGAAGTTTAAATTTTCTGTTTTCAGTACTCTTTCTGTCTAGGAAGAAGGCAAGGTCTCAGTATTTGAGACACACAAAGTAATGAGATACCAGTGGAATACAGTTTGGGGATATTACATTAGAAGATGTCAAGTTCATTGAGATTAAAAGCACACTGAAATCAGGAGCAAACTTAAATATGGTGCTGCGAGAGAGAGGATCTTAAATGCAAGTGACTCACAGAGCACACAGGATTTTGCCAAAAGCCACAGATTACATAAATTTTATCTAAGGGTTTAAAAAAAAAAAACTGGTCAGGGCCAGCCGAGTTGGTTAAGAGCTGGCTCAAGAGTGTAAGCTCTGAGCAACAGTGTTGCCGGTTGGATTCCTGGCCAGAGCTGAGCAGCCACTGAGCTGCCAACAGGTGGCAGGATGGCTCAGCTAAAACAAACAAACAAACAAACAAACAAACAAACAAACAAAACTGGTCAATCAAAGAATTATTTAAGCAAAGTTCCATACAAAATATTCCTCCGATAAAGACTTTTCTGCATTTGCAAAAGGTCTGAAGTATTTCTCCTCAAAGTTTGTGTGAGGTAATCTGAGTAGTTTAGAACAGTGCTGCTTCTCAAACTTTGCTGCACATTAGAATCATTTAAAACCAGGGGGGATTTTAAAACCAGGCCCTGGCTGCACTCTTATACCAATTAAATCAGAATCTCTGGGCTTGAGACGTAGGCATTCATATTTTAAAAAATTTCTCAAGTAATTTGAACATTTGAGAATGTGGTTTAGGGCAGTCGTTGTCAAGCCTGAGCTGCATTGGAAACACCTAGAGGGCTTGTTAAACTGCAGATTTCTGGGTTCCACCCCCAGACTTTCTAATTCACTAGGTCTGTTTTGGGGCCTGAAAATGTGCATTTCTAGCAATCAACCAAACGGTGCCAATGCTGCTGGTCCAGGGACCCCCACTTTGAGAACAACTGATTTGGAGACTTATTTACATATTCATTAATGCCATTTGAAGACGTGTAAGTCATAAATTCTTTTTCTGGGCAGCTTAAGTAGATGCAACATCTTTGGAAAGGAATCTAACCACAGTTGTGAGCTCACTGCACACACAGATTCTTTGGCAGGGTTACATTCATGCCCATCTGTTAGTCTGGCAGCATGCCTACAGAATGTGCTATGCCAATTTCAGCAGGGCATAGGTGCTAACCAAACACGGTTGTAGAAGGGCAGCTTTCATCACACAGCAAGCACCATTTCTTGGGCCAGGCAATCCTGCTGTTTGCAAACAGCTCCAGTCTGAGGCCACATGCTTCTTTACATCTGTAGATGCTTGAGGACATGATTGAAAAATAAATAATCAACAAATGGTTGATTATATTTCTCCCTCAATCTGCCTTAGTGTTGTAATTTGGCATGTAGAGAAACACTCTCTCTTTGGTGAGCTGGAAGCCATACCTAAGGATTTTACATATGTAATGCTTTAAAACTGCAAAACTTGTATCAGCTGCACTTACTCACGTGCAGATATAATTATCATTTTTTCTTTGCTTTCTTTATATTTCTTTATTTAAAATTTAAAAATTGTGATTTAAAAATTTATTTTTCTTTATGGGCTGGCCGAGTGGTGCATTGGTTCAGAACTGGCTTGGCATTGTTTCTTTTTTTTTTTTTTTTGAGGGCAGTGTCACTGGCCCTCATATGTGGGATCCGAACCTGGGCCGCTGGCTTCGGAAGCCAGCGCTTAACAACCGCGCCACTCGGCCGGCTCAAGAGCTGGCTTGGGACACCAGCGGCCACGGTTCGGATCCCACATATGAGGGCCAGTGACACTGCCCTCTACAGCTAACAACAGCTCTACCTGGAGCTGGGCTGTGAGCCCCGACGACAATGTAGGCTGCAGCCCCTGCTGCAGTGGGCTGCCATAGGCTACAGTGAGTGGCCAGCAACCAGTGTGAGCAGCTGGCAGCCAGCGTGAGCTGCCAATAGCCGCGGTGAGCGACACCCAGAGGCCGGCGACAGATCTGCCTCATCCGGGAAGAGCGCAATGACAATACCAACATGGACCAGTGAAGCAATGTCCTCCGCAACTAGACTGAAGAACAAAATGACAGCAACTTGTCTGTTCCCCTTCCCCAATTCCCCAACGCTGTTCACCTCCCCCAATTCCCCAATAAAAATCTTAAAAAACCCCCACAATATTTCTCTTTATGTTTTTAAAATTTTTTGGGGCTGGCCGAGTGGCGCGGTGGTTAAGCGCTGGCTTGGGAAGCCAGCGGCCCCGGTTCGGTCCCACAAATGAGGACCAGTGACACTGCCCTCAAAAAAAAAAAAAAAAAAAAAAAACAAACAAAAGACTTTAGGGCCGGCCGAGTGGCGCGGTGGTTAAGCGCTGGCCTAGGAAGCCAGCGGCCCCGGTTCGGTCCCACATGCGAGGGCCAGTGATACTGACCTCAAAAAAAAAAAAAAAATTTTTTATTTAGGCTCTCACTGTTTCTGAGCTAGATTCTCCACCCCCCCCCTTTATCTCATTTTCTGAAGTGTCTGATTTGATTTTTTTTTTTTTTTACAGCGTTGGGGAATCGGGGAAGGGGAACAGACAAGTTGCTGTCTTTTTGTTCTTCAGTTTAGTTGCGGAGGATGTTGCTTCACTGTTGGTATTGTCATTGTGCTCTTCCCGGATGAGGCAGATCGGTCGCTGGCCTCTGGATGTCGCTCACTGCGGCTATCGGCAGCTCACGCTTGGCTGCCAGCCGCTCACGCTGGCTGCGGCCACTCACTGTAGCCTATGGCAGCCCACTGCAGCAGGGGCTGCAGCCTACACCATCACCGGGGCTCGCACAGCCGAGCTCCAGGTGGAGCTGTTGTTAGCTGTAGAGGGCAGTGTCACTGGCCCCCATGTGGGATCCGAACTGGGGCCGCTGGCATCCCCAAACCAGCGCTTAACCAATGCGCCACTCGGCTGGCCCCTCTGATTTGATTTTTAAAATACAGAAGAGTCCTATTATAAATTTAGACTGGGAGTGGGGGAGATTTTGCTACAGAATTCCAATTACATTATAACTCAATCAGATTGATTATAAATCAAAGGATATATATTGTTTTATTTGTCCCATAATCAAACCTGGGCTATAAGGAGAACTTTGAACACTTTTAGATTAAAACAGTTTTTAGTTTATAAATTTTTTGAGCACTTTAAAATAAAGAAATAAATAAACAGTAAAAAGAAATCCATTTGTTTATAAGAAAAAATATATTCATTTACAAGACCTGAAAAAATGTTATTTTCTTTTAAGAAAGCATATTCATACTCCTAGGGCTGGGAGAATGGATGGGCAAGGAAGATTGAGAAGAGACAGACTTCTTCCTTTACTATGATTGGATTTTTTTTTTTTAAAGATTTTATTGGGGAATTGGGGGAGGGGAACAGCATTGGGGAATTGCGGAAGGGGAACAGACAAGTTGCTGTCTTTTTGTTCTTCAGTCTAGTTGCGGAAGACGTTGCTTCACTGGCCCATGTTGATATCGTCATTGCACTCTTCCCGGATGAGGCAGATCTGTCACTGGCCTCTGGATGTCACTCACCACGGCTATTGGCAGCTCACGCTGGCTGCCGGCCACTCACTGTAGCCTATGGCAGCCCACTGCAGCCTACACTGTCGCTGGGGCTCGCACAGCCCAGCTCCAGGTGGAGCTGTTGTTAGCTGTAGAGGGCAGTGTCACCGGCTCTCATACTTGGGATCCGAACCGGGGCCGCTGGCATCCCAGAACCAGCTCTTAACCAATGCGCCACTCGGCCGGTCCTGATTGGACTTTATATTGGGTTAAAGGGGCTTGAAAGGGAGAGGTCTGAAGCGTTAAATACCCCAAATTCTGGGGTATGGAACCTCTGGCTGTAAGATATAAAGCAAAGCTAAAGAACAAATTGTGATTATGGAAAGCAATTTTTATCAATTATCCCCACTTGGTTGAATGAAGAAAGTCATAGTTAAAAGTGGATTTAAAAATGATAATCAGCTAACTTTCCTTTTTAGACTCTAAAGCCCTTGAAAGTGTCTAGAAGTCTCCTTCAGAATTTCCCCAGGAGTTTTCATTGACCATTTCTCAAAGTTCTCTTTACAAGTACTTTTCCTCTCTGGGGCAAGTTTTGTTGTTAAATTAAGAAAAAAACAAACAAAATTAAATGCTATTTTCTTGATTAGTAATAATTATTTTCAAGAAAAGGTTTTTATTCCTTTTTATTTTCAAGGTTGGATTTATCACAGTATACTGAAATTGGATTTGGGGAATGAGCCTATGGACTTATCTAGAACTTACAACATCATTCCATTGACAAAATATGACCCCAAAGTGGAGCACACAGCTTAGAAATGCACAAAGAGCCAGGAGTTTTTAGTAATTGATAATCTGATCCTAAAATTCACATGAAAATACAAGAGACTCAGAACAACCAAAACAATTTTAAAAAATAGGAATAAAATTGGAGCTTTCACTATTTCTGATTTCAAAGCTACAGTAATTAAGACAGTGAGTGTAGTGCCAACATAAGGAGAGATATATAGATCGATGGAATAGAGTTGAGAGTCTGGAAATAAATGTGTATATTTTGGTCAATTCATATTTTGACAAGGGCACCCAGACAATTCAATGGGGGAAGAATATTATTTTCAACAAATGGTACTGGGATAACTGAATATTCACATGCAAAAGAATCATTTGGATCCACACCTTACACCATACACAAAATTCAACTCAAAATCAGTCAAAAATCCAAATGTAAAAGAGATAAAACTATAAAACTCTTAGGAGAAAATATAATCATAAATCTTCATGACCTTGAATTAGTCAACAGTCTCTTAGATATTACACCAAAACCTAAGTAACAAAAGAAAAAATAAATAAATTGGACTTCATCAAAATTAAAATCATTTTTGTTTTAAAGGGCTCTATCAAAAAGTGAAAAAACAGCCCACAGAATAGAAGAACATACTTGCAAATTATATGTCTGGTAAAGGTCCGGAATATATAAAGAACACTTATAACTTAAGAATAAAAAGACATATAGATTAATTAAAAACTGACAAAGGATTTGAATAGACATTTCATCAAAAAGATATAAAGATGACCAATAAACATATGAAAAGATGCTAAATATTTCCCTAACTATCCCTAAATATTTCCCTAACTATTAGGGAAGTATGAATCAAAACCACAATGAAATACTACTTCTTGTGGGTTGAACTGTGTCCCCCAAAAAGATATATTGAAGTCCTAACTCTGTGAATAAAATAGTCTTTGCAGATATAGTCAAGTCAAGACAGGTGGGTCCTTACCCAATATGACTGGCAAAGAGACTCAGGTACAGGGGAGAACTCCATGTGATGACAGAGTCAGAGACTGAAGTGATGCATCTACAAGCCAAGAAATGCTAAGATTACTGGCAACATAAGAAACTAAGAGAATGGTATTGAAGAGTGTTTCCCTTAGAACCTTTAGAGAGATCATAATCTAGCTGACACTTTGATTTTAGACATTTAGTCCCCAGAATGAGAAAGAATAAATTTCTGTTGTTTTACCTATTTTACCTATCTGTTTTTTACCTATTTTTTGGTAATCTGTTACAGCAGCTCTAGAAAGCTAATATACCACTTCACTCCCACTAGGATGACAGTAATAAAAAAAAGACAATAACAAGTGTTGTGGAGTTTTGGCAAAATTGGAACCCTCATATATTGCTGGTGGGAATGTAAAATGGTGCAGCCACTTATAATATAAAATGTCCAGAATAGGCAAATCTGTGGAGGCAGAAAGTAGATTTGATTAATGGTTGCTTAGGGCTGGGGGGTGAGGAATGGGAAATGGCTGCTAATTAGTATGGTATTGCATTTGGGAGCTGATGAAATGTTCTAAAATTAGATAGTGATAATGGTTGTACAACTTTGTGACTGTACTAAAAAGCATTGAGGTGTACCTTTTAAAGGGGTGAATTTTATGATATGTGAATTATATCCCAATAAAGCTATTAAGAAAGAAATTCATCTGTGGGTACTTTCCATTTTAGCTGTGCTGCACTCACTTGCTGTTTCCCACTTCTGAGATCTTATACATTCTGTGCCAAGAATGTTCTTCCCAGTTTTGTCTACTGGTAAATCCCTATTTATTCTTCAAAACCTAGTTTACACATCACCTCTTCCAGGATGGTTCTGTCTTCCCAGGAAAGTAAGCACTTTTCTGTGTTGCCTATTCTTTTTTTTTATTTTTATAATTGAGATATAATTGACATCTAACATTATACTAGTTTCAGGTATACAGCATAATGATTCAACATTTGCCTGTGTTTCAAAAGGATCGCCACAATAAGTCTGGTTAACATCTATTACCACACAGAGTTACAAATTTATTTTTCTTGTAATGAGAACTTTTGAGATCTATTTTCTTGGTAACTTTCAAATATACAATACAGTATTATTAACTAGAGTCACCATCTATACATTCCATTCCACAGGACTTATTTATTTTATAACTGGGAGTTTGTATCTTTTGACCCCCTTCACCTATTTTGCCCATCCTCAAACACCACCTCTGGCAACTACCAATCTATTCTTTGCATGTATGAGTTATTCTTCCTCTCCTTCTTCTTCTTCTTCTCCTCATCCTCCTCTATCTCCTTCATTTTCTTCTTTTTATATTACACATATAAGAGAGATCATATGATATTTGTCTGACTTATTTCACAGCATAATACCCTCAGGTATGGCCGCTCGATTTGGTACTTGTGGGAACAGTGGCACATTTCTCAGTGAATTGCCACTCTTCATTTTCTTCTTGCCTCAGTTTCCCCTGTAGAATATGCTCCTCTCTGAGGAGGAGGAACATATCTTACTACATTTGCATCTATGCTCAGTGCTCATCACTGTGCCAGACGCATAGCAGGCACTCAGTAAGTGCTTGTTAAATTCAATTGGATAATTTGAAAACATATGGACAAAGCTCAGGAGTAAATAGCAAAGAGAAGATTACATGAAGTTGTGCTCATGAACAGCATTTCCTAATTAGACTGCTAAGAATGTGGTAATAACATGGCATTTGAGGGACCTATGGTTATAAAAGCTCTGAATCTTTTTTCCTTTTATTTTCTTTGCTGTGTTTCCAAAAGCCAGCTAGCTTTTAGCTTTTGTTCTTCTTTACTACTACTACTTCTCTCTCTCTCTCTCTCTCTCTCTCTCTCTCTCTCTCTCTCTCTCTCCTTCCTTCCTTTTCTCCCTTCTACCCTCCCACTCTCCCTTTTTATTCACGAGACAACATATATTTCTTCTATTAATTTTTTTAACTTTCAGGCTTACAAAAAAATAATTGCAAAAATCATTCAAGGAATTCTCATATGCCCTTCACCCAGCTTCCCCAAAGTTGACATTTTAGAAAGCCATAGTAACAATGATCAAAATCAGGAAATTAATATTTATGCTATTATTATTATATTGTATTACATTATTATTAATTAATAATAATGCTATTAACTAACCTACCAACCATATTCAAAATTTGCCAGTTGTCTCATTAATGTTCTTTTTCTGGTCCAGGATCCAATACAGGATCAGAGTCATGGAATAGTTTCTCAGTCTTTTATGACCTTGACACTTTTATGGAGTACAGGGCAATTGTTTTGAAGAATGTCCTTTAATTTAACAAATGCATGCAGATACTTACTTTTTGTAGGTACTGTGCTAGTCTCTGGAGTACTTTAGTTTAGGTTTAGCCTTTGCCAACAGGGAGCTTGTCCTTTAGTGAAGAGAATCAGAGATGCACAAATTAATGGGTAATTACAATACAGTGTAATAAATGCAATAATGGAAGTAAACTGAGTATGGAGAAGATATTGGAAGGAACAACTGGATAAATCTTGGGGAACCTGGAAAGACTTCTTAAATCAAGAGCAGAAAGATGAGGAGTTGAGCAAGGCAGAAGTTGGGGACCCCAGAGAGAAGAGTGTCCCAGGCAAAATTTAATCCATCAAGTATAGCAGAATACTACAGTCATTTTAAGAAATAACATAAATACTCCTTATAAAAATCTTTATAATCAGGACCACAATTGAACATGTTGAAGAAATCTGCTTTGACCTTTTCCTGTCTTGTCAGAATTCATTTAAAAACCTTTGACACTCTGACATTCATTCTTGTACTCTGGCAATTTCAGAGGTTCCAATGATAAAATTGAGTTCAAGAAACACAATAAATGTGAAGCTAAAGAGCAAAGATTTTTTTGTTGAAGTGCATTAATACAAGTAAATTCTGAAGTATATGAATGATTAAGGGTGGTATAAAAGGAATTATCAGAGGCACTCTGGCCTTGGTCATTGCCAAGAAGCAATCATATAAATGTCATCATAAAGTTAGACAAAATCATGCAATCGTGTACCTTTTTGTATCTTGTAATACCCAACAGGAATAGTCCTCATTTGAACACACAGGTTATTATAGGTTCATGTAAGAGATAGCTTACTCATTTAAAGCTGGGCATCCATAGCTTGACTTGTGAACTGGAGTCTATCATCATTCAGGTTCAAGTGTTTTTGGTTAGGGACAACCTCCTCCACTTCCTCCTCCCCCTCCTCCCCTTCCTTGTCTTTCCCAACCCCGTTTCCTCTTCCTCTTCCTATTCCTCCTCCTTCTTCTCCTTGTCTTCCTCCTCTTCTATCTTCTTTTTTGTTCTCTACTTTCCTTTCTGGTAACAGCCTTTCCTCAACTTACCCCAGCTGCCAAAACTTGACCAATCATAATCCTTCATCTCTTTGGCCACTGTGATTGGCTTGAAGAGTGGGAACAATACTTCAGCAGGACCAATCAGAGCCTTTTACTGTGGTATTTCAATCTCCATCTAGAAAGAGAAGCCCCATTGCTCCCTAGTTGTGGAGTTAAGCAGGTGAGGGTCTGGAAGCCATGAACAGCTTTGAATCCTCTTGATGCTGAAAAAAATCTGCAGCAGATATGTGAGAAGAACAGAGAAAAGAGGCTGAGAAAGAGCTCTGATGGCATTGACTCCAACCATCCTTTGTTTTTTGAATTTCTGTTTTCTTTGTTTTAATTAATTAATTAATTAAAACTTTATTGGGAACAGTTTTTTTCCAGGACCCATCAGTTCCAAGTCAAGTTGTTGTCTTCAATCTAGTTGTGGAGGGCGCAGCTAACTGGCCGATATGGGAATTGAACTGGCAACCCCGGCATTAAGAGCCTGCGCTCTAACCACCTGAGCCAACCAGCGACCCCATTTTATTTATTTCTTAACAGCTTTAATGGGATTTAATTCACATACTGTACAACTCACTCATTTAAACTATACACTTTGATGGTTTTTATTGTATTCACAGTATAACCATCACTACAAGCAATTTTAATGTAAGAGTTTATCTCTGGACTCTCAATTCTATTCCATTTGATTTATGTGTCTATCCTTATGTGTACATCTTTTAATTCACTGTTCTTCTCTCTTGGCTGACATAAAATTTATAACATCTATTTCTATTGGTTATCCTTGAATTTTTATTGTACATATTTAACTGAATAAAGCCTAAAATTACACAATTCTTACTTTAATTTCCTTTTGAATAATACAAGTCCTTAGGACTACTTCACTTAAATCACGCCCTTCCCCCTTCTGACTACAGGCAATTGTCTAATATCTTACTTTTATCCTTTTCTTTTTCCAACTGCACAAATTAGACATTATTATTATTATTTGATAGTAATTATATACATCATTGCAACTTTATCTCCTACTTCTTCTCACATCTCAGATCATCATTCTAGAATAATTTTCATTGCTCTTGAAGTACATTTTTAGAAGTTCATTTAAGACAGGTCTATGGGTGGTAAACTCTCCCAGTTTTTGCTTAAATGAAATTGCTATTTCAGTCTCATTCTTGAAAGATAATTTTGTAAGGTACATGATTCTTGATTGAGAATATTTCTCTCTCTCAGTTTTTGGAAGAAATACTGGCTCCTGTATTTCATTATGGATACAGGTAAATCTACTATCAGTTTAATTGTCATCCTTTTGTAACTTATTTCTCTTTACTCTTGGACTGATTTTAAGATCTTTGTCTTTGCTGGTTGCATTTTTACATGATACATCCAAGCACGAATTTATTTTTATTTATACTTTAATTCCAGAAAAATTTCATCCACTACTTTCCCAAAGATTTCTTCTCTGATTCTCTTTAATCTTTCCTGCTGGAACTTTAATTAAACATTGAGACATACCTCACACTATACATAAAAAATAGTTTGGATTAAGACTTCAAATGTGAAAGTCAAAATTGTTTTTATATTTTAGGAGAATATTTTTATGACTCAAGAGTAAGGAAAGATTTCTTAAACAAGACATAATAAAGCACAAACTTAAAGGAAAATGTGAACGAATCTGACTATATTCAAGTTAAAAAAACATCTGGACAAAAAAGGCCACCATTAAAAACATAAAGAGTATTTTTGTTTGGAGTCTTTATTAATGTATGAAGTTTAATGTAAGTTGTATTTTAATCCTTTAATTATTATCCTTCCAAATGTTTAAGTTATCCTGTCTTTGGTCAGTGGAAACCTCTTCAGGTTGGCTCCTGAGCACTACTGATGCAACACTAGCAGACATTTCAGCTTCATCACTTTCAATTGTGATTTGTAGACTCGCCCTGTACATTTCCTGTTCCAGATCAGGAGGTAGCCATTTCTCCAGGAACCCTTAGTTTGCTTAAAGGGAAACAGTATTTGGAGTCCACAACTCATTTCCCTTTGTAGGATTATAGGGCACTAACTTATGATATTGAAAACTGTTAAAGGGAAAAGAGCATTTATTTTGCCTTTTCTATGTGAACTTTACAGCAGGGTATCAATAGTTCGTAAGAATTTTTTTGTTCTAATTTCTGTTTTAAAAGAAGTATTCCAGGTAATAAATTAAGATGGACTGGTATCATTAGAATACCACCATTTTGCAATCCTTAGTATATTAAAGGATCCAGGCAAAGATCATTAATGGCTGCTAGTACCTCAAAAAAAAGAGACAGCTAGATGTTATGTACCTTTTGATGGAATTACACTACACCATCAGTGAAGTAATCTTGCCAAAAAAATTGCAGTTGGGTCTATTCAAGTGTCCCAATCTAATTACCAATTTACAGAAAATACAAGGGGCAGAGGAACATGTTACACTATACCACATAGATTTGAACATCAAAATTCCAACCTTAGGAACTCTACAAGACATAAAACCATTACCTTCAACAATAACAAAAGCATTTCCAAAAAATAAAAAAGAGAGAGAGATGGAGGGGAAACCTATAGATTAAGACGTACTTAAGAGACATATCAACCAGTTGAATAGTTATTGACTATTGGATATTAATTATAACTGGTTATTTGAATATTGACTAAAACAATCAAACTTTAACAACATTTAGGAAGCAATTGGGGAAATGTGAACACTGATTGGATAATTTGATGATATGAAGATATTGTATTTTTCCATATTATTAGGTTGATGATGGTATTATCATTCTGGCTTTACAAAGAGTTCTTTTCCTCAGAGTCACACTGAAATATCTATGCATGAAGTGATATGATATCTGGGAATTTTCCTCTAAATAAACTAGTGGAGTGCAGGGTGATGTTGTAGATGAAACAAGATTGACGAGTTGGGTGATGAGTGATGGGTATTGGGATTCATTATAATATTCTTTCTGTTTTGTATATGCTTGAAGATTTCCATAATAAGACTTTTTTTTAATTGCAAAGACAATCCACCACCTGGGAAGAGATATAATTAATGTCTAGAACTTGAAAAAAAATCAATTATATAAAAAGAATTTCCAGTATTAAGAAGAAAAAGGCCAAATATCCAACTTAAAAATTGGGGGCAAAGGATATGAATAGACAGTTATAGATCAAACTCTAATGATCATGAAACATTTAAAAAATGCCCAGCTTTACCATTAATCAGGAGAATACAAATTAAAACCACATTGAGATATCTTTGCACAACCACTAGTTTGGCAAACATTAAAATTCTAGGTGATACCACATGTAAGAAGTTATGTGGAGAAAAGGGAAATGTCCTTTGCTATGGTAGGAATTAAAAATTTTTATTTCCACTTTGGAGATCAACAGGGAAAGAGCTAGAAAATCTGAACATTTGCACATCTCCCAGAAATGAACATTTACAAGATTCTTGCCTTCCTACGCTTCTGTGAAGATGAGATGCAGGTGTTTGATCTCGTCTGCCAAACAGATGCATCAGATTCAAACTTTGAATCTGAAGATGGTGTTAAAAAGTAGTGCTCAAGCGGAACCCCTCTGGTGAAAGTGGCAGCAGCAAGAGCACCAGTGTACAATTTCTGGAGGTAGCAATGACTCAGTCCTAGAAATAACACCAGTATTGAACATATGTCATTTTGGAAATAAAAAGGGCAGTGCCTGTGCCTGTAAGTAGAGTTGCATTGTCCTCATTAGATCAATTCCATGGTGTGATATTAGCTAGTTTATCTTCATGTTGATTCTCAAGCCCTTCCTCAGGTTCTGTAAGCTATTCAAAACACTTCAAAACAATTTTTCATGGTTAAATGATCCATAATAGCTTTCTGTTGCTCATAACTAAGAATCTTGACTGATGTGGGAAGCAATTTGGCAATACCTATTAAAATTGAGGTTATACATATCCTGTAACTCAGCAGTTCCACTGTTGCATATATATATTTTGGAGCAATATTGTCCAGTAGAAGTTTCTATGTTAATGACTGTGCCTCCAGTATGCTAGCCACTAGTCACATGTGGCTACTGAGCATTTAATATGTGGCTAGTGTGACTGAGGAATTAAAATTTTAATTTTAGTTGATTAATTTAATTGATTTTAATTAATTTAAATTGAAGTAGCCACCTATAGGTAGTGGCTCTTTTATCAAACAACACCACTCTAGCAAAATGCAGCAATATTTGCAATAGTAAAAAATCAGAAACAAGCCATAGTCACACAAATACCATAAAGCAGTCAAAATCAAGAAATTGAGTTTACATTTTCAACATGGCTAATCTAAAGAACACAATTTGGAGGGGAAAAATAAACTGTATTTTGATAGATACAGTGAGGTATCACTTTACATAAAGTTAAAAAAACAGAATTATTCTTTATATTGCTTACTGATTTAAATATGTAGTAAAATTTTAAAAATCACAGAAGGGAAGCCTTTGTTCTAAATTCAGGAGTAATGCCTCTTTTATAAAAGAAGAGAGAGAATTGGAGGTCTTCAACTATATATATTCTAAGACTTGTTAGAGCTTGGGTGAGTATCATTAATTTGTTTTACTATTATTAGAATTTTTATCAATATCTGTGTATTTTATATATAACAATGAAATATTAAAATTTTATTTATGTATAAATCTTTTCTAATACATTGAGTAACAGACTAACTTGCTTCTTCAACCTCCTTTCATTCCAATGATCGTAAGGATTATCTGTTCTCCCAAATCCATTGTCTTCTTCCCTAATTGTGGAGATGAGGCTAGGATGAGATTTCCCATCTCCCAGTCCCCCTTGTAGCTAGGTGTGGGAGTGTGGCTGAGCTACTGCCAATGGGTGGTAGGTGGGAGTGAGGTGAGTGTATTGCCTCTCACAAATTTTTGGCTCTGGACTTCTAGGCTCCTGCCTGCCTGGTGGCTGGAATGGCAACAACCACAGTGGTCTTGGAAGCCACGTGTGGGAGAGGGACTGCTGTCACAAGCCTTAGTGTCTGAATGGCTGTGTGGAACAAGGCTGCCCACCTACCTGTGACTGTCATCTGAGAGAAAAAGATACTTCCTTGTTTCTTAAGCCTGATTAGTGTTGATTCTCATGGCAGTTCCTTTAAATATGTAATCATCACCTCCTCCTTTTTTTTTTTTTTTTTTTTACTTACTGTGTTCCAAATTATTTTTCTGATACCTGCATTGTTTGTGGAGTTTACTACTCTCTTTACTAAAATAAGAGACTAGGAATGAGTATGAAATAATAATAATTTTCACTCCTATTTAGGAAATCTTGAGTATGGTAAAATTTTATAACTGCTAGACATAGGACAGTGAGTAGAAGATAATACAAATAACATTTTTATAGCAGTTGTAATTTACTAAGAACTTCTAATTTGACACATGTGGTGGGCCTGCCTCTATTTCCAACTTCTTACTCACAGATGAAGAAACCACAGCCCAAAGTTGTTGAACTTGAGTAAGTTCACATACCATGAGTTAGTGGCAGAACCTCCCGGTTTATTTCCACTTCATTCCTCCCCTCCTCCCACTGACCCCCTTGCTTAGAAGGGAACTTAGAGATAATTTGGTTGATATATGATGCTTGAATTCTACCCACAACAATTTATTGCAACATCAGGATAAGATACACACCCTCCTGGGAACTGATGAATCTGGGCCATTCTGAATATTCACTTACATGCATATTGTTGGAATAAACTTCTCAGAGCTGTTTAGGAGTTTTGAGACATTTCTGAATGCAATAAGTCTGAATGTAAATTCTATTGCACTGATTCAGAGGTACAGATGATATTCTTCACATCGGAAGATAAGAATTCACTTTCTATAAAGCAATGCCTTTCTAACTTTTCCCTTGAAGTTCCTCAGTGACCAAGAACAGTGAACAACCCTTTGTGTGAGGGGATAAGGAGAGAGAAAGGTGCTGTGTGTAAAATCTAAGGCTCATTCCTTATGAACAAAATCGCTTTGAAGGCTTGTGTTTTACTCTTAAAGTTCATGCTGATTTTTGCATGTTACTCCACAACATGACTTTATTTGTTTTCATATAAAGAGAATCTTTTAAGTTAGTTAAGTTTCTTAATTCCCCCTTCAAAATCTTTCTGGAAAGTTGACACCTTATTTGTCCTGTCTGAAAACACTTTCTCATGTCTACAAGGGTATAAGTCTTCCATTTTTATACTATTTGACTGGAGAGTACTTAATGATTTTTATGTCAGAGTATCATCTCTCTTTCAATGGACCTGAGATTCCGGTCAAAGTTGCCTAGAATTAAGATCTTCCTGCAGGGGCTGTTTAAAAACTGGGACTAACTATATCCGCATGAAAGCCTATAAACTTTTCTTTTGGCAAAGGGTTGGAGGGGCAAAGGGGGTCACTTGCATTTTGAATGGAAAGAATATAGACAATAGAACATTAGATCTAAAAGGGATGCTGGAGATTACTTAATACAGAGCATCGATTCATAGATGCAAAAACAAAAGCCCAGAGAGATTATGGCTCTTGCCCTAAATTGCAAAACTGGCCAAATATTAACATTTATTTCTTTCCTTGACTAATAGTTAGTTGAGATATCTCTGCCCACATTCTAGATTACTACCAGCTATAGAATGTACAGTGACCATCAACTGCTTCCCAAGTTACCAAGAAGTTGTTGAACATTTATAGTTTCTTAACACTCCTAGGTGGTCAATACAATGGACATTTGGGTAGATGATTTTAGAATCCTTTTGCATTTGGCAGGCCTGTTAAAGTCAACATCATTTTAAGCAATGTTCAGTAACAACACCTAATAGCATTCATGAATCATAAGAAGAAATTAATTATTTACGCAATGCTATAATTCAAAGGTGTAGAGCAGGGTTGGCAAACTTTTTCTGTAAAAGGCCAGGTAGTAAATATTTTAGGCTTTGCAGGTCATATAGTCTCTGTTAAAACCACTAAACAATGCCACTGCAGTGTTAAAGCAGCCATAAACAATATGCAAAAGACTGAGTGTGACTATGTTCCAATAAAACATTATTTACAAAAACAGGCAGCATGCTGAACTTGGCCTTCAGGCTATAGTTTGCAGACCTCTGCCTTGGACTCCTATATTTTATAGGCTTTAAGTGGTGTGTGTATGTATAAAGTCGCCCAGAATGCTTGCTCTAAAAATGTGGCTAATCTTTTGTTTGGTTAGTTTTATTTATTTTTTAAATAGCTCCTACATATTTTAATAAATTAACTGTAAATCTAAGTGACAGAATACTTCTAGAGATGTGTGTGTGGCCTGGCAAGAGCCATGTACTATGACTCATCTCAGTTACTTCATCTATAAAATGACATATAACACAATCCTTATTTAGTTGCTATTTCTGAGCTAGCTAGCTCAGGAACGATAGTAGGATGCATTAAAGTCACAAAGGGCATATTATTTATTTAGAGAGGAATTTGTTATATCTGTCTGCTTCTTTATTTTGTTTCTTAAGAATGCCAAGTTGCTATCCCAGCCTCTTGTGTGGCCTGCTGAGAGTTAGCTCAGCTTATCTGAATCATAAAGAATGATGCATACCCACATCCTATGGGTGTGGCCAGGAAAGCTCAACAGATATGCCAAATGTCATCTATCTAGCACTTAAATGCTATTGAAGCTGGACATGTCCATGAAGCTGGACATGTTACAAACTGATGACAGCCAGGCCCTGTGGTCTTTTGGCTTTCCACCGACAACCTGAGAAGGGAGATAAAAAGGAAAGAAAAGTAACAAAACAGAAAGGGAAGACGATAAAAGGTAAGGATAATGGCCAAGTGGATAACGGCAGGCAACATCTTTGGCTACCATGAAAAGTATTAAGCCAACGTGTTTGTTGAATTCATTTTGTTGGTGGTCACTTTGTGTTCACTCTGAAAATCCAGCAGTTAGCTAAGTAAACACACATGACTGATGAAAGAAGAAAGGGAACTATTTTTACAGGGGCCATTAAACTTTAACTACCATCTGGCAGGGAATGATTAGAGAAGATCAAAATTAAGGCAGTCAACACAAATGCTGTGTGAATACCTCAGGGAATCAACATGGCTAAAGACAGTGAACTTGTGGTTAAATAAAGAGACAGACATAAGAGGGAAGCGGTGAACACATCCTTTATAGCTTTGGACCTCATGGTCACATTCATTGCCAAAGGAGCTCAAAGAGGGGAGAAATAATAAGGACCATGAGAAAATCTGAAACACCTGGAAATAATCAGATGCTCTGCACCAATCATAAAAAAGAAAGTTAAAGAACTACACAGGACCACATCATTTGGGCTTCCTCCCTACCCAGGAAGGAAATGTTTATAGGAGAGGTGTGTTGAAATTGGCAGATAGTTAATATTCAGATTAGCCGACTATTTAATAGTAGGAAATGGTTGTATATACTGCTGGGAAAAAACATTAGGAACTATATCCCTGTGAACATTAAAGACTCCATAATTTCTCGAAATCACTGTTTGCCCACTAATTAAACAGTCACCCAGCAAGTAGCCTGAGAGAGAATATGAAAAAGGGAAGTTCGGCCTTACTTTTTCAGGATGCATCTCTGTCTTCCATCATTCGATAGCATAGTACTTAACCCGAAGGCAACTTCACCCTGTTGAAAGCACACATAAAAGACTATTGGAGAAAGCTACTTGTTTTGTTTTTTTGTCATTTGTTTCTGTATTCAGATGACTCAGAAGGCCGAACTACTAAACATCTTAAAGAACTGTGACTAGATAGCTGTGCTGGGTGGCCCCTTATCCTGCTCTTAATTCTAAAATAAGAAACTCCATCTGGGGAAAGTTCAGGGCCCTACTAAATTAACTATATTTGACATATAACATTGTGAAATTTAAGATATGCAACCCATTGATTTAATACATTTATATATAGTAATATGATTGTTATTATAGTGATAGCCCCTCTATCACATCACATAATTATCATTTATTTTTTGCAGTGGGAATAATGAAGATCTAGTCTCTTAGCAAGTTTGATGATTATAATACAATATTGTTGTCCACATTCACTGTACTGTGTATAGGGTCCAGAATTTTGATTACTGGAGTGATCAAGACAGGTTTGGAACAAATGAGCTGAAGCTAGTCTGTCCCGGGCGTCAAAATGGAAATATCCTGAGGCCAAAGGAAGGAAGGATATGTTACTTTAGACAGCATATATGGAAATTGATGATGCACAGTTTTTCTCTCACTTTCTGATTTCTTCTTATTTAAGGACTTAATACCAGGAAGTGTGCAGAGTACACTTTCTTTCATCCCTTCATTTCATCATCAATACAATCCTCTGAGGTGTGCATAATGATCCCCATTGCACAGAGGGGAAAATTGAGAGCCAAAATTTTGAGAGGTTAAGTAACTTGGTCCAAGCATAGGGCCACATGGTTAGTAAATGCTGGGTACCAGGACTGGAACCCAGATCTTACTCTCAGCACAACTATCACTTTTATGCTGTTACGCACCATGGAATAATCTCTCTCCTGCAGCTCTACTGGCACCTAAGTCCTCACTCCAGCTCCCAAACATTATGGCTTCCACACTTTCCTTTTCATGAATAAGGGTGGGCCCAATTTCCCTTTAGGGCCAGAGGCTTAAAAATAATGGATGCAGCCTAGTAAAGTGTTGGAGCAAACCTGCTATGACCCCGCTGCGATCCCCCTGCAGCAGGGGCCAGAGGCACCCTTGTGCAGTCAGGGTACACAGCCAGGGAGGACGGGCAAGGCAACACCAGGAGGGCCGGGATATTTTGCCCAGGCTACTTCAAGGGCTTTTGCAAAAGAAAATCATGGGAAATAACTGAATTTTTTTTCAAGCTTTGACTAATGTCTGGTGTAGCCTGGTGACAATATGTAAGAACATTTTCTTTGCTCCTTATTTTCAGAGTAAAATTCTAGTTTAATTAAAGTTCAAATAGCGGCACAAATCATGCATGTATACCTGACGTGCAAGAAAATGCAATGTGAAAAGTAAGAAAATTCAGAGGTGTGCCAGAAACCTCATCATTAGCGTACTTCCTTCTGCCTTTGTACTTGTGGAATCTCTAAACATCTGGTGATTTTACCATCAGGAAACAGTGCAGTGTCCATCTGTTAAATCAGGCTTTGGTTTCGCTCACCTGGGAGGATCAACCAGATGTGGGCGTCCTTTACATTATTAATGATTTCAGTCTTCCCTTTGTACATGCCCTGTGAGGGCACAGTGTGTGGTATAGTCTATAAATCACTAAAAAGTGAAAAAGTCATATTTTACTTTATTTTGGGCATAATGAAGAAGCTGAACACTTTTTTTTTTTAGTCAGAGCATAAATCATTAGACTCTATTTAAATTTTTGCCACCAGCAAACTTTTAAGTGCTCTTTTTTTCCTTTAACAGAAAATCATTGCAAACATTACCTCAATACACACAAAAAACTTTTCCTGATGCTCAGGCAGTGGATCTCCCAAGTGAATCAACGCAAAGATTTTTTTTCTGGATCTCTCATTTGGTGGCAGTCTATGTGATCTTTACAACTTATTTATAAAAAGCTTCCTATGAAATTTCAGTCCAAAGTCTTTTCTATCCCATCACAGTTATTAGTCACGCTCATGTGTTACAAGGTCTCCATGACATAGCACTGACTTCAGTTAGCATCTGTGGCCTGAAACAGCATGGCATAATGAGGACAAGAGCCAGCTCTGTCTATTTTGACACTGTGACATTTGGCAAGTTACTCAATCTCTCCAAGCCTCATTTCCTCCTCTGTAAAGTGGAGATGATGATAGTGATAGTACCTACTCTACAGAGGTGTGCTCAGGATTAAATGTGATCAGGTATATAACTGTGCCTGACACACAGTAAGAATGCAGCAAAGTTAGCAATTATCAAATGGTAAGACACTGTGAGCAAACTACTTATGAAAAACCTTTCTCAGCAAAATGGAGCAGAAGGTATAGAGATTTCCCATAGAAATCCCACCAGTACAGTCTCTCCTATTATCAACATCACTCAACTCAATGGTACCTTTGTTACAACTATTGAACCTACCATTGCACATCACTATGGCCCCAAGTCCATAGTTCCATCTTAGAATTCACTCTTGGTGTTGTATATTCTATGGGATTGGACAAATGTTTAATGACATGTATCCATCATGATAACATCATACAGAGTAGTTTCACTGTCCTTCACTGCTCTGTGTTCTGCCCATTCATCCCTCACTCTGCCCTAACCCTGGCAATGACTGATCTTAGTACTGTCTACATAGTCTTACCTTTTCCAGAATGACATATAGTTGGAATCACACAGTATGTAAGTAGCCTTTTCAGACTGGCTTCTTTCACTTAGCAATATACACTTAAGTTTTTTCCATGTCTTTTCATGGCTTGAGAGCTCATAATAATATTCTACTGTCTGGATGTACCAGTTTATTTATCCATTCCGTCACTCACTGAAGGACATCTTGGTTGCTTCCAAGTTTTGGCAATCATGAATAAAGCTGCCATAAACATCCACATACAGGACTTTGTGTGGACATAAGTTTTCAGTTCATCTGGGTAAATACCAAGGAGCATGATGGCTAGATTGTATGGTAAGAGTATGTTTAGTTTTGTACAAATCTGCCAAACCGTCTTCTAAAGTGGCTGTACTATTTTGCAGCCCCACCAGCAATGAATGAGAATTCCATCCAATTTTGCTGTGAACCTAAAACCTAAAAAAGAAAGTCTATTAAAAACTTTTCAGGGCTGGCTGAGTGGCTCAGTTAGTTAAGAGCTCACTCAAGAGTGCAAGCTGAGCTCTGAGCAACAGCAGTTTGATGCCCAGCCCGAGCTGAGCTGCCACTAAGCTGCCAACAAATGGCAGGATGACTCAGCTAAAAAAAAAAAAAAAAAGAGTAAAATCTTTTCAAAAGCCTCTATCATGACAACAATTTCTGTGACCTGTTTTCTTCCACGATCTGGATTAGTAGTCCTGTGGTCATAGGCAAGGCCACCTTAATCTTTCGAAGTTTCTAATTCTCTGAATATGTTGGTGATGACTGTACTCCTAGTAAGATTATTACATTTGTGAACCTTAATGGTATTAATTTCAAGAGTTATCACCATCTTGTCAGCAGCTACTTATTGAGAGGCTCCCACATGCCATATCTGTACAGGGGTTGAGACATACGGCGTAGGTTAAGACAGGAAAGGAGCACCAGGTAATTTCCAACCTTCACTATTGGAACTCTGAGATATAGTTTGTATCCTAAACGTTTTTAAAGGCCTTAAAAATCCTCAAAGATGATTTGTATAAATCTGGTAGAAATGTCAGCTTTTCCTTATTTTCTTCATTAGAGTACCTTAGTCTAGAAAATTGCATTTAGCATTGAGAATCAATCCATGTTGCTTCTAACTTCTGAGAAGCATAGAAAGTGGGCAGTGAACACCTTGTATAAAACCAACAGAAAAAATGTGATAAGCCACTAGTTTTTCTTACTTTAGCTTGTGTTGCATTGATGACTATCTTATGGGCTTGGGGACACTCCTCGCTGGTGGTTGCCCTTAAGCATCTACTCTTTTTCCCTTTCCCTCCACTTTTTCTGACTATTACCAATCCCACTTCTCTCCTCACCCTGCTCTTTCTCAACCTGGGGCACAACTGGGACTCTTGCCATCATTCACCAGACCCCTCAGGGCTAGGTTAAGAGTTTTTGAGTTACTGTGGGAACCTCCCTACATTTACCTCTTTCTAGGACCCCTCTCTTGCCTCCCTGATTCCATCTCCCATCCCCACTTCTTATACCTCTAGATACTTTTCATGTTTCAGAGTCCCATCACTTCTCACCATTCACCCCTTGGTGGTGACTATAGCTTGTATTTTAGAGTTTGCAAGCCCCAACTCCTTCTATTTGTCAGGGAAAGGGAAGGAAAAAAACAGTGTCCCTGCTCCCTCCCAGGCTGCAGCCGGAGAAAATGCATCGCCAGTATCTCTGCTTCAGCTTCTGCGCTCATTTTCCAAGAAAGATGGAGCCAAGCTGTGGTTATTTTCTACACTTTGTTGATTCCATATTTCACCTGCATTCAATGTTAAAGGGAATTCTATGGCAACCTGAGAAATATTGATTCACAAGTCAACATGACTTTTCATTAAAAAAGGGATATGAGTGCTAGGGAACAGAACTAAAACTATTTAATTATTGTTCACCAACAATGTTTTAATCCAGGTTTTTCTGGATATAGCTGTATTTGAGGGATCTTCATTCAGTCTGACTTACATTGTATCAATCTGACATCTAGCACTAGATTCAAATATCTGCTCAACCATGAATTGGCTTTTCTCTTGGCATGTGGGTCAGTTGAGGAGGAAAAAGTGCAGAGAAAATTCTAAAGATTGGATATTGTCAGGTTAGGATCCTGTGTGGCTGTAGGCTCTTCTGATTCTCTGTCTTATGATTGGGTCATAGGTCCTTTTTGGAGCATTTTCCAGGTGCTCTTCAAGCTCTTCCTGATCCATTATTCCCAAATCCAGAATTTTACTCCCCACCGAAATCAGGCCAAAATCCTTTCTGTTCATATAGCTAAAAAGTGAACATGGATCAAAGCACTAAGTAAGAATATGGATAATATTAGTCAGGATACTGTTTATATTTCTGTATTATAAAGGATAACCATTTGCTGACAAGGACATATCAAAATTTTAATTGTAAATTTAGTGAGTGAAAATACTAGCTGAATTTGGCTCCTAATGTCTAATTTATGATGTCACGATATAAAATTCCTATGTACTGTTTTAAATGACAAATACTGACTCATAAAATATAATTTAGATTTAGTGAAAAATTGATTAAAACTGGAAATGGGATTTTAAATAGGATACAAATTCATATTTGAAATATTTTTCTCTCTCCATTTGTGTATATAGAGATGGTAATGTAAAATGTGTTAACCAGAAATTAAACAAAACAAAACCCAAAAACTACTACCAGGATGGCATTGAACATACTTTGAATCTTTAAGATTTTGATTGGTTTTTATATGGTTAGTAGACTTTTCATTTTCTTGCAGTCAGTCTCTACTCCAAGGTATAATCCTTGCTTTTTTGTTTACATCTTGGAGTAGAGGCTGATTTAAATGAGGTAATGTCTATGTCTTAGTGGGTAAGAATATAGGGACCCATTTAAATGAGGCAATTCTATGTGTTGACATTTATAAAAGGAGATAATGACAATTCTTAAAAATGGAGATTTTTTTTATACTCTGGTTTCTCTTCAGATCGTATAAATCTTTCACTTTTTAAAAATGAGATTTTTTTATGGGTCATAAGAAGGTACTACTTTATGGAAAATGATAACAATATAATTTATTGAGCACCTACTCTGCAAGGCATGGTGTTAGATGATTCTCATTCATTAATTTTGCTGTTTAATCCTCAATCCAACTCTTCAAGGTTGTCAAGTTTCTCCAGAAAAAGTGATGCTCAGGGAAATTAAGTAACTGAATATAGCTTATAAATATTACACAAAGTTTGGTTGTCAGCACAGTGTGTCTTGGAGTTTACCTTCATTTGCATATTCAGCTTCTCTTCAAGTCAAGGGGAAGAGAAATACTTCAATCGCATGGCTGATTGCAAATGCTTTCTTACTTGTCTTCCTGTTCCAATATTAGCAACCTTCAGTCCATTTAGTATGCAGCAATTAGAGAGGTCATTTAAACACATGTCACTCCCTTGCTTAAAACCTTTCAAAGGTTTCTCATTGCACTTCGGAAAACCCAAATTCATGAACTGTACATGATCGGGTCCTAGCCCTTCCCCAATGCGATGGCCCCCTGGCTCAGCCTCAGCCACACTTGGCCTTCTGTGCTAAAGTCCTGGCACATTGAACACTTTCCTATTTTCCTTTTTCCTGGAACTCTGGGCACTTCTCACCTTGCAGACTGTGACTTAAATGTCACCCCAGAGAAGCCCTCTCTGACTATCACTGTCCCCTACTATTGGGTTGTCAGAAAAGTCATGATGTATTTTTGCAATGAAAAAAATAGAAAAAATATGTCATGACTTTTCTGACAACCTAATAGTTTTCTTCACAACATGTATCACAATTTGTAATTGCATATTTATTTATCATTGGTCTCTCCCACAGATAGTAACCTACGCAAGGGCAGGGAGTACATACCTATGTGTACTTAGCGCTTAGCATACAGTAGGAGCTCAATAAATGTGGAATAAATGAATGGGTTTATGAGTGATAAGACTGAACAGGAAACAGAATTTGATAGAACAAAGCCCAGACCTTATATGACTTCAGGAAAGCACAACAGATTAGAGGGATTAGGACATGTGGACACTAACTGAATTCTTAAACCTTATTCTGGAAAACAACCCACCAAACAAACCCAAATGAAGATGGTAACAGTATTTACGTCCTTCACAGAATTGATGCATGATTTAACCAACTAATTATTATGGAGTACATTTAGATATTTCTATTTATCATACATTTCACAATTAACACCTCAATATTTTGAGAAGTTAGGGAACTGGGTCCCGAATTTCTTACGCTAACTTTCTCTTAGCCTTGTCTGGCCCCAGAGGTCCAAAGGCTCTGACAAGAAAGCATTCTGCATAGAACATTTACACGTTTGATGTAGTGCATGGCAGTTGCTAAGGCAGAAAGCCAGAGGTAATATGCACTGCGAGAATGATGTGCAGATCTTCTCTGCAGCGTTTACGACTCTTAATTGAACTATCCCCTTCTGATCCTGAAAGTGCTATCAGGATGATTTTCTGCAAATTTCAAGAAAATCCCTGATGGGCCAAAGACACTTTCTTGGTGTTACACTCTTTATTTCAAGTGAAATTAAATGTTTGGCTCCTATGTGTTTTAATATGTTTCAAGAAAGAAGGAAATTCTAAGTTGAGAGTCGAATAAGAAGAAATAGATCTTTATACCTATTTATTGTCAAGGTAAAAGAAATGTATAACATTCACGGTTATGCAAGAATGAGAAGTGAAAATTGGGGTTTTCAACTTAATGCCACAACACATTTGTGATTTTTTTTTTTAACTGTTCTCTTGGATGGGTGGTGGAAGGAATTAATGTTCTATCAAAGAAAAGGTTCAGTGTCAGCATAAGTGCCCATCTAGGATCCCATGTGACAATAAGCAACCTTTAAACCTAGTAGTGGGATACATAATGCCTACTTAAACATAGAAATCTGGCATCCCTTCACAAATGAAGCCTATAAACTTCAAACAATAAGATGGTCCGAAAACTATGTCTTTGTCAAAATCCACACTTGTCTCAAACATTTTGTTAAGTTTATAGGCTTTTTTTAAAGCAAGAAAATGGTTTACTTCTTCTGTAAGTGGTACCTATAATACCAAGAGTATAGAGACCATTTAGTACTTGTGGCCTCAGCAAAGAGCCCAAGCAAAAAATAAACAGTGATAAAAATTCTTTCTCCTTCTCTGATCCCTTGGAGTTGACTTAAGGAGATTGAGGATATCTATCTACCAGCACTCTGTTTGCATTTTGGAGGTCGAGCTTTAGGTTTATCTGCTGTTTGTCCTTTCTCTATGTACGAGATCTGACAATTAAGTTCGCAAGCTCTCCTAGAAAAAGTGCTACACACCACATTGCTGAATATCACTATGGTCACCTTCCAAGCACTCCCCTTGGGAAGCTATGCACTGATGCCAGTACCTAGTCCACCCTTCATAGCAATTTTGAAACTCTTTTTCTGGAATGGCCATCAGAACTGTAGTCTATTACCCTTGATGTCCTGAATGTCATCAAAATGTCTTCCTTTCAATATTTTCTTTATCTTTGGGTAAAGAAAGAAGTCATTGGGGGCCAGATCGGGTAAGTAGGGTGGGTGTTCCAAAACAGTTATTTATTTACTGGATAAAAACTCCCTCCCAGACAGTGCCATTTTAGCTGGTGCATTGATGTGTGATGCAAGAACCATGAATTGTTGGTGAAAAGTTCAGGTCGTTTAACTTTTTCACACAACCTTTTTAGCAATTTCAAATAATAAACTTGTTTAACTGTTTGTCCAGTTGGTACAAATTCACAATGAATAATCCCTCTGATATCAAAAAAGGTTGGCAACATTGTTGCAACAAGTTCAAGAACTTAATTGTCAGACCGTGTATTCCCATTTTTGTTGGTCTCAACATTTCAGGAGGGAACCAAAAAAACACAGGAACTATGACTTCATCAAATCAAAGTTATATTTATGGAGAGAAAAATAGGACTTCAATTTAGTGTTGAAAGTTCAATAGGCAGAATGTATTTGAGATGGCTTTCTGTTTTAACCATGATTTATCGCTTTGGGAGGACAACTGGTCACCAAGTATGTAACCCTGAATCTCCATTTCTTGCCCTTGTCAGACTGTCTCAACATCAAAAGGAGAAAAATCTTCCTTTACTCCCACTCCTGGCAGATGCTGCTCAGGAAGGGTAGGGGACACAGCTTTCTGAGCTGAAGTATAAGTACAGGGAAAAATCTGCGTGGAGACTTGGTAAAGGTGGCCCTACATGGAGAAGTGAATACCGGTTACATGGGCTGTCCACTCTGGCTGCTCCTCACCCTCGTCTCAGCCTCCAAAGATAGAGCTTTGCACTCAGGCACGGAGGAAGAGACATGTACTCTTCTCTAGTGTAAATTTTCTCAGGGGTCTCTCTCTGGGTTTGTAACAGCCCAATCCAAGCCAAGTGGTGGAGTAAATAATCCTTATCTAGTCAGCAGGCAATATAGGCTCTTCAGCTTCTGATGCATTAGAGATTATAAAATGTACATTTCAATCTTGCTGTCTGATATTATGACTAGATTGGATATGGAGTTTTGTGTGTGCATTTTTTATAATTTGTCTTTCCTCTGGACTTGAGTAGTAATTAAATTTGTATCTGGTATACATAAAATACTGTTCCTAATGCCAATATGCCCCCCTCTAGCACCTCTAGCAATACTTTTCTTCCAGGGTTAAGCAAGATTGTTGGAACGTATATAAAAACAAGAGTAAATAGACTATAAAAGAGGATCAAGGAACTTTCTCATGAATAAAGTAGATGAACTTTGGCCTGATTTATTTTTATTTCTTAGATGGCTTTTCTGTTTTTTTCCTGGTTCCTTGGTTATTGTATTCTGAAGAATGAAGTACTCAGATATGTGAGATATAGTTAAAATGTTACTATATTCTTTAAAGAATACTTAGGTCTATTTTTTCAGTTGTTGACAAGATCAAGAAAATAACAGGTTTTTGTTTGTTTGTTTGTTTGTTTTTGTGTGTGTGTGTGAAGTCTAAAGGTCAGGTGGACCAGATTCCATTCCAATTATTGGAGTAGACTTTGTGGGGTAGACGATAACAATTTCATCTGTCGTATTATCTAACATTGAAATGTAGTTGAAGTTTGATCTCATGGTAGAGGCACAATGTTTGCTAAAATTTCTGTTCAGAAAAATCATATATTTTTATAATTGAATGTATTTTATGGCTATAAAACAATAATTGCATATTTCTGATCTTTATTTCTTATTTTAAGAAATAAATAGCATCCATTCTAAAATAAAATAAATTAACTTTTTTTTTTGCTATGGAAATAGTCATTTCATATATCTTCCTTTAAGATGTAGGTAGTATTTCTTTTATAATAAAATAGATTGATACATTTTTGCATTTTTATTCAACTTGAAAAACAAATATAAATCTTTAGAACTAATTTCTGTACCAAAACATTTTTTAATGAAAAGTTGTCAATTATAATAGTTAACTAGGATAAAATGGCAGGTGTCTTTATGTTAACAAGGATAAAATGAGCATTCTTACTGTCATGGCACTGCTCTTCCCTGCAACCTTGATAGATCACCCCTATAAATATCTCTTGGGGTGAAAAGTAATTTAATCTGTGGATCTGTATATTACCCCCTCATGAACATCCTATCAAATGTGCCAGAGTGCTTTGGTGATAGGCACTGAACTCAAACCTACTTCACTGAAGATTGTCAGTTAGACCAGAATCTTTGGTCTCAACTCTGTCATTAAATTTTGCTAAAAGGTTGTTCACTTATGCATGGACAAAAAAAGCTAAGTTTGTGATTTTGTTTCAAAAGGCTCTCCGCTTATGCTCATAGGCCTGGGTGACTCCTGGGAACTGGAGTATTCATTTGTTTCTATCTTGATGCTGGCCCAATTAGAGCTCATGGTTCCATACCATGTCGTGACTCTTATCACTTCCCAAATGATCTTGGAACTCAAGAGTTATGAGAACACAGTCAACCCTCTAGGTATCAACATAGTGCGTAACACTAAAATGATCCCCATCTCGCCAGTTTTGTTCTTTTTGCTCTTCTAATTCATTGCCCAGACCCTTATTTGGAAATTGTCTACAGCTCTCAAGAGAATTTGGGTTCATTAGGAGGTGTTCTGAATAGGGTATTGTGAAGCATAAAGATGGACAGGCAATTCAAGATAGCTTGCTTAATAAAAAACTAGATAATTGAAATAATTTTCTTGGTGCCTTTTTATTAAATAGTTAGAGAGAGAGAGACCTTCAGGCCATATTGGAAGAGCCCAAGGTTTCTCTCTGACCTCAGTTACTATGCTTGTTAAATGGGGATTATAGTATCTGCTCTATCTCAAGGGTTGTTATGATAAAACGTGGTGATAAATGTGAAAGTACTTCTCAAAGTTAAAAGAGCACAATATACACGAGCACTCAGTCTCAAACGATTCTAAATTGAATATATTTTTTCCAATTTTTAAATGTATTTTTATGTTGATATGTAATGGCTCAGAAAGTAATTGTTTTATTGGATGTATGTGGGGGTGTGTATTTATGTTGCATAGGAATTCTATAGGGGAGGATGAAGTAGTTTGGGTAGCTACTAAATCTTCCCTATGTCTCTATTAAGTGTTCTGTTTCCATTTATGTAAGCTGTTTGTAATCATCTGTATAAGTGATGTTATAAATTACTCTGTATGACTCTGGCAAATATTTATTTTAAACACAAAATAGTTCAATTTTCTGTGATGAAAAGACTAATTAATTCAACCACAAAAATATCACTTAATCTTTAGTGGGTAGCTGGCTAGTTGTAAACCAAAACACTTGGTTTTATTGCAGAAGTGTCCAACAATAAATTTGGCTTTAATACAAATGGCATAAGGGTGGTAATAACGATATTAACCTCCTTCTTAAACTCTCTGTAAATTTGTCGTTTTTCACTACCAGCAGAGGGAGCCCTGAGAATTGCATCATGCCGAGATGACGAATTCTTTTATGTTTACACATTTAGCTCATAATAAAAAAATTAAAATTTAAAAAAAATCACAGATTAATGGACAGTTCTCATAGTTGGATTAGGCTGTAGATTAGCATTTGATTCCAGCCTAGTAATTGTGAGCTTCAATAGACTAGGAATATGTATAGCTTGTCTCTATTCACCCTACCAAAGAATTAGCTGCTAGCTTCCACAATCTAATGAAGTTCAGTAATAATATCACAATGTACAGTTTACCTCACAGGACATCAGAAAGAATGCATTCCTCAAAACATAATTTTATAAAAAACACTGCAACAGTATTATGAACTACTGTCATTGACTATATTATCTCCACATGAGAACGAGAAAACACACACATCATGCTATCAGTTTTTCCTCATTGACACATATTTCAACAACTAAATTTTATCATTTCTTTTTAGGAGAACAGACTAAAGTAATCTGAGTGGAAAACAAATGATGAAGTCCCAACATTTATGATTCAATGAAAAGCTTCTTTATAGCATCTTATTGGAAAAAAAGAAAACGATTTTCCAAACTTCAAGAAAAATAACATATTTATCAGAGAGCATTTTCATTGCTTTATTTCCCTTAGTTAGATATAACAGGGCAATACAATTGTGTATTTTATGCATCTGTGACTAAAGGAATCTACTGAAAATTGAGACTGCAGTAAATGCCATTTGATATTACAGAGCAACTCTCATTTTAATAATGGAATTTTAATATTGGCATAACTGCTAACCTAATATAAAGAATCCACCTTTTTGGCATTAAGAAACTTACAAGCATGGGTCTCTGCCTTCAAGGAGCTTATCTATTACAGTTGGAAATCCAATAGTGATTGATTCCCTTTTTCATACTAAGGAACTCACTTCAGTAAACATTTATTAAGTATCTCTTATGAGCCAGGCACTATGCTCAATGCAGAGGTACAAATGTGAATAAGAAAGCATTCCTGCTCATAATCAAGAGACCAGGGCTGACAAGCAAGCCAAGGACTACAAGGCAAGGTGGTATCTACAGAAATAAAGGCAACACTCTGTTGACCTTTACAATGATTGAAGACAGGTAACATATCTAATCTTTGTAACCCCCAAACCAAGCACAGTGTTTTGCATATTGTTAGTGCTCAATAAGTACATAATGTGTTTTTTTTTCTTTTTTAGAGGGCAGTGTCACTGGCCCTCACATGTGGGAATAAGTACATAATGAATGAATTAGCCATAGGTGGAGTGTATTAGTAGTAAATATGTTACTTTAATGTTTCCTACTCTTCCCTCTTCCCCTTATTCCTAGTTCTACTCTTCCCTTTTCCTCTTTTCCTAGTTCTCACACTTATGGAATAGCCATGCTTTCATCTTATACAGCATAGCAGTTGGGTCACATGGTAATGGATATTTGGTTATTTGTTATTCCTTGGATGTTTTATTTGCTATTCTTCATGCTGTGATAGCTTTAGATACATGAGATGTATGTAATAATAACCAAAATCAAAGCCAAAAACAAAACCACAACGAAGATTGCTGTGATGGGCATTCAGCGAAGTTACCACATATGCATTATCTCACTTGATCCTTAAAATAGCTCTCATTATTCCTATTTCCAGGAGAGGGAATTTATGTACAGAAAAATAACTTGCTTCAAGTCACAAGACTGATAAAAGGTGGGGATTGTATTGGAATCCAGGACTCTGGCATCAGATTTTCTGTTCTGAATGACTGCACTAGAAAAATTGCTACATACCTCATTGCTGAATATCACTATAGTCACCTTCAAAGTATTCCCCTTGGGAAGCTATGCACCAATGCC